>CM046812.1:219632-243083 GCA_025617385.1 Murraya koenigii
GGAGATCCACGAAAGAATGGATCTGATGGAAAATCGATCGAACTCCGACCTCCCGCTACAAGAATTCAGTGGAGGGACAGAGAAAAGCATGTAATGATGTCCCTGAGTCCAAACTGAGGGAATGCTCATGTTCGGAAAATGCGGGAGATGAAGCCCAAAGACCTAGGGCACCAAATGTCATGCAGTGAGAGAAGAAACAAACATGGAGGAAAGTGGGGTCTCGCCAACATTTGCAGGATACACCCCAACCTCTCGTAGTGAGGAGTCGGAGGAGAGGTGCGCAGTTGGCACAAGTCATGGAAGATCTTCTGGGAACCGAAAGAGTCCAAGTCAGCGAATAATGCCGACAACGAATCTCCACTCTCCGCGAGATCACGGGTGTCACGATTCCACGTGACTTCCGCCTCCTGATCTGAAATTTTCGGAAAGAGTGATCCATTAGTACATATAGAGCTGTTCAACGACATGACAGGGTACAGTGGTCCGTCAAGCAGCACAGAGGTGCAGGGCCTTCCCGCCTCACTCGAGGGAAGGGCGAGAGAACGGTACCGCAGACTCCTACTGGGAAGCATCTCGAGCTTCAACATGATGCAGTGGAGTTCGCAGAGCAATCCCGGACGCAGCTGACCCCGAGGATGACATGACGGAGTCGCCGGGCGGAGCGTAGGAAGCGAGAGTCCCTCCGTGAGTTTATCAAAAGATACCATAGATCGGCCCTAGATCTTGTGCGCTCAACCATCCCCAAGCTCGAGAGGATTAAAGGATGGGATCCGGATGGGAGACCATGGTATAACTCGCGGAGTCCTTCGATCCGCTCAGTATTCGGACGCGTATGAGCAGTGTAAAACCGGACATGGTAATCAAGAAGAAAAGGTCGCCAAACCGAGGAACGAGCAAGTCAACGGAGCAAGCAGGAAGGAGAAAGGGGTCCCGCCCGAGGACACAAGCTCCAAAGGCAGCGAGAGACCGGCCGCCTCAGCACAACCCATATCGTAGAGTTCCCCACCGCTGATGGTCCCTCACCCACCTCGCAGTCCCCGGCCGGATCACAGAGAGTACAAAGGCCACGATGGCCATACATCCCGCAATCGCCAGCCAAGCTGCACCGAGATGAACCACGACCGAGCAGCACCGGCCCATCGCCACCCTCACCGGTAAGCTTCCCAGCGGATAGGGCAATACAAGTGCTGGAACAGAGCCCCGCCACGTAGCAAGATACGAGGTCAAGGTATCTCTCGAGAGATACTTCAAGTGGTCAAGAGCGAGGATCAGCCGAGCCTACCAACGCCGATGGCCAAGTCACCGGCAAGCTGGATAAGGGCGGCTCGCTGCTTCCATGGTAACCACTGCCACTCCACAAAGACAATGCCGTGATTTGAAAAACCAGTGGAGGATCTTGTCAGAACCCAGATTGGATGAGTTTGCAGGCGGGACACCCTGTAGTCGAAAGCAAGCAACTGAGGAAGATGGCTCGAGCTTACGTAAATAGTACACGTAACCACCGGTCCACGTAGGGTAATCTCGTGAGGGCCCACAATGGCCTGAAGTTCAAACAGGCCTCGAAAAACTATCGCCGATATGCCGCAACTGGCCGAGAAGTCCTGCTCACGCCTCCACCGCCAAGAAGGCCAAGGTTCTAGCAGTGCCAATCATGTGGACTGGATGGAGACGAGGAGGGTGCCAGACCATCACGAGGATGCCCCGTGGTAAAAGCCAAGATAGCAACAAGTGAAGTTGACCGAATATCGGTTGACTCGGAGCTCTGGTGGATATTCTCTTCAAATCCACACTCGAGGATTTAGGAATAACAGCGCGAGCCTCGAGCGCATTCGAGCACTTCCTCGAAAGGATTCGGGAGGAAAGCTAATACCTCTAGGAATCATCAAACCGGCAAAGAACCATGGGCTCAAAGCCTTCGAGAAGAACATGATGCCGGATTTCGTGGTGGTAGATGAAGCCAACCCGCATCGAGCGATTCTAGTGGAGGCCGCTCACGAGGATCACCCAACGCGCTTATCCACCCATTATTTAGCCCTTAAGTATCGAGTAAACGGGTCGCTGGGTCGTGAAAGGCAGCCAAAGTGGTGGCGAGGAGTCACTACGCCAGAAGCCGCCAAAGAAACCATGCAGATAACCTCGCCGACTCGGTGGGGAATCAAGGAATGGAAGGCGAGAGCATACCGCCAGCTCATCCAGACTGGACGAGAGGTCAAGAGGCCGTGAAACGCACAACTCCCGAGCGAAGTATTTCCAATAAGTCTCCTTATATTATAAAATGCTAATGTAAGATTTCGTCCCAAGACGGGATATGTAAAAGTATAAATGTATGTAAGAATAAGAAAAGCATTTATAATGTAAGTTCAAACGAAGACCGTAAGTAAGAACTCCTGGCCGAAGTCCCAAAGCCTAAGTTATTAGAGTGGATCGTGCCAAGCTCCGGTCAATCAAGACCGGAGCAGGAGTAATATCGTAAGAGTTCGGGTCAATTAAAGGGCTCGAGCAGAAGTTCAAGAAGAACTCCTTGGCCATAAGTCCCAAAGCCTAAGTCTTAAAGTGGACTGTGCCATGCTTGGATCAATTGCAAGCCCGAAGGCGAGTAGAGATTCAAAAGACGCTTGGGTAAATTAAGAGGCCCGAGCAGGAGTATGAAGAAGCTCCGGCCAATTAAAAGGCCCGAGTAGAAGATCAAGAAGAGCTCCTAGCCGTAAGTCCCAAAGCCTAAGTCTTAGAGCGGACGTGCACACGCTGGGTCAACCGCAGGACCGAAAGCGTAAGTATCAGCAAGCTCGGGTCAATTGCAGCCCGGCGTAAGATCAAGAAGAGCTCCTGGCCATAAGTCCCAAAGCCTAAGTCTTAGGCGGGACGTGCCATGCTTAGTTAATTGCAGGTCCGAGCAAGAGTAGAGATACAAGAAGACGTTTGGGTCAATTAAAAGGCCCGAAGCGAGAAGTCAAGAAGAGCTCCTGGCCATAAGTCCCAAAGCCTAAGTCTTAGAGTGGACGTGCCATGCTTAGGTCAATTGCAGACCTCAGCAGGAGTATAACACCGAAGACGCTGGGTCAATTGCAGACCCGAGCAGGAGTAGAGATTCGAAGACGCTTGGGTCAATTAAAAGACCCGAGCAGAGAAGTCAGAAGAGCTCCTTGGCCATAAGTCCCAAAGCCTAAGTCTTAGAGCGGACTGTGCCATGCTCGAGTCAATCATCGGCCCGAGCAGGAGTACGAAGAAGCTTGGGTTAATCGTCGGCCCGAGCGTAAGATCCGTAAGAACTCCTCGCCAGTAGGTCCCAGCTGGACGTGCCACACTGGGTCAATTGCAGGCCCGAGCAGGAGTAATAAGCAGGTAAGCCTCGGTCAATCGCAGTGCCCGAGCGTAGAAGCTCATGAAGAATACCAAGGCTAGAGGTCCCAAAGCCTAAGCCTCAGTGGGACAGAGCCAAGCACGCCCAACTATAGGTTCGAGCAAGAAGAACGCTGAAGCGTAAAAGGCCGCAAATTCGGTCCATCATTATCGAGTTTCCAGCCTTATCTCGCCTCACTCAAAAGACTGAAACCTGGGACCGGTGTTTGGGTAATATTGACAGCCCTCAAGCCCTTCCAACCGAGTACAACACCCCGAGGACGCCTTAGCCCGAGCAATCCTTCCGGTCAAAGCTCGGTCAAGGTCGAGGAATTCAGAGCCGCCCGAGTCCCGAGCACTTCCTTCGCTTGCTCGTGGTCGTCCCTCAGGTCAAAGCTGGTCAACGTCGAGAGCTAAGCACCCTTCACCTACTCGAGGTCATCCTGTGTCAAAGCCGGTCAAGGTCGAGAACCGAGCACTCCTTCCTCGCCGCAGAAGAACGGGTCCCCGAGCACACCTTTCCCGCCGCCAAGATTACGCCCACTAGCATACCGGACAAGACCCGACCCATTTTCTCGTAATCCCGAGATACCTTTTAATGTTCGACTGTGGTCCCACATGGTGTGGTGGTGATATCGCTGTCGGCGGGCACATGCCTCAATGTGTCATAATTCCTAGCGCACTTGCCCGACATGGTGATCCGCCACGTGAATCGGGTTAAGGGACAACCGCCATCCCTGTGGAATATTCCGTCAATCCCTACCGCCGAGGACTCAGATACTCACTAACGTGGAGTGGACAACTGAAATAGAAAGAGCGGGAAAATGAAGTGTAAAAGGAAACGAAGGGAACGTTATAGGGGTTGGCAATTTTCATTCACAAATGATCCGTAGAGCTCAAACAGTGTTCTTCCTATTCTAATTTCTCTCATTTGATTTTCCGAAAAACACCATACTTATCCAAAAAGAGGGGCGAATAATACTCCTTTCATCTTTCCGGTCTCCTCACTAGCGGAGATACCAAAAGATAAACCGATCATCGACTTGAGCGCCGGAGGGTTTCACGGAACACGCCCGCGACCCCGACCGGTTTTCTCGTGAGTACAGTCCGGAGATCTCCGCTCAAGAAGACAATGAACAGACGAAGGAGGTAATCCCGCTGAGATTGAGCTTATCGCGAGCGTAAGGATCGAGGCATCGCTTGAAGCCACGAGCGTAAGGTTCGCATACATCCTACTCGAGCTGCTTGGAGGCACTGTTGAAGCGTTCGAGCGACTATCGAGGCACGTAGGAAAACCGCATCAACAAAGAACCATACTCTAATTCCTATAATTCCCACCAGCTTTCATATGTATGTAGGATCTCATTGAAGACACTAAAACGCAACCAAGGATAAGAGGACAGACTTGCTAATCTTTTAAGAAATGTCCATGTATGCTTCTTCTGCTTCATTTCAGGGTGGCCATAAACTCATGGGCACCTCCATATTTTGCCACTTTCATTTTGAACCACAATATTTATATAATGGCTATTATGAGAGTTAATATCAATTTGAACATCAACATCACAAAAAGGAGAAACACCTCTACTCGTGCCATTTCTTCTAACTGCAAAATAATTTTCAAAATTTAAGTTTCTACATTAATTTTGGCTTGCCTAGACCTCAATTTTTGTTCATAGAAGAACAAAATTTGGGGCCATGTATTTGGAGAATTTTCCTTATCTTTAGACGTCCTAGGATTCCCCAAACCCTGAAAGTTCCAGTTTAATGTTTTTACGGCTGTTGGAAGGGCTGGTCGCCGATCTCCGCTGATACTTCTTCTTGCATTACCATTGAATCCTTCATTGTTGCCTTCTGTTGTTTCCCACTTAGTTTAAGCTTAGTTCAGAGAAGACTGAGTTGTAATTGATTAATTGGGGTTTTATTGGACTCTTCACTCTTGTTCTCTTTTGTTTTGGACTTTCGCATCTAATTTCAACTCCAGTTCTTTTGCTACCACTGACCCGTTAAGAGTACTCACCCTTAGTTTTTGTGTTTCTGGCCTGTAACTTCCATTTTCTACCTTTAGGATTTTGCTTATGTTGTCCATTGTCTGCTTCCTATGTATCTGCTTCCTATGTTTAAGTGACCAAATTAGTTTCGTTGCAAAAAATAGTTTTAGTGACGAAAATATTTGATCACTAAAACTCTTTGACATGTAAAAATTATGTTTTAGTGACGAAATCGGTTTTGTCACAAAAAAAAAAATTAGCAACTAATAGATCTCAGCGCTTAAACTATTTAACATGTTGATTATTTTTGAAAGGTGACCTAATTTTAGTCACTAATTGCTTTAGAAGGAAAAGATATAATGGCACCTTATGTTAAAATATTAAAAAGAATATTTAGTGCCAATAATTTCAAAATTAATGCTCTTTTAGGGGCAAAATTAAAAGTTAGTCGCTAAAGATCTAAGAAATCAATTTAAAGTGCATTTTCAATTATTTTAATTAGTGTTGTGATTAATCTTTTTATTAATTAACAAGTAATATAATTTTAAACATTCATAATAATAATTAAATGTTAGAAAAATGTTACTTTTTAATGATGAAATATTATTTGTCACCAAAAAACCTTTTAGTGATGAAACATTATTTGCACCAAAAACTCTTTTAGCTGACTGAAATTATATGTTTTTTGTTAAAAGTATTCATTTAAAGATTTAAAGCGGCTAATTTTTCAGTCAAAATTTTATATTTTTAGTGACTGAAATTTAAATTTCATTGTTAAATAATGTGAAAATTTAAAAATTTTTGGCTGATTAGTTTTTGACAAAATTAAGTTTTAGCGAAGAATTTTAAATTTGGTCATTAAAAGCTTTCATTTTCTATATATATATCATTTACTTCATTCTCTTTCATTCTCTCATTCTCTAATATATAATTCTCATCCACTAATTCAATCTCTACTTCTTTTCTATTTTATTTTCAACATGTTAATCTTTAATTTCTTTCTCTTTTATTTTAATATAGTGTAATTTTTTTTACTCATCTTATTTATTACAATTTATATTACTATTTTGTCTAGAACTTAACTAATTATTGTTTGTATTTACTTTTAGAAAATATTAAAGATAAATTACACCAAGATAAAGAAAATCAAAAAATTTATATTCCTTTGTAAAAAAATTTCTTAGAATAGATATTAAATTTTATAATTATTTTTGTATTTTTCATCAATAATAATATTCCATTTTAAATTAATTAATTCTCTTTCTATCATAATGTCATTAATTATCATTGTACTTTAAGGTTAAAAATGATAATACATAAATATTTGTAATAATAACTGAACGTTAGAAAAATGATACCTTTCAACGATGAAATATTATTGGTCGTGAAAAATGCCTTTTGGTAATGAAATATTATTCGTCTTGAAAACACCTTTTGGTGATAATATATTATTCATTGTGAAAAATGCCTTTTAATTCGTTACTAGAAGTATTTTTAGTGATAAAGGACTACTCGTTGTTAAAAGTATTTTCAGCGATGAAATATTATTTGTTGCTATAAATACTTTTACAACAAAATAGTTTGTCACTAAAACTCATATCGCAACACATAAATAAATGAACATATTATGTTTTTTGCGATGATTGGTTTCATCACTAGAAAAGGAAATTTGAAAATTCATCGCAAAAAATCTAATTTGACACTCTTATCAGGACAAAGTGGCAACAAAATTTTTTTTGTCACTATAGCCTTTAGTGATGAAAATTATATGTTTTAGCCACGATTATTTTTGTCGTTAAAGTCCTTTTTGTTGTAGAGTTCCCATGCTTTCAACTTTCACCTCTTTAATCGATCTCTACATCTGCCGTATGGCAGATCTTAACCCAACTAAGTTTACTCCTCTTGTTAGGAGTATTTTGCCCACCAAACAGTTGGCTACCTATAATCGTCACGCCTTTAGCCTTCAATTTACTCATAAAAGCAACCGTATCTTCTTCCTCTTCTTTATATCTTGACACTTACGAATGAGCTTTTTTGTATTCATTCTTTTTATTTTCTACAACAATAGTAATGACATTATAGCTTGCACTTGCAAATTTTAATAAACTTGTGTTAATTTAAAGTGAGGATAATAATTAGTCTTTCTTCTAAGGAGTTCTCTTTCTCTCAAAAGAGAAACAAATAAAAGGTACATGAGTCATTATGGCTTTATATGTCACTCACATGTTGGGTGGTTCTTAAATAATTAAATACAGATTACCGTTGTTATAGAATGTGAGAGTTGATAATTTTACGAACATTGGGATCATTAATTAAGGAAAAATTCTAATTAGTTATGTGTTATCCAGAGTTTTTTATAAGGATTTTTTAAGCATAGCACAACATGTAATTTATTATTATTACTACTACTACTACTGCATAAGAATAATAACAATACTAATAATATAATAATATTTTAATTGAGAACAAATGTCATGACACAAGCCAGACCTGACAAGATATTATCTACTTTTAATCTTAATAAGGCTCACACGGTTTTGTTTATGGGGTTGGCCATACACCCCAAAATGCTTCTCTACCTAACTCGCCACAGTAGTACGATGGGTAGTACTAGTACTACCCCTAGTCCGAGGGCTAGTTACCATCACGAGTCACTCCATCACTCGCACATGGTAGAGTTAACCGGTGTCATTTCTAGGTAGCATTATCCTATTGTTCAACAAGCACATACATACAAAGAAATTCAATAAGCATTTCTTCCAAAATATGGATAAAATCACATTCACACATATAAATAAGCTAATGGCTTGAAAGTCAAATTCACAAACCAAAACAAAAATTTGAAACATTAAAATAATTTATAAAAATCAATTAATGAGAATAAATTTTCGACATACATATAATCAACTCCGTATTTTACCTATCAGCTACGTATTAACTTAGATGTCTATAGAACTGTATAACCTGGCTCTGATATTATATGTCATGACCCAGCCCAAAGCGGACAATATCTTGTCAGGTTTGGGTTGGCTCATGACATATGTTTTAGGCCTTAACAAGGCCCTCACGGTTTTGTTTCGGGAGCGCCTATACACCCTAAAACACGTTTTGCCAATTAAGGTGGATCACCTCTTATAAATCCAACATCTCTCTCATACTTTGCCGATGTGAGATTTGCCTAGGACGTTACAACAAAAGTTAAATTATGAAATTTGGATAAGGGTAAAATTGAGAGTTTAAGGAATGAGAACCTTCATTTTAACTCCCTATAAGAATCAAGTTTTCATTCTTTAATCCAAAAAATATATAGGCTTCATATATTTCATTCTCATTCGCATTTCTATTTTAAAAAGTAAATATTATCAATCATTCTCATTCTGGATTCCAATTTTAAAATCCAAGAAATAAACGCACTATAAGTTTTTGAATAATAAATTTATTAAACTGAAAGAATTAAAAGCTAAATGAATGATGAATTTCTTGCATTAACAATTTTGAGAGGGAGAGGGAGAGGGAGAGATATGGAGAAAAAGAAATTAAAAAAAGTGATAGAGTAACTTCTAATAAAGATGGGCAAATAAATTTGTGCTATCGCCATCATTTAATTAACACACTGTCTGATTTGTAAATACCATCTAATTAGATATGAAAAATGTCATCAGGCTTCCTAGATCATTTGTTCTTAACAAGTAATGAAAGATTAACATGTGAATCCAATAGATTGAGATTCGAATTTGGAAAGTATTAAGCATATTTAAAATAAGGGTCCAGTTACCTTGCAACTGTTGCAAAGTATCCCAACTTTTTCCTTTTATGATTCAACCATAAATCTTATTGCTAAATTGTTCAACGATTGAGATGTGTTTAATTCGTTATTAAAACTACAGTCTATTAGCATATGTATTTCTGTAATGATGATTTTGATGATAACAAATATATTTTGAATTAATTTTAAAGATGTTTTTAAATTGAATACAAGCTCACAAAGCCAAAAAAATTTTAAGACAAATTAGTATTTCACAGTCCCTATTGTTTATTACAAAATCATAAAAGCTAAAAGTTTTTAAATATTTATTTAAATAAACTCATGTTTTTAAAATTTTTAAATTTGATCTATTGACCTAGTTTGACTATAAAAATGAGTGACAATATAAGGACAACAATGTAAAATCTCACGTAAAATTTTTTGAACACATGCAAAATCGATAAGTGTAAACAAAATTTTTTATTATATAATATTCATTTAATATTGAACAAATAAATTGAATATGTATTAAAAATATGGTTATTAACGTTTTAGTACTTTAAAAATTGTAAAACAAAAATGTGAAACTTCAAAATAAAAAAATATAAAAATATTAGGCACATTTTAATATTTTATCGTTACAAAACTTTACTTTTTACTACTTTTTGTTTTTAGTATTAGTTGACATGTTAATTTATTTGTACATACAATATGTTAGTTTACCTATAAAATACCAATATTAACCTTGAAAGTTAAAGGAGCTATTTTAATTTTTTTAAAAATTTCTAAATGTAATCTAACAAGTTCTCAAAAAGATGAACAAATAATAATATAAAAGGAAGCTAGTTTAATTTTTTTTTTAAAGAATAGCTCAAAATTTGAATTTTATGTTTCTTGAGAATTATCAATGTTTTTTTTAGAGATATGAGCTTATTATCACGAGATAAATATTTTACACTAAAACACGTGTGGTACTTTAGACAACTTATAACACAAAAGTTACTAAGAAAGCCTATAAAATTTTTAAACTAGCTAAGTAAAGATGTTTGTGGAAAAACTATATTGAAGAAAGAGAAGTGTTGCCAAAGAGAGATTTTGTTACTGGAAAGAAAATTGTGTAAAGAGAACTTTATTTGTTGTACAAAATATTCTTATCGTGACATTGTAAATATTTCTTGTAATAATAATTTATAATTTATTCTTGGTTAAAAATGATTGAATAGTAAATTTATTAATTTCTAAATATTTTTTTAAATATATGGTAGTTGCTTAATTTTTATTGTGACAACCTAAAATTTTTTGCGGTAGCTAATTAACTATCACAAAAGACCTTGCCACGATCATGTTTACCTTCTCTGCATCCGTCTCGGTCATCATCACTCAAAAAGTTGAGGGTACATTTGACACATTATATTATATTATATTGTATTACTTTATTTAATATAAGTATATTATATTGTAATATATTATATTAACATTGTATATAAAAATATTGTATAGTATTTGATATTACACTGTACTATATTAATTTTATATTAATATTAAATTAGGATTGTTTAAATTTATTATTAATTATGTTAAATTATTATTTTTATATTAATTATTAATACCTAAATATAATATAATAATATTATAATCTAATTTATTTTTATACTTTTATTTATTATAATAAAAAATTAAACTATATTCAATGCCTCAATTAAAACGAAAGTTACAATCCAGCTTTCAAAACTTCCATATATAAGTCAACTAAAAATAAATTATTATTTTTATATTAATTATTAATACATAAATATAATATAATAATATTATAATTTAATTTATTTTTATTCATTATAATGCAAAATTAAACTATATTCAGTGCCTTAATTAAAACAAAAGTTAGTGCCTGTATAATGCCCCACAATCTAGCTTTTAAACCTTCTATATTTAAGTAAGTTATAAATTAATGTAAACAATATTATAATATTATATCATAAATTAATATAAATAATATTATAATATTATAGAATATTATGTTTTAAAATATTATAAAATAGAAAAATTTACTTTTAAATATCATTTTATCTATAAAAAAGAATTTATACGTAAAAATTTATTTAATCTTATATAAAATATAAGTGATGCAGTGTAATCAAACTATAAAAAAAATAAAAGTAATGGTATGTTGCAAGAGCTACACTGGAGCGGACCCAATCTTAAAGTTTCTTGGCCCTTTTTGCCCCCTTTTTAATTTTTTATATTAATATTAAAAAGTTACAGGAATTGCAAAATAAGGAAATTCCTAAATCACACTTCCATCCCTAAATCATTCTTCGACAACTACTGACCACCATCACCACCGCCAGCCTGTTGTGGTTACTCGTCTGTTGCTGCTGCTGTTGAGCTGCTAAGCCCATCATCCTTGCCGGCTTAATTCATAAATTTGAATTAATGAAGGGTTGATATTTTGCATCTGTCTGAATTCATCGATTCGTATTAATTATTGATAGTGGGTGCTTGTAAAATATGAAAATAACGCCTTATGATAATATATAAAATGAAAATGGTGCTGGCAGTGGGTCATTGTAAGAAATGGGGAAAAAAAATGAACAGGAGTGAGTTGCTTTACAGATGTTGTATGGTGCGCCACTCACATAAATAATATCCGATTATAAATTTTATATGAAATTTAAAGTTAATTTTGAGTGAACACATCTTACAACATCTGTACGATAGATAGTCTTTTAAAACATATGGAAAATTTTTGAATAAGACAAAGAGCATTTACGAAAACAAAAATTATAATAAACTTTCTGAATTTATTTTCCCGCTCCGCTACTCTATTGAGCATGGGAAATTGGGAATTGCAGCACCTGCCAACAACTTTCATGCAAGTTTCCAAAAATGGGTATGTGATGTGACCGTATTAATAATGACTGTTTCAATAGTTGGTGACCCCTCAACGTCTGAAACTTTATATATAATCACGTGAAATGAAAATGCAGTTTATCTCGTGTTGTAATAAAAAAACGTTAAAAATACGAAAGGACAGGAAGATGGAGGGAAGATAGAATAAATTATATTAGGATATTGCTAAGTTACGTAACTTACAGTCCCTCACAAATAAGTCGATTCAAATGAGGTCTTTTTCTTCTTATCCATTATATTATAGTATTAATTAATATTCTATTTATCTTTTATTTAATTTTTTTATTTAAATAGCATTCTCCTTATGAATATGTACTGTCTTTTTTTAAAAAGAAAAAGAAAGAAGTCTATTACTTACTTAATATCTTTCCAAATATTGGGTCTCTAAAATTTCATTTTCATTTTTCCACGTCAAAGAAGATAAGCGTAGGCGCACGATACAGACTCTATGCGTGTAGTGTTAAATGACATATATGTCCAGTTAAAATAATACAGTAGCTCAATTAAGTTCGCTTATTTTGAAACGTGTTTTTATTTTATATTTCTTATCTAATCTAATAATTATAAGTATTTATTTAATTTTATAAAATTTTTAATTATTATTATTATTTAATTATTTTTTAGTAAAATTTTCAAAGACAACTATTTTGTCTTTGCTAACAAAATCTTAAATTTTATACTCCTTACTTATTATAAGTTTTTTTCAAATTGTTAACAAGGTTTTTTTTTAAATTATAAGAATATTTAAAACATCCTTTACTTATTTGATAATTTTATTTTATTCATTTTATAAAATAACTTTGAAAAATTATAAAATTATTAAAATAATTTTATAATTTTTAATAAAAACTTTCATCAACAATCAATACAAATAAAATTTTACTAAATTTCATAATTTTTACTAAATAACTAATTTTTTTTAGTAAAAGCTCTACTTATAAAACCTCGACTTAATTAAATTTTATTTAGAAAACTATATCAAATGAAAATTCAGTACATATTTTTTATTGTTTATCTAAGAGCTACAAATACATGATTTCATTGGCTATTTTCAAAAATTTTAACCTTATTTAGTTACTCTTTGAGTAGAGTTTTTGGAAATTAATAAGTCATTTTATTTTTACTAACAAAAGCTAATATTTTAGACTTTTCAAAAGTATGAGACTATTTAAACCTATTAAATTCTTATTTACACTTATTTTAAAACAAATATTTTTAAAAATTTAAAATTTAAAATCTCAAAATTACATTTCAGTCAATCTCTTTCGCATACCTTTTGAAAAATAGAGGTTTATAAATTTTTTTAAAGAGTTAGATTATTTAAAATATATTTTATTTATTTCATAATTTTATTTTATTTTTACTACAATTAAACAACTCAAATATATATCTTTTTATAAAAACTCTATTTACAAAATTTTTATAAATAAAATATCTACTTAAATAAATTTTATTTAAAAATTAATTTTGTAATTCATTAGGGAGTTACAGTGCTCAATCACGTGACCGACAGAGGAATAGTAATATGTATAACAAAAGTACAAATTACCCTCGCCCATCAGAAAGGGTATTTGAGTCATTAAATTTGATGTCGTCCGTTTTATATAGTCACGCATATTCATAGTCACGCGCAACTTTCTTGCCCCTCCACTCTTTAGTTAAACCGCCGTAAGAGAATAGAGAATAGGGAAGAAATTCAATCGAGGAATTAATGGACAACTTTAACCCCGAAATCCTCTTTCTGTCCTTCGTTGTCTCAACGGCAATCCTCTACTACTACTACTACTTCATGATTAAGAATCGGCGGCCAAATTCACCGTCACTGCCGTCACCACCAAATAAACTTCCGATAATAGGTCACCTTCACCTCTTCTACAAAGAGCGCAAGCCACACAAAAGTTTCGCTAAAATCGCAGAGACACTGGGTCCCATATTTTACGTCCAACTCGGCCGAGTCCCCGCCGTTGTCGTCTCCTCTAAGGAGCTGGCCAAACAAGTTCTCAAAACTCACGACCAGGTCTTCGCCAGCCGCCCAAGCTTCCTCAGCGCCAAGTACATCTCCGTCGGCCCCGCTGACGTCACCTTCTCCCCGTACGGCGCTTACTGGCGCCAGGCTCGCAAGATATGCGTTACCGAGTTACTCAGCCCAAAACGAGTGAACTCTTTGAAAGTCGTCCTAGATAAGGAAGTGAACCGGTTTATGAGTCGCGTGAAAGCCCGGTGCGGGTCGGAAACAGACATGAGCGATCTCATTTTCGCTTTCGCTACTGATTTCTTTTGCCTTGCAGCTTTTGGGGTGAGGTTCATGGAAGATGAAGACGAACGCGAAGGGCGAAAGAGTAGATACCTGGCGAGTGTTTTTATAGAGGCCGAAGAGTTGCTGACTGGGTTTTATTATGGGGATTTTTTCTCGGAGTGGGTTTGGCCCGGCTGGCTCACTGGGTACACACCTAGGGTGATCAAGGGCTCTCGGAACTTGTTGGATTCTGTTGATGAGATTTTCGATAAGACTTCCAAGAGGAAGCAGCTGCAGGATTTATTGCATGGCAACGAAGATTTTATTGATGTTTTGCGTAGAGTCCAGAAAAGAGATGATTTGGATGTCCCCATCACTGATGACAATCTTAAGGCTATTGTTTCGGTAATTACAGCTTTTTTAATCGGCCAATTAATTCATATATATATTTCTTTTCTTATAATTAATTCAATTAATCTCTTGTAAGAAAATTAAACAAACATGTGTTGTTGCATGATGCGGTGCTACTGGTGTACGCGCGCAGGACATGTTCGTGGCGGAGTCGACCCGTCTACAGCAACGCTGGAATGGATAATGACAGATCTAGCCAGGCACCTGAGAGTGATGAAAAGGCACAAGAAGAAGTTCGCAGAGTAGTTTCTGCTTCTGGGAGTGGGAGGAGTGGGACAGTTGAGGAAAGCCATATCCAGCAACTCAAATACATGAAAGCTTTGATTAAGGAGTCAATGAGATTACACCCAGTTAACTTATTGATCCCAAGAGAGTCCTCCGACAAGTGCATGCTTGAAGGCTATGAGATACCGGCCAGAACTAGGATTCTAATCAACAACCATGCAATAGGGAGAGATCCCAAGTTGTTTGAAAACCCCAATGACTTCATTCCTGAGAGGTTTCAGCAGGAGGAAGATATTAAAGATTTTAAGGATGAAGATTTCAGGTTTATGCCGTTCGGAGGAGGAAGACGAGGTTGCCCAGGCTATGGTTTCGGATCGATCACCGTGCAATGGGCCGTGGCTAGACTTCTATATCATTTTGACTGGGCATTGCCTCCCGGAGTTGGCCCCGGTGACGTGGATCTTCGGGAGGTTTTTGGACTTGCTGCCAGGAAGAGGGTCCCTCTTGCGCTCATCCCAACACTCAATAGGGATTATGATTTCAACTCTAATAATTATGCTTAATCCACGTTTTTCTTCTTTGACAGCTATGCTACCATCAATCATTTCTAGGGTGCGTGCTTATGATAGAAGTTATTCAGAATTTTAAATAAAATCACGAGGAAATCCCTTATTTTAAGTTTTTCTTACCCTTCAAGTGAGGCCTACTTACAGTTTGCTGTTAAATGCGTCCGTCGTAACAAATATTGTCCCGGTTGTAGGGTCAATTGAGACATACGACCGGGTGTGCAGAGTCTGCTGTAACTCATCAAGCTCCTTCTTTCAATCATAAATTGACATCATTTCTATTATGGCGCCCAATCAGATTATTGATTTCCATACTACATTATTGGAACATTATATTATTAATTGCCATCATTTCTAAGTGTTATTCAAAATTTTAAATAAAATCAAGAGGAAAGGCTTCTCCATCGCTTTTTCAATGTTTTCCTTTTATGATAATTGCTAAGTTAGTTTAAAAATAAAATATATATATATATATATATATATATATTTTATTTTTAATTTAAAAAATAATAATAAAATAATATATATTATTACATTTTATAAATATTATAAATTACTTTTAAACTTAGTAAGACCCTGAATGGACATTATTTTTATTATGGCACCCAAATCATTTCTATGTCAAATTATTGATTTCTATACTAGATTATCAGGATATTATTAATTTTTACTTAAATTATTTTTATATAGTATCAATGTTATAATTTTGTAAAAATATATTTTATCATTAAATTTTTATATTATTATTAATTTATTATCATTCTATTAACTTAAGTTAAAATTCTATCAATATCATAAACACATTTAAGACATTTTTAATTGAACTCAAAACTTTGCGTTTGTATTATAAAATAAACAATAAACAAACTATCAAATTAATAATAATATCTCTTACAAAGTAGAGAAATTTGTTACCCTAAAAATCTCGACCCGTCCCTCTCTCACTGCCAAAGCTCCATCTTTGATGATCTCTCTCACTCTCTCTCTGATTGTCAAAGCTCCATCTTCGATCTCTCTGTCTCTCACTCACTGCTCCATCCACTGTTGTGCTATCACTAACTCATTGTTGTCTCCATTGTGAGTTGTTGATTTTTTAATGGTCATTACTTTTTTTCCTTAATTAAATTGTTTTTAGTTGTGATTAATATTTGAAACTAATAGATTATGATTTTAATTTTACATATGAATTTTTTATTAATGATGTTCTTCACTTGTAGTAATCTGCGATTCAAATTTGAGAATGACATATGTTTACCAAAAAAAAAAAAAAAAAAATCTCACATTCTTCAAATTGGCTTATGAACAATCTGCCTTATCATCATGTATGCATCCTTGCCTTATTCTATAATTACCTTGATTATACAGAATACTGAAAGAATTAATGCAAATATTTTTGTTCAATGTTTGTTTTTATAGTTAACTTGTGAATTCTAGAATTGTTCATGTTCCAGCTGTCATAAATTTTCCTCATTTTTTATTTTGTAGATCATGTCACCAACTACATATAATCTAAAAAGGAAAGATATTGTAAAGGGTTTATTGAACCGGATGAATACAATATACCGTAGATGAATAATGAGGTAGTGAAGATGGGCTGACCACTCCTCAAAATGTGCTGTTATTCATTACCAACCCAAAGAATAAGTAGGAAGAGGTTATAGATTTTGAGGCAATCTTGTAGATTTTATTCGCACTCGTTGGAAGTGATAATGTTTGAAGTCACTATGTTGCCAACCCTACATCCTAATTTACTATTTGATAGAGTGCTAAAAGTCATGCTACATACCTTAGGAGTTCATTTATATGCAAAGCAAATTATATTAGTAAATGATAGTGGAAATGAACTACCACCTAGGATTGGAGGTATACATGGGCCACAAATAGACCTGAATGAGAATATTAGACAAGAGATTGATGATGATGACAACCTTCTAAGACTAAAGGTAGAGATTGACCAAAAACTATTGTCAAATAAAAATGTTTGGCATGATATTGATGATGATTTGTTGTCAGATTTTGATACGAAATTTGCTGTTAATGGTAGTTATATAAATAACCAAAACATAGCTAAGGGTATAGAAGTTGTGCATGATGCGAGATCTAGTTCTTATGATGAATCAATTGACGTAGATCCTCAACTGTTGGTGGATACATCTTATTCAAATTTTGATATAGGCACTACTAAACTTAAGGATTATATTAAAGTGCATATGTACGATCTAGGGTATGGTGGTAAGCATAAATTGAGGTTAGAAGATGTATCTGATTATGTTGACTACTTCAGACATGTGTTGGGTCAATTGAGGGTGGATAAAGGCTTTGAAATTACAAGGTGTGTAGTGAGCATACGTAATTTTACTACAAATGTAAGATTGATGAGTGTCTGTGGTATGTAGTGGGAGGTACAATTAAAGGTAAATGTGGATTTGTAATCAAATAGTTATAAAAGAAGCATGACTGCAGGCAGACTGAAAATCAGTGAACGTGACCTGTAAATGGATAGTAGAAAAAATAAAGAACAAAATTGTTGTGGATTCTTATGTGAAGGTTTCTATTCTTCACGAGTTTATGCAAGAGACCTTTGGTGTGAGGATATGGAATTTGATGCTGTATAGAGCTTAAGAGAGGTCAAGGATAGACATTCATAGAGATCATGCAAGGGGTTATGAGGATTTCTTTCAATATGTTGTAGTGATTCACAAGTATGATCCCAATGCAATTTGTGAGGTACTTTGCAGTGCAACAACTAGGTCTTTTCAAAGATTCCTTATGGAATTTTCAACTAAAAAAAATACACTAAACAATGGTTGTAGGCCGACACTAGATTGGACATATGTCATTTGAAATCAAAATATAGTGGAGCTCTATTAGCTACTGTAGGTGTGGATGTTAATAATGAAATGGTTCCATTAGCAGTAATAGTGTGTGAACACTAAAACCTAGAATTGATTTTTAAAAATTCTGCATTCATATTTGATAATGGATCAAATTTAATAACCTTTTGCATCGATAGAAAAAGGGTTTGTTGGGAGCAATTGAGATTACATGGCCTATTACATTTCATAGGCCATGTGCTAGATATGTATATGCTAACTTTTGAAAAGATCATCCTGGTGTTAGTTTGAGTAATTTGTTTGGAGGGCTTTCAGCAACACTAATAAGTATAACTACATAATTGTAATGAAAAAGCTGGAAAAAAAAAAAAAGAACTTAAGAGGCATAGCAGTGGTTGGAGACTGAACTTGCAAGACATGAATATAACAAGAATTATTAATGACATAATTGTGAGTAACAACACTTCGAAGTGGAGTAATAGCTAGATCTTACCCCACACAAAGAGACCTTACCTCATCATACTTGAAGAGATTAGATGTATGTTTATGATATTATTCACATAGAGAAGAAAAAAAGCACATACTTAGTCCAACATTCCACCTAGAGTGAAAATATAATTGGATGATGCTTATGAAATAGAAAGCAAGATGAATGCAATGGCTTCTGATGATATTCACTTTTAGGTATAAATCTTATTTGTTTTCATTATAATTAATTTTCACTATATGTGCTTCTTTTAATTATTGTTCATTTTGTTTCAAGTTAAAGACAAGAGTTATTATCCAAAAAGGAGATTCATTGTTGATCTGGTGAGTAGATCTTATCACTATGGTTTTTGGGAATTAGCTGGACTCCCTTGTGGTCATGTTATAGTTGCAATTAGTCATGCAAGACACATGATAAAAGAGTACTTACCAAAATACTTCACCAAATAGGAGTACTTAAACACTTATACAATGATGTTTAAGCTAATTCCTAATAAGGTTACACGACACTATTATGATAGGCCAAAACATTCTCCATCTCAGATTACTAAGAAGATTAGAAGACGAAAAAAGTCAAGGAAGAGGATAGCCATTGAGCCAACGAAAAAAATAGATTATTCTATCTCTGCTGCTCCTTTTACACTGGGATGAACGACAATGCTAGAAAATACCTATTAAAACCATCGATATCAAGCAAATAAAAGCTCATAATCTGGCAAGTAATTACTGTTTTAATTACTTTTACATATAATAAGCTTAAATATTTATTGATATATATATAATTTTAAGTAGAGTGTTAGTGGACCGGGAGAAAGTTTTAATGCAGCAACTGCTTGAAGAAGACAAAGAAAACAGTAAATACTTATTTGAGTATGGAATAATTTTTAATTTGTTGTAGTTTTTGATAATTCCTTTATATTTATATATTTCAATTTAAATAAGCTGGTGGTCCAGAAGAGAGTTTTACTAATAATAGGGAGGATGAGGTAATAAACATCAAAGAGATAATAGAGGAAGATGAGGTAGTAGAGAAAGCGACAACTAGAGGTAAAAGTGGTACTGTTTTATAATGATGCTTGATGTCTAGAAATAATTAAGCTTGTTATAGATAGTGAAGTTATAATTTATTTGTGTAGGCTGATATAAAGCTGGTAATCTTTCTCTAAATCCAACTTAAGGCTCACAAGCCTCACAGATTGTAGATGGTTAGTGAAGTGCTAGCATTAAAATATTATTTATTTGAAATGCACAACAAACTATTATTAGTGTATTAGGCTGCTATGTTTTTTGAATGCACAAATTATTACTAGTATATTAGGTTGCTCTTTTTTCTTTTTTTTTAATGCAAAACCTGATGGTATTGTGGTAGGTTGCTATTATGAAAGTACTTTATTACTTTTGACATTCATTACATCTTAAACTATGTCTAGTATATTACTTTCTCATAAATAAGTCTACTATAAAGCCACAAATACAAATTATGACTAATTTTAGCTACACTTCAATGCATCGTACTTATTTATTCATCTTTATTACATTTTCATTTAGATGTGGTGATATGCATTTTTACATCTTTTACTATCCATTCTGTCTATCCAAAATAATTTATTAGGATTTTCTAACGTAGTACATACCATAACACATGACTGCACTCCATAATTACAGTATTTAGGGTAGAAAGTAAATTCTACATGTTTCTCAGCTTGGCCCCTAGAATTAACGCTTGGAAGTCATTATTTTGTTTGAATTTATATGTGTGAAGACTAAAAGTATGTTTGGTTTTGAATGAAGATTGAATAAAGGTGGATATTTTGTGTTTCAATGAATTATAATATTTGCAATAGCTTATAGTTACTATTTATGAATGATAAAGTTTTAAAATTTGAGTATTTGACTTGCCTTTTTCTTACTTTTCCAAATAGGGTTGCTGGTGTTGAAACGAGATTACTGGTGTGTTTATGAGCCTGCTAATATTAAAATAAGGCTGCTGGTGTTGAAATAAGACTATTGGTATATTTGAAATGGGGTTGCTGGTGTCTTTATGAGGCTAAATGGTGTTAAAATAAGGCTGCTAATGTATTTGAAATAGGGTTAATGGTGTGTTTATGAGGCTGCTGTTATGTTTTGCAATGAGGCTGCTGGTGTTGAAATGAGTTGGGTAGGCTTTTATAAGCTGGAAAGTAGTTGTCTTTTATTCTAACAGTTAATTTCTAAGGTATTTTTATAATTGTTATTTTTTTTCAAATGATAAAATCACCTTTTATGTCATACAGGTAAAATTGACTTTTAACTTATTTTTTATTAAATATTAATATTTTTTTCAATGGAATGATAGTAAATTGATAATAATATAAATATTTGGTAATAAAATGTGCTTTATACCAAACAACAATGTTAGAATAACTTAGGTAGAAAATTAATAATATATCTATATTATTATTTGTGAGGTATGAATATAGTAAAAGGGAAATATATTTTGAGTAATAATATTTGTATGAACGGCCTGCCTCAAATTCTACAGAACAAATCTAATTAAATATCGCATCTAAACTTAAAAATTTCTTTATAAATAATGATAAAAAATAAAATTTTCAAATACAATTATTAAATTATTGTGAAGAATCTAAAATCTTTTTAAAGTATTTATTATCCTCTATAATTTATTCTCGTTACTCCACATAAATGAATCATTCTTTCTGAAAATTGAATTATGATAAACTATAATAAGTATGAAATTCAGTAAGTAAATTAATTTTATATCAAAATATATACATAAGATTATATTATATAAGTAAATTATATGTCATAATCTTTTGAAAATATTACAAAATAAATTATCAAAATCTTTTTATCACTATTAAACTTTCATATTTTCTTTTAAATCAGTTGACTGAGTCACCTTTATTCAATTAAAGGCTTAATAGTACTCTCACTTTTTTAATCTTTGGGCTTTGTGTAAATATTCACTAACTTTTAATAACGAATTCAAGAAACCAAGCAAAGCTATAAAACTTAGTTTCAGCAAAATCTCTTTGCTAAAAGTCACTTTCTTCAGAGTCATGCTTGCTTCAGCGGCTGATCGGTGGAGATTTGGCAGCTTCTAGTAGTTACTGCCAATCAAGAATTGAAGAGGGTGTCGGGATTAATGAAACTCAACTAACAACGTGACCTAAGTTCGGTAAAATCACGACAAATCATGGTGGAGAATCCGCAGCTTTCGTGGCTTGATCTGGTACGTGTTTCAGTCATTTTTGGGTTTACATAAATTGATCTATTTTTTTTAAACTCTTCCTTTCTCTTTATCTTTCTCTCTTTTTTTCTCTTTCTTTTTTTTTTTTCCTTCCTTTTTCTTTCTTCTTTTCTTTTCTTTCTCTTCTTCTCATTTTCTTTTCTTTTCTTTCTCTTTCTTTCTTTGTTCTTTTTTCTTCATAAGCCAAAATGACGTAAGCGACATGTGACTACAGCTTGACAAAATTTAACGCGACGTGAATAAATGAATTTGAGTCATTAAATTTAATATGGTTATAAAATAAATCAGATTCGAGTCAACATAATTTTTTTCTGTGTCAATTTATGATTCAAAATTTTCTCCCATTAACTTAATTAATGATACAATTAGTAAGCGGATAATCGTGTCCTGTCAACCCAAACTCTAACATGACCCACTAAAATATGACATTTTAAAACAAATTATAGGAATGCATTTATAGCTAACACAAATAAAATAATAATAGCTAAACTTAATCTAACGAGCAATTAGATAAAAATTTTTTGGTTGTCGTTAATTAAAAAAAAAATTACTGTATAAAAAACCTTAATTGCTGCCAATTAAAATAAACCCCAAATTGCTGCCATTAAAAATAAAAAACAACAAATTGCCACAATCCATATATGCACATATTCACTTATTTTCTCTTATCCAAACGCCACACCCACTTTCTTTTTGATCTGCAAACACTCAGTTAAATCTCAAATTTCAATTCTTGCACCCTAACCAAACTTGCAAGACTGATCGACTGTCCTTGAGCTTAAACATTCATGGTTAGGTTGGTTTAAAAAGTAAATTTCCAATTATTTAAATATTGTATACAGTCTTTAATGGGTTTATTTTCTATTGCCTTCTACATCTATTTACTTATAGCTTTTGCTTTGAAAGTAATTATTTTTAAATTTGTTTATTTTTTGTTACTTTTTGGTTATTGCATTCCTCTGTTAGCAAATTAATGTTACAATCATTATTGATATTAATTTTTTAGGTACAGAAATAACATGGAAATAGATCCAGATAATGGCAATTCAGCTAACATTGAAACCTTTTTACATGGGCATCGGGTGAATTTGGAGGAATTAGAGCAATATGGTGACATTGATGTTCCAAAGAAACAACGCAAAGGAGAAGAACATCTAAAGCATAGCGTATGTTCACTAAATTGCTATTAGATGCATATGAAGATGGAAAGGAAAGGTCTATGTGTGTATGTGGAAAAATTTACATTAGTGAAAATACTAATGGGATTGGTAACATGATTAAGCATATTAAAAATGTCCCAAGTTAAAAAGTCACGTGACCCCGTCAAATGGCTTTTAGACTATTCTGGTTCTATAGTGCCATGTTCTCCAGAATTTGATGAAGATGTCTTTTGTGAGTTGTTGTCTCTAGCAATTGTGAAGCATGGGTTACCTTTTCGGTTTTGTTGAGTTTGATGCA
>CM046812.1:243183-281773 GCA_025617385.1 Murraya koenigii
AGCAAATTGGATTAATTTATAATTTATGGTTTGCACGGTAGAACGAGAAGCCACTACTTTGCATATTATAGGACAGAAGTGTTAGATCAGTCACTTCAGTCTGCTGTGCTTGTGTAGTCCGGTCGGAGATAGAACCTGTGGATAAAACATGGTACAATTAAAACATCTTCGTCTTGTTTCATGTTTTGGTGTTAAGATTTTACATTTATTATTATTATTATTATTATTAAGACTGAAACTGAGACTGTTATATCAAGCTGAAACTGTATTCATACTGGAGGAGTTCATGCTCACATCGTGTCAGAATTGGTCTTAACCTGAAAGGTCATCTCTTTTCTTTCGATTCATTTGACTCTTGATATTAGATTATCAAATTTGATTCTGTATGCTAACATTTTTGCAATTAATTAATTACAGGGTTAGAATATGAGTACAAAGCAGTTAACTTGGTGAAAGGAGAGCAATTCAGTCCTGGTGAGTAACTTTGTCTTAGTATAAACCGTGACTAACCATCATTTTTTATAACGATCTTATTACCCACATGTTAGATTTCAAAATTGGATGTGGGCTTAACTTCTTTTGTTGTTTTACGTTTTCTTTGGTAGATTTTTTGAAGATCAACCCTATTGGTTATGTGCCGGCTTTGGTTGATGGAGAATTTGTTTTATCTGATTCTTTTGCCATTTTAATGGTCCGTCACTCATTTGCAGCTTTTGATTTTAGATTATTTCTGTGTTTTTTGATACTAATGGTTATTTACTTATATATGGGTGTCGGTTGTGAATTTTACAGTATCTTGAAGAGAAGTATCCTCAGCATCCGTTGTTGCCTTCTGATCTTAAGAGAAAAGCTATCAATTATCAGGTCAATTTCAAATTTGCTTTCCTTTTTTCTTTTAGTTATCATCTCTCTGCTTACAGCTTCAGTTGCGTGTACTACTGAGTAGCGACATGACTAAATCCATGGAATTAAATGCCAAGTTTCATTGCAAATATGTCAACTTTGTTGGTTCGTCCTATTTATTAGCTCAATCATGCATCAGTAATGTGCTTCTCAATAATTAGAAAAGAAAAGGTAGAAGTTTTTCAAAGCATATGTAAACTCTATACAGCATCTGGCAAATGTAAATAGCATACATATTAGTGTCCATACAGATAACTTTCTGTAGCATGTTTTAGAAACCAGCTATAACCATAGAGTTAGCAATGCACAATGTAATAGAGATAACTCTGAGAATCTTTATTTTCCTGATCTGGGCATGCAAGATCCGTTACTGACATAAATAAACTATCCATTTTCTGCTGCCTGTAAGTTTTGGTTGTGGACCTACTACATCCATTTTCCCATGCAATTTGATCGAAAGTGTGTGTTAGATTTGGAGACCAACGTATTTCCTTTTGTACCCAATTTGCAGGCTGCAAATCTTGTTTCCTCAAGCATACAGCCTCTTCAGAATCTTGCTGTAGTGGTCTGTCTCTAAAAGCCTTTTCAATCATGAGTTTAAATGTCATTTATTTAATGGTTATAATTTTTTTTTTAAATTTATTCTTCTTGCCTCTTTTCCATTCACAGAAGTACATTGAGGAAAAAGGTGGTGCAGATGAGAGAGATGTATGGGCTAAAACTCACATTGGAAAAGGCTTTGCGGGTAAGCCTTACATATGTGTTACACTGTTAAAATTAAAAGATCCACGTTAAAATATCCATCCAGCAATTTTTAATTTTTAAGTTGATGAATTTGAATCGTTATTCTTGGAATTCTTTGGGTTTTACAAGCTTTTTATTGTCAGGCGTGGAAATTTACATATATCTGCTTGTGAATTTGTGTATACCTACAATTTAATTAACTTTAAAACTAATCATTCAAGAATGGAGCCTCATCAATGGACCGATAAGAATTCCTGATTGGAAACTTATTTTTAATACACACACACATAATATATACAATGATGAGCTAAAAAAATTAAAAAGAATACATATTCCATTAATGTGTATTTTGTATTGTAGTATATTGAAATTTATATTTTTTGTCTTTTAGCTTGTCTTTAACTTTAATATGGTTAGAGATCCCTAATTGGAAGCTCATACACATACACACACACACACACAAAAAAAAAAAAAAAAAAAAAATATATATATATATATATATATATATTCCAATCTAGGATCTTGGACTTTGTTAAAGTCTGGGAAAACTATTAAATTGCATGTTTAATAGTGTAATTGAGCTATGATATCAAATGTCAAAAAGGATGGTGTTAAAACCATCTTTGACAGCCACCAAAGAAAAAAAAAATTATTTTTTATTAGCCAATTTTGGCTATAAAATGGTGGGCTTTCAAAGATAATGGCTAGTCATCATCTTTGACATCATCTTTGTTGACATTCTTCCACTTGGAGATTTGATTGTTCTCTATTTATTTTTTATTAATTTGTTGCTTGAAAAATTGCTTGAAATGATTTTAAGAGGAAGATTATTTACGTATATGGCATTGTATATGGCATTGTTCACGATATCGAGGTACTTCATTCTCTACATTCATTTTGTAAGAAATAACCCTTGAGAAGCATTCAAAATCCAGAGAGCTGAACAATCTGATGCAAGTTAAGCATTGAATGAGTGTTAGGAAGCCGTAGTATTTTGGGTATATTTGGGACTTGAGTAAGAGAATTATTTCTAAGAATGTGGTTGTAATAATTTTTACATAGTGAATATTTTTCTCTGGTTGTCTTTTTACAATGGCCATAGTTTCTTTCTCCGAATTTAGAGTTTTCCGCGAAAATCTTGTGTTGTGAGATTGATATTGTTCTCCACTTAATATTTTTTGTTAATTTGTTACTTGACAAATTTGCTTAGATTGATCTTGGGAGTAAGTTCAATTAAACTGCATGGTTTAATAAGATCCTAAATCAGAAAGCACAAATACATATATGTGTGTGTGTGTGTGTGTGCGTGCATTTTTACACACACACACTCACAACATTTTTCAATATTATCCCATGGAATATTATCGTTGAAGTTGATTTGGTTCTTCCCAGAGAGTCCTACCAAATAATATCCATCTTGCAGAGTTATGACAGTTTCTTTTTCCATCATTAGTTTTCTGCCTTGATCTGACTATAGCCTGCATGTTCAGCACTTGAGAAGCTGTTAAAAGACTATGCCGGGAATATGCAACTGGTGATGAAGTTTTCCTGGTTAGTTTTTATTGCTTCATCTATGAACATAGTGAACCACTCTATAACACACAGTAATCTGTGCAAGCTCATACTATTCATATTATATATGTTATCAACCCTGCAGGCAGATTTGTTTCTAGCACCACAGCTTTATGCAGCGATCAACAGGTTCAACCTTGACATGGTAATGGTTTCCTTTTCAAATTCATTTATTGGTTACATCTTCAAGCAATTTATGTATCTTATTCAAGATTCAGAAAGAACATATATTTCTAATTTGCATTGGTACCATATTCTACTTCAACACCAATAAAAATAGACATCCAAATCCAATGCATTACTTTATATGCATGTGACAATGAGTTTTTCTTTCCTCTCTCTGCATGCAGACTCATTTCCCTCTTTTACTGAGGTTACATGAGGCATACAGCAAGCTACCAGCATTTCAAAATGCTGTACCAGAAAAACAGCTGGATGCCCCTTCATCATGAACTATAGTAGTTACAACAAAATGCTAAGGAGGTATGCAGTGACACATTGTAACCATAATTATTGATAAACTGCAGCTATTAGTATTGGAAAGTTCATATCAAAGTGTTGTTTTCTAATCCACTGTGGTTAAGTTACGTGATCAAATTACCATCAACACTGTGTTAAAATTATGTTAATGCTTTCTGGTCTTTCTGTGTTTCAGGTCAAGTTTTGTTGACACACAGTAAGCAGTATTAAGTGTGAACAGTGGGATCTTTTATTTGAGCTTTTGAAGAGTTCGCAAGTTGGATTGGTTTGTTCTGTTGTGAGTCTGTATCGTGTTACTCTATGATAGTAACCATTAAACAAATAAATAATCAGAATTTCTTGAGCTCATTTGGTTTTCTGTATCATCTAAAACATGAAATGAGTTTGAATTGATTCTTAAGCTAGTTCAGTTGTAGGCCTTTGATCTTTATGTTCAGCTGCCTCTTTACTCCTCCCCTTTCTCAAGTTGGCCTAAACACAAGCAAGCATGTGTATGTGCAAGCTCCCATTCTAATTGTATATATATATATATATATATATATATATATATATATATATATATATATATATATATATATATATATATATATATATATATATTTGGTGGCAAAATACTTTTAGCGACTGGATATTATGGCTAACAAAGTTATTATTATTGGTTCAAATGAAAACATAAATGCTTTTGGACCATAAGAATAAATAGAGAAAGCTAATCATTTGTAACTTATCAAAAGGTTGAAGAAAAGAGAAATTACATAATGGTGGATGCATGGTCTGCAAAATTGAGTATGTAAATTATTGATTTCTTGCAACACTAGGGTCGACGTATATATGTATTAAATTCATCAGCACAAGTATCTTCTCCCTTGTCTTGTCTTTTAAATTTAATGCCGTTAAACAAAATTGTGAACTCTCTGTTTCTTAGATGAATACAAGGGGTTGTACGCTCAGATGTACGTGGCATTGGCATTGCGCATGGGTTAGTTATTAGAGCATTAATCAGTACTATACTATCAGTGCAAATTTTTGTTTGCATAAAATGAAGAAAGGGAAAATAAGTTAGAGAGAAGGAGAAAGATGGAGAGACAAACTAGGAATGAGAAAGTTCATTCTTGCGGACAGACTGGGCAACATTAGATTAATATAATGGAAACGTAAGATAATCCATATGGGACATCGCCGGTCTGTTGACTGAAGCCTAATTTCAATTAGATTACATGCAGATGCAGGCTAATTAAATATACATTGCTCAATGCTGGCCAGCTAACGAAATGGATTTTTAACAAATGTGGGTCTAAATAGTTAGGTGACAATAGAGTACTTCTGCGTCAATAATCGTTAATTTTCTAGTCCTGGGCGCCAGCACTTCGATCTGCTGTGTCTGTGTGGCCTGGTAGTCACAGACACAACCTGTTGACCATAAAACATAGTACGATGAAAATCTTCATCTTGTTTCATGAATTGTTGTTACAAATTTATGTTGTAATTATTCATACTGTCAGTAACAGGCAAGTGGCAAAGATAGTAAGTTGAAACTGTATTCACACTGGAGGAGTTTATGCGCTCAACTTGAAAGGTCAACTCGTGATCTCCTGACTGCTAATTCAACCCTTTTGAATTAGATTGTCAAAATGTGATTTCTGTGTAACTAATTACAGGGTTAGAATATGAGTACAAAGCAGTTAACTTGATGAAAAGAGGGCAATTCAGTCGTGGTGAGTAATTGTGTCTTAGTATGTACAAATGTGTACTCGACATTTTCACCCAGATGATAAATTTCAAAATTGGATGTGGGTTTGACTCTTTTTGATGTTTTATATTTGGTTTTGTAGAGTTTATGAATCTTAACCCTATTGGTTATGTGCCGGTGATGGTTGATGGAGATGCTGTATCTGATTCTTTTGCTATTTTAATGGTCAGTCATTCATTTGCTGTTTTTATTTTTGTTTTTTTCCGTGATATTTGATACTAATGGTTATTTGCTTATACACAAGTTGGTTGTGAATTTTGCTGTATCTGTAAGAGAAGTTTCCTCAGCATCCATTGTTGCCTTCTGATCTTAAAAGAAAAGCTATCACTTATCAGGTCAATTTCAAATTTTCTATTCTTCAGTCTTTTCGTTATCATCTCTCTTTTAGTTTATTTCACTTTGGATCAGTAAATGTAGATTGTCAGACTCCGCTTATAGCTTCAGTTGCATGCACTAGTGGTGACGTGTCCAAATCCATGGCTTTGTTGCAGACATGTTAATTTTGTTGGTTTGTCCCATTTATTAGCTCAATGGTGCATTGTTACAGTGCCTCTCAAGAATTCTGTCTTTCAAAGTACATATATGCTCTATACAGCATCTGGCAAATGTAAATAGTAAGCATACAGATTAGTGCCCACACAGATAACTTTCGATAGTATGTTTCAGGAACCAGCTATAGCCATGAGTTAGCATGCACATTGTAACAGAGATGACTCTAAGAATCCTATTTTCCTGTTCTGGGCGTGCAAAATCCTTAACTGATGTAAATAAACTATCCATTTATTTTCCACTGCCTTTATGTTCTGGTTGTGGACCTACTACATCCATTCTGCTATACAATTTACCAAAAGAGTGTCAGATTTGGAGACCAATAAATTTCCATTTTTACCCAATTTGCAGGCTGCAAATCTTGTTTCCTCGAGCATACAACCTCTTCAGAGTCTACCTGTACTGGTCTTTTTCTGAAATCCTTTTCGATCATGAGTTTTAATAACGTTTACAACATGGTTGGAATATTTATGGGAAATTTTATTCTATTTATTTCTTTCCATTTACAGAAGTACACTGGGGAAAAAGTTAGTGCAGATGAGAAAATTGTCTGTAAGAATGAGGCTTTGCAGGTCAGTATTACATAAACGTTACACTGGAAAAATTAGAAGATCCCTGTTAATATATCCAATGAGCAATTTTAATTTTTTAAGTTGATGAATTTGAATGGTTATTGTTGGCATTCTTTAGGTTTCTACAAGATTTTATAGGTCCATTGACGAGGCTCCATGTACTTGAATGATAAGATTTAACGTTAATTAAACCATGGGTATACACAAATTCACAAGCAGATACATGTACATTTCAAATACTGACAGACATATATATATATAACATTTTTAAATATTATCCTGTGGAATATTATCACTGAAGTTAATTTGGTTCTTCCCGAGAATCCTACGAAATAATTTCCATCTTGCAGAGTTTTGATGGTTTATCTTTCCAATATTAGTTTCTGTCTTGATCCGATCATAGCTTGCATTTTCAGCACTTGATAAGCTGTTGAAAGACTATGCTGGGGAATATGCAACTGGTGATGAAGCTTTCCTGGTTAGTGTTTATTGCTTCATCTATGTACATAATAGCAAATGGTACACAGTAGTCTGTGCAAGCTCTTTCAAAAAGCAGGGAGTGGAAACCCCTATTGGTGCAATTGAGGTTTAAGATTTAAGTTGTGAAGAATGGTTTTGGGGGGTCATTCTTATTAATTTGGGTAGAGCTGACAAGATATAAGAGTATATACTCGCAATTGCAATATACAGCCTGGAGTTCATAAATCAAAATTAACCTTGGCTGTATGCTGGTCATCTATACATTGAATTGCTAATTACTGCATTGATCTATGCCTCTTTCATGTAGTGATTACTATTGAACATTGAGGTTACTCTCATCTTTCTATTGAAAGTATGAAGATAATCATCTGACAGAAGCAAGACAGAACGAAGATAATCATCTGACAGAAGCAAGACAGAGCGCGTGAGGAGGTACTGTGAAAAAAAAAAAAAAAAAAAAAAGAGAGAGAACAGTAGAAAGAACAGGAATTTGTCTTCTCCAGTTTATCCGTTATGGCCTGAAATACACTATAAAGTTATGAATTATGACCTGCTTCAGTTTATGAGGTTGCAATGTGCACATGGTTCTTCTTTTGAGCTGATATTATGCCTGCCATGGAAAACTTCATTTCTGATTTATGGAGCAATAAGAATGTGTGAAGGGTGTTTATTTGATATGACTATTCCTATTATATATGTTATCAATCCTGCAGGCAGATTTGTTTCTGGTACCACAGCTTTATTCAGAAGTCAACAGGTTCAACCTTGACATAGTAATGCTTTCCTTTTCACATTCCTGTATTGGTTAAATTACATCTTCAAGCAATTTCTGTATGTCATTCAAGAATCAAGTTTCAGAAAGACCCTATATTTTTAATTTGCTTTTGTACCATGTTCTACTTCAAAGCCAAAAAAAAAAAAAAAAAAAAAAGACCTTCCAATCCAATGCATTACTTTGTATGCATGTGACAACGAGATTTTTGTTCCTCAATGTACATGCAGACACAATTCCCTCTTTCACTGAGGTTGCACGAGGCATACAGCAAGCTACCAGCATTCCAAAATGCTGAGCCAGAAAAATAGCCAGATGCCCCTTCATCGCGAACTAGTAGTTTCAACAAACTACTGAGGATGCATTCAGTGTACCCACGATTACTAATATACTGTAGCTATTTGAACGTTCTGATTAAAATTCTTCAAGTAGTTTTGTAATGCACTGTGGTTAAGTTACTTGATCAAGATTTCCATTAGTGCTCTGTTGAATTAATTTTAATGCCTTTTAGTCTTTGTGTGTTTCAGATCAACCTTTGTTGCCCCGCTGGTAAGCTGCAGTAACCGTGAACACTTGGATCTTTTACTTGAACTTTCGAAGTGTTTGCAAGTAGGATTGGGTTGTTTCATTTAAAATCTGTATGGTATTAATGTATATGACAATGACCATTGAATCATTAAATAATCAGAATTTCTTGAGCTCATTTGGTTTATGGTATGTGCTTGGATTGAATTCTTAAAGAGAGTTCAGTTGTAGACTTTAGATCTTTATATTCTGCTGCCTCTCTTTACTCCTTGGCTTTCTGAAGTTGGCCTAAATTAAGGAAACCTAAGAAGAGAAAGAGTTAACAAATTAAAAACAGAATCAGTGCCGTGCCCTCGGTTTGCGAACTCCTATCAGAGTTGGTCAAAATGTACGTTTTCCTGAGAAACAAACAGGGTCTCCGCCCATTGTGGTTTGCATATTCAGCAATACAAGACATAGCCTTTCGTTAAAGAGCTGAGAGCCTGAGAGAAAACAACACTGGGCAAAACCCAAAACCCCACCACACCACCAACTTTTCACTTGACATGCTGACCCACTTCTCATTCTCACCTACTTCTGTCGGTCAACAAAAATGCTTATAGCTTCACTCTCGTTGGAACTCACTTGTATACTGTTGCACTCATCAGTGGCTGCTAAACGTTATTAATAAATGAGATCTTTTCAGCATATGTTTGTTAAAAATGAGAGCTTTAATTCTGCTTCTTCTAGTTTACGTCATAATTGGATTATTATTGATAGGTTGATGTTGTTTAATGTGAAAACCGCATTCGGGTTTTGAGGCTTTTATGAGAGCTGGGGATCATGGGTTGAAGTTATCAGTTCTCAGCATTTCAAGCAATGAAGCAACTACTTTACATGATTCATCAAGCTAAGAAAACCACAGACGATCGATAATAATCAACAACGAAAATTACAAGAAATATAACAGATCAAAAGTAATCGAATCATAACAAATCAAACCCAGAGGAGGCCTGTAAGTCCTCGCTAACAAAACAAATCTAATTATATCAGAATGTTTAGTTTATATTAGAAGATATTGGGTGTGGTAAAATGCTAAATAGACTTCCCAATTCCCAAATGTCATATCAGACATTAAGTACGTGAAAAAACCAGACATGAATATCACAATGAAGCATGAACAAGAATAACGATTGTCCCACTTTTGCCACTATAGTTAGTTGATCACATGCCACTGTCAGGATATCTTCCTCCTCTTAACTTGATGAATATTTTTTATTTTCATATTACTGGCTGTTATAAGCTTGTAATCAGAGTAAGGCATTTCACTTAGCTTCCCAAATCTCTTTTCATAGAAGTGCCACAGTTCTGACCTAATAATGCAAAAGATCAAATGAGGGAACTACATAACTGGGTAAGTCAGAGGATCGTAAGGATAAATAAAAGAATGGCTGAGTTCCAATTGTTTTTACCAGTATGCCAAGAACTGAAAAGGTGCATACTTTCCATAGATCGATTCGGCAATCATTTGCACTGTGTTACTAGTGCAATTTCTAGCATGGACCTGCATCAATGAATTTATCAATAGTGTATCCAAAATTCTTCCAACAAATGAGGGTGCTCAAGGAAGGGTAAAAAAATAATTCACCTGTTTCAAATGCCTAATAGTTTCAGAGTCAGTTGGAATCACATGGTAAAATCCTATGCATACAAGCACATTGTTGCGTGTAAACGGTCCAAATCCATAAATCTGACTTAGCTGCTCTGCTAGCTTATCATAGGTTGTTAAGCTCGCTTCGTTGCACATATCTTCTAGTTCACTTAACTGAATTTTGGCATCAACAATATCCTGGGCAAGTTTTAAGATGCGACCTGCTCTGTAGCCAATGTTGCAGCGTTTTGCCAGAAAACTCTCGTCAAGGTTTGCTAGTTCTCTTGGGCTAGGAAAGTTACCGACCCTATCACAGGCAGATGGAGGATCTGATGTAGACAGCTCATTCAATCTATGCAAATCATCTTCAATGCCGTTTCGAGGGATGCTTGGTTGCACATTCTCTTCCAGAACTCCAGCACAATCCAGCTTCAAATTCATATCATCTTCTGAGCTTGCTTTGATCTCTTAAATCCTGTTCGTCAACTTATAGGCAACTTTCAAAACTTTCTGCTTTCACTTTGACTCTTTTCCTGCCGGTGTTTTCGGAATAAAATCTTCGCCGATACCGGGTGAGCAATGTTGAAGTTCCCACTGAAGCTCACAAAGGGCTCTAGCCATGCTCAAAGTTCTCGGCCACCTATTAAAATTACATGGGTCACTAGCTCCTATGTATAAATCAAAACCTCAATAATTTGCAAATTCGGATTCAATTTATAAAGCCTCATAGTATCCAACAATTTTCGTTTCCTTCCTCTTAATACCCCAGAAACAAAGGTGGCACATTATATCAAACAGGTGATAGGCAAAACGAAAACGCTAAAAAGAGAAGATGAGAAAGGGAAGGAGAAGAGAACAGACTGGCAATTGCAGAGCAGCATGCACTTGACCATGTCTTCGAACAGAGTAGGCGACCGAAACACTCTCCCACTAAAACCCTTCATATACTGAGGCTCTTCCCCTTCCTCCTGGGCCACTCGATGTACAATCCTTTTGAAGTCTCTCACATTCCTCTCGTCAGCCTCCGACAACCGCAGCATTCTCCTGACTTGCGCAAGCAACGCGTCTTGCTGCTCTCGAGAAAGTGACAGTGACAGTGACGGCGCGGACCCAGAACCAGAATTGTGGACTTCGATGTGGAGAGAGCGAGGGTCCTGCTGGGGTTGATAGATGGTGACGGCGACTGAGACTGAGGAAATACGGGTGGTGTCGCTATTGCCGTTGTCGAGAGAATTAGAAAGATGGAGAGGCCGAGAAAGGGATCGAGACAGAGGGTCCCAGCGATTCGGAGACATCATGAACAGGCCGTGGCTGCACACTGCCGTCTCCAGATCGAATGTTTCCGCAAGTGGAAGCTTCAGCTTCAGCTTCACCACACTCTCCTCCTCCATTCCCATTCTCGTTGCTTCTCCAATTCTCTCTATTGATATTTTACTTTCTTAATTCAATTGTCAGTTGGAAGCAGCTGAATAATAGAAATGTTCCAAAATTTATTACTTACATCTTTACTATAATATTTATTCCCAGTGGATCCTCCTTTTCTTCTCCCTAAGAACTGAAAGAACCAGCAAGTTCGCGTTATGCAAGAGTGAGGAATAAAAACCAACAATCAACTTCCTACTTTTGATCTCCCACACGATGCAGCTGCTAGATCTTTACTGTTTAAATATCTTTCTCCGTTTTTACTAATCTTGTGATATATAAAGAAGGTCTAATTAATATACTAAAATTTTGCAATTCTTTAGTGTTTCTATTTTATTGAAAACTCTAATTGATTGCTTCAATCACATTCGACATCTTGTATTCAATAATCCATATTAATAATAAACCATAGACCTTGTTAAGTAACATAATTATATAACATACATTAACCAAACAGTTGCTACCAGCAACACATAAGTATAACCTACAAAAAGTATATGTGTTACTATTGGCTTGATATAGGTTACGTAATTATGTAACTTGGGCAATTACCAAAAAACCACTTTTAAATATTAAACACTTTTAGTTTAGACATCATTTAGATAGTGATTACCAACTAAGTCATTTTTATATTTATTTATCTATCTTTCAAGTTAAGAAGTCTCGTCTAGTTAATGAAAATATAATTTATATTTAAAGTATCAACAAAAGGTTGGTCCTCGTTCTTATTAAGGAGAAAAGAGTTTTTGAAAAATTATTTTATTTCGACAAAAATATTAAGAACGTAGTAAAAATTTCTAATGATTTTCTAAAAACTTCTTTCAAAACATAGTTTCATTGACCCAATTTTTGCTTATAATGTAGTTGTTTTGATAAAACATTTTGGGCGTGAGTAAAGAGTTTTAAAGCATGTTTTTGGATAGTTCTTGCCATAAATAAATTTAAGTTTTAAAAATAAGTTTAATTATTAGACAGTGAGTAATACATCTTAAAAATTAGGTGGAGTTATCATAACCCACAAGATAAAGTAAAAGTAACTATGTACTCATGCATTATTTTAGATAAATTAATAATCAACTGGATGGTATAAAAACTTTGTATTTTATGTATTAGTTAAAAGGTTGACAGCCAAGTATTTATAAACCTTGGCAAGAGGTAGTTGATTTAGTAGTCAATTATTCATAATATATATAAAAAATACATGTGCATACTTGGATAATGTAATAATTTTATAATGGGTCTTCTTAAGTTACAACCACCGAAAGCAAAGTAAAAGTATAACATTAACCCCACGTAAACCACTTGTAAATTACTCATTTTTACATTATTTTTGTTGGTTGTAAGTTAGAACAAATGTGACTTAGAGATTACATTTTATGAGTATTTATAATTGATGACACTGCAAGAACTCAAAAACACTCATCTCTTTCTAGTCTAGAGAGCAAAGCACCATCGGTTCTTGCAATCATAGAAGTTTTATTTGACCAAAAGAATTACGTGCACGCTCGTTCATCTTCTTGACTTGGTACAACTACATCATGACTTGTTCATTCTAGAGCATATATTATGTAACAAAAGTCGACGACCGTACTAATAATATATTTTTCAAGTAAATCTATACAATTCAATGAGAAGTACAAGCCAACTACATGCCATGTATACACACACACACACACACATATATATTTTTATAAGCTATTTTCATGCTATACATTCCTTGTCAAGAATATTTTGTTTCCATTGACAAGAAAAGGGTATTTCAAAATGTTAATTGTTCTCGTTCTCTTTTTACATACGGTAAATATTTTTATGAAGTTTGAATTGAAATTGAGATATTGGTGTAATTCTTCTTGTCCGAATCATATGTTTGGTACCAACTAATTGTTTTAGAGGTATATAAATATATAATCGTGCGAAAGCACAACGATTTGAAACAAATGAATCTATTCATATTTTTAAATTTGATCTATTAAATTTAATGAGCATGTGGGTGCATATATTTAGTTGACACGAGCGTTAAGTTGTCACTTGTCACCTTTCCTTTTTACCCTTTTCATCAATTCTTGCGTTATCATTACTCTACTTATACATGCATATGTTTAGTCAATGTCGTGTGCCAATATATAACTGACTTTAGCAAAATAATGTAACTCAATCCATTACAGTACTATTGCTGGATTTTGTTTTTTGTTTTTTTCATTTTAGATTTTTATTATAAGTTTTCTTAGAAGAGAGAACGAGTAGATTATTTTGGATGTAATTATGTACAAATCCGTATTTAAAAGATAAGAATGTCCCGACTGACGAATTTCACATACAATTTATATATTAATTGATTGTGTCGATCAACGTGTTCCCATTTTTTTTTTTTTTTGTCACAGTTTGTAATATTAGTCATGATCTGTTATAAGCAAAAGAAATGATAATTTATGAAGCACATGGAAAGGGAAACGGCTGAATGATGCATAATATTATACTAGTAGCTGGGTGTGGAAAATCTGCTTAACCTGCTTTTGATTTATGATTTGTTTCTTTTTTAAAAATACAAACTTGTTCAGGATGAAATTTAGACGTTTGAATTTTTCTTCCCCATGAAACTTTTGAAATGGACTGAAAATGATCACCAAAAACATTATCTTCAAGTTGATTATAGACTAAACTTTATTAGCCAAACCATACCAACCAACAGATATTTATTAATTGGAGGCCATTGTGGATGGTTTCGTAATTAATGCAGTGGGTTCCATTATGAAAACTCCAGTTAGCATTTTTGAAGATGAAAAAGAAAATGAATAAATAGAGGTTGACGTTTGACTTACAATGAGCCCACATGCAATGTTTAATTGTATTTTGTGAGACATGTACGGAGCGATCATATAGGTTGGAAATTTATCAAGTTTGATCCATTTGAATGATATCAACTTGAGTTTTTGAGCTTTTGAGTGTTTTTGGTTTGTCGAGAAATGGGTGTAAGAGGAAAAGTGTTTCAGCTTTCTGTTTACTTGCAGTTTTTATCGTAGCAGCTGTGACTAACGATAATGACTGTAAGTTAATTCGCTTCAACTAGCAATGGCATCTCCGTTTTTCTTGTTGATATGTACTTGAAATACTTGTTGAACTGGATGATGCTGTCTCCTGTGTGTTGTGTTTGTGTTTGTCTCTACGTGTGAGCAAGTGCTTATTTTTCAATCTATGGATTGGTATCAGAATTAATTTGAGTCTTTTGGCATCAATAAACACTTAAAACATCTCGCTTCTGATGCAGTTGCTATTTTAAAAGCACTCAAAGATATATGGGAGAATGAACCGCCAAACTGGAAGAACAGTGATCCTTGTGAAGACAAATGGGAAGGAATTGGCTGCACAAATTCGCGTGTGACCTCCATGTAAATATTTGCAAATTGTTTTCTAACATATTGTTGTTCATGGAAGGTTTCTTTTTCTGCATCATCATGCCATCCATTCTCTGTTTCAGAACATTATCCAGCATGGGATTGAAAGGTCAGCTATCCGGAGACATCACTGGTTTATCGGAGTTGCATACCCTGTAGGTCTTCTATATATCCTCACTTGAATGTCTATCATATATGGGGGAAATTTATACCTTCATATGTTGAAACTAGTTTAAAGTCAGCACTTTTCAAGTATTTGACAGTAAACTCTTCTTATAGGGATTTATCCTACAACAAGGATTTGAGAGGACCACTTCCAACAACAATTGGGAATCTGAAGAAGCTATCAAACTTGTAAGAAGGTTTTTCTTTTCAAAGGTTTTGCCTTTTCGCAAACTTCTGTGGTTAGAGCCTTGACAAAAACTATATTTTCGCATGCCAGAATCCTGGTGGGTTGCAGTTTCTCTGGACCAATTCCCGAATCAATTGGATCTCTACAGGAGTTGGTCTTTCTGTAAGGATTTTTGACTCTGTAATGTTTAACTTAGGCTGTTGCGATTGTCACTCTTATGAAAACACATTGGATGAGGGGTTTATTTCAAGGCCTTTTTGCTGGTTTTATACATTTACTTTCTTTTACATCTTTTGTCCGTGTAGTTCTATGTTTATGTCAACGGACCAATGAATTTGAAAACTTTGATTTCTACTGCATGCAGATCCTTGAATTCTAATGGTTTCAGTGGAAAAATTCCACCATCCATTGGTAATCTGTCTAATCTTTACTGGCTGGATCTTGCTGACAACCAACTTGAGGGGAGATCCCAGTCTCCGATGGAAATTCACATGGTCTTGATATGCTAGTTCATACAAAGCACTTGTATGCCAAATCTGTTTGATCTTTTAGCTCTCTTAACTTATAGCCTTTCATGTATTCATTCATGTGAGTTTCTTTTCATCATCTACAGTCATTTTGGAAAGAATAAACTCTCAGGTTCAATACCAGAGAAACTTTTCCGACCAGACATGGTTCTGATTCATGTGTAAGTTTTGCAACGATCTAATTCTTGTAGCTTATGTCACTATCAGATAATGATCATCTGAAACATTGTAAATTTAAGCATCACTTTCATTCTATTCCTCTCATTTTTTCACTCCTTGGGCCAGGCTATTTGACAGCAACAACCTCGCTGGCCAGCTTCCTACCACCCTTGGACTAGTGAAAAGTTTGGAAGTTGTGTGAGTATCTTCATCTCATATTCAAGTGGAATACTATGGTGTACTGCTGATAGTGACTCTCTTTGAAATCTTTTCTGATGAAGTTCTAATCTTGATTACAGACGTTTTGATAGGAATTCACTAAGTGGACCCGTTCCTTCAAACCTCAACAATCTTACGGGTGTTCATGAGCTGTACGCTGGCAACATCGTTACGGAAATAAGCTTTATATTTTATTTTTGGCCAGTTAGTTCCAATTCTTTACCACAAATTATTTTGAAATGAACTGTTGGGTAATAATATTTTTTCAGGTTCTTGTCCAACAATAAACTGACTGGTGCAATGCCTAACCTTACTGGCTTGAATGTTCTCAGTTACTTGTAAGTAGAAAAGGTTTTACTACATTTACTTATATCTTCACATCAATAACCTTGGGGTAAATAAAGCATCTCAAATTCTGATTTATTTTCATTCTATAACAATTGATTTGCAGGGACCTGAGTAATAACAGTTTCGATGCATCAGATATTCCTTCATGGTTTTCAAGAATTCAATCCTTAACAACATTGTATGTATCTCTGTCCTCTCTTTTCTTAATTACTCTTTACATGTGAAACATGTACACATATGATATTTGACTCGATTATGTGTTACCTTATGTATTTTGGGTCCAGAACTGCAGTTCTTTACACAACTCCACTTTAAGAAGGTCCATATGTTCTGTATTACATCTTTTCTTGCAATTAATATTGGAGATTGCAGCTTTTCCATGTTGATGCATGTTCAAATTCCAATTTACCCTATTATGGCTTATCACTTAATATGTGTCTTTTGCGTGTTTCTCTTTATTATCTATGTCGTAAGACCTTTCACGTGTGTGTATGTATGCATTTCTCAGTCTTTCTGTGATTCAAGACAGGCAATTTTCATGTAAACTAGAAGAATGATTGACTACTTTTCGTGCCAGAATGATGGAGAATACTAATCTTGAAGGTCAAATTCCTGCTGATCTGTTCAGCATTCCCCATCTGCAGACCGTGTAAGTATTAGCTTATATATCAAGTAGCATTCTATCCAACGTAAATGCCATTGAAAATTACAAATAAATCACATAAATTGAAACCTTTAGTTTCAAACACAAAACAGATCAGTAACAAACTCCATATAAATGCAATCACTTTTGTGCCCTGATTTAATTATCACATTTTGATAGGAACATGAAAACCAACGAGCTTAATGGCACCTTGGACCTTGGCACCAGCCACAGTGAAAAGTTGCTAGTTAATTTGCAGAGTAATCGCATCTCTGCCTATGCAGAAAGAGGAGGAACACCCAGCAGTAACTTAATGTAAAGCTCACCCTTCCTGTATTCTAGGAATTCTTTTTCAATAGCTTTCTGGAAAACCCCATAAATAATAATTTCGTGACAGTTAAAGTGCCATATGTACCATACAGTGTACTAGAAACAATGTGTTTCAACTCATTGAGGTTATTTTCTTCCAAATTTTGCAGACTTGTTGATAACCCAATTTGTCAGGAGTCGGAAGCTACAAAAGCTTACTGCAGATTTTCCCAACCGATTTCCCTTATTTAACGAAACCAAAGAACTGCCAACCTGCTCCCTGCAACACAAATCAGAATTCTAGCCCTACCTGTCAATGTGCCTATCCGTATACAGGAACTCTAGTTTTCAGAGCTCCTTCATTTTCAGACTTGGGAAACACAACATACTATGAAACTCTGGAGCAAAATATGACAACATCTTTTCAGTCTTTTTATAAACTTCCCATAGATTCCATTTCTCTCAGTAATCCACGCAAGAATAATTTTGAATACCTTGAATTGAGTATACAAGTTTTTCCTTCTGGCAAAGATCGTTTTAATCGATCAGGAGTGTTTCTGATTGGGTTTGTTCTTAGCAACCAGACTTACAAGCCTCCATCTCTTTTTGGACCTTACTCCTTTATTGGTGATCAGTATCAGTACTTTGCAGGTAATTTTGATAGTCATAGAAAAAAATGTATTAGTGCAATGTTGCTTCATTGATATTAATGTTTCTGTTTGTGCATTTTTTTTCAGGAGAATCTGGAGGATCAAGCAAGTCGACAAGCATCGGGGTTATCATTGGAGCAGCAGCTGCTGGTTGTGTCATATTGTTACTATTACTCCTTGCAGGAGTTTATGCTTATCATCAAAAGAGAAGAGCAGAGAAAGCCAATGAACAGAATCCTTTTGGTATGTTAAGGACTTTATGTGCGCTTAGCATTTTCCAGTTGGTAATCTATTAAATTTGTTTGTGTTATACAAATGCAGCACATTGGGACATGAATAAGAGCAGCGGTAGCATTCCTCAACTGAAAGGAGCAAGATGCTTCTCCTTTGAAGAGGTTAAAAAATACAGTAACAATTTTTCAGATGCTAACATTGTTGGATCCGGGGGCTATGGAAAGGTTTGGTTCATCTATCTGTTTCTGACCTTATTTCAGTGTTTTATGAGGCACAAATCTCTCCCGTTGATATTTAATTTATAATGCGGTTACTTTTACTGTATTCTCAAAAGAGTAATGTATTATGGACATTTTTCTAATTCTATCCCAATACGATTCGAGTTGGACACTCTACAAGCACACAAAACCAAAGCCACCTTCTGCCTCAAGGTGATGCTTTCATCTGGGACAGAGTATGCCCTAAGATGGAAGGAAAGATTAGAATAAAGACAAACATAATTATCAAATAACTAACATATCATCCCTTGCCATGTATGTATGTTTGTCTATATATATAGATGAATTTAGGCCAATCAATTGAAACCATAATACATTTAGTAGTAGCGGTTAGTTATTTGTGTACCTACCTAGTCACATTCAAAACAGCTTGCTCATTGAAAAATGATAAATTTATAAGTAAATTATCCTATTAACTTATACTCTGAGAACTTAGAAAGTTAAAACAACCATCGATGAATACCCAAATTTTTATTTCGTCAAAATCTTTGAAGGTTTATAAGGGTATTCTTCCCAATGGACAACTGATTGCCATCAAGCGAGCCCAACAAGGATCTATGCAAGGTGGGCAAGAATTCAAAATGGAGATTGAACTTCTATCAAGAGTCCATCATAAAAATCTTGTCAGCCTTTTGGGATTTTGCTTCGAGCAAGGTGAACAAATGCTGATATATGAGTTTGTTCCAAATGGTTCTTTGGGGACAGTTTATCAGGTATCTTCTTCATCATGATTTCTGGAACCTTTTGATTCTTCAATTGCATGTTTTATATAAAGGATGGTAATTGTCAACATACTGTAAATGCAGGGAAGAATGGAATCAGATTGGATTGGATAAGGAGACTTAAAATAGCCCTTGGTGCAGCAAGAGGTCTATCCTATCTGCATGAGCTTGCCAACCCTCCTATTATACATAGAGATATTAAATCATCTAACATACTTCTGGATGAACGCTTAAATGCCAAAGTTGCCGATTTTGGTCTCTCGAAATCTATGAGTGATAGTGAAAAGGACCATATCACTACTCAAGTTAAAGGGACAATGGTGAGTATCTCCACATAGACACTCGATCTACCATGTTTAGATTATAAAATTATGTGAATTCATGTAAATATTTAAGTTAGCAGAGGATTCTAAACCAATGTTATATGCCCTGAGAGTGGAATTTTTGGGTGCAGGGCTACTTGGATCCAGAATATTACATGACACAACAATTGACTGAAAAGAGTGATGTTTACAGCTTTGGTGTGCTGATGCTGGAACTACTTACTGGAAGAAGACCCATAGAGCGTGGAAAATACATTGTGAGAGAGGTAAGGATGGCAATGGACAAGAAGAAAGAGCTATACAATCTTTATGAATTAATTGACCCAACCATTGGTTTGAGTACAACACTGAAAGGTTTCGATAAGTACATGGATCTTGCACTGAAATGTGTGCAAGAATCAGGAGATGACAGGCCTACAATGAGTGAAGTGGTGAAGGGGATTGAGAACATTTTGCAGCAAGCTGGTCTGAATCCAAATGCAGAATCGGCATCCTCTTCAGCAAGTTATGAGGATGCAAGCAAGGGAAATTTCCACCATCCGTATGGCAATGAAGAAGGCTTTGATTATGGTTACAGCGGTGGCTTTCCAACTTCAAAAATAGAACCTCAGTGAGTATTCACTTATTGTTTTGAATGTTGCACTGGGCAAGATCAATGTGCTTTTGTATTTACTAGCATCACGTTTAGGTAGTAAACGCAATTTATTTTCAGCGTTTGTTGTTGATTGTGCCATTCAGTTCTTTGCTTGTGAGAAAATGATAGAGAAACTGTGTATGAGAAGCGCATGTATACTTCTCTTCCAAAAATTTTGTGTGAGATTATTTGGTTTGAAACTAATTCTACTTCATGTTGTTGTATATCTCTCTTTTCTATTCTTTGATTCTAATCTGATCTCAGTACAAAAATCATGAAAGATATGTATGAAAGGATCTTGCCTTTGATCATCAATCATAGATAATTATCATACAGAGATTTTGCAAAATGGAATATAAATGTATACCTCAGGTCATTGGCTTCTCCAACAGAGCAGAAAAGTACCATTCATCTTTCTTGATTCCACGATCAAGCTTCATACCAGCATTCCATCTCAGCTTCTTGAATCCAATTCTATCCAACATTGGAACATAAGTTTGGTTAAGCTGTGATCCAAAGCAGAAGAAACGGTCTAGTCAAAAATCCTCCAGGCCTCAGCACCCTGTATATGTCCAGTTGCTGAGAACATGCGTTGAATGAACTATATCCAGTGTGTTTTCAAAGAATGGAAGCCTCTGGGAAACACTGATATGCATCAGAATCAAGCCTCTCGAAGCAATGAAGCTGTTGAAAGGACCATCTATAGATTCAATGAGCTTGTGATGATAGTCACATTCCTCTCCCTCAATTCTAGCAGCAAACGTACCAGTTCCCCTCCTATGTCAAATCCAATTCGGATTGTCCCCAGAGGCTTCATACTCAGAACTTGATCAATACCATTATCAAGCTTCCCATTGTCAATGAGCCATCCACTTTTCTCTCTGCCCTGCAAATCAAAGCAGTCTTTGCAGCCAAAGTATCCTGGTGCTTTCTTCCTATCAATAAGACACTGGTAGCTTTTGCATGAATACGGATCCCAAATGATACTAGTCTCACCAGGTTTTGCCCAAAGACTCTCCGGAACAGGCGTTGGCTCGACATAATTGACCGGAGACTTGGGCTTGCATCTCCGGCGAGGCAGAGGCTCACACCCTTCAAGCATAAGCCTTTGTGCAAAAACTTCATCAACAGAACACTCCCCACCAATGTCATAAGTCATGTACTTCACCAACTCATCATGAAACTTCAAGCATCCAGCCCCAACCGGGGCAATCATCTCATCGGATCCAATCCTTGGAGAGTACCCAAGTGGCAACTTATGAGGACCTACAGCAAGCTTCACCTCATCAGGGAAACCAACGGTTAAATCATCACTCAACTTACTCATCACTGCAGACAAATTAGTGCTGCTCACTTTCTCGTTTGAGTGTACAAACTCTCTAGTAAGCTCAATAAGAAGGGCTTGTACAAGCAAGTTGGTGGAGTTAAGCTGCTGCTGCAACTCCGCAATGATGCCATGACTTGCAGCAAGCTCGATTTTCGTAGAGCTGAGCTCACTCAAGAGAGTTGTAGAGTTAAGCTGGTTGGAGTAACTATTAAGCTTCAAGCTGAAAGAAGGGCCAGTGAAAATGTAAATTGTGAGAAGATTTGTTTGTCAAGATTTGTCAGTATAACAAGCAGAAGCATTTTGAGCTTGAGCCTGTTATGTGCATTCTTTTAACACAGTCTTGATCAGCTCCATTACCCATCTTGATGTCTTTGATAATTTTGTGGGCTGCGAAGAGAGTGATGAAAAGAAGTGAATTAACCAACATTATAAATGTGGCGATGATCTAGAGATTCATGCACTCAAGTGAGATATTGGCCATTGTTACTCGGCGGTTTGGACGTTCCAGAAAATTTATGAAAGCTTGATTTGTTTATTTATTACATAACATTTAATTGTCAACTTTTGCACTCTCTTCGGATCTTGACTCATATCCTCTCTTCTTTAATTAATGTAGTTCGTAAATAAAATTAGATGAGATTTTCGTCTAATGTTTCTATTTTAGTCTTGCATTTGATATTTATTGATCTTTATATTACGCAAACATTAAAGGATTTGAGTCTTTTATATGTGTAAAGAAAGTAGATCTAATCTATTTTAGGCTCAAATATTTAAACATTATCATAACATAATATTAATTTAATTAATTAGGGATGTTTTATATTAATATTTGTAAATTTATAATGTAAATACTGGTGTTAAAACTTAGACTAAAAAAAAAAAACGCCAAGTTCAACAAATATTCATCTTTTCTTATTTTCCCTTAATTTATCATGTGCCATATGTATCTTGGATCCTCCAAAAAGTATCTGGTTAATAAAAAAGTTATTCACCCCAACAGCCATTAGGTCATTAGGCTTTAGTTGACTGTCGATTGCTGGTATAGAATATATTTATTTGTTTCATTAAGAATGTTAGCTATAATTAGTTGCAATCCCAAGTGATAATCTCTCCTTCAAGTTGAGGGGTTTTTCTGTTTGTTTATTGCAATATGTGTTAGCAAATTGGAACATGGGAGATATCAAAATGTCATCGTTTGAAAAGTATCGTAATTTTTAAGTTATAATTGTTATGAAAAAAGTTATAATTATAAAATAAAAGTTAATATTATATAATAAAAATAATTTTATAGTAATTTTGATAATTTTCGTACCAGCATTACTTCTAAACTATAACAATTAATATTTATTAAATATTTTAATACTGTAGGTTTTAAAACACAACTGTCTAACTTTAATTCTATATAAATCCTTAATCGATTATATATGTATAAGTGACTGTGAGCAGATATTTTTATAATTAAGTAAGCAGGCCATAATTTTGATTACATTTCAAGCAAACCAGAAAAATAGGTGGCTAAACTCCATATATATGTCATCAAGCTCTCTATGTTGTCCCATGTGTGATGTTTATTATACACTTTCACACACCCATAAATATTCCACTTTCGGATCAACACTAGCGATCCCCTTTTTTCCCTTCTTGTTTGGAAAAACTGTGTATAGATTTTATATGCGCCGATTTACAGTCCAAGTTAGTCTCATCTCGAAACCTGAAGCTTATTATTAATAAAGACAAAGAATTCATTTCTCTCCTCAAAAGATAAAATCAGCCAATATTAGTTTGATGGCTGAAATGGAACTAGAAAGATAGCATTTCCATGAATGCAAATGCAATGTCAATTATTAATTAAAGGAACCACATTTAATTAATTTATTAAGCTCCAAAGGGATCCTTAATTACTTGTACCTCAGCCTTTCATAAAAGCAGTATGTCACGGGATGGGTGTTTTCTGTGACAAACCCGTGCTGACATAGACAACCTTGTCGGGATGTTGCTAAGTAAGCCTTTACGCTTCTCGATAGCTAAGCCAAGAGGTTCCCGAAATGCTAAAGAGAAGGAGGAGCTAGCGAGCAATGTAGCCAAATCGCGAAATTGTATTGATAGACAAAAGCTTTACAAGAGAGCTTACAAGTGTTTGATGCTTTGCTTGGATGATTACAATGCTTAGAGCTCACCTCTATTTATAGCAAAGCTTAGCTAGTTCTAGAGAATTCTATGTACATGTGTCTAAACCTAGACCAGTACATGTGTCATAAATCTAGGCAATGTACAAAAGTGCTAGAGTTTGCTAGAATGTTCTAGAATCGGGTCAAGCTAGTACATCTTGGCTCATTCTCTTGGGCCATTTTGAGGCTGGAATCATGCGACCGTAACATCCTCCCACTTAAGCTCGCGGCGTCCTCGTCGCGTTCTCGTGCTTGTACCTTTGGATGTGTTCCATGAACTGCCACAATTCATCTTCTCGTTCCCAAGTGGCTTGGCTCTCGGGAGGTTCTTCCACTTCACCAAGTACTCGTAGTATGGTGGTACGCCCTCCTTGAATGATGCGATCAGCAAGGATGTAGTCCACATCTTTGTCGAGCGTGGTGACAACGGCTGTTGGGGCACGCCTTGATTCTCCAGCGACTTGGTTCTTCCACGTCTTCGTGATATGGCTTGAGAAGACTTACGTGAAAGACCGAATGAATCTTGAGCCTTGGTGGAAGCTCTAGTTGATACGAGACGTTGCCTACACGTCGGATGATGCGGAAGGGTCCTTCGTAGCGTCTCACTAACCCCTTGTGGACTTTGCGAAGTGTCTTGAACTGTTGGGGCGGGAGCTTGATCATAACTCGATCACCTTCCTTGTACTCGACGTCGCAGTCTCCTTGCATCGGCCCACTTCTTCATTTTCCTCGAGGCTTTGTCGAGGTATGCTCGCGTGATGTCAGCTTCTTCATGCCATTCGCGGGCGAGCTTGTGTGCCTGTGGGGCTTTTCCCTCCATATGTCGAGGCTATGGCGTTGGGGTCATGGGCTGGAATCCCATGATGATCTCGAAAGGACTCTTGCTTGGTAGCCTCGCTCAGTTGGAGATTATAAGAAAATTGGGCAACATCTAGCAACTCGCCCAATCTCGCTGATGGCGCTCACATAATGCCTCAAGTACATCTCGAGGAGGCCATTGATGCGCTCGGTTTGCCCATCCGTCTGCGGATGAAAACTTATTGAGAACTTGAGGTCGGTCCCCAACATCTTGAAGAGCTCCGTCCAAAATTTTCCCGTGAGCGTGGGTCTCGATCGCTCACGATGCTTCTAGGAACACCCCGATGCTTCACTATGTGCTTGATGAAGAGGCGGGCTGCTTCGTCTACCTTGCAATCAGCGGGTGCGGCAATGAAAGTAGCATACTTGCGTAGCGGTCCTACACGACCATAATCTTGCCGCATGACCTTCGGATTTTGGTAAGGCCGTTATGAAATCCATGGAGGCGCTCTCCACGGCCTTGATGCTAGAGGCGGGGCTGCAACAATCCTGCCGGCAATTGATGATCAATCTTGTCTTGTTGGCACACAAGACAAGTCACTTTATATGCCTCGATGTCGTCCGCATACTTGGCCAAAAATACGAGGCTTGGACTAGTGCGGTGGTGCGCTCAATTCTGGGTGACCAGCCCACTTGGAGTCGTGGCACTCCTTGATGACTTCTTTGCGTAGATTCCCCACCTTGGCACAAATAGCCGATCTCCCTTGGTGAGGAGGATGCCCTCTTCTTGCCAAAACCGCCTTGTCTTTCCTTGAAGCACCTTCTCCGGCAAGTCCTTCGCCAATGGGTCTTGTTGGAGGCCTTCCTGATGCGTGAGACAAGGTGCGAGTTTGGTTGGCTCGCGCTAAGTGTGGCCAATTCCGCCTTGCGACTTAGTGCGTCCATAGCGGCGTTGGCCTTGCACGGCTTGTACTCGAGCACGTGGTCAAACTCGCAAGAAAATCACGCCTGCCGTGCTTGCTTGGGGCTCAACTTTACGTGTTTGGACAGTAGCTTGTAGCTACGTTGTCTGTCATGATGGTGAAGTGTGAGCCAAGCAAGTAGTGTCGCCACACTCGTAGGCAATGGATGATGGCTGTCATCTCCTTTTCTTGAAGCGTGTAGCGGCGTTCAGTGTCATTAAGCTTTCGGCTCTCGAGCGCAATGGGGTGGCCATCTTGCATAAGGACTCCGCCAATGGCGAAGTCGGAGGCATCCGTTTGCACTCGAAGGTCTTTGTGTGGTCGGGAAGAACTAGGGACGGGTTCCTCGAAATTGCTTGCTTCAAGCCTTGAATGCATGTTGGCAATCTTGGGACCAATGCCATGTCAGATTTTTCTTGAGCATATCCGTCAAGGGTGCCGCCTTGGCTGAGTAGCCTTGAATGAAGCGGCGATAGTAGTTCACCAAGCCAAGGAATGATCGAGCTCGGGTACCTTTGTGGGAGGCTTCCAATCGAGGATGGCCTTGATCTTTGAGTTCTCCATCATTATCTTACCGGCTGAAATTTTGTGCCGAGGAACTCTACTTCTTCTTGAGCAAGCGAACATTTCTCCAATTTGATGTAGAGTTCATTCTCCGAAGTACTTGGAAGACTTGCTTGCAAATGTTTGGCATGCTCCTCGGCGTGGTGCTGTACACTACTATGTCATCCAAGTACCACGACCACGAGCGGTCGAGGAATGGTTGTAACACCTTGTTCATGAGTGTACAAAATGTGGCCGGTGCATTCGTTAGACCGAAAGGCATAACTAAGAACTCAAATGATCCGTACCTTGTGGCGCTTACGCTGTCTTTTGTTCATCTCCTTGACGATGCGTACTTGGTAGTACCGGAGCGCTAAGTCAAGTTTGGTGAAGTACCTTGCACTGCCAAGGCTGGTCGAATAGATCCGCTATCAAGGGTATTGGGTACTTGTTCTTGATAGTGATCTTGTTGAGCGCCAGATAGTCGATGCACATCCGTAGCGATCCATCCTTCTTCTTACGGAACAGGACAGGTTGCACGAATGGGGCTTTGGATGAGCGCACATAGCCTGCATCCAATAAATCCATGAGCTGTCTTCGCAACTCTTGAGCTCGGGTGGCGCCATGCGGTAGGGCGCCAAAGCTGGAGGCTTTGCACCTTGCTCCAACTCGATTTGATGATCCACCTCTCGTCTAGGTGGAAGCTTCTTTGGAAGCTGCGGAGGCATCACGTCCTTGAACTCCTCGAGGGCCGGATTGTATGGATGGAGGGACTTGAGGTTGGAGCACTTGCTGAATCTTCTCCCTCGTTAAGCTCCGGATGGAGACCAAGAAGCTTGGGTCCTTCTTGAAACCCTTCTTGAATTGCATGGCGGAGGTGTCTTCTCCTCGGACTTTCCTCGCTCACGTAGTAACCATGCATGCCTTGCTCCCGTCGAGGATGCTTAGGGAGTTACGTGGCTGGAAGAGGAAGGCATGGACTTGGTCGAAGAACTCCATGCCAAGGACCATCTTGAAGTCATCCATGGGCACGATTGAAAAGTTGAGCTTTCCGCTCCATGTGCCAAGTGCAACATTCACTCCATGTGCGGTGCCCATGATGGGCTTAGCGGGTGAGTTCACCGCCTTCATTGTACCTCCTTGTCTTGTGGTTCTAAGGCCTAGGCGCTTGGCCTCATCCTCGGATCTGAAGTTGTGTGTGGCTCCGTGTCCAGCAGCGCCTGAGCGGTGTGGCCGTTTATCGTCGGCGCCTACATACATCAGCCCTTTCTTGAGTGCTGGATTGAGGGGCTGTCAAGTCGCGTCAAGTCTTTGGATCGAACCCATCTTTGGGTCGGGGTTCATCCGATGATGGTGTGGGAGTGCCCTTGAGCTGGGCAGCGAGGGCATTGAGCGACTTCTTCTCCGGACGGTCGCGTGCCCAATGAGGCCGTTGCATATGAAGCATGGGCTGCGAGGCTTAGGCGCTTCCTTCTTGCCTTCAGATTTTGCTTGCCCGTTCTTGCCGCTTGAGGCTTTTACGCCCCGATCCTTGCGATTACGGCCCTTGTCCTTGCGATTCTCTCCCCACTTTTGCCTTGGCTGGGCCTTCTCTCCTTGGATTGGGTGGAGTACTCGTGCGGCGACTCCGCGGTGGCAATAAGCGTCGTCAAGTGTTTGGGCGCCACGGCGGTCGAGCTCCGTCTTGGCCCGATCCTTGAGGCCATCTTGAAAGTAGAAGAGCGAATCCTTGTCGGACATGTCGCTGATCTCGAGCATGAGGGTAGTGAACTCGTTGACGTAGTCGTGGGCCGCTACCCGTTTGCTTGAAGCGGCGTAAGCGTGTTCTCGCCTCTCTTTCGGCATTGCTTGGGGCAAATTGCTTTCGGAGTTCTTGCTTGAAGTCTGCCCATGTGTTGATAGGCGCGAGATGCCTTTGCCCATTTCGCCATGCTTGCGGCGCCACCATAGTTGTGCGGCGCCCCTCAGAAGCGTGGGTGCGGTGCCCGCTTTGATGCCTCATCTCTCACACCCATGGCATCGAAGTATTGGTCTAGCCGAATAGGAAGTTGTCTACGATGGTTGCATTCAGTGTGCCATCGTATGTGTCCGAGCTTTAGCGCGTCAATGCGTCGCGCATCACTCGTGCTTGTAGAAGCTGGGCTAGCGGAGAGTGTGCGCTTGTGCCATGCCCGATCCGCGCGTACTTCCTCCACTTCCGATGCGGACAGTGCGCGGCTCGTCTTATGCGAAGCTGCGGAGTTTCATCAACTCCTCGTGGAATGCTTGAAATTCCCCTCGGAGGTGTTGGCTTGCTCTTGCATGAGGGCCTTCGTTGCCAGCTGTGAAGTCGGCATATTACGCCCTCGAGGCCGTCGACCCTTTCCTCCAATGTTTGAGGTGTCTCGAGCGGCGGACGTTGTTGCTTCAAGCGTAGTGTCGTGGCTCAAAGCATCGACGGATCGCGACCTTGACTTACCTCGAGTCTTGGCCTGCCCGCGAGTGTCATCGCGGCCCGGCTAGTTCGGGATGATCTCCACACCATGAGCACCTTCTTGCGTCAAGCTTGAGGTTGGAAGGTTGGCCATTGCTAGAATGCGTGTGTGCAAGCCGTAGCTACGATACCACTTGTCGCGGGATGGGTGTTTTGCGCGAGCAAACCGTGCGACATAGAACAACCTTGTCGGGATGTTGCTAAGTAAGCCTTTACGCTTCTCGATAGCTAAGCCAAGAGGTTCCCGAAATGCTAAAGAGAAGGAGGAGCTAGCGAGCAATGTAGCCAAATCTCGGAAGTGTATTGATAGACAAAAGCTTTACAAGAGAGCTTACAAGTGTTTGATGCTTTGCTTGGATGATTACAATGCTTAGAGCTCACCTCTATTTATAGCAAAGCTTGGCTAGTTCTAGAGAATTCTATGTACATGTGTCTAAACCTAGACCAGTACATGTGTCACAAATCTAGGCTATGTACAAAAGTGCTAGAGTTTGTTAGAATGTTCTAGAATCGGGCCAAGCTAGCACATCTTGGCTCATTCTCTTGAGCCATTTTGGGCTGGAATCATGCGGCCCGTAACAAGTAGCTATCTTATGCTTTTTAAAAGAATCCCTTAAACGCAACATAAGTAGCCTTTTTTTCTAGGTTTACTTAATTTTTTTTTTCTCATTTGTTTCTTAGCAAAGGAAAAGAACAGTTAATTGAAAGGGGCAAAAAAATTGAAACACGATCACCTAGAAACTAGTGGTCCAACATCCACATGCCAAATAATCGCAAGAGCCTTTAAAGTTTATTTTTACATTTTAGTGGTTATTTGTTACCATTTTCTAAAAGTTGTTATTATTAAATATCATCTCTAGTGAAAGTGCCCACAATCACTATCTTTCTTATGTTAATCATGATTAATATCTTAGGACCACTTTATGACAATCAATACATATCTAAAGCATTAATCCTTGGTGAAATTCAAAATTTTGAATTTTTAATACGTTTGGAGTTGAGGTGGTCTCTTGATTTTTAATCCACCGTCGCGGTAAAATAGAATCACTAGTGATTGTGGTTGTGAGTGTTTATAAAACACTTGAAGCTGTTGTGTTTTCAATTAATTTATAAACATATCCTTTCCCTTTATAAGGCTCCAGCAAGCTAGAGTAAAGCTAATTCAAAGATACAGGGAGAGTTAATGAATTTTTCATCACTATAAAGTATAAACACTAATATGTATCTTAAGTTTTATTCATTTTACACACGAGTAATGAAAATTCATGTATCACTATTTGTTGGACAAGCTTGTGCTAGCTTCCTCAGATTCTCAATGATCATGACCAGTTTTGTGTTAAGCCGATTCACAAAGCACTTTGGTACCCATCCTGCAGGATCCAACTAAAATGAAAGAAATAAGAGAGCTTTGTTTTAATCAATATGGCAGTAAATAAATTTTTGCATTACATGTAGACAAGTGTTTATCTTTTGTTTATTTTAATTTACCTGAACGACATAAGTGACCATACATGAGTCATCTTCAAGCTTCTCCACAACCCATCCTGATTGAAGCAACAGACCCCTTATTGAATTATTTTGCTTCGGATGCAAACCTGCTGCTATCTGTTTTGGCAGTGAAGCTACTGCTACCACCTAAAGGCCCCAGAAAAGTTTTATATGTCATGATCATTAAAAACTTTGTGTTGATGCACTTTTTCACGCGTGCGCTCAGCGGTGCTTGAACGCTTCAGCAGTACCTCCAAGCGATTTCGGCGGGAGCGCTGAACCTTACGCTCGCGGTTCAAGCGATGCCGATCCATACGCTCGCGACAAGCTCGGCGGGATTGCCCACCGTCTGTTCAGTTGTCTTCTTCGAGCGGTGGTCTCCGGACTGCACTCCTGACCAGGGTCGGGGGTGCAGGGCGTTCCGGCGAGAACCCTCCGACGCTTCAAGTCGATGATCGGGTTTCTCTTTTTGGTATCTCCTTGGTGAGGAGGCAGGAAAGATGAAAGGGTATTATATCGCCCCCTTTTTGGATAAGTATGGTGTTTTTAGAGAGAATCGGATGAGAGAGATTTGAAAAGGAAGAACACAGTGAATTGGAAAATCCAACCTCTCTTCTTGTGATTAGAAGTTCAACCACTTGTTCAGATTCTCCTTCGTTTCCTTTTATACTCTGTTTTTCCACTCTTTTTCTCTTTCAGGTTGTCCACTCCCGCTAATGGTATACGGGTCCCTCGGCGGTCGGGTTGGTGGAATATTCCACAGGGATGGCGGTTGTCCCATGACTCGATTCACGTGGCGGATCACCATGTCGGGCAAGTGCTGCGAGGAATGATGGCGCCTGGAGGCGCGTCTTGGCCGTCGACAACGATGTCATCTCTCCGCCATGTGGGACCACTTGTCGAGACATCAAAGGTGTGCGAGATTCAGAAGCGGGTCGGGTTGCCATGGTCGGGTCTTGCCGGTTGTGCTCGTGGATGTCTGCGGCGGGAAAGATGTGCTCGGCTCTCGACGCTTGACCGGCTTTGGCGTGATGGGCGACCTCGGCGAGCGAGGCTCCGACCTTGACCGGCTTTGACGGAAGGATGACCTCGGCGAGCGAGGGCTCTCGACCTTGACCGGCTTTGACGGAAGGATGACCTCGGCGGGCGAGGCTCCGACCTTGACCGGCTTTGACGGAAGGATGACCTCGGCGGGCAGGAGCTCTCGACCTTGACCGGCTTTGACACGAGGGTTGCTCGGGCTAGGTTACCATCGAGTCTTGCTTGGTAGGAAGGGCTTGAGGGTTTGTCGATGTTACCCGTAAACCGGGAAGGGCTTTTAGGGGCACGTCGATATTTTACCCGAACACGGTCCCAGGTTTCTAGTCTTTTGAGTGAGGCGAGATAAGGCTGAAACTTCGATGAGATAGGTAGAACTCGCGACCTTTTACGCTTCCACGTTCTTCTTGCTCGGGACTGTGGTTGGGCGTGCTTGGCTACATCCGCGGGGACTTCGGCCTTGGTATTGTTCATGAGCCTTACGCTCGGGCTGCATGGTCAGGGTGTCTTACGGTATCACTCTTGCTCGGGGTGTAATTGGCCGAGGTGTCTTCTGCTATTATTCTGCTCGGGCTTGCAATTGAGCGAGGTGTGTTCTGCTGTTACTCACCTGCTCGGTGTGTAATTGGGCGAGGTGTGTTCTGTTACTCTGCTTCGGTGTGTAATTGGCGGGGTGTCTTGCGATTACTCTGCTCGACCCTCTTGAACCTGCTGCTCGAGCATCCGATTGGCATAAGCGTGACACGTCCAGCTGGGACTTGATCGAGGAATTCTTGGGATCTTTTGCTCGGCCTGCGATTGACTAAAGTATCTTGTTAGGTTACTCTGCCTCGGACTGCAATTGACCCGAGCATGGCACGTCCACTTTAAGACTTAGGCTTTGGGGACTTCAGCGAGGAGTTCTTCTTGAATTCTGCCGGGACTGCAATTGACCGAGGCTTGCGATACTCTGCTTTCGGGCTGCAATTGACTTGAGCATGGCACCGTCCATTGGGATTTACGGCGAGGAGTTCTTCTGCTCCTCGAGCCTTTTAATCGACCAGGAGCTTCGATGACACTCCTGCTCTGGTTTTCGAATAACTTGGAGCTTGGCAGATCCGCTTTAATGAGTTAGGCTTTGGGACTTCATCTTGAGGAGTTCTTCTACCTCTCGAGCCTTTAATTGACCGAGGTCTTGGATAATACTCCGCTCTGGTTTCAAGTAACTTGGAGCTTGGCCGAATCACTCTAATGAGTTAGGCTGCGGGACTTCGGTGAGGAGCTCTTCTTGCCGAGCCTTTTAATTAACTCGAGGTCTTGATAACACTCACTGCTCGGTTTCGGATAACTTGAGCTAGGCAGATCACTCTAATGAGTTAGGCTCTGGGACTTCGTGCTGAGGAGTTCTTCTTCTCCTCGAGCCTTTTAATCTGACAGAGCTTACGATAACACTCACTGCTCTGGTTTTCGAATAACTTGGAGCTCGGCACGATCACTTTAATGAGTTAGGCTTTGGGACTTCGGCCAGGAGTTCTTCTTACGCTCGAGCATTTTAATTGACTCGGGGTTACGATGACACTCCTGCTCCGGTTTCGAGATAACTTGATTTGGGCACAATCCGCTCTAATGAGTTAGGCTGCGGGACTTCGTCTTGAGGAGCTCTTCTTAAACCTTTGCTCTTCGTCACGAGCTTACATTATGAATGTTTTTCTCGTTCTTACATACATTTGTACTTTTACATATCCCATGCTTGGGACGAAATCTTATATTAACATTTTATAATACTGAGGGACTTCTAGGAAATACTTCGGGACTTGTGCGTTCACGGCCTCTTGACTCTTCGTTATCGGATGAGCCAGCGTCGTTCTAGTCTGTTAATTCTCGGTTTGCAGCCTTTCTCGATTTCCATATCCGGTTTCACTGCTCATACGCGTCAGAATATGAGCGGATCGAAGGACTCACGTGAGTTATACCATGAGTCTCCCAGTCAGGATCACCCTCTTTTAATCCTCTCAGAGCTTGGGGATGGTTGAGCACGCAAGATCTAGGACCAGATCTATGGTATCTTTTGATAAACTCCGGAGGAACTCCTCTTTTTGCCTCGCCTCAGCGACTCCATCATGTCATCCTCGGGGTCCTGCGCCCGAAATTGTTCCATGAACTCCTGCACATCTGTTGAAGCTCGAGATACTTCCAGGTAGGAACTGCGGTACCATTCTCTCGCCGCTTCCCTCGAGTGGCGGGAAGGCCACTGCGCCTCTGTCTTTGGCGGCAGACCTTGCACCCTGTCGGGTCATTGAGCCAGCTCTATGTGTATTAATGGGTCACTCTTTCCCGAATATTGCGGATCAGGAGGCGAAAGTCACGTGGGATCGTGACACCCGTAATCTCCAGGAGAGGAGATTCGTTGTCGGCGTTATTCGCCGACTTGGACTCTTTCGGTTCCCAGAAGATCTTCCACCACTTGCGCTGATCTGCGTACCTCTCCCTCGACTCCTCACTTGCGAGAGGTTGGGGCATCTCCTGCAAATGTTGGCGAGACCCACTTTCCTCCATGTTTGTTTCTTCTCTCGCATGACATTTGGTGCCCAAGGTCTTTGGGCTTCGTCTCCGCGTTTTCCGAACATGAGCATTCCCTCGGTTGGACTCGGGACATCGTTGCGGGCTTTTCTCGTCCTTCCACGAATTCTTATAGCGGGGAGGTCATAATTTCAATCTGTTTTCCATCCGATCCATCCTTTCACGGATCTCCACATTACAGGCCTCGTTGGCCACTTGCTCGAGTCATCGATTCCTCGGGACTTACACCTCTTGGTTGTTTCCCTCGTCGTTGTGTTTTGTGTGTCTTGATGTATTAGGAAATCGGGCTTTTGTGCGATCCCGAGCGGCGCCAAAGATGTTGATGCACTTTTCACGCGTGCCTCAGCGGTTGCTCGAACGCTTCAGCGGTGCCTCGAAGCGGCTCGGCGGGAGCGTGCGAACCTTACGCTCGCGGTTCAAGCGATGCCGATCCATACGCTCGCGACAAGCTCGGCGAGGATTGCCCACTCGTCTGTTCGTTGTCTTCTTACGAGCGGTGATCTCCGGACTGCACTCCGTGAGCCGGGTCGGGGTCGTCGGGCGTTCCGGCGAGAACCCTCCGACCGTTCAGTCGATGTCGGGTTTCTCTTTTTGGTATCTCCGCGGTGAGGAGGCCAGGAAAGATGAAAGGGGTATTATATCGCCCCCTTTTTGGATAAGTATGGTGTTTTTAGAGAATCGGATGAGAGAGATTTGAAAAGGAAGAACACGTGAATTGGAAAATCCAACCTCTCTTTTTGTTAGAAGTTCCAACCGACCCTCGAGGATCAAATTCTTGACCTCTGCGTCAATTAGAGTTTCCAACCCTTGTCTTAGTTCTCCTTCGTTTCCTTTTATACTCTGTTTTCCATCTCTTTTCCTTTCCAGTATGTCACTCCACGTTAGTAGTATCCGAGTCCCTCGACAAGCTGCGATTGGCGGAATATTCCACTAGGGATGGCGGTTGTCCCTTAACTGGATTCACGTGGCGGATCACCATGTCGGGCAAGTGCTGCGAGGAATGATGACGCCGTGGAGGCGCGTCTTGGCCATCGACAACGATGTCATCTCTCAGCCATGTGGGACCCTTGTCGAGACATCAAAGGTGTGCGAGATTACGAAAGCGGGTCGGGTTGCCATGAGTCGGGTCTTGCCGGTGTGCTCGTGGATGTCTGCGGCGGGAAAGATGTGCTCGGCTCGACCTTGACCGGCTGACGGAAGGATGACCTCGGCGGGTAAGGGCTCTCGACCTTGACCGGCTTTGACGCGAAGGATGACCTCGAGCTTGTGATGGAGTGCTCGAGTCTCGGGTCGCTCCGAGTTCCCGAGCTTGACTAACTTTGACCTTCCTCGATAATCTCGAGCGGTTGTAGAGCTTGGAGCTCGACCTTGGCTGCTTTGATGTCTGACTTACGCTTCGAACTAAGTGCATCTTGAGGTCTCTTACTCAGTTGGAAGGGCTTGAGGGTTTGTACGGTATTTACCCGTAAACCGGGAAGGGCTTTTAGGGGCTGTCGATATTTTACCAAACACGGTCCCAGGTTTCTAGTCTTTCGGTGAGGCGAGACAAGGCTGAAACTCGATGAGGCAGTAGGACTACATGACCTTTTACGCTTCTCCACGTTCTTCTTGCTCGGGCTGTGGTTGGGTTGCGCTTGGCTGCATCACGCGGGGACTTCGGCCTTGGATGAGCTTCTTACGCTTCGGGCTGCATGGCCAGGGTGTCTTACAGTATCGCTTCTTGCTCGGGGTGTAATTGGCCAGGGTGTCTTCTGCTATTATTCACCTGCTCGGCTTGCAATTGGGCGAGGTGTGTTCTGTTGTTACTCACCTTTCGGTGTGTAATTGGCGAGGGTGTCTTCTGCATTACTACTTGCTCGAGCCCTTCTTGAACCTGCTGCTCGAGCATCCGATTGGCATAAGCGTGACACAGTCCAGCTGGGACTTGATCGAGGAATTCTTGGGATCTTTTGCTCGGCCTGCGATTGACTAAAGTATCTTGTTAGGTTACTCCTGCTCGGGCTGCGATTGACCGAGCATGCGCAAGTCCACTTTAAGACTTAGGCTTTGGGGACTTCAGCCGAGGAGTTCTTCTTGAATTCTGCCGGGCTGCAATTGACCGAGGCTTGCTGATACTCTGCTCGGGCTGCAATTGACTGAGCATGGCACCGTCCATTGGGATTTACGGCGAGGTTCTTCTTGAACTTACGCGGACTGCTGATTGACCGAGACTTCGTGATACTCACCTGCTCGGTTTTCAAATAACTTGGAGCTAGGCAGAATCCGCTCTAATGAGTTAGGCTCGCGGGACTTCGTGCTGAGGAGTTCTTCTTCTCCTCGAGCCTTTTAATCTGCAGGAGCTTTTGAAAACACTCACTGCTCGGTTTTCAAATAACTTGAGCTCGACGCGATCACGCCTAATGAGTTAGGCTTTGGGACTTCGGCGAGGGTTCTTCTTACGCTCGAGCATTTTAATTGACTGGGGTTACGATGACACTCCTGCTGCGGTTTTCAAATAACTTGGAGCTTGGCGCAGTCACTTTAATGAGTTAGGCTTCGGGACTTCGGCGAGGAGCTCTTACTGCTCGAGCCTTTTAATTGACTCGAGGTCTTCGATAATACTCACTGCTCTGGTTTTCAAATAACTTGAGCTGGGCAAATCACGTCTAATGAGTTAGGCTCCGGGACTTCATCTTGAGGAGCTCTTCTTAAACCTTTGCTCTTCGTCACGAGCTTACATTATGAATGTTTTCTCATTCTTACATACATTTGTACTTTTACATATCCCGTCTTGGGACGAAATCTTATATTAACATTTTATAATACAAGGGGACTTCTAGGAAATACTTCTCGAGGACTTGTGCGTTCCACGGCCTCTTGACTCTTCGTTAAATGCGGATGAGCCAGCCGATGCGTTCTGGTCACTGTTAATTCCTCGGTTTTGCAGCCTTTTCCTCTTGATTTCCATATCCGGTTTCACTGCTCATACGCATCAGAATATGAGCGGATCGAAGGACTCCGCGAGTTATACCATGATCTCCCAGTCAGGATCCCGTCCTTTAATCCTCACCGAGCTTGGGGATGGTTGAGCGCACGAGATCTAGGACCGATCTATGGTATCTTTTGATAAACTCCGGAGGAACTCCCTTCTTTTGCCTCGCCTCGGCGACTCCATCATGTCATCCTCGAGGGTCACTGCGCCCGAAATTATTCATGAACTCCGCACATCTGTTGAAGCTTCGAGATACTTCCCGGTAGGAACTGCGGTACCATTCTCTCGCCCTTCCCTCGAGGTGGCGGGAAGGCCACGCACCTCTGTCTTGCTGGCGAGACCTTGCACCCTGTCGGGTCATTGAACCGCTCTATGTGTATTAATGGGTCACTCTTTCCGAATATTGCAGATCAGGAGGCGAAAGTCACGTGGGATCGTGACACCCGTAATCTCAGAGAGAGGAGATTCATTGTCCGGCATTATTCGCCGACTTGGACTCTTTCGGTTCCCAGAAGATCTTCCACCACTTGCGCCAATCTGCGTACCTCTCCCTCAGACTCCTCACTTGCGAGAGGTTGGGTGCATCTCCTGCAAATGTTGGCGAGACCCACTTTCCTCCATGTTTGTTTCTTCTCTCGCCATGACATTTGGTGCCCTAGGTCTTTGGGCTTCGTCTCCGCGTTTTCCGAACATGAGCATTCCCTCAGTTGGACTCAGGGACATCGTTGCGAGCTTTTCTCTGTCCTTCCACGAATTCTTGTAACGAGGAGGTCATAATTTCAATCTGTTTTCCATCAGATCCATCCTTTCACGGATCTCCACATTACAGGCCTCATTGGCCACTTCTCTCGAGTCATCGATTCCTCGGGACTTACACCTCTTGGTTGTTTCCCTCGTCGTTGTGTTTTGTGTGTCTTGATGTATTAGGAAATCGGGCTTTTGTCTGCGATCCCGAGGCAGGCGCCAAAGATGTTGATCGCGATTTTTCACGCGTGCCTCAGCGGTGCTCGAACCTTCAGCGGTACCTCCAAGCGGCTCGGCGGGAGCGTACGAACCTTACGCTTCGCGGTTCAAGCGATGCCGATCCTTACGCTCGCGACAAGCTCGGCGGGATTGCCCACTGTCTGTTCAGCTGTCTTCTTCGAGCGGTGATCTCCGGACTGCACTCCGCGAGCCGGGTCGGGGTCGTGGGCGTTTCCGGCGAGAACCCTCCGACGCTTCAAGTCGATGATCGGGTTTCTCTTTTTGGTATCTCCGCGGTGAGGAGGCAGGAAAGATGAAAGGGTATTATATCGCCCCGCTTTTTGGATAAGTATGGTGTTTTTAGAGAATCGGATGAGAGAGATTTGAAAAGGAAGAACACTGTGAATTGGAAAATCCAACCTCTCTTTTTGTTAGAAGTTCCAACCCTTGTTCAGATTCTCCTTCGTTTCCTTTTTATACTCTGTTTTCCAGCTCTTTTCTCTTTCCAGTTTGTCACTCCACGTTAATGGTATCCGGGTCCCTCGACGGTCGGGTTCGGCGGAATATTCCACAAGGGATGGCGGTTGTCCCCTAACTCGATTCACGTGGCGAGATCACCATGTCGGGCAAGTGCGCGAGGAATGATGGCGCCTGGAGGCGCGTCTTGGCCATCGACAGCGATGTCATCTCTCCGCCGTATGGGACCACTTGTCGAGACATCAAAAGGTGTGCGAGGATTCTAAGCGGGTCGGGTTGCCATGAGTCGGGTCTTGCCGGTGTGCTCGTGGATGTCTGCGGCGGGAAAGATGTGCTCGGCTCTCGACCTTGACCGGCTTTGGCGTGATGGACGACCTCGGCGGGCGAGGCTCTCGACCTTGACCCGGCTTTGACCGGAAGGATGACATCGGCGGGCAGGGCTCTCGACCTTGACCGGCTTTGACGGAAGGATGACCTCGGCGGGCGAGGGCTCTCGACCTTGACCGGCTTTGACGGAAGGATGACCTCGGCGGGCAAGGGCTCTCGACCTTGACGGCTTTGACTGAGGGTTGCTCGGGCTGGGTTACCATCGAGTCTTGCTTGGTAGGAAGGAGCTTGAGGGTTTATCGATATT
>CM046812.1:297814-361559 GCA_025617385.1 Murraya koenigii
GTTATTATTGTTGAATTTCTCCCAACGAACCCTTGCCATTATTCGTTAGAGCCCTATTTGGATTAGTCATTGACGTGAAGTCGTTTGAATAAGACAGCTCGAAAGAGTCTATTTATTTTTTTTGGTTTTTTGAAAATATCAGGCTGATTTTTCCCCTATTTCCTTTAGAAAACAGCAATCAAACTAAGGTTCAAACAGCACCGCGTTTCTTCCCTGTGGCATCGCGGGTAATCGCGACGAGGCGCAGCCGCACGGCTCGCGGCGAAGCTTTTAGTTACTGTTCAAACCCGCTACGCAGGCCTGGCCAGCCAGGGTCAAGAGCCGAGATCATGCAGAGCGTTTCTCGCGAATGAAGTTTGCCAGAATTCCCGCAGAGCCTATTATATTGGTGATTTCAGCGTCGAAGTAACAAGCATGCCTGATATTCTACTATTTATGATTTTTAGAAAAATATCAAGAAGTCGATTTTTTCTCATTTTTGAAAATCAAGCAAAATCAAACGGCTGAATATTCGCAGCCATCGCCACTCAGCACGCACGCTGTCATACAATTTCACAAGAATTGGGAGATTGAAGTTACCAAAGAGAAAATGAACCCGCAGGTTATATTCTTGGTTTTGTGCAATGATATTTCTGGGAAAATGGGCATTTCCGAACGAACCTTGTCTCTTTAGAGCCTCATTGATATTTGCGGGGATTTGTGCCGCCTGGAAGCAGCCGGCACAGCACGCGAGCGTCTCTACTTGGTGAGCCTTTTGTGGCCGATTTTTCCTCATTTTTGAAAATCAGCAAAAATCAAACGGTTACCCTGAATGCACCGCGTTTCTTTCGCGGCATCGTCGAAGATTTTATCGTGCCGCGTCGCAGTTGCCTCATAATGAAGTCACCGAAGTTTGTGTTCGCGAATTGGCTCGCACCGACATTGGGAAATAGGGTAGCTTTCAATCTAACCCGCCTTGTCTCATCGAGACCCATTTGGATTAGTGATTCAGCCGTCGCAGTGTTACGCCTCGAGGTTCTTACTATGCTTTTTGCGTGATTTTCGAAAAACATTAACAAAATTGATTTTTCGTTCTCATTTTCAAAATTGGTAATACCAGCCGGCGTTCAAACGTACCATCGTTCTCGCAGCACGCGCACCGCACAAGAACAAGAGGTTTCGCGAAATTGCGAGTTGCCACTGTGTTGTTCAAAACCCGCAGCGAGTAGTTCGGTTTGGGCCGTGATATCAGCCAGCCGAACGCACCGGGTTTAACTGGTTAGAGCCCCGCTTGACAGACGTAGTGTTTCACGCGTTCTACTATTTTCTTGGCCTTTTGAAAAATACCAACAACACCTTTCTCCCTTGAGTTTTCTAAAATTGGCAAACGGGTCCAGGTCCCAAATGCACCACTTCTTCGGTGGCGGCCCGCGCGCCCGCACGACGCACGCATCGCCTGTATTTTTAAATGCTAGTACCGGAAGTCATCAGTAGAAGTCCAAAACCCCGCAGCGCTATGCCTTGCTCGCCGCAACGGGATATTCGAAAAATGGTACTGGCTGGTCTACGGTCTCCCGCTAGAGCCCATTGATATTGGTGATTCAGCCGTCGGCAAGTACGCTCCAGTTCTCTACTATTTAAGATTTTTTAGAAAATACCGTTAGTGGCCTGATTTTTCCCTATTTTCGAAAATTCGGCAAAATCAAACGGTTGTTCGCGGCTAGACCCGCGCTTCTTCCGTATCGGTAAAATTCCAAAGACGACGATTTAACGGGCTTTAAAAAGAAATTAAAGTGAAAACTGTAATACCAGAGAAGGTCCAAACCCGTGCGTTGCTAGCTTGGGGTTTCGGCCAAAAATGGGATATTTTTCTAAGATCAGGTATTTCGAATCCAGTTCTGTTCCTGCTAGGCCTACTTTCTGATTATGATGTCGTCGCAGCGGGTACGCTCCTGGTTGCTCCACTATTTTGGCAGATCTTTTAGAAAACAGTTAGTACCGATTTTTCTCCCCGCCTTGAAAAATCAATTGTGCAATCAACGATGGTCCGGAACAACTGCTTCCTTCCCCGCATCAGGCACCCGCGATTTTGTTGTCGCCACCGCCCTGCATGAAATTGCACCGTCAATCAGCAAGAGTGCCCCCAACCCCGCCATAGTCTGCTCGGCTGTACCGACATTTTGGGAAAATAGCAGCCTGGTGAACCCGTTCTCTCGCCAGAGCCTGATGCTATTCGCGATTTGAAGTCGTCGGTGGTACACGCTTTGTTTCACTGCTTGGCATTTTGTAAAAATACAGGGTCACCGATTTTTCCGCCTGAAAAACGGCAGGGTTCAACGGCGTTCGGTCGCACTCCGCCGCTTCCCCAAGATCGCCACCCAAAGACGCACGCCGCCGCACAGCCCTGGCGTTAAATCGAGATTGAGCAGAAGTCGAAATCTGCAGTTATAGCCTTGGGTTTTGTAAAACGACATTTTCGAACAGAGCTGCTGAACGTGAACCCGCTTGTCTCCTTTAGAGCTCATTGCGGACAGCCATTCAAGCAAGTACGGGGCCAGGATGTCTCGGCAATTTTTAGAATGATTTTTTCCCTTTATTTTTGAAAAACAAGTAAAAATCAAACGAAGAGCCTGAGACTAAGAGCCAGGAGCACCTGCACACACGGTCGACAGCCCTGGCAGAATTTCGGAGGCCTTGTAAGCCACCAAAGAGAGTCGAAACCCGTGTTAGGCTGCCCGCAATGGATACCAGGCTGCGAACGAACCTGCCGTCTCACATGTACCGACGACCAGACGAGTCGTCAAGGCACACCGCCCCCATCATTTTACCTTTTAGAAAATACCAACAAAATTCAATTTTTCCCTTATTTTTCGAAAAAATCAAGCAAAAATCAAACCATGGTCTCGACCATTTCTTTCTCAGGCATCGCGGCACCGTGATGAATTGCGACCAGGTTAAAACCCGCGCTTATAGCCCTCTGCCTGGGGCCGCAACGGGATTATTTTGAAAGGCTTCATGAACGAATCTTTGCCGTCTCCTCAAGTAGAGCCCTATTCGATTGTGTGATTTGTGTCATTCTAAGCAAGTAAAATAAATGGTTGTCTCTACTATTTTTGGTTATTTTGAAAAATACGAATAGGGCCTTGAGTTTCTTTTTCCTTATTTAAAAACAGGTCAAACGGTTCCAGCCGCACCTCGCCTTCCCGCGCACGTACACCCACGGGCGCACGTATACCAGCAGAAATCGCGGTGAGCCTGTGTTACCAAGAGGTTCAGTACCGCAGCGCTTAGCCTGGCTGGGTCAAAATGGATACTTTTGGGAAAAATAGACCGCTGAACGCATCCTCGGCTATACCCCAGAGCCCATCATATCTGCGGACGAGTCACCGGCAGTGGGGCCACCGGGCCTCGGGACACCTGGACATTTTTTGCGGATTTCAGAAAAATACTTCAGTGTTTGATTTTTCCCTGCCTGAAATTGTGAAATCAAACCAGCAGTTCTGAAAGACCCCAGCTCCTCTGCACCAAGACGACGTGATTTGGTGAGCTGGGCTCACCAGAATTAGAAACACCAAAGAGAAGTCCAAAACCCGCAGGTTATAGCCGGGTTTTAAATGTGCCGGACATTTTGGGACATCATAGGCTGGAACGTAAACTGCCTGTCCTCATAGAGCTCACTTGAGCCTATGATTAAGCTCTGCCCAGTACAGATTCCCGGAAGTTGTCCTACGGCCTTGGTGACTAGAAAAATAAAAGAAATGACTTTCTCCTCATTTAAAAATCAATCGGTAACGATGGTCTCAAATGTAATCTGCGGCTCTCCCATGCGGGTACTTGCACCCAAAGACGGGAGATGCAAGGAAATGACACAGATGAATCAAGAAGCCACTGAAGAGAATTAAACTCCGCCATAGCCTGGGTTTTGGGTTGAAAATGTATATTTTGGGAAATAGGGCTTCGCGAACGAACCTCGGCTCTCGTTAGAGCCTGACATATTCGGTGACGCCGTTTCAGCGCCCCAGCAGTTCTATTATTTTGCGTGATTTTGAAAAATAATTTCATTTTTTGAAAAATCACCAACGGTTCGGTTGCTCTTCCTCGGCACTGCCATCCAAGACTACTAACGTGGCTCCATGAAAAACTCCTTTACAAGAATTGGGAGAAAACTCCCAAGCCCACTCAGAAGAGAAGTCTAAAAACCCGTGTGCTATACCTTGGTTTTAAAAAATGGGATATTTTGGGAAAATAGAGCCAGACCATCCCTAGTCATTAGACGCGGATTTGTCATTCCAGTCATTATGGCACCCACTTTTGGTGATTTTTAGAAAAAATTTTCCCTATTTTGAAACCGCAATCAAACCGAACACCGCCCTGCGGGCACGCCATCCAGTTGACTTTATTGTCTGCCCAGTCCGTCAGCTGAAACTGCACCGGTCAATCAGGAAAGAAACCGCAAACACCCCTGGCTCATAAAAACGGACACTTTTGGGAGACTGTCCAACCGGCCCCATTCACCGGATGACCAGCTCCCAGCGGCAATCTCCTGAAAGAAACCCACTGTACCACCAACAAAACACCTTTCCCTTACCGAACAACGGCGTCCGGGACCACTTCTTTTCCTCGCGGCATCGCACCGTGACGTACGCGGCCCGCGACCTGCTCAGATGAATTGGCCACCAAAGAAGTTCAAAACTGGAAGAGTCAGGTTGCAATTTGGCTGCCTTGGAAAAGTATTTGAAATTGTGAATCCGTTGTCTCAAGAGTTCTGATAGTCATTCCGCAGAACATCGAAGTTGTCCTGATTATTTTTGTTATTTCTGAAAAAAATGCCGAAAATGAGTTTTCCCCACTGAAATCAAGCAAAATCCCAAACGAGCAGTTTCAGCTGCACCTTGAAAGTCAGTTATCGCGGTAACATCGGTGACGTGAGCAAAGAACAAGACGGCCTGATGAATCGCAGCCTGGAAGTCAATCAAAGATAAGTCCATAGCGAGCACCATGCCTCAAGTCCAAAACGGACACTGGGAAACGAACCGCTTGACCGCGAGCCATGACCATCCGGCAGCTGGTCGAGTTCAACTATTTCGGCGATTTTTGAAATACTGAATAGGCCTCGACTTTTCCCTTATATTTTGAACAGCAAAATCAGCCTGAAGACCAGCAGCCCCTGCAGCATTGCAGTACCAGCACACGCCTGTCGCATAGCCTCGCAGCAGTTCTGCGAATTGTCACCAAAGAGAAGTCCAACTGCTACTATTTTAACAAAAACGAGATTACCTTAGATACATATTTCCGCTGAATGAGCCTGTCCTGCTGCCCACGATGATCAAGTGATTTTAGCCTGCCTCGAAGTATGAAGAGCCTCGGCTGTCTCACCATATTTTGCTTACTTTTACAAAATGCTCAAGAAAATTGATTTTCCCTTTATTTTGAAAATAAAGTAAAAATAAACCAAGGTCTCAAATGCATCCAGATTCTCCTCCGGCATCGTAAAATTCAAGATTTAACGAGTTTGAATGACCAGAAGAATTGGCTGAGGGCCTGTTAATTAAAGAGAAGTCCAAACTGGTGTTATGTTGCTCGTCAAAATGGTATATTTTGGAAAATCAGGTATCGAACGAAATCGCAGTTTGTCCTGCTAGAGCCCATTGATTAGTGATTTGGTCGCCGGCAGGCCTCGGCAGCCTCATTTTATTTTTGCGATAGAAAACCAATAGTGGCCTGACTTTTCCTGCTTGAACACCAAAATCATCCAGCCCGAACAGACTCCGTAGCTCCTCCCCGGCATTAGCACCACCCAAGACCCGGAGGCGCTGTCGCATCTACCAGTATTAGTAATCAACAAGTAGTACCGTCACCAAAGAGGTGTCTAAAACCCGCGTGTTACAGTCTTGTTTCAGCCGAATGAGACATTTCAAAAATATCAGAACGAACCCATGAACCAGCACTTATGCCTGGCTGATTACCAGCCGCTCGGAGAGTCGGGTTGCTTCGGTTGTTCGCTTTTTGGTGATTTTTGAAAGCCGACATCAGGTGGGGTCTGATTTTCCTATTTTCGAAAAATCGGGCAAAAATTAAACTATGAGTTCCAAACAGACCTCGCTGCCCCTCCTGCGGGCAGAGTCACAGCCCGCGACTTTGAGGCGCACAACGACCATCTCAGCATGAAATCACCAGGCCTCCAAAGAGTTCAGGACCAGGCCATGTGCCCCCTGGGTTCGGCAAAATTATATTTTGCACCATGGAATCTAACCTTCAAAGTTTGCTCCCAGCTCACTGGTGACTATTCCAGCAGTAGCTCCCAAGGTTCTCATCATCTATTGCGACTCAAAAATTGCTGCAGCTTTGAAAATCTTCGATTTTCCCTTTCTTGAAAAATCATGCAAAAATCAAACGGTTGTCTGAAGACGTACCCGTGCAGCTCTTCCCCGTGGCATCGCGGTAATCGAAAAGTACCTGACGCTAGCGGTCGGCATTCTGCCCTTTGCATGATATTGGGTGAAAATTTCGATGCTAATTAAAGAGAAGTCCGGAAACTGCGGTGCTATAGCTTGGGGTTTTGGCCAAAAAAATGATATTTTTAGAAAAAACTATGGTAGTTTCCGCCATCAAACCGTTTGTCTCCTCAAAGGAGTCTTGACAGTTGATTTGCGCCGCCCGCAGTGTTAAGGCCGACGGTTCTATTTTTGCGATTTTTCAGAAAAATAATAAGAAAATTGATTTTCCCTTATTTTTGAAAAATCGCGTGGGTCCAACCATGCCTCGGATACTGCACTCCCGCTGCTTCCTCTGGGAGCCTGCGGCCCGCGAGCGCACGCCAGGCCGGCAGCGAGCCCTGTGAATGAAATCGAGGCTCAGAAGCCTCTGTTACCAGAGTTCGAAACCCGTGCTATAGCCTTGACTGCGCAAAATGGATATTTTGGGAAAACTAGAGTATTTCCGCGAACGTAACCCGGGTTTGTCTCTTTTTAGAGTTTTATTAGTTGCGTGACGAAAGACCGGGCAACAAGGCTGGCTATGAAGGTTCTATTTTGGTGATTTTTAGAAAAACAATAACAACTGATTTTTTCCTTATTTCGAAAACAAGAACATCCAGCAGTTCGAATACCCGCAGCTCGCAGAGCCCATACACACGTGTCGCATAGCCCTGGTTGGGAGAAAATCTCGGAAGCCACCAAAGAGAAGCCTGTTCCTGTGCTATAGCCCTGCCTGGGGCAAAAATGGGATATTTTGGGAAAATAGTGGTATCACAACGAACCCATTGTCTCCACATAAACCGAGCCTTAGATTTTAGCCGCTCGAATAAGACATTCCTGAAGCCCCATTATGCTTTGCGTGATTTTTGAAAATACCAACAGGGCTCACCCTTTGCTGGAAATTACAGTGACCCAACCAGCGTCTCAAACAGTAATCATTTCTTCCCCGCGGCATCGCGGTACCCTCAGATGCATGCCCGCACGGTTCCTTGCATGAATCGCGAACAACAGAAGTCCAAAACTCCGCAGCAATATAGTTCATTTTGTCAAAATGATACTGGTCAGTACCGCCGAACCCAACCGGAGCCCCTCAGAGCCCATTATCGCGGATCCAGTCGTCTGAAGACAGCTTCCCCATTGTTATGATCTTTTGCAGGGTCACCAGAAAATTGATTTTTCCCTCATTTTGAAAACCGCCCTCGCCACCCAAGACGCACGCGTGCCCGTGACGCCTCTGGGGGAGAATTGAGGTTACCCGAAAATATAGTCGAAAAACCAGTAGGTGCTATGCCCCCTGCTTTCCCAGGTAAAAAATGGGATATTTTGGGAGTCAATCCAACTCCTGGGCCATCTTTAGAGCCCAGTATTCATGACTTTGTTTATCCGAAGCAGTGAAGACAATATGATGTTCCATTTTTGCGATTTTTGAAAATCATCAGTCAAATGACTTTCCCTACTTGAAAAAATCGCAAAACAACCAGTTCTAGTCATCTCGCTGTTCGGCAGCCAATTCAAGACGGATGAAACGCACAGTCTCCGTTAGAAATGTCACCAGTTCGAAATCCCAGGCTACAGCCCTGTTCAAAATTTTGAAAAATAGTCATGAGAACCCCTGCCTGTCCCCACCTGATCATGACTAGTCGGCCCAGCAACACCCGCATGTCCATTAGCAGGATTTTTTTAGGTCAATGGGGCCTTTATTTTTCCTTATTTTTTGAAAATCATAGGTCAACGAAGGTCTCGAATGCATCATTTTTTCTTCCCCGCATCGGTACCTCAGACAGATGCGGTCGCACGAGCCTTACGATTGGTGAAAATTGAAATAATTAAAGAGGAAGTCCAAAACCGCGCGCTATAGCCTTGGGTTTTGGGCCAAATGGGATATTTGGGAAAATAGGGCATTTCTCAAGGAATGAATCTCGGGCTTGTCTCAGGGAGCCCTATTTGAATAGTGATTAGCCACCAGACCGAGTGTTCACCATTTTGTTGTTTTTGAAAATACCAACAAAATTGATTTTTCCCTTATTGAACAGCATCTAGCAGTCTCGAATACTTTCAGCCCTCGCAAGTATCGTACATCGCATTGCAGCAGTCGAGAGGCTTCATGAACTGCGGTCACCAGCGGTGCCCAGTCTGCAGCGATAGCCTGTTTGGCAAAATGGAGATTTGAACGAACCTCGCTTTTGTCTCCGCAGTCCAGCCAGTGACGAGGCCGCCCCGGCAGCGCTACTGGGGCCGCGCAGCTCATTTTTGGTGATTTTTTAGAACAGCCACAGGCACTGATTTTCCCCACGAGGGCCGGTCAGCCCAGGCAGCCCGAACACCAGAGCCGCCGGCATCAGTACCCGCACGTCGCACAACCGTGAAGAAATTGCCGGTGAGCCACCAGAGAAGCGTCCGTTCGCGCTGTTTTGGCCAAAAATGAGATATTTTAGATAAGACGCCGGAACGAACAGGGCTGATTTTCCTTTAAAATCAGCAAAATCAAACGAAAGTTCAAATAGACCCGTGGCTTTTCCTCGGCATCGCGGCACCAGCACAAACGCAGTTTGGCATGGCCTGCAAGAATTGGGCGGTACTCGATACCACCAAAGAAACGTCCAGTTGCAGGTTAGCGCTTCGCCTTCGTCAAAGATGGATGTTTTGGGAATTCGTAGTGACCGTACCCGGCCAGAAATTCGCAGAGCCCGACATTGTAGCATCGTGATTGCTCAGTCGTCGGGCGGCGCTCTAGCTGTCCCACCCTATTTATTTATTGGCGACTTTATGATACTAAAGAGGCTGATTTTTCCTTTTTGAAAATCAAGCAAATCAACGACGCTCGAACACCGCGTGCCGCCTCGCGGGCATCGCAGCACCTCGCAACGAGGTGGAATGACGACCTTGCCATGTATTGTGTGAGATTGAAAGAAGTCTGAAACTGGAGTTACAGCTAGGCTTGTCAATAAAATGTGATATTTTTAGAAAATATTGCGGCTTCGCTGAGCAGACCCGGCTTGTCCTCTGAGAGCCTTATTTGGATTAGCGATGCTCGCCTGAGTAGCTAGCACGCTTCCGACGTGTTTACTATTTTTTGGTGATTTTTAGAAAAATACCAAGAAAATTGATTTTTCCCTTATTTTTGAAAAAATCAAGTAAAAATCAAACGAAGGTTCAAACAGACACTGTGCTTCTTCCTTTGGCATTGTTTACCCAAGACGTCACGCGTGTCGTACAGCCCTACAAGAAATTGGGAGAAAATTGAAGCCACCAAAGAGAAGTCGAAACCCGTGTGCTATAGCCTTGGGTTTTGTGCAAAATGGATATTTTGGGAAAATAGAGTATTGCTGACGTAACCCGGTTTGTCTCTTTTAGAGCTCATTATATTCGTGACGAGCCGTCTGAAGTAGTGGGGCACAGTTTGCGGAAGGTTCTACTTTTTTTTGGTGATTTTTTAGAAAAAATACCAACAAAATTGATTTTTCCTTATTTTTGAAAAATCAAGTAAAAATCAAGCGAAGGTTCGAACAGACCTGCTGCTTCCTCGTGGCATCGTTTACCCAATGACGGACACGTGTCGCATAGCCCTACAGAAATTGGGAGAAATTCGAAGCCACCAAGAGAAGTCGAAAACCCGTGTGCTATAGCCTTGGGTTTTGGGCAAAATGGATATTTTTGGGAAAATAGGGTATTCACTGAACGTAACTCGGCTTTGTCTCTGTTAGAGTCCTATTTGGATTAGTGACGAGCCGTCCAAGTAGTGAGGCACAGCTCCCGAAAGGTTCTACTATTTTTAGTGATTTTTAGAAAAATACCAACAAAAATACCCACTACTTCATACTGCTCATCACTTAATCATAATGGGCTCTAACAGAGACAAACCGGTTTACGCTCATAGGAATACCCTATTTTTCCCAAAAATATCCTATTTTTGGCCCAAAACCCAAGGCTATAGCACACAGGTTTTGACTTCTCTTTGGTGGCTTCCGAATTTTCACCCAATTTCATGTAGGCTGTACGACACGCCGTCCGCATCGGGTAAACGATGCCACAGTGAAGAAGCACGGGTCTGCTTTCAACCTTCGCTTGATTTTTACTTGATTTTTTCAAAAATAAGGAAAAATCAATTTTCTTGGTATTTTTTCTAAAAATCACCAAAAATAGTAGAACCTTCCGGAACTGCGGCTCCACTACTTCGCATTGCTCATCACTAATCCAAATAGGGCTCTAACAGAGACAAACCGAGTTACGCTCGCAGAAATACCCTAGTTTTCCCAAAAATATCCTATTTTGGCCCAAAACCCAAGGCTATAGCACACGGTTTTGACTTCTTTGTGGCTTCGAATTTTCACCAATTTCTGAAGGCTATGCAATGCGTCCGTATCGGTACACGATGCCACAGAAGAAGTACGGTCCGTTTCGAACCTTCGCTTGATTTTTACTTGATTTTTTTCAAAAATAAGGAAAAATCAATTTTCTTGGTATTTTTATAAAAAATCACCAAAAATAGTAGAACCTTCCGGAACTGTGCCTCCACTACTTCAGACGGCTCGTCACGAATCTTAATGGGCTCTAACAGAGACAAACCGAGTTACGCTCACGTAAATACTATAGTTTTCCCAAAATATCCCATTTTTGGCCCAAAACCCAAGGCTATAGCACACGTGTTTTGACTTCTCTTTGGTGGCTTCCGAATTTTCACCCAATTTCACGCAGGGTCGTATGACACGCGTCCGCATCGGGTACACGATGCCACGTGAAGAAGCACGGGTCTGCTTTCGAACCTTCGCTTGATTTTTACTTGATTTTTTCAAAAATAAGGGAAAAATCAATTTTGTTGGTATTTTTTCTAAAAATCACCAAAAATAGTAGAACCTTCCGCGAACTCAGTGCCCCACTACTTCGGATGGCTCGTCACTAATCCAAATAGGGCTCTAACAGAGACAAACCGAGTTACGCTCACAGAATACCATAGTTTTCCCAAAATATCCCATTTTTGGCCCAAAACCCAAGGCTATAGCACACAGGTTTTCGACTTCTCTTTGGTGGCTTCCGAATTTTCTCCCAATTTCTTGTAGGGTCTGTACGACACGCCGTCCGCATCGGGTAAACGATGCCATAGGAAGAAGCAAGGGTCTGTTTCGAACCTTCGCTTGATTTTTACTTGATTTTTTCGAAAAATAAGGAAAAATCAATTTTCTTGGTATTTTTCTAAAAATCACCAAAAAATAGTAGAACCTTCCGGAACTGTGTCCCACTACTTCGCACTGGCTCGTCACTAATCCATAATAGGGCTCTAACAGAGACAAACCGAGTTACGCTCACGTAAATACTCATAGTTTTCCCAAAATATCCCATTTTTGGCCCAAAACCCAAGGCTATAGCACACGTGGTTTTGACTTCTCTTGGTGGCTTCCGAATTTTCACCCAATTTCATGCAAGGTCATGCGACACGCGTCCGCATTGGGTACACGATGCCACGTGAAGAAGCACCGGTCTGCTTTCGAACCTTCGCTTGATTTTTACTTGATTTTTTTAAAAAAAAATAAGGGAAAAATCAATTTTGTTGGTATTTTTTCTAAAAAATCACCAAAAATAGTAGAACCTGCCTGGAACTGTGCCCCACTTCTTCAGACGGCTCGTCACAAATCCAAATAAGGCTCTGACGGAGACAAACCGGGTTACGCTCACAGTAAATACCATAGTTTTCCCAAAATATCCCATTTTTGGCCCAAAACCCAAGGCTATAGCACACTGGTTTTGACTTCTCTTTGGTGGCTTCCGAATTTTCTCCCAATTTCTTGTAGGGCTGTACGACACGCCGTCCGCGATCGGGTAAACGATGCCACAGTGAAGAAGCACGGGTCCTGCTTTGAACCTTCGCTTGATTTTTACTTGATTTTTTCAAAAATAAGGAAAAATCAATTTTCTTGGTATTTTTTCTAAAAAATCACCAAAAATAGTAGAACCTTCCGGAACTCGTGCCCCACTACTTCGTACTGGCTCGTCACTAATCCATAATAGGGCTCTAACAGAGACAAACCGAGTTACGCTCAGTAGAATACTCTAGTTTTCCCAAAAATATCCTATTTTTGGCCCAAAACCCAAGGCTATAAGCACACGGGTTTTGACTTCTTTGGTGGCTTCCGAATTTTCACCCAATTTCATGCAAGGTCGTACGACACGCGTCCGTACCGGGTACACGATGCCACAGTGAAGAAGCACGGGTCTGCTTTCAACCTTCGCTTGATTTTTACTTGATTTTTTCAAAAAATAAGGAAAAATCAATTTTGTTGGTATTTTTTCTAAAAATCACCAAAAATAGTAGAACCTTCCGGAACTGTGCCTCACTACTTCGCACGGCTCGTCACTAATCCAAATAGGGCTCTAACAGAGACAAACCGAGTTACGCTCGCAGAAATACCCTAGTTTTCCCAAAATATCCTATTTTTGGCCCAAAACCCAAGGCTATAGCACACGGGTTTTGACTTCTCTTGGTGGCTTCCGAATTTTCACCCAATTTCTTGTAAGGCTGTACGACACGCGTCTGCGACTGGGTACACGATGCCACAGGAAGAAGCACGGGTCTGTTTCGAACCTTCGCTTGATTTTTACTTGATTTTTTCAAAAATAAGGGAAAATCAATTTTCTTGGTATTTTTCTAAAAATCACCAAAAATAGTAGAACCTTCCGGAACTCAGTGCCCCACTACTTCGTACTGGCTCGTCACTAATCCATAATGGGCTCTAACAGAGACAAACCGAGTTACGCTCCAGTAAATACCCTAGTTTTCCCAAAATATCCCATTTTTGGCCCAAAACCCAAGGCTATAGCACACGGGTTTTGCACTTCTCTTTGGTGATTTCTGAATTTTCACCAAATTTCTTGTAAGGCCATGCGACACACGTCCGTATTGGGTACACGATGCCACAGGAAGAAGCACGGGTCTGTTTTGAACCTTATTTTGATTTTTACTTGATTTTTTTCAAAAAATAAGTGGAAAATCAATTTTCATGGTATTTTTTTTAAAAAATCACCAAAAACTAGTAGTACCTTCCGGGAACTGTGCCCCACTACTTCAGACGGCTCGTCACGAATCAAACCGGGTTACGTTCGCAGAAATTCCCTATTTTTCCCAAAATATCCCATTTTTGGCCCAAAACCCAAGGCTATAGCACACGGGTTTTGGACTTCTCTTTGGTGGCTTCCGAATTTTCACCCAATTTCATGCAAGGCCGTGCGACACGCCTCTGTACAGTGTACACGATGCCACAGGAAGAAGCAAGGGTCTGTTTCGAACCTTCGTTTGATTTTTACTTGATTTTTTTCGAGAAATAAGGGAAAAATCAATTTTTGTTGGTATTTTTTTCAAAAAAATAACCAAAAAATAGTAGAACCTTCAGGGAACTGTTCCCACTACTTCAGACGGCTCGTCACTAATCCAAATAGGGCTCTAACAGAGACAAACCGGGTTACGTTCGCAGAAATACCCTATTTTCCCAAAATATCCCATTTTTGGCCCAAAACCCAAGGCTATAGCGCACGGGTTTTGGACTTCTCTTGGTGGCTTCCGAATTTTCACCCAATTTCATGCAAGGTCAGTGCGACACGCATCCGTATCGTGGTACACGATGCCACAGGAAGAAGAAATGGTCTGTTTCGAACCTTCGTTTGATTTTTACTTGATTTTTTTCGAAAAATAAGGGAAAAATTAATTTTGTTGGTATTTTTTCTAAAAAATCACCAAAAAATAGTAGAACCTTCTGGGAATTGTGCCCCACTACTTCAGACGGCTCGTCACTTAATTAAATTGGCTCTAATAGTAGACAAACCGGTTACGTTCGCAGAAATACCCTATTTTTCCCAAAAATATCCCATTTTTTGCCCAAAACCCAAGGCTATAGCACACGGGTTTTCGACTTCTCTTTGGTGGCTTCCGAATTTTCTCCCAATTTCTTGTAGGGCTGTACGACACGTGTCCGCATCTGGTAAACGATGCCACGTGAAGAAGCACGGGTCCTGCTTTCAACCTTCGTTTGATTTTTACTTGATTTTTTTCAAAAAATAAGGGAAAAATCAATTTTGTTGGTATTTTTTCTAAAAAATCACCAAAAAAAAGTAGAACCTTCCGCAAACTGTGCCCCACTACTTCAGATGGCTCGTCACGAATATAATGAGCTCTAAAAGAGACAAACCGGTTACGCTCAGCAGAATACCCTATTTTTCCCAAAATATCCCATTTTTTGCACAAAACCCAAGGCTATAGCACACTGAGTTTCGACTCTCTTTGGTGGCTTCCGAATTTTCTCCCAATTTCTTGTAGGGCTGTACGACACGCTGCACGCACTGGGTAAACGATGCCAAAGGAAGAAGCACGGGTCTGTTTCGAACCTTCGTTTGATTTTTACTTGATTTTTTTCAAAAAATAAGGGAAAAATCAATTTTCTTGGTATTTTTTCTAAAAAATCACCAAAAATAGTAGAACCTTCCGGAACTGCGGCCCCACTACTTCGCACGGCTCGTCACGTAATATAATGGGCTCTAACAGAGAGAAACCAAGTTACGCTCGCAGAATACCCTATTTTTCCCAAAATATCCTATTTTTGGCCCAAAACCCAAGGCTATAGCACACTGTTTTGACTTCTCTTGGTGGCTTCCGAATTTTCACCCAATTTCATGCAAGGTCATGCGACACGCCTCCGCATCGGGTACACAATGCCACAGGAAGAAGCACGGGTCTGTTTCGAACCATCGTTTGATTTTCAATTGATTTTTTTCAAAAAATAAGGGAAAAATCAATTTTCTTGGTTTTTTTTCTAAAAAATCACCAAAAATAGTAGAACCTTCCGGGAACTGTGCCCCACTACTTCAGACGGCTCGTCACTAATCCAAATAGAGCTCTAACGTAGACAAACCGGTTACGCTCCAGTAAATACCCTAGTCTTCCCAAAATATCCTATTTTTGGCCCAAAACCCAAGCTATAGCACACCGGTTTTGACTTCTCTTGGTGGCTTCCGAATTTTCACCCAATTTCTTGCAAGGCCGTACAAATGCGTCCGTGATCGGGTACACGATACCAGAGGAAGAAGCACGGGTCTATTGCGAACCTTCGTTTGATTTTTACTTGAATTTTTTCGAAAAATAAGGGAAAAATCAATTTTCTTGGTATTTTTTCTAAAAAATCACCAAAAAATAGTAGAACCTTCCGGGAACTGTGCCCCACTACTTCAGACGGCTCGTCACGAATATAATGGGCTCTAACAGAGACAAACCGGGTTACGTTCGCAGAAATACCCTATTTTTCCCAAAATATCCCATTTTTGGCCCAAAACCCAAGGCTATAGCGCACGGGTTTTGGACTTCTCTTTGGTGGCTTCTGAATTTTCACCCAATTTCATGCAAGGCCGTGCGACACGCCTCTGCATGTGGTACACGATGCCACGTGAAGAAGCAATGGTCTGCTTTCAACCTTCGCTTGATTTTTACTTGATTTTTTTCAAAAATAAGGAAAAATCAATTTTGTTGGTATTTTTTCAAAAAATCACCAAAAATAGTAGAACCTTCCGGAACTGCAGGCCCCACTACTTCAGACGGCTCGTCACTAATCCAAATAGGTCTCCAATAGAGACAAACCGAGTTACGCTCAGTAAATACCCTATTTTTCCCAAAATATCCTATTTTTTGCCCAAAACCCAAGGCTATAGCACACGTGTTTTCGACTTCTTTGGTGGCTTCCGAATTTTCTCCCAATTTCTTGTAGGGCTGTACGACACGCCGTCCGCATCGGGTGAACGATGCCACGTGAAGAAGCACGGGTCTGCTTTCAACCTTCGCTTGATTTTTACTTGATTTTTTCGAAAAATAAGGGAAAAATCAATTTTGTTGGTATTTTTTCTAAAAATCACCAAAAATAGTAGAACCTTCCGGAACTCGTGCCCCACTACTCGCATCGGCTCGTCACGTAATATAATGAGCTCTAACAGAGACAAACCGGGTTACGCTCCAGTAAATACCCTATTTTTCCCAAAATATCCCATTTTTGGCACAAAACCCAAGGCTATAGCACACGGTTTTCGACTTCTCTTTGGTGGCTTCCGAATTTTCTCCCAATTTCTTGTAGGGCTGTATGACACGCTGTCACGCATCGGGTAAACGATGCCAAAGGAAGAAGCACGGGTCTGCTTTCGAACCTTCGCTTGATTTTTACTTGATTTTTTCAAAAATAAGGGAAAATCAATTTTCTTGGTATTTTTCTAAAAATCACCAAAAATAGTAGAACCTTCCGGAACTGTGCCCCACTACTTCAGACTGCTCGTCACGAATATAATGGGCTCTAACGAGACAAACCGAGTTACGCTCACAGAATACCATAGTCTTCCCAAAATATCCTATTTTTGGCCCAAAACCCAAGACTATAGCACACGGGTTTTGACTTCTCTTTGGTGGCTTCCCAATTTCATGCAAGGCCGTGCGACACGCCTCCGCATCGGGTACACGATGCCACATGAAGAAGCACGGGTCTGTTTCAACCTTCGTTTGATTTTTACTTGATTTTTTCTAAAAATAAGGGAAAAATCAATTTTGTTGGTATTTTTTTCCAAAAAATAACCAAAAAATAGTAGAACCTTCAGGGAACTGTGCCTCACTACTTCGTACGGCTCGTCACTAATCCAAATAGGGCTCTAACAAAGACAAACCGGGTTACGTTCGCAGAAATTCCATATTTTTCCCAAAATATCCGATTTCTGGCCCAAAACCCAAGGTTATAGCGCATGGGTTTTGGACTTCTCTTTGGTGGCTTCTGAATTTTCACCCAATTTCATGCAAGGCCGTGCGACACGCCTCTGTACAGGGTACACGATGCCACAGGAAGAAGCAAGGGTCTGTTTTGAACCTTCGTTTGATTTTTACTTGATTTTTTTCGAAAAATAAGTGAAAAATCAATTTTGTTGGTATTTTTTTCAAAAAAATAACCAAAAAATAGTAGAACCTTCAGGGAACTGTGGCCCACTACTTCAGATGGCTCGTCACTAATCCAAATAGGGCTCTAACAGAGACAAACCCGGTTACGTTCGCAGAAATACCCTATTTTTCCCAAAATATCCCATTTTTGGCCCAAAACCCAAGGCTATAGCACACGGGTTTTGACTTCTCTTGGTGGCTTCCGAATTTTCACCCAATTTCATGCAAGGTCATGCGACACGCCTCTGCACTGAGGTACACGATGCCACAGTGAAGAAGCAATGGTCCTGCTTTCGAACCTTCGCTTGATTTTTACTTGATTTTTTCGAAAAATAAGGGAAAAATCAATTTTGTTGGTATTTTTTCTAAAAATCACCAAAAATAGTAGAACCTTCCGGGAACTGTGGCGCCACTACTTCAGACGGCTCGTCACTAATCCAAATAGGGCTCTAACAGAGACAAACCAGGTTACGCTCAGTAAATACCCTATTTTTCCCAAAAATATCCCATTTTTGGCCCAAAACCCAAGGCTATAGCACACGTGTTTCGACTTCTTTGGTGGCTTCCGAATTTTCTCCCAATTTCTTGTAGGGCTGTACGACACACGTCCATACTGGGTAAACGATGCCACAGGAAGAAGCACGGGTCTGTTTCGAACCTTCGTTTGATTTTTACTTGATTTTTTTGAAAAATAAGGGAAAAATCAATTTTGTTGGTATTTTTTCAAAAAATCACCAAAAATAGTAGAACCTTCCGGGAACTCAGTGCCCCACTACTTCAGACGGCTCGTCACTAATCCAAATAGGACTCTAACAGAGACAAACCGAGTTACGCTCGCAGAAATACCATAGTCTTCCCAAAATATCCTTTTTGGCCCAAAACCCAAGGCTATAGTGCACCGGGTTTTGACTTCTCTTGGTGGCTTCCGAATTTTCACCCAATTTCATGCAAGGCCGTACGACACGCCTCCGCATCGGGTACACGATGCCACAGGAAGAAGCACGGGTCTGTTTCGAACCTTCGTTTGATTTTTACTTGATTTTTTTCGAAAAATAAGGGAAAAATCAATTTTTTGGTATTTTTTTCCAAAAAATCACTCAAAAATAGTAGAACCTTCAGGGAACTGTGCCCCATTACTTCAGACGGCTCGTCCCTAATCCAAATAGGGCTCTAACAGAGACAAACCGGGTTACGTTTGCAAAAATACCCTATTTTTCCCAAAATATCCCATTTTTGGCCCAAAACCCAAGGCTATAGCGCACGGGTTTTGACTTCTTTGGTGGCTTCCGAATTTTCACCCAATTTCATGCAACGTCAGTACGACACGCCTCCGTACTGGGTACACGATGCCACGTGAAGAAGCAATGGTCTGCTTTGAACCTTCGCTTGATTTTATTGATTTTTTCAAAAATAAGGGAAAATCAATTTTGTTGGTATTTTTTCAAAAATCACCAAAAATAGAAGAACCTTCCGGAACTGCAGGCCCCATTACTTCGTATGGCTCGTCACTAATCCAAATAGGGCTCTAACAGAGACAAACCGGTTACGCTCGCAGAAATACTATAGTCTTCCCAAAATATCCCATTTTGGCCCAAAACCCAAGCTATAGCACACGGGTTTTGGACTTCTCTTTGGTGGCTTCCGAATTTTCACCCAATTTCTTGCAAGGCCGTGCCAAATGCGTCCGTACTGGGTACACGATACCAGAGGAAGAAGCACGGGTCTATTTCGAACCTTCGTTTGATTTTTACTTGATTTTTTTTCTAAAAATAAGGGAAAAATTAATTTTCTTGGTATTTTTTACCAAAAATATCCCATTTTTGGCCAAAAACCCAAGACTATAGCACACGGGTTTTCGACTTCTCTTTGGTGGTTTCCGAATTTTCTCCCAATTTCTTGTACGGCTGTACGACACGCATCCGCATCGGGTAAACGATGCCACGTGAAGAAGCACGGGTCTGCTTTCAACCTTCGCTTGATTTTTACTTGATTTTTTTCAAAAATAAGGGAAAAATCAATTTTCTTGGTATTTTTTCTAAAAATCACCAAAAATAGTAGAACCTTCCGGGAACTGTGCCCCACTACTTCAGACGGCTCGTCACGTAATATAATGGGCTCTAACAGAGACAAACCGGGTTACGCTCAGTAAATACCATAGTTTTTCCAAAAATATCCTATTTTGGCCCAAAACCCAAGGCTATAGCACACTGGTTTTGACTTCTCTTGGTGGCTTCCAATTTTCTCCCAATTTCTGTAGGGCTGTACGACACGCGTCCGCGATCGGGTAAACGATGCCACAGGAAGAAGCACGGGTCTGTTTCGAACCTTCGTTTGATTTTTACTTGATTTTTTTCTAAAAATAAAAAAAAATCAATTTTCTTGGTATTTTTTCTAAAAATCACCAAAAATAGTCGAACCTTCCGGAACTCGTGCCCCACTACTTCAGACGGCTCGTCACGAATATAATGGGCTCTAACAGAGACAAACCGGGTTTCGTTCGCAGAAATACCATAGTTTTTCCAAAAATATCCCATTTTTGGCCCAAAACCCAAGGCTATAGCACACGGGTTTTCGACTTCTCTTTGGTGGCTTCCGAATTTTCTCCCAATTTCTTGTAGGGCTGTACGACACGCGTCCGTACTGGGTAAACGATGCCACAGGAAGAAGCACGGGTCTGTTTTGAACCTTCGTTTGATTTTTACTTGATTTTTTTCGAAAAATAAGGGAAAAATCAATTTTCTTGGTATTTTTCTAAAAAATCACCAAAAAATAGTAGAACCTTCCGAGAACTGTGCCCCACTACTTCAGACGGCTCGTCACTAATCCAAATAGGGCTCTAACAGAGACAAACCGGGTTACGTTCGCAGAAATACCCTATTTTTCCCAAAAATATCCCATTTTTTGCCCAAAACCCAAGGCTATAGCACACGGGTTTTCGACTTCTCTTTGGTGGCTTCCGAATTTTCTCCCAATTTCTTGTAGGGCTGTACGACACGCGTCCGTACTGGGTAAACGATGCCACATGAAGAAGCACGGGTCTGTTTCGAACCTTCGTTTGATTTTTACTTGATTTTTTTCCAAAAATAAGGGAAAAATTAATTTTGTTGGTATTTTTTCTAAAAATCACCAAAAAATAGTAGAACCTTCTCGGAATTGTGCCCCACTACTTCAGACGGCTCGTCACTTAATTAAATTGGGCTCTAATAGAGACAAACCGAGTTACGCTCACGTAAATACCATAGTTTTCCCAAAATATCCCATTTTTGCCCGAAACCAAAGGCTATAGCGCACCGGTTTTGACTTCTCTTGGTGGCTTCCGAATTTTCTCCCAATTTCTTGTAGGGCTGTACGACACGCGTCCGTGACTGGTAAACGATGCCACGTGAAGAAGCACGGGTCTGCTTTTGAATCTTCGCTTGATTTTTACTTGATTTTTTCGAAAAATAAGGAAAAATCAATTTTCTTGGTATTTTTCTAAAAATCACCAAAAATAGTAGAACCTTCCGAGAACTCAGTGCCCCACTACTTCGGACTGGCTCGTCACTAATCCAAATAGGGCTCTAACAGAGACAAACCAGGTTACGCTCGCAGTAAATACCCTATTTTTCCCAAAATATCCCATTTTTGCCCAAAACCCAAGGCTATAGCACACTGGTTTCGACTTCTCTTGGTGGCTTCCGAATTTTCTCCCACTTCTTGTAGGGCTGTACGACACGCGTCCGCATCGGGTAAACGATGCCACGTGAAGAAGCACGGTCTCGTTTCAACCTTCGTTTGATTTTTACTTAATTTTTTTCAAAAAATAAGGGAAAAATTAATTTTGTTGGTATTTTTTCTAAAAATCACCAAAAAAATAGTAGAACCTTCCGGGAACTGTTCCCCACTACTTCAGACGGCTCGTCACTAATCTAAATTGGCTCTAACAGAGACAAACCAGGTTACGCTCAGTAAATACCATAGTTTTCCCAAAATATCCCATTTTTGCCCAAAACCCAAGGCTATAGCACACGGGTTTTGGACTTCTCTTTGGTGGCTTCCGAATTTTCTCCCAATTTCTTGTAGGGCTGTACGACACGCGTCCGTACTGGGTAAACGATGCCACAGGAAGAAGCACGGGTCTGTTTTGAATCTTCGTTTGATTTTTACTTGATTTTTTTCGAAAAATAAGGGAAAAATCAATTTTCTTGGTATTTTTTCTAAAAAATCACCAAAAAATAGTAGAACCTTCCGAGAACTGTGCCCCACTACTTCAGACGGCTCGTCACTAATCCAAATAGGGCTCTAACAGAGACAAACCGGGTTACGTTCGCAGAAATACCCTATTTTTCCCAAAAATATCCCATTTTTTGCCCAAAACCCAAGGCTATAGCACACTGGTTTCGACTTCTCTTGGTGGCTTCGAATTTTCTCCCAATTTCTTGTAGGGCTGTACGACACGCGTCCGCACTGGTAAACGATGCCACGTGAAGAAGCACGGGTCTGTTTTGAACCTTCGCTTGATTTTTACTTGATTTTTTCAAAAATAAGGAAAAATTAATTTTGTTGGTATTTTTCTAAAAATCACCAAAAATAGTAGAACCTTCCGGAATTGTGCCCCACTACTTCAGACGGCTCGTCACTGAATTAAATTGGCTCTAACAGTAGACAAACCGGTTACGCTCGCAGTAAATACCATAGTTTTCCCAAAATATCCCATTTTTGGCCCAAAACCCAAGGCTATAGCACACGGGTTTTGACTTCTCTTGGTGGCTTCCGAATTTTCTCCCAATTTCTTGTAGGGCTGTACGACACGCCGTCCGCATCGGGTAAACGATGCCACGTGAAGAAGCACGGGTCTGCTTTGAACCTTCGCTTGATTTTTACTTGATTTTTTTCAAAAATAAGGGAAAATCAATTTTCTTGGTATTTTTTCTAAAAATCACCAAAAATAGTCGAACCTTCCGGAACTGCAGGCCCCACTACTTCAGACTGCTCGTCACTTAATATAATGGGCTCTAACAGAGACAAACCGGGTTTCGTTCGCAGAAATACCATAGTTTTTCCAAAAATATCCCATTTTTGGCCCAAAACCCAAGGCTATAGCACACGGGTTTTCGACTTCTCTTTGGTGGCTTCCGAATTTTCTCCCAATTTCTTGTAGGGCTGTACGACACGCCGTCCGCATCGGGTAAACGATGCCACGTGAAGAAGCACTGGTCTGCTTTTGAATCTTCGCTTGATTTTTACTTGATTTTTTCGAAAAATAAGGGAAAAATCAATTTTCTTGGTATTTTTCTAAAAATCACCAAAAATAGTAGAACCTTCCGAGAACTGTGCCCCACTACTTCAGACGGCTCGTCACTAATCCAAATAGGGCTCTAACAGAGACAAACCGGGTTACGTTCGCAGAAATACCCTATTTTTCCCAAAAATATCCCATTTTTTGCCCAAAACCCAAGGCTATAGCACACGGGTTTTCGACTTCTCTTTGGTGGCTTCCGAATTTTCTCCCAATTTCTTGTAGGGCTGTACGACACGCGTCCGTACTGGGTAAACGATGCCACAGGAAGAAGCACGGGTCTGTTTCGAACCTTCGTTTGATTTTTACTTGATTTTTTTCAAAAAATAAGGGAAAAATTAATTTTGTTGGTATTTTTTCTAAAAAATCACCAAAAAATAGTAGAACCTTCTGGGAATTGTGCCCCACTACTTCAGACGGCTCGTCACGAATTAAATTCGGCTGTAACAGAGACAAACCGGGTTACGTTCGCAGAAATACCATAGTTTTCCCGAAAATATCCCATTTTTTGCCCGAAACCAAAGGCTATAGCGCACGGGTTTTGGACTTCTCTTTGGTGACTTCCGAATTTTCTCCCAATTTCTTGTAGGGCTGTACGACACGCGTCCGTACTGGGTAAACGATGCCACAGGAAGAAGCACGGGTCTGTTTTGAACCTTCGTTTGATTTTTACTTGATTTTTTTCGAAAAATAAGGGAAAAATCAATTTTCTTGGTATTTTTTCTAAAAAATCACCAAAAAATAGTAGAACCTTCCGGGAACTGTGCCCCACTACTTCAGACGGCTCGTCACGAATATAATGGGCTCTAACAGAGACAAACCGGGTTACGTTCGCAGAAATACCATAGTTTTCCCAAAATATCCCATTTTTGGCCCAAAACCCAAGGCTATAGCACACGGGTTTTGGACTTCTCTTTGGTGGCTTCCGAATTTTCACCCAATTTCTTGTAGGCTGTACGACACGCCGTCCGCATCGGGTAAACGATGCCACAGTGAAGAAGCACGGGTCTGCTTTTGAATCTTCGCTTGATTTTTACTTGATTTTTTTCAAAAATAAGGGAAAAATCAATTTTCTTGGTATTTTTCTAAAAATCACCAAAAATAGTAGAACCTTCCGAGAACTCGTGCCCCACTACTTCAGACGGCTCGTCACTAATCCAAATAGGGCTCTAACGAGACAAACCGAGTTACGCTCGCAGAAATACCCTATTTTTCCCAAAATATCCTATTTTTGCCCAAAACCCAAGGCTATAGCACACGGTTTTCGACTTCTCTTGGTGGCTTCCGAATTTTCTCCCAATTTCTTGTAGGGCTGTACGACACGCCGTCCGCATCGGGTAAACGATGCCACGTGAAGAAGCACGGGTCTGCTTTCGAACCTTCGCTTGATTTTTACTTGATTTTTTCAAAAATAAGGGAAAATCAATTTTGTTGGTATTTTTTCTAAAAATCACCAAAAATAGTAGAACCTTCCGGAATTGTGCCCCACTACTTCAGACGGCTCGTCACTTAATTAAATTGGCTCTAACAGAGACAAACCGGGTTACGCTCGTAGAAATACCATAGTTTTCCCAAAATATCCCATTTTTGCCCGAAACCAAAGGCTATAGCGCACTGGTTTTGGACTTCTCTTGGTGACTTCCGAATTTTCTCCCAATTTCTTGTAGGCTGTACGACACGCCGTCTGCATCGGGTAAACGATGCCACGTGAAGAAGCACTGGTCTGTTTTGAACCTTCGTTTGATTTTTACTTGATTTTTTTCGAAAAATAAGGAAAAATCAATTTTCTTGGTATTTTTTCTAAAAAATCACCAAAAATAGTAGAACCTTCCGGAACTGTGCCCCACTACTTCAGACGGCTCGTCACGAATCAAATTGGGCTCTAACAGAGACAAACCGGGTTTCGTTCGCAGAAATACCATAGTTTTTCCAAAAATATCCCATTTTTGGCCCAAAACCCAAGGCTATAGCACACGGGTTTTCGACTTCTCTTTGGTGGCTTCCGAATTTTCTCCCAATTTCTTGTAGGGCTGTACGACACGCGTCCGTACTGGGTAAACGATGCCACAGGAAGAAGCACGGGTCTGTTTTGAATCTTCGTTTGATTTTTACTTGATTTTTTTCGAAAAATAAGGGAAAAATCAATTTTCTTGGTATTTTTTCTAAAAAATCACCAAAAAATAGTAGAACCTTCCGAGAACTGTGCCCCACTACTTCAGACGGCTCGTCACTAATCCAAATAGGGCTCTAACAGAGACAAACCGGGTTACGTTCGCAGAAATACCCTATTTTTCCCAAAATATCCCATTTTTGCCCAAAACCCAAGGCTATAGCACACGGGTTTTCGACTTCTCTTTGGTGGCTTCCGAATTTTCTCCCAATTTCTTGTAGGGCTGTACGACACGCGTCCGTACTGGGTAAACGATGCCACAGGAAGAAGCACGGGTCTGTTTCGAACCTTCGTTTGATTTTTACTTGATTTTTTTCAAAAAATAAGGGAAAAATTAATTTTGTTGGTATTTTTTCTAAAAAATCACCAAAAAATAGTAGAACCTTCCGGGAATTGTGCCCCACTACTTCAGACGGCTCGTCACGAATATAATGGGCTCTAACAGAGACAAACCGGGTTACGTTCGCAGAAATACCATAGTTTTCCCAAAATATCCCATTTTTTGCCCAAAACCCAAGGCTATAGCACACGGGTTTTCGACTTCTCTTTGGTGGCTTCCGAATTTTCTCCCAATTTCTTGTAGGGCTGTACGACACGCGTCCGTATTGGGTAAACGATGCCACAGGAAGAAGCACTGGTCTGCTTTCGAACCTTCGCTTGATTTTTACTTGATTTTTTCAAAAATAAGGGAAAATCAATTTTCTTGGTATTTTTCTAAAAATCACCAAAAATAGTAGAACCTTCTGGGAACTGTGCCCCACTACTTCAGACTGCTCGTCACGAATATAATGGGCTCTAACAGAGACAAACCGGGTTACGTTCGCAGAAATACCACAGTCTTCCCAAAAATATCTATTTTTTGGCCCAAAACCCAAGACTATAGCGCACGGGTTTTGGACTTCTCTTTGGTGGCTTCCGAATTTCATGCAAGGCCGTGCGACACGCCTCCGTACTGGGTACACGATGCCACAGGAAGAAGCACGGGTCTGTTTCGAACCTTCGTTTGATTTTTACTTGATTTTTTTCTAAAAATAAGGGAAAAATCAATTTTGTTGGTATTTTTTTCAAAAAAATAACCAAAAAATAGTAGAACCTTCAGGGAACTGTGCCCCACTACTTCAGACGGCTCGTCACTAATCCAAATAGGGCTCTAACAAAGACAAACCGGGTTACGTTCGCAGAAATTCCATATTTTTCCCAAAATATCCGATTTCTGGCCCAAAACCCAAGGTTATAGCGCATGGGTTTTGGACTTCTCTTTGGTGGCTTCTGAATTTTCACCCAATTTCATGCAAGGCCGTGCGACACGCCTCTGTACAGGGTACACGATGCCACAGGAAGAAGCAAGGGTCTGTTTTGAACCTTCGTTTGATTTTTACTTGATTTTTTTCGAAAAATAAGTGAAAAATCAATTTTGTTGGTATTTTTTTCAAAAAAATAACCAAAAAATAGTAGAACCTTCAGGGAACTGTGGCCCACTACTTCAGATGGCTCGTCACTAATCCAAATAGGGCTCTAACAGAGACAAACCCGAGTTACGCTCACAGTAAATACCCTATTTTTCCCAAAATATCCTATTTTGGCCCAAAACCCGAGGCTATAGCAGCACGGGTTTTGGACTTCTCTTGGTGGCTTCCGAATTTTCACCCAATTTCATGCAAGGTCGTACGACACGCCTCTGATCAGGTACACGATGCCACTGTGAAGAAGCAATGGTCTCGCTTTGAACCTTCGTTTGATTTTTACTTGATTTTTTTCGAAAAATAGGGCAAAATCAATTTTGTTGGTATTTTTTCAAAAAATCACCAAAAATAGTAGAACCTTCGTGGAACTGCGGCGCCACTACTTCAGACGGCTCGTCACTAATCCAAATAGGGCTCTAACAGAGACAAATCGGGTTACGTTCTCAGAAATACCCTATTTTTCCCAAAAATATCCCATTTTTTGCCCAAAACCCAAGGCTATAGCACACGGGTTTTCGACTTCTCTTTGGTGGCCTCCGAATTTTCTCCCAATTTCTTGTAGGGCTGTACGACACGCGTCCATACTGGGTAAACGATGCCACAGGAAGAAGCACGGGTCTGTTTCGAACCTTCGTTTGATTTTTACTTGATTTTTTTCGAAAAATAAGGGAAAAATTAATTTTGTTGGTATTTTTTCTAAAAAATCACCAAAAAATAGTAGAACCTTCTGGGAACTGTGCCCCACTACTTCAAACGGCTCGTCCCTAATCCAAATAGGACTCTAACAGAGACAAACTGGGTTACGTTCGCAGAAATACCATAGTCTTCCCAAAAATATCCCTTTTTTGGCCCAAAACCCAAGGCTATAGTGCACGGGTTTTGGACTTCTCTTTGGTGGCTTCCGAATTTTCACCCAATTTCATGCAAGGCCGTACGACACGCCTCCGTACTGGGTACACGATGCCACAGGAAGAAGCACGGGTCTGTTTCGAACCTTCGTTTGATTTTTACTTGATTTTTTTCGAAAAATAACGGAAAAATCAATTTTTTTGGTATTTTTTTCAAAAAAATCACTAAAAAATAGTAGAACCTTCAGGGAACTGTGCCCCATTACTTCAGACGGCTCGTCCCTAATCCAAATAGGGCTCTAACAGAGACAAACCGGGTTACGTTTGCAAAAATACCCTATTTTTCCCAAAATATCCCATTTTTGGCCCAAAACCCAAGGCTATAGCGCACGGGTTTTGGACTTCTCTTTGGTGGCTTCTGAATTTTCACCCAATTTCATGCAACGCCGTGCGACACACCTCTGTACAGGGTACACGATGCCACAGGAAGAAGCAATGGTCTGTTTCGAACCTTCGTTTGATTTTTTTCGAAAAATAAGGGAAAAATCAATTTTGTTGGTATTTTTTTCAAAAAAATCACTAAAAATAGAAGAACCTTCAGGGAACTGTGCCCCATTACTTCAGACGGCTCGTCACTAATCCAAATAGGGCTCTAACAGAGACAAACCGGTTTACGTTCGCAGAAATACCATAGTCTTCCCAAAAATATCCCATTTTTGGCCCAAAACCCAAGCTATAGCACACGGGTTTTGGACTTCTCTTCGGTGGCTTCTGAATTTTCACCCAATTTCTTGCAAGGCCGTGCCAAATGCGTCCGTACTGGGTACACGATACCAGAGGAAGAAGCACGGGTCTATTTCGAACCTTCGTTTGATTTTTACTTGATTTTTTTTCTAAAAATAAGGGAAAAATTAATTTTCTTGGTATTTTTTACCAAAAATATCCCATTTTTGGCCAAAAACCCAAGACTATAGCACACGGGTTTTCGACTTCTCTTTGGTGGTTTCCGAATTTTCTCCCAATTTCTTGTACGGCTGTACGACACGCATCCGCATCGGGTAAACGATGCCACGTGAAGAAGCACGGGTCTGCTTTGAACCTTCGCTTGATTTTTACTTGATTTTTTCGAAAAATAAGGAAAAATCAATTTTCTTGGTATTTTTCTAAAAATCACCAAAAATAGTCGAACCTTCCGGAACTCGTGCCCCACTACTTCGGACTGCTCGTCACGTAATATAATGGGCTCTAACGAGACAAACCGGGTTTCGCTCGCAGAATACTATAGTTTTTCCAAAATATCCCATTTTTGGCCCAAAACCCAAGGCTATAGCACACTGGTTTTCGACTTCTCTTGGTGGCTTCCGAATTTTCTCCCAATTTCTTGTAGGGCTGTACGACATGCGTCCGCATCGGGTAAACGATGCCACGTGAAGAAGCACGGTCTGCTTTTGAATCTTCGCTTGATTTTTACTTGATTTTTTCGAAAAATAAGGGAAAATCAATTTTCTTGGTATTTTTCTAAAAATCACCAAAAATAGTCGAACCTTCCGGAACTCGTGCCTCACTACTTCAGACTGCTCGTCACGAATATAATGGGCTCTAACAGAGACAAACCGGGTTTCGTTCGCAGAAATACCATAGTTTTTCCAAAAATATCCCATTTTTGGCCCAAAACCCAAGGCTATAGCACACGGGTTTTCGACTTCTCTTTGGTGGCTTCCGAATTTTCTCCCAATTTCTTGTAGGGCTGCACGACACGCCGTCCGCATCGGGTAAACGATGCCACGTGAAGAAGCACGGGTCTGCTTTTGAATCTTCGCTTGATTTTTACTTGATTTTTTCGAAAAATAAGGAAAAATCAATTTTCTTGGTATTTTTCTAAAAATCACCAAAAATAGTAGAACCTTCCGAGAACTCAGTGCCCCACTACTTCAGACGGCTCGTCACTAATCCAAATAGGGCTCTAACAGAGACAAACCGAGTTACGCTCATAGAATACCCTATTTTTCCCAAAAATATCCTATTTTTGCCCAAAACCCAAGGCTATAGCACACGGTTTTCGACTTCTCTTTGGTGGCTTCCGAATTTTCTCCCAATTTCTTGTAGGGCTGTACGACACGCGTCCGCATCGGGTAAACGATGCCACGTGAAGAAGCACGGGTCTGCTTTCGAACCTTCGCTTGATTTTTACTTGATTTTTTCAAAAATAAGGGAAAATTAATTTTGTTGGTATTTTTTCTAAAAATCACCAAAAATTAGTAGAACCTTCCGGAATTGTGCCCCACTACTTCAGACGGCTCGTCACTTAATTAAATTCGGCTGTAACGAGACAAACCGGTTACGTTCACGAAATACCATAGTTTTCCAGAAAATATCCCATTTTTTGCCCGAAACCAAAGGCTATAGCGCACGGGTTTTGGACTTCTCTTTGGTGACTTCCGAATTTTCTCCCAATTTCTTGTAGGGCTGTACGACATGCGTCCGTACTGGGTAAACGATGCCACAGGAAGAAGCACGGGTCTGTTTTGAATATTCGTTTGATTTTTACTTGATTTTTTTCGAAAAATAAGGGAAAAATCAATTTTCTTGGTATTTTTTCTAAAAAATCACCAAAAAATAGTAGAACCTTCCGAGAACTGTGCCCCACTACTTCGCACTGCTCGTCACTAATCCAAATAGGGCTCTAACAGAGACAAACCGAGTTACGCTCGCAGAAATACCCTATTTTTCCCAAAATATCCCATTTTTGCCCAAAACCCAAGGCTATAGCACACAGGTTTTCGACTTCTCTTGGTGGCTTCCGAATTTTCTCCCAATTTCTTGTAGGGCTGTACGACACGCCGTCCGCATCTGGTAAACGATGCCACGTGAAGAAGCACGGGTCTGTTTCGAACCTTCGCTTGATTTTTACTTGATTTTTTCAAAAATAAGGAAAAATTAATTTTGTTGGTATTTTTCTAAAAATCACCAAAAATAGTAGAACCTTCCGGAATTGTGCCCCACTACTTCGACGGCTCGTCACTTAATTAAATTGGCTCTAATGAGACAAACCAGGTTACGCTCAGAAATACCATAGTTTTCCGAAAATATCCCATTTTTGCCCAAACCAAAGGCTATAGCGCACGGGTTTTGACTTCTCTTTGGTGACTTCCGAATTTTCTCCCAATTTCTTGTAGGCTGTACGACACGCCGTCCGATCTGGTAAACGATGCCACGTGAAGAAGCACGGTCTGCTTTTGAACCTTCGCTTGATTTTTACTTGATTTTTTCGAAAAATAAGGAAAAATCAATTTTCTTGGTATTTTTCTAAAAATCACCAAAAATAGTCGAACCTTCCGGAACTCGTGCCCCACTACTTCGGACGGCTCGTCACGTAATCATAATGGGCTCTAACAGAGACAAACCGAGTTACGCTCACGAAATACCATAGTTTTCCCAAAAATATCCCATTTTTGGCCCAAAACCCAAGGCTATAGCGCACGGGTTTTGACTTCTCTTGGTGGCTTCCGAATTTTCACCCAATTTCATGCAAGGCCGTGCGACACGCCTCCGCATCGGGTACACGATGCCACAGGTAGAAGCAAGGGTCTGTTTCGAACCTTCGTTTGATTTTTACTTTTTTTTTTTGAAAAATAATGGAAAAACCAATTTTCTTGGTATTTTTTCTAAAGAATCACCAAAAATAGTAGAACCTTCCGAGAACTGTGACCCACTACTTCAGATCGACTCGTCACGAATCATATTGGGCTCTAACAGAGACAAACCGGGTTACGTTCGCAGAAATAACATAGTTTTCCCAAAAATATCCCATTTTTGTCCCAAAACCCAAGGCTATAGCGCACGGGTTTTGGACTTCTCTTTGGTGGCTTCCGAATTTTCTCCCAATTTCTTGTAGGGTTGTATGACATGCGTCCGTGACTGGTAAACGATGCCACGTGAAGAAGCACGGTCTGCTTTTGAATCTTCGCTTGATTTTTACTTGATTTTTTCGAAAAATAAGGAAAAATCAATTTTCTTGGTATTTTTCTAATAAATCACCAAAAATAGTACAACCTTCCGGAACTGTGCCCCACTACTTCAGTCGTCTCGTCATGAATCAAATTAGGCTCTAACAGAGACAAACCAGTTTACGCTAGCGTAAATACCCTAGTTTTCCCAAAAATATCCCATTTTTGCCCAAAACCCAAGCTATAGCACACCAGGTTTTGACTTCTCTTGGTGGCTTAAGAATTTTCACCCAATTTCTTACAAGGCTATGCCAAATGCATCCGCATCGGGTACACGATGCCGGAGGAAGAAGCACTGGTCTGCTTTCGAACCCTCGCTTGATTTTTACTTGATTTTTTTAAAAATAAGGGAAAAATCAATTTTCTTGGTATTTTTCTAAAAATCAACAAAAATAGTAGAACCTGTCCGGAACTGCAGCCTCACTACTTCAGACGGCTCGTCACGTAATTAAATTGGCTCATAACAGAGACAAACCGGGTTACGTTCGCAGAAATACCATAGTTTTCCCGAAAATATCCCATTTTTTGCCCGAAACCAAAGGCTATAGCGCACGGGTTTTGGACTTCTCTTTGGTTGCTTCCGAATTTTCACCAAATTTCATGCAAGGCCGTGCGACACGCCTCTGTACAGGGTACACGATGCCACAGGAAGAAGCAAGGGTCTGTTTCGAACCTTCGTTTGATTTTTACTTGATTTTTTTCGAAAAATAAGGGAAAAATCAATTTTGTTGGTTTTTTTTCAAAAAAATCACCTAAAAATAGTAGAACCTTCAGGGAACTGTGCCCCACTACTTCAGACGGCTCGTCACTAATCCAAATAGGGCTCTAACAGAGACAAACCGGGTTACGTTCGCAGAAATACCCTATCTTTCCCAAAAATATCCCATTTTTTGCCCAAAACCCAAGGCTATAGCACACGGGTTTTGAACTTCTCTTTGGTGGCTTCCGAATTTTGACCCAATTTCTTGTAGGGCTGTACGACACGCGTCCGTACTGAGTACACAATGCCACAACAAGAAGCACGGGTCTGTTTCGAACCTTCGTTTGATTTTTACTTGATTTTTTTCAAAAAATAAGGGAAAAATCAATTTTCTTGGTTTTTTTATAAAAAAATCACAAAAAAATAGTAGAACCTTCCGGGAACTGTTCCCCACTACTTCATACGGCTCGTCACGAATCTTAATGGGCTCTAACAGAGACTTCTCTTTGGTGGCTTCCGAATTTTCTCCCAATTTCTTTTAGGGCTGTACGACACGAGTCCGTACTGGGTAAACGATGCCACAGGAAGAAGAACGGGTCTGTTTCGAACCTTCGTTTGATTTTTACTTGATTTTTTTCAAAAAATAAGGGAAAAATCAATTTTGTTGGTATTTTTTCTAAAAAATCACCAAAAAAATAGTAGAACCTTCCGGGAACTGTGCCCCACTACTTCAGACGGCTCGTCACTAATCCAAATAGGGCTCTATCCCAAGCTATAGCACACGGGTTTTCGACTTCTCTTTGGTGGCTTCCGAATTTTCTCCCAATTTCTTGTAGGGCTGTACGACACGCGTCCGTACTGGGTAAACGATGCCACAGGAAGAAGCACGGGTCTGTTTCGAACCTTCGTTTGATTTTTACTTGATTTTTTTTGAAATATAAGGGAAAAATCAATTTTCTTGGTATTTTTTCTAAAAAATCACCAAAAAATAGTAGAACCTTCTCGGAACTGTGCCCCACTACTTCAGACGGCTCGTCACGAATTTAATGGGCTCTAACAGAGACAAATCGGGTTACGTTCGTAGAAATACCATAGTTTTCCCAAAAATATCCCATTTTTGGCCCAAAACCCAAGGCTATAGCGCACGGGTTTGGACTTCTCTTTGGTGGCTTCCGAATTTTCACCCAATTTCATGCAAGGCCGTGCGACACGCCTCTGTACAGGGTACACGATGCCACAGGAAGAAGCAAGGGTCTGTTTCGAACCTTCGTTTGATTTTTACTTGATTTTTTTCGAAAAATAAGGGAAAAATCAATTTTGTTTGTATTTTTTTCAAAAAAATCACCAAAAAATAGTAGAACCTTCGAGAACTCGTGCTCCACTACTTCGCATCTGCTCGTCACTAATCCAAATAGGGCTCTAACATAGACAAACCGGGTTACCTTCGCAGAAATACCCTATCTTTCCCAAAAATATCCCATTTTTTGCCCAAAACCCAATGCCACAACAAGAAGCACGGGTCTATTTCGAACCTTCGTTTGATTTTTCCTTGATTTTTTTCAAAAAATAAGGGAAAAATCAATTTTCTTGGTATTTTTTATAAAAAAATCACCAAAAAATAGTAGAACCTTCCGGGAACTGTTTCCCACTACTTCAGACGGCTCGTCACGAATCTTAATAGGCTCTAACAGAGACAAACCGGGTTACGTTCGCAGAAATACCATAGTTTTCCCAAAAATATCCCATTTTTGGCCCAAAACCCAAGGCTATAGCACACGGGTTTTCGATTTCTCTTTGGTAGCTTCCGAATTTTCTCCCAATTTCTTGTAGGGCTGTACGACACGCCGTCCGCATCGGGTAAACGATGCCATAGGAAGAAGCAAGGGTCTGTTTCAAACCTTCGCTTGATTTTTACTTGATTTTTTCGAAAAATAAGGAAAAATCAATTTTGTTGGTATTTTTTCTAAAAATCACCAAAAATAGTAGAACCTTCCGGAACTGCGGCTCCACTACTTCGATGACTTCATCACTAATCCAAATAGGGCTCTAACGAAACAAACCAGGTTACGCTCAGAGAATACCATAGTTTTCCCAAAAATATCCCATTTTGGCCAAAACCCAAGGCTATAGCACACGGGTTTTCGATTTCTCTTTGGTAGCTTCCGAATTTTCTCCCAATTTCTTGTAGGGCTGTACGACACGCGTCCGTACTGGGTAAATGATGCCACAGGAAGAAGCAAGGGTCTGTTTCGAACCTTCGTTTGATTTTTACTTGATTTTTTTCAAAAAATAAGGGAAAAATCAATTTTCTTGGTATTTTTTATAAAAAAATCACCAAAAAATAGTAGAACCTTCCGGAACTGTTCCTCACTACTTCAGACTGACTTGTCACTGAATCTTAATGGGCTCTAACAGAGACAAACCGGGTTACGTTCACAGAAATACTATAGTTTTCCCAAAAATATCCCATTTTTGGCCCAAAACCCAAGGCTATAGCGCACAGGTTTTTGACTTCTCTTTGGTGGCTTCCGAATTTTCACCCAATTTCACGCAAGGCCGTGTGACACGCGTCCGTACTGGGTACACGATGCCACAGGTAGAAGCACGGGTCTGTTTCCAACCTTCGTTTGATTTTTACTTGATTTTTTTCGAAAAATAAGGGAAAAATCAATTTTGTAGGTATTTTTTTCTAAAAAATCACCAAAAATAGTAGAACCTTCCGGGAACTGTGCCCCACTACTTCAGACGGCTCGTCACTAATCCAAATAGGGCTCTAACAGAAACAAACCGGGTTACGTTCGCAGAAATACCATAGTTTTCCCAAAAATATCCCATTTTTGGCCCAAAACCCAAGGCTATAGCACACGGGTTTTCGATTTCTCTTTGGTAGCTTCCGAATTTTCTCCCAATTTCTTGTAGGGCTGTACGACACGCGTCCGTACTGGGTAAACGATGCCATAGGAAGAAGCAAGGGTCTGTTTCGAACCTTCGTTTGATTTTTACTTGATTTTTTTCGAAAAATAAGGGAAAAATCAATTTTGTTGGTATTTTTTTCTAAAAAATCACCAAAAATAGTAGAACCTTCCGGGAACTGTGCCCCACTACTTCAGACAACTCATCACTAATCCAAATAGGGCTCTAACAGAAACAAACCGGGTTACGTTCACAGAAATACTATAGTTTTCCCAAAAATATCCCATTTTTGGCCCAAAACCCAAGGCTATAGCACACGGGTTTTCGACTTCTCTTGGTAGCTTCCGAATTTTCTCCCAATTTCTTGTAGGGCTGTACGACACGCCGTCCGCATCGGGTAAATGATGCCACAGGAAGAAGCAAGGGTCTGTTTCGAACCTTCGTTTGATTTTTACTTGATTTTTTTCAAAAAATAAGGGAAAAATCAATTTTCTTGGTATTTTTTATAAAAAAATCACCAAAAAATAGTAGAACCTTCCGGAACTGCTCCCCACTACTTCGACTGGCTCGTCACGTAATCTTAATGGGCTCTAACAGAGACAAACCGAGTTACGCTCACGTAAATACTATAGTTTTCCCAAAATATCCCATTTTGGCCCAAAACCCAAGGCTATAAGCGCACGTGTTTTTGACTTCTCTTTGGTGGCTTCCGAATTTTCACCCAATTTCACGCAAGGCCGTGTGACACGCATCCGTCATCGGGTACACGATGCCACAGTAGAAGCACGGTCTGCTTTCAACCTTCGTTTGATTTTTACTTGATTTTTTTCGAAAAATAAGGGAAAAATCAATTTTGTAGGTATTTTTTCTAAAAAATCACCAAAAATAGTAGAACCTTCCGGGAACTGTGCCTCACTACTTCAGACGGCTCGTCACTAATCCAAATAGGGCTCTAACAGAAACAAACCGGGTTACGTTCGCAGAAATACCATAGTTTTCCCAAAATATCCCATTTTGGCCCAAAACCCAAGGCTATAGCACACGGGTTTTCGATTTCTCTTGGTAGCTTCCGAATTTTCTCCCAATTTCTTGTAGGGCTGTACGACACGCCGTCCGCATCGGGTAAACGATGCCATAGGAAGAAGCAAGGGTCTGTTTCGAACCTTCGTTTGATTTTTACTTGATTTTTTTCGAAAAATAAGGGAAAAATCAATTTTGTTGGTATTTTTCTAAAAATCACCAAAAATAGTCGAACCTTCCGGAACTGTGCCCCACTACTTCGCACTGGCTCGTCACTGAATCATAATGGGCTCTAACAGAGACAAACCGGGTTTCGTTCGCAGAAATACCATAGTTTTTCCAAAAATATCCCATTTTTGGCCAAAAACCCAAGGCTATTGCACACGGGTTTTCGACTTCTCTTTGGTGGCTTCCGAATTTTCTCCCAATTTCTTGTAGGGCTGTACGACACGCGTCCGTACTGGGTAAATGATGCCACAGGAAGAAGCAAGGGTCTGTTTCGAACCTTCGTTTGATTTTTACTTGATTTTTTTCAAAAAATAAGGGAAAAATCAATTTTCTTGGTATTTTTTATAAAAAAATCACCAAAAAATAGTAGAACCTTCCGGGAACTGTTCCCCACTACTTCAGACGGCTCGTCACGAATCTTAATGGGCTCTAACAGAGACAAACCGGGTTACGTTCACAGAAATACTATAGTTTTCCCAAAAATATCCCATTTTTGGCCCAAAACCCAAGGCTATAGCGCACAGGTTTTTGACTTCTCTTTGGTGGCTTCCGAATTTTCACCCAATTTCACGCAAGGCCGTGTGACACGCGTCCGTACTGGGTACACGATGCCACGGGTAGAAGCACGGGTCTGTTTCCAACCTTCGTTTGATTTTTACTTGATTTTTTTCGAAAAATAAGGGAAAAATCAATTTTGTAGGTATTTTTTTCTAAAAAATCACCAAAAATAGTAGAACCTTCCGGAACTCGTGCCTCACTACTTCGACTGACTCGTCACTAATCCAAATAGGGCTCTAACAGAAACAAACCGGGTTACGCTCGCAGAAATACCATAGTTTTCCCAAAATATCCCATTTTGGCCCAAAACCCAAGGCTATAGCACACTGGGTTTCGATTTCTCTTTGGTAGCTTCCGAATTTTCTCCCAATTTCTTGTAGGGTCATGACGACACGCGTCCGTATCGGGTAAACGATGCCATAGGAAGAAGCAAGGGTCTGTTTCGAACCTTCGTTTGATTTTTACTTGATTTTTTTCAAAAAAAAAGGGAAAAATGAAATTTATTAGTATTTTTTCTAAAAAATCACCAAAAAATAGTAGAACCTTCCGGGAACTGTGCCCCACTACTTCAGATGTCTCGTCACGAATCAAATTGGGCTCTAATTTAGACAAACCGGTTTACGTTCGCAGAAATACCCTAGTTTTCCCAAAAATATCCCATTTTTGGCCCAAAACCCAACCTATAGCACACGGGTTTTGGACTTTTCTTTGGTGGCTCCTGAATTTTCACCCAATTTCTTGCAAGGCCATGCCAAATGCGTCCGTACTGGGTACACGATACCAGAGGAAGAAGCGCGGGTCTATTTCGAACCTTCGTTTCATTCCGGGAACTGTGCCCCACTACTTCAGACGGCTCGTCATGAATCCAAATAGGGCTCTGACAGAGACAAACCGGGTTACGTTAGCAGAAATACCCTAGTTTTTCCAAAAATATCCCATTTTTGGCCCAAAACCCAAGCTATAGCACATGGGTTTTGGACTTCTCTTTGGTGGCTTCCGAATTTTCACCCAATTTCTTGCAAGGCCATGCCAAACGCTGTCCAGTATTGGGTACACGATGCCGAGGAAGAAGCACGGGTCTTAGACAAACTTTCGTTTGATTTTTACTTGATTTTTTTCAAAAAAAGGCAAAATCAATTTTCTACGTATTTTTCTAAAAATCAAAAAAATAGTAGAACATTCCGGAACTCGTGCCCCACTACTTCGGACGGCTCGTCATGAATCCAAATATGGCTCTGACAGAGACAAACCGGGTTACGTTAGCAGAAATACCCTAGTTTTTCCAAAAATATCCCATTTTTGGCCCAAAACCCAAGCTATAGCACATGGGTTTTGGACTTCTCTTTGGTGGCTTCCGAATTTTCACCCAATTTCTTGCAAGGCCATGCCAAACGCGTCCGTATTGGGTACACGATGCCAGAGGAAGAAGCACGGATCTTAGACAAACTTTCGTTTGATTTTTACTTGATTTTTTTCAAAAAATAAGGGAAAATCAATTTTCTACGTATTTTTTCTAAAAAATCAAAAAAAATAGTAGAACATTCTGGGAATTGTGCCCCACTACTTCAGACGGCTCGTCATGAATCCAAATATGGCTCTGACGAAGACAAACCGGGTTACGTTAGCAGAAATACCCTAGTTTTCCCAAAAATATCTCATTTTTGGCCCAAAACCTAAGCTATAGCGCACGGGTTTTGGACTTCTCTTTGGTGGCTTCCGAATTTTCACCCAATTTCTTGCAAGGACATGAAAAACGTGTTCGTACTGGGTACACGATACCAGATGAAGTAGCACGGGTCTGTTTCGAACCTTCGTTTGATTTTTAATTGATTTTTTTCAAAAAAAAAAAGAAAAATCAATTTTCTTGATATTTTTTCTAAAAAATCACCAATAAATAGTAGAACCTTCCGGAACTGTGCCCCACTACTTTAGACGGCTCGTCACGAATCAAATTGGGATCTAACGAGACAAACCAGGTTACGCTTGCGTAAATACTCCAGTTTTTCCAAAAATATCCCATTGTTGGCCCAAAACCCCAGGCTATAGCGCACGGGTTTTGGACTTCTCTTTGGTGGCTTTCGCATTTTCACCCAATTTCATGCAATGCCGTGCGACACGCGTCCGTACTGGGTGCACGATGCCACAGCAAGAAGCACGGTCTGCTTTGAACCTTCGCTTGATTTTTACTTGATTTTTTCAAAAATAAGGGAAAATCAATTTTCTTGGTATTTTTTCTAAAAATCACCAAAAAATAGTAGAACCTTCTAGGAACTGTGCCGCACTACTTCGTGACGCCTCGTCACTGAATCAAATTGGGCTCTAACGAGACAAACACAGTTACGCTCACAGAATACTATAGTTTTTCCAAAAATATCAATTTTTGGCCCAAAGCCCAAGGCTATAAGCACACGGTTTTGACTTCTCTTTGGTGGCTTCCGAATTTTCATCCAATTTCATGCAAGGCCATGTGACACGCGTCTGTACTGGGTACACGATGACACAGGAAGAAGCACGGGTCTGTTTCGAACCTTCGTTTGATTTTTATTTGATTTTTTCCAAAAAATAAGGGAAAAATCAATTTTCTTGGAATTTTTTTTAAAAAAACACCAAAAAATAGTAGAACCTTCCGGAACTCGTGGCCCCACTACTTCAGACAGCACATCACGAATCAAATTGGGCTCTAACAGAGACAACCTAGGTTACGTTCGCATAAATACTCTAGTTTTCCCAAAAATATCCCATTTTTTGCCCAAAACCCAAGGCTATTGCACACGCGTTTTGTACTTCTCTTCGGTGGCTTCAAAATTTTCACCCAATTTCTTGCAAGGCCATGCGAAACGCGTCCGTACTGGGTACACAATGCCAGAGGAAGAAGCACGGGTCTGTTTCGAACCTTCGTTTGATTTTTACTTGATTTTTTTCAAAAAATAACGGAAAAATCAATTTTCTTGGAAGTTTTTCTAAAATATCACCAAAAAATAGTAGAACCTTCTGGGAACTGTGCCCCACTACTTCAGACAGCACATCACGAATCAAATTGGGCTATAACAGAGACAAACCAGGTTACGTTCTCAGAAATACCATAGTTTTTCCAAAAATATCAAATTTTTGGCCCAAAACCCAAGGCTATAGCACACGGGTTTTGGACTTCTCTTTGGTGGCTTCCGAATTTTCATCCAATTTCATGCAAGGCTATGTGACACGCGTCTGTACTGGGTACACGATGACACAGGAAGAAGCACGGGTCTGTTTCGAACCTTCGTTTGATTTTTATTTGATTTTTTCCAAAAAATAAGGGAAAAATCAATTTTCTTGCTATTTTTTTCTAAAAAATCACCAAAAAATAGTAGAACCTTCCGGGAACTATGCCCCACTACTTCAGACGGCTCGTCACTAATCCAAATAGGGTTCTAACAGAGGCAAACAGGGTTACGTTCGCAGAAATACCGTATTTTTCTAAAAAATATCCCATTTTTGGCCCAAAACCCAAGTTATAGCACACGGGTTTTGGACTTCTCTTTGGTGGCTTCTGAATTTTCACCCAATTTCTTGCAAGGCCATGCCAAACGTGTCCATACTGGGTACACGATGCCAGATGAAGAAGCACGGGTCTGTTTTGAACCTTCGTTTGATTTTTACTTGATTTTTTTCAAAAAATAAGGGAAAAATCAATTTTCTTGGAATTTTTTCTAAAAAATCACCAAAAAATAGTAGAACCATCTGGGAACTGTGCCCCACTACTTCAGACAGCACATCACGAATCAAAATGGGCTCTAACAGAGACAACCTAGGTTACGTTCGCAGAAATACTCTAGTTTTCCCAAAAATATCCCATTTTTTGCCCAAAACCCAAGGCTATAGCACACGCGTTTTGTACTTCTCTTCGGTGGCTTCAAAATTTTCACCCAATTTCTTGCAAGGCCATGCGAAACGCGTCCGTACTGGGTACACAATGCCAGAGGAAGAAGCACGGGTCTGTTTCGAACCTTCGTTTGATTTTTACTTGATTTTTTTCAAAAAATAAGGGAAAATCAATTTTCTTGGAAGTTTTTCTAAAAAATCACCAAAAAATAGTAGAACCTTCTGGGAACTGTGCCCCACTACTTCAGACAGCACATCACGAATCAAATTGGGCTATAATAGAGACAAACCAGGTTACGTTCTCAGAAATACCATAGTTTTTCCAAAAATATCAAATTTTTGGCCCAAAACCCAAGGCTATAGCACACGGGTTTTGGACTTCTCTTTGGTGGCTTCCGAATTTTCATCCAATTTCATGCAAGGCTATGTGACACGCGTCTGTACTGGGTACACGATGATACAGGAAGAAGCACGGGTCTGTTTCGAACCTTCGTTTGATTTTTATTTGATTTTTTCTAAAAAATAAGGGAAAAATCAATTTTCTTGCTATTTTTTTCTAAAAAATCACCAACAAAATAGTAGAACCTTCCGGGAACTATGCCCCACTACTTTAGATGGCTCGTCACTAATCCAAATAGGGTTCTAACAGAGGCAAACAGGGTTACGTTCGCAGAAATACCCTATTTTTCTAAAAACTATCCCATTTTTGGCCCAAAACCCAAGTTATAGCACACGGGTTTTGGACTTCTCTTTGGCGGCTTCTGAATTTTCACCCAATTTCTTGCAAGGCCATGCCAGACGTGTCCGTACTGGGTACACGATGCCAGATGAAGAAGCACGGTCCTGTTTCGAACTTTCGCTTGATTTTTACTTGATTTTTTCAAAAATAAGGGAAAATCAATTTTCTACGTATTTTTCTAAAAATCAAAAAAATAGTAGAACATTCCGGAACTCGTGCCCCACTACTTCGGACGGCTCGTCATGAATCCAAATAGGGCTCGACAGAGACAAACCAGGTTACGTTAGCGTAAATACTCTAGTTTTCCCAAAATATCCCATTTTTGGCCCAAAACCCAAGCTATAGCACACCGGTTTTGACTTCTCTTGGTGGCTTCCGAATTTTCGCCCAATTTTATGCAAGGACATGCCAAACGCCGTCCGTGACAGGGTACAAGATGCCGATGAAGTAGCACTGAATCTGCTTTCAACCTTCGCTTGATTTTTAATTCATTTTTTCAAAAAATAAGGGAAAATCAATTTTCTTGGAATTTTCTCTAAAAATCACCAAAAATAGTAGAACCTTCCGGAACTATGCCCCACTACTTCAGACAAGACATCACTGAATCAAATTGGGCTCTAACAGAGACAACCTACGTTACGCTCGCAGAAATACTCTAGTTTTCCCAAAAATATCCCATTTTTGCCCAAAACCCAAGGCTATAGCACACGCTGCTTTGGACTTCTCTTGGTGGCTTCCAAATTTTCACCCAATTTCTTGCAAGGCCATGCCAAACATGTCCAGTATTGGGTACACGATGCCGTAGGAAGAAGCACGGGTCTTAGACAAACTTTCGCTTGATTTTTACTTGATTTTTTCAAAAAATAAGGGAAAATCAATTTTCTACGTATTTTTCTAAAAATCAAAAAAATAGTAGAACATTCCGGAACTGTGCCCCACTACTTCGCACGGCTCGTCATGAATCCAAATAGGGCTCGACAGAGACAAACCGAGTTACGTTAGCGTAAATACCCTAGTTTTCCAAAAAATATCCCATTTTTGGCCCAAAACCCAAGGCTATAGCACACGCGTTTTGTACTTCTCTTGGTGGCTTCTAAATTTTCACCCAATTTCTTGCAAGGCCATGCCAAACGCTGTCCAGTATTGGGTACACGATGCCGGAGGAAGAAGCACGGGTCTGTTTCGAACTTTCGCTTGATTTTTACTTGATTTTTTCAAAAAATAAGGAAAAATCAATTTTCTACGATATTTTCTAAAAATCACAAAAATAGTAGAACATTCCGGAACTCATGCCCCACTACTTCGTGACGGCTCGTCATGAATCCAAATAGGGCTCTGACAGAGACAAACCCAGGTTACGCTTAGCGTAAATACCCTAGTTTTCCCAAAATATCCCATTTTTGCCCAAAACCCAAGGCTATAGCACACGCGTTTTGACTTCTCTTTGGTGGCTTCCGAATTTTCACCCAATTTCTTGCAAGGCCATGCCAAACGCGTCCAGTATTGGGTACACGATGCCGAGGAAGAAGCACTGGTCTTAGATCAAACTTTCGCTTGATTTTTACTTGATTTTTTCAAAAATAAGGGAAAATCAATTTTCTACGTATTTTTCTAAAAATCAAAAAATAGTAGAACATTCCGGAACTGTGCCCCACTACTTCGCACGGCTCGTCATGAATCCAAATAGGGCTCGACAGAGACAAACCGAGTTACGTTAGCGTAAATACTCTAGTTTTCCCAAAAATATCCCATTTTTGGCCCAAAACCCAAGCTATAGCACACGTGTTTTGACTTCTCTTGGTGGCTTCCGAATTTTCACCCAATTTCTTGCAAGGCCATGCCAAACGCGTCCGTGATTGGGTACACGATGCCGGAGGAAGAAGCACGGGTCTTAGACAAACTTTCGCTTGATTTTTACTTGATTTTTTCAAAAATAAGGAAAAATCAATTTTCATGTATTTTTCTAAAAATCAAAAAAATAGTAGAACATTCCGGAACTGTGCCCCACTACTTCGCACGACTCGTCATGAATCCAAATAGGGCTCGACAGAGACAAACCGAGTTACGTTAGCAGTAAATACCCTAGTTTTCCCAAAATATCCCATTTTTTGCCCAAAACCCAAGGCTATAGCACACGCTGTTTTGTACTTCTCTTGGTGGCTTCCAAATTTTCAACCAATTTCTTGCAAGGCCATGCCAAACGCGTCTGCGACTGGGTACACGATGCCGTGAGGAAGAAGCACGGGTCTTAGACAAACTTCGCTTGATTTTTACTTGATTTTTTCAAAAATAAGGGAAAATCAATTTTCTACGATATTTTTCTAAAAATCAAAAAAAAGTAGAACATTCCGGAACTGTGCCCCACTACTTCAGACGGCTCGTCATGAATCCAAATAGGGCTCTGACAGAGACAAACCGGGTTACGTTAGCAGAAATACCCTAGTTTTCCCAAAAATATCCCATTTTTGGCCCAAAACCCAAGCTATAGCACACGGGTTTTGGACTTCTCTTTGGTGGCTTCCGAATTTTCGCCCAATTTTATGCAAGGACATGCCAAACGCGTCCGTACAGGGTACAAGATGCCAGATGAAGTAGCACGAATCTGTTTCGAACCTTCGTTTGATTTTTAATTCATTTTTTTCAAAAAATAAGGGAAAAATCAATTTTCTTGGAATTTTCTCTAAAAAATCACCAAAAAATAGTAGAACCTTCTGGGAACTATGCCCCACTACTTGCAGACAGACATCACTGAATCAAATTGGGCTCTAACTGAGACAACCCACGTTACGCTCGCAGTAAATACTCTAGTTTTCCCAAAAATATCCCATTTTTGCCCAAAACCCAAGGCTATAGCACACGCGTTTTGGACTTCTCTTCGGTGGCTTCCAAATTTTCACCCAATTTCTTGCAAGGCCATGCCAAACACGTCCGTATTGGGTACACGATGCCAGAGGAAGAAGCACGGGTCTTAGACAAACTTTCGCTTGATTTTTACTTGATTTTTTCAAAAATAAGGGAAAATCAATTTTCTACGTATTTTTTCTAAAAATCAAAAAAATAGTAGAACATTCCGGAACTCGTGCCCCACTACTTCGCACGGCTCATCATGAATCCAAATAGGGCTCGACAGAGACAAACCGAGTTACGTTAGCGTAAATACCCTAGTTTTCCCAAAATATCCCATTTTTGGCCCAAAACCCAAGCTATAGCACACGGGTTTTGACTTCTCTTGGTGGCTTCCGAATTTTCGCCCAATTTCATGCAAGGACATGCCAAACGCGTCCGCATGACAGGTACAAGATGCCGATGAAGTAGCACGAATCTGTTTCAACCTTCGCTTGATTTTTAATTCATTTTTTCAAAAATAAGGAAAAATCAATTTTCTTGGAATTTTCTCTAAAAATCACCAAAAATAGTAGTAACCTTCCTAGAACTATGCCCCACTACATCGACATAGACATCACTGAATCAAATTGGGCTCTAACAGAGACAACCTACGTTACGCTCGCGAAATACTCTAGTTTTCCCAAAATATCCCATTTTTGCCCAAAACCCAAGGCTATAGCACACGCTGCTTTGGACTTCTCTTGGTGGCTTCCGAATTTTCACCCAATTTCTTGCAAGGCCATGCCAAACGCGTCCGTATTGGGTACACGATGCCAGAGGAAGAAGCACGGGTCTTAGACAAACTTTCGTTTGATTTTTACTTGATTTTTTCAAAAATAAGGGAAAATCAATTTTCTACGTATTTTTCTAAAAATTCCCAAAAAATAGTAGAACATTCCGGAACTGTGCCCCACTACTTCGGACTGACTCATCATGAATCCAAATAGGGCTCGACAGAGACAAACCGGGTTACGTTAGCAGTAAATACCCTAGTTTTCCCAAAATATCCCATTTTTGCCCAAAACCCAAGGCTATAGCACACGCTGTTTTGTACTTCTCTTGGTGGCTTCTAAATTTTCAACCAATTTCTTGCAAGGCCATTCCAAACGCTGTCTCAGACTGGGTACACGATGCCGGAGGAAGAAGCACTGGTCTGTATTCGAACTTTCGCTTGATTTTTACTTGATTTTTTCAAAAATAAGGGAAAATCAATTTTCTACGTATTTTTCTAAAAATCAAAAAAATAGTAGAACATTCCGGGAACTGTGCCCCACTACTTCAGACGGCTCGTCATGAATCCAAATAGGGCTCTAACAGAGACAAACCGTGTTACGTTAGCAGAAATACCCTAGTTTTCCCAAAAATATCCCATTTTTGGCCCAAAACCTAAGCTATAGCACACGTGTTTTGACTTCTCTTGGTGGCTTCCGAATTTTCGCCCAATTTCATGCAAGGACATGCCAAACGCGTCCGCATCTGGGTACAAGATGCCGATGAAGTAGCACGAATCTGTTTCGAACCTTCGCTTGATTTTTAATTCATTTTTTCAAAAAATAAGGAAAAATCAATTTTCTTGAATTTTCTCTAAAAATCACCAAAAAATAGTAGTACCTTCCGGGAACTATGCCCCACTACATCGACAAAGACATCACTGAATCAAATTGGGCTCTAACAGAGACAACCCACGTTACGCTTGCAGTAAATACTCTAGTTTTCCCAAAAATATCCCATTTTTTGCCCAAAACCCAAGGCTATAGCACACGCGTTTTGGACTTCTCTTTGGTGGCTTCCGAATTTTCACCCAATTTCTTGCAAGGCCATGCCAAACGCGTCCGTATTGGGTACACGATGCCAGAGGAAGAAGCACGGGTCTTAGACAAACTTTCGTTTGATTTTTACTTGATTTTTTTCAAAAAATAAGGGAAAAATCAATTTTCTACGTATTTTTCTAAAAATCAAAAAAATAGTAGAACATTCCGGGAACTGTGCCCCACTACTTCGCACTGGCTCGTCATGAATCCAAATAGGGCTCGACAGAGACAAACCAGGTTACGTTAGCGTAAATACCCTAGTTTTCCCAAAATATCCCATTTTTGCCCAAAACCCAAGGCTATAGCACACGGGTTTTGGACTTCTCTTTGGTGGCTTCCGAATTTTCACCCAATTTCTTGCAAGGCCATGCCAAACGCGTCCGTATTGGGTACACGATGCCGTAGGAAGAAGCACGGTCTTAGACAAACTTTCGCTTGCTTTTTACTTGATTTTTTCAAAAATAAGGGAAAATCAATTTTCTACGTATTTTTTCTAAAAATCAAAAAAATAGTAGAATATTTCGGGAATTGTGCCCCACTCGCTTGCACGGCTCGTCATGAATCCAAATAGGGCTCTGACAGAGACAAACCGGGTTACGTTAGCAGAAATACCCTAGTTTTCCCAAAAATATCCCATTTTTGGCCCAAAACCTAAGCTATAGCACACGGGTTTTGGACTTCTCTTTGGTGGCTTCCAATTTTCGCCCAATTTCATGCAAGGACATGCCAAACGCGTCCGTGACTGGGTACAAGATGCCGATGAAGTAGCATGAATCTGTTTCGAACCTTCGCTTGATTTTTAATTCATTTTTTCAAAAATAAGGAAAAATCAATTTTCTTGGAATTTTCTCTAAAAATCACCAAAAATAGTAGTACCTTCCGGGAACTATGCCCCACTACTTCGACAAAGACATCACTGAATCAAATTGGGCTCTAACGAGACAACCCACGTTACGCTCGCAGTAAATACTCTAGTTTTCCCAAAAATATCCCATTTTTTGCCCAAAACCCAAGGCTATAGCACACGCGTTTTGGACTTCTCTTTGGTGGCTTCCGAATTTTCACCCAATTTCTTGCAAGGCCATGCCAAACGCGTCCAGTATTGGGTACACGATGCCAGAGGAAGAAGCACGGGTCTTAGACAAACTTTCGTTTGATTTTTACTTGATTTTTTTCAAAAATAAGGAAAAATCAATTTTCTACGTATTTTTTCTAAAAAATCAAAAAAATAGTAGAATATTTCGGAATCTGTGCCCCACTACTTGCATGACGCTCGTCATGAATCCAAATAGGGCTCGACAGAGACAAACCGAGTTACGTTAGCGTAAATACCCTAGTTTTCCCAAAATATCCCATTTTTGGCCCAAAACCCAAGCTATAGCACACGCTGTTTTGACTTCTCTTGGTGGCTTCCGAATTTTCACCCAATTTCTTGCAAGGCCATGCCAAACGCGTCCGTGATTGGGTACACGATGCCGGAGGAAGAAGCACGGGTCTTAGACAAACTTTCGCTTGCTTTTTACTTGATTTTTTCAAAAAATAAGGAAAATCAATTTTCTACGTATTTTTCTAAAAATCAAAAAAATAGTAGAATATTTCGGAATTGTGCCCCACTCGCTCGCACTGGCTCGTCATGAATCCAAATAGGGCTCGACAGAGACAAACCGAGTTACGTTAGCGTAAATACCCTAGTTTTCCCAAAAATATCCCATTTTTGGCCCAAAACCCAAGCTATAGCACACGCGTTTTGACTTCTCTTGGTGGCTTCCGAATTTTCGCCCAATTTCATGCAAGGACATGCCAAACGCCGTCCGCATCGGGTACAAGATGCCGATGAAGTAGCATGAATCTGCTTTCAACCTTCGCTTGATTTTTAATTCATTTTTTCAAAAATAAGGGAAAATCAATTTTCTTGGAATTTTTCTAAAAATCACCAAAAATAGTAGTACCTTCCGGAACTATGCCCCACTACTTCGTACAAAGACATCACTGAATCAAATTGGGCTCTAACGAGACAACCCACGTTACGCTCGCAGTAAATACTCTAGTTTTCCCAAAATATCCCATTTTTGCCCAAAACCCAAGGCTATAGCACACGCTGCTTTGGACTTCTCTTTGGTGGCTTCCGAATTTTCACCCAATTTCTTGCAAGGCCATGCCAAACGCGTCCGTGATTGGGTACACGATGCCGGAGGAAGAAGCACGGGTCTTAGACAAACTTTCGCTTGATTTTTACTTGATTTTTTCAAAAAATAAGGAAAAATCAATTTTCTACGTATTTTTCTAAAAATCAAAAAAATAGTAGAACATTCCGGAACTGTGCCCCACTACTTCGTGACGGCTCGTCATGAATCCAAATAGGGCTCGACAGAGACAAACCGAGTTACGTTAGCGTAAATACCCTAGTTTTCCCAAAAATATCCCATTTTGGCCCAAAACCCAAGCTATAGCACACCGGTTTTGGACTTCTCTTGGTGGCTTCCGAATTTTCGCCCAATTATATGCAAGGACATGCTAAACGCGTCCAGTACTGGGTACAAGATGCCGGATGAAGTAGCACTGAATCTGTTTCGAACCTTCGCTTGATTTTTAATTCATTTTTTCAAAAATAAGGAAAAATCAATTTTCTTGAATTTTCTCTAAAAATGACCAAAAAATAGTAGTACCTTCTAAGAACTATGCCCCACTACATCGCATAGACACATCACTGAATCAAATTGGGCTCTAATAGAGACAACCCACGTTACGCTTGCGTAAATACTCTAGTTTTCCCAAAATATCCATTTTTGCCCAAAACCCAAGGCTATAGCACACGCTGCTTTGGACTTCTCTTTGGTGGCTTCCGAATTTTCACCCAATTTCTTGCAAGGCCATGCCAAACGCTGTCCAGTATTGGGTACACGATGCCAGAGGAAGAAGCACGGGTCTTAGACAAACTTTCGTTTGATTTTTACTTGATTTTTTTCAAAAAATAAGGGAAAAATCAATTTTCTACGTATTTTTTCTAAAAAATCAAAAAAAAAAGTAGAACATTCCGGGAACTGTGCCCCACTACTTCGTGACTGACTCATCATGAATCCAAATAGGGCTCTGACAGAGACAAACCGAGTTACGTTAGCGTAAATACCCTAGTTTTCCCAAAAATATCCCATTTTTTGCCCAAAACCCAAGGCTATAGCACACGCTGTTTTGTACTTCTCTTCGGTGGCTTCTAAATTTTCAACCAATTTCTTGCAAGGCCATTCCAAACGCTGTCCGTGATTGGGTACACGATGCCGTAGGAAGAAGCACGGTCTGTTTCGAACTTTCGCTTGATTTTTACTTGATTTTTTCAAAAAATAAGGGAAAATCAATTTTCTACGTATTTTTCTAAAAAATCAAAAAAATAGTAGAACATTCCGGAACTCGTGCCCCACTACTTCGCACTGGCTCGTCATGAATCCAAATAGGGCTCTAACAGAGACAAACCGTGTTACGTTAGCGTAAATACCCTAGTTTTCCCAAAATATCCCATTTTTGGCCCAAAACCTAAGCTATAGCACACCGGTTTTGGACTTCTCTTGGTGGCTTCCGAATTTTCGCCCAATTTCATGCAAGGACATGCCAAACGCTGTCCGCATCGGGTACAAGATGCCGATGAAGTAGCACGAATCTGTTTCGAACCTTCGCTTGATTTTTAATTCATTTTTTCAAAAATAAGGAAAAATCAATTTTCTTGGAATTTTCTCTAAAAATCACCAAAAATAGTAGTACCTTCCGGGAACTATGCCCCACTACATCGACATAGACATCACTGAATCAAATTGAGCTCTAACAGAGACAACCCACGTTACGCTTGCAGTAAATACTCTAGTTTTCCCAAAAATATCCCATTTTTGCCCAAAACCCAAGGCTATAGCACACGCTGCTTTGGACTTCTCTTTGGTGGCTTCCGAATTTTCACCCAATTTCTTGCAAGGCCATGCCAAACGCTGTCCGTATTGGGTACACGATGCCGGAGGAAGAAGCACGGGTCTTAGACAAACTTTCGTTTGATTTTTACTTGATTTTTTTCAAAAAATAAGGGAAAAATCAATTTTCTACGTATTTTTCTAAAAATCAAAAAAAAGTAGAACATTCCGGAACTGTGCCCCACTACTTCAGACGGCTCGTCATGAATCCAAATAGGGCTCTGACAGAGACAAACCGGGTTACGTTAGCAGAAATACCCTAGTTTTCCCAAAAATATCCCATTTTTGGCCCAAAACCCAAGCTATAGCACACGGGTTTTGGACTTCTCTTTGGTGGCTTCTGAATTTTCGCCCAATTTCTTGCAAGGCCATGCCAAACGCGTCCGTATTGGGTACACGATGCCAGAGGAAGAAGCACGGGTCTTAGACAAACTTTCGTTTGCTTTTTACTTGATTTTTTCAAAAATAAGTGAAAATCAATTTTCTACGTATTTTTCTAAAAAATAAAAAATAGTAGAATATTTCGGAATTGTGCCCCACTGCTTGCATCTGACTCGTCATGAATCCAAATAGGGCTCGACAGAGACAAACCGAGTTACGTTAGCGTAAATACCCTAGTTTTCCCAAAATATCCCATTTTTGGCCCAAAACCTAAGCTTATAGCACACGGGTTTTGACTTCTCTTTGGTGGCTTCCGAATTTTCGCCCAATTTCATGCAAGGACATGCCAAACGCGTCCGTGACTTGGTACAAGATGCCGGATGAAGTAGCATGAATCTGCTTTCAACCTTCGCTTGATTTTTAATTCATTTTTTCAAAAATAAGGAAAAATCAATTTTCTTGGAATTTTCTCTAAAAATCACCAAAAATAGTAGTACCTTCCGGGAACTATGCCCCACTACTTCGACAAAGACATCACTGAATCAAATTGGGCTCTAACAGAGACAACCCACGCTACGCTCACGTAAATACTCTAGTTTTCCCAAAATATCCCATTTTTGCCCAAAACCCAAGGCTATAGCACACGCTGCTTTGGACTTCTCTTTGGTGGCTTCCGAATTTTCACCCAATTTCTTGCAAGGCCATGCCAAACGCGTCCAGTATTGGGTACACGATGCCGTGAGGAAGAAGCACGGGTCTTAGACAAACTTTCGCTTGATTTTTACTTGATTTTTTTCAAAAATAAGGAAAAATCAATTTTCTACGTATTTTTCTAAAAATCAAAAAAATAGTAGAATATTTCGGGAATTGTGCCCCACTGCTTCGTACGACTCGTCATGAATCCAAATAGGGCTCGACAGAGACAAACCGAGTTACGTTAGCGTAAATACCCTAGTTTTCCCAAAAATATCCCATTTTTGGCCCAAAACCCAAGCTATAGCACACGCGTTTTGGACTTCTCTTGGTGGCTTCCGAATTTTCGCCCAATTTCTTGCAAGGCCATGCCAAACGCGTCCAGTATTGGGTACACGATGCCGGAGGAAGAAGCACTGGTCTTAGACAAACTTTCGCTTGCTTTTTACTTGATTTTTTCAAAAATAAGTGAAAATCAATTTTCTACGTATTTTTTCTAAAAAATAAAAAAATAGTAGAATATTTCGGAATTGTGCCCCACTCGCTTCGCATTTGCTCGTCATGAATCCAAATAGGGCTCGACAGAGACAAACCCAAGTTACGTTAGCGTAAATACCCTAGTTTTCCCAAAATATCCCATTTTTGGCCCAAAACCTAAGCTATAGCACACGCGTTTTGACTTCTCTTGGTGGCTTCCGAATTTTCGCCCAATTTCATGCAAGGACATGCCAAACGCTGTCCGGATCGGGTACAAGATGCCGATGAAGTAGCATGAATCTGCTTTCGAACCTTCGCTTGATTTTTAATTCATTTTTTCAAAAATAAGTGAAAAATCAATTTTCTTGGAATTTTCTCTAAAAATCACCAAAAAATAGTAGTACCTTCCGGGAACTATGCCCCACTACTTCAGACAAAGACATCACTGAATCAAATTGGGCTCTAACAGAGACAACCCACGTTACGCTCGCAGAAATACTCTAGTTTTCCCAAAATATCCCATTTTTTGCCCAAAACCCAAGGCTATAGCACACGCTGCTTTGGACTTCTCTTTGGTGGCTTCCGAATTTTCACCCAATTTCTTGTAAGGCCATGCCAAACGCGTCCAGTATTGGGTACACGATGCCGAGGAAGAAGCACGGGTCTTAGACAAACTTTCGCTTGATTTTTACTTGATTTTTTCAAAAATAAGGGAAAATCAATTTTCTACGTATTTTTTCTAAAAATAAAAAAATAGTAGAATATTTCCGGAATTGTGCCCCACTACTTCGCACGGCTCGTCATGAATCCAAATAGGGCTCGACAGAGACAAACCCAAGTTACGTTAGCAGTAAATACCCTAGTTTTCCCAAAAATATCCCATTTTTGGCCCAAAACCCAAGCTATAGCACACGGGTTTTGACTTCTCTTTGGTGGCTTCTGAATTTTCACCCAATTTCTTGCAAGGCCATGCCAAACGCTGTCTCAGATTGGGTACACGATGCCGAGGAAGAAGCACGAGTCTTAGACAAACTTTCGCTTGCTTTTTACTTGATTTTTTCAAAAATAAGGGAAAATCAATTTTCTACGTATTTTTCTAAAAATCAAAAAATAGTAGAATATTCCGGAACTGTGCCCCACTACTCGCACTGGCTCATCATGAATCCAAATAGGGCTCTGACAGAGACAAACCGAGTTACGCTAGCGTAAATACCCTAGTTTTCCCAAAATATCCCATTTTTGGCCCAAAACCCAAGCTATAGCACACGGTTTTGACTTCTCTTGGTGGCTTCCGAATTTTCGCCCAATTTCATGCAAGGACATGCCAAACGCTGTCTGCATCAGGTACAAGATGCCGATGAAGTAGCACTGAATCTGCTTTCAACCTTCGCTTGATTTTTAATTCATTTTTTCAAAAAATAAGGGAAAATCAATTTTCTTGGAATTTTCTCTAAAAATCACCAAAAATAGTAGAACCTTCCGGGAACTATGCCCCACTACTCGTGACAAAGACATCACTGAATCAAATTGGGCTCTAACAGAGACAACCCACGCTACGCTCGCAGTAAATACTCTAGTTTTCCCAAAATATCCCATTTTTGCCCAAAACCCAAGGCTATAGCACACGCTGCTTTGGACTTCTCTTGGTGGCTTCCAAATTTTCACCCAATTTCTTGCAAGGCCATGCCAAACGCTGTCCGTATTGGGTACACGATGCCGGAGGAAGAAGCATCGGTCTTAGACAAACTTTCGCTTGATTTTTACTTGATTTTTTTCAAAAATAAGTGAAAATCAATTTTCTACGATTTTTCTAAAAATCAAAAAATAGTAGAATATTCCGGAACTGTGCCTCACTACTCGCACGGCTCGCCATGAATCCAAATAGGGCTCTGACAGAGACAAACCGTGTTACGTTAGCGTAAATACTCTAGTTTTCCCAAAATATCCCATTTTTGGCCCAAAACCCAAGCTATAGCACACGGTTTTGACTTCTCTTGGTGGCTTCCGAATTTCGCCCAATTTCATGCAAGGACATGCCAAACGCTGTCCGCATCGGGTACAAGATGCCGATGAAGTAGCACTGAATCTGCTTTCGAACCTTCGCTTGATTTTTAATTCATTTTTTCAAAAATAAGGGAAAATCAATTTTCTTGGAATTTTCTCTAAAAATCACCAAAAATAGTAGAACCTTCCGGGAACTATGCCCCACTACTCGTGACAAAGACATCACGTAATCAAATTGGGCTCTAACGAGACAACCCACGCTACGCTCGCAGTAAATACTCTAGTTTTCCCAAAATATCCCATTTTTGCCCAAAACCCAAGGCTATAGCACACGCTGCTTTGGACTTCTCTTTGGTGGCTTCCGAATTTTCACCCAATTTCTTGTAAGGCCATGCCAAACGCTGTCCAGACTGGGTACACGATGCCGTAGGAAGAAGCACGGGTCTTAGACAAACTTTCGCTTGATTTTTACTTGATTTTTTCAAAAATAAGGAAAAATCAATTTTCTACGTATTTTTCTAAAAATCAAAAAATAGTAGAATATTTCGGAATTGTGCCCCACTCACTTCGCACGGCTCGCCATGAATCCAAATAGGGCTCGACAGAGACAAACCGAGTTACGTTAGCAGTAAATACCCTAGTTTTCCCAAAAATATCCCATTTTTGCCCAAAACCCAAGGCTATAGCACACTGCTTTTGTACTTCTCTTGGTGGCTTCTAAATTTTCAACCAATTTCTTGTAAGGCCATTCCAAACGCTGTCCAGTATCGGGTACACGATGCCGTGAGGAAGAAGCACGGTCTTGTTCAACTTTCGCTTGATTTTTACTTGATTTTTTCAAAAATAAGTGAAAAATCAATTTTCTACGTATTTTTCTAAAAAATCAAAAAAATAGTAGAACATTCCGGAACTGTGCCCCACTACTTCGCGACGGCTCATCATGAATCCAAATAGGGCTCTAACAGAGACAAACCGTGTTACGCTAGCGTAAATACCCTAGTTTTCCCAAAATATCCCATTTTTGGCCCAAAACCCAAGCTTATAGCACACTGGTTTTGACTTCTCTTGGTGGCTTCCGAATTTTCGCCCAATTTCATGCAAGGACATGCCAAACGCGTCCGCATCGGGTACAAGATGCCGATGAAGTAGCACTGAATCTGCTTTGAACCTTCGCTTGATTTTTAATTCATTTTTTCAAAAATAAGGAAAAATCAATTTTCTTGGAATTTTCTCTAAAAATCACCAAAAATAGTAGAACCTTCCGGGAACTATGCCCCACTACTTCGTGACAAAGACATCACTGAATCAAATTGGGCTCTAATGCAGACAACCCACGCTACGCTCGCAGTAAATACTCTAGTTTTCCCAAAATATCCCATTTTTGCCCAAAACCCAAGGCTATAGCACACGCTGCTTTGACTTCTCTTTGGTGGCTTCCGAATTTTCACCCAATTTCTTGCAAGGCCATGCCAAACGCCGTCTCAGTATTGGGTACACGATGCCGGAGGAAGAAGCACGGTCTTAGACAAACTTTCGCTTGATTTTTACTTGATTTTTTCAAAAATAAGGAAAATCAATTTTCTACGTATTTTTCTAAAAAATAAAAAAATAGTAGAACATTCCGGAATCTGTGCCCCACTACTTCGCACTGACTCGTCATGAATCCAAATAGGGCTCGACAGAGACAAACCGTGTTACGTTAGCGTAAATACCCTAGTTTTCCCAAAAATATCCCATTTTTGGCCCAAAACCCAAGCTATAGCACACTGGTTTTGACTTCTCTTTGGTGGCTTCCGAATTTTCGCCCAATTTCATGCAAGGACATGCCAAACGCTGTCCGTACTGGGTACAAGATGCCGATGAAGTAGCACGAATCTGCTTTCGAACCTTCGCTTGATTTTTAATTCATTTTTTCAAAAATAAGGGAAAATCAATTTTCTTGAATTTTCTCTAAAAATCACCAAAAAATAGTAGAACCTTCCGGGAACTATGCCCCACTACTTCGACAAAGACATCACTGAATCAAATTGGGCTCTAACAGAGACAACCCACGCTACGCTCGCAGTAAATACTCTAGTTTTCCCAAAATATCCCATTTTTGCCCAAAACCCAAGGCTATAGCACACGCTGCTTTGGACTTCTCTTTGGTGGCTTCCGAATTTTCACCCAATTTCTTGCAAGGCCATGCCAAACGCTGTCCGTATTGGGTACACGATGCCGGAGGAAGAAGCACGGGTCTTAGACAAACTTTCGCTTGATTTTTACTTGATTTTTTCAAAAATAAGGAAAATCAATTTTCTACGATTTTTTCTAAAAATAAAAAAATAGTAGAACATTTCGGAACTGTGCCCCACTACTCGCAGACTGCCGTCATGAATCCAAATAGGGCTCTGACAGAGACAAACCGAGTTACGTTAGCGTAAATACCCTAGTTTTCCCAAAATATCCCATTTTTGGCCCAAAACCCAAGGCTATAGACACGCTGCTTTGTACTTCTCTTGGTGGCTTCTAAATTTTCAACCAATTTCTTGCAAGGCCATTCCAAACGCGTCCGTGATCGGGTACACGATGCCGTAGGAAGAAGCACGTGTCTTGTTCAAACTTTCGCTTGATTTTTACTTGATTTTTTCAAAAAATAAGGAAAAATCAATTTTCTACGTATTTTTCTAAAAAATCAAAAAAATAGTAGAACATTCCGGAACTCGTGCCCCACTACTTCGACTGGCTCGTCATGAATCCAAATAGGGCTCTAACAGAGACAAACCGTGTTACGTTAGCGTAAATACCCTAGTTTTCCCAAAAATATCCCATTTTTGGCCCAAAACCTAAGCTATAGCACACTGGTTTTGACTTCTCTTTGGTGGCTTCCGAATTTTCGCCCAATTTCATGCAAGGACATGCCAAACGCATCCGCATCGGGTACAAGATGCCGATGAAGTAGCACTGAATCTGCTTTGAACCTTCGCTTGATTTTTAATTCATTTTTTCAAAAAATAAGGGAAAATCAATTTTCTTGGAATTTTCTCTAAAAATCACCAAAAATAGTAGAACCTTCTCGGAACTATGCCCCACTACTTCAGACAAAGACATCATGAATCAAATTGGGCTCTAACAGAGACAACCTACGTTACGCTCACAGTAAATACTCTAGTTTTCCCAAAATATCCCATTTTTGCCCAAAACCCAAGGCTATAGCACACGCGTTTTGGACTTCTCTTTGGTGGCTTCCGAATTTTCACCCAATTTCTTGCAAGGCCATGCCAAACGCGTCCGTATTGGGTACACGATGCCAGAGGAAGAAGCACGGGTCTTAGACAAACTTTCGTTTGCTTTTTACTTGATTTTTTTCAAAAAATAAGGGAAAAATCAATTTTCTACGTATTTTTTCTAAAAAATAAAAAAATAGTAGAACATTCCGGGAACTGTGCCCCACTACTTCAGACGGCTCGTCATGAATCCAAATAGGGCTCTAACAGAGACAAACCGTGTTACGTTAGCAGAAATACCCTAGTTTTCCCAAAAATATCCCATTTTTGGCCCAAAACCTAAGCTATAGCACACGGGTTTTGGACTTCTCTTTGGTGGCTTCCGAATTTTCGCCCAATTTCATGCAAGGACATGCCAAACGCCGTCTGCATCGGGTACAAGATGCCGATGAAGTAGCACGAATCTGTTTCAACCTTCGCTTGATTTTTAATTCATTTTTTCAAAAATAAGGGAAAAATCAATTTTCTTAGAATTTTCTCTAAAAATCACCAAAAAATAGTAGTACCTTCTGGGAACTATGCCCCACTACTCGCACAAAGACATCATGAATCAAATTGGGCTCTAACAGAGACAACCTACGTTACGCTCAGCAGAAATACTCTAGTTTTCCCAAAAATATCCCATTTTTGCCCAAAACCCAAGGCTATAGCACACGCTGCTTTGGACTTCTCTTTGGTGGCTTCCGAATTTTCACCCAATTTCTTGCAAGGCCATGCCAAACGCGTCCAGTATTAGGTACACGATGCCGGAGGAAGAAGCACGGGTCTTAGACAAACTTTCGCTTGCTTTTTACTTGATTTTTTCAAAAATAAGGGAAAATCAATTTTCTACGTATTTTTCTAAAAATAAAAAAATAGTAGAATATTTCGGAATTGTGCCCCATCGCTTGCACGGCTCGTCATGAATCCAAATAGGGCTCGACAGGAGACAAACCGGGTTACGTTAGCGTAAATACCCTAGTTTTCCCAAAAATATCCCATTTTTGGCCCAAAACCTAAGCTATAGCACACGGGTTTTGACTTCTCTTTGGTGGCTTCCGAATTTTCGCCCAATTTCATGCAAGGACATGCCAAACGCCGTCTGCATCGGGTACAAGATGCCGATGAAGTAGCACGAATCTGTTTCAACCTTCGCTTGATTTTTAATTCATTTTTTCAAAAAATAAGGAAAAATCAATTTTCTTGGAATTTTCTCTAAAAATCACCAAAAAATAGTAGTACCTTCCGGGAACTATGCCCCACTACTTCAGACAAGACATCATGAATCAAATTGGGCTCTAACAGAGACAACCTACGCTACGCTCGCAGTAAATACTCTAGTTTTCCCAAAATATCCCATTTTTGCCCAAAACCCAAGGCTATAGCACACGCGTTTTGGACTTCTCTTTGGTGGCTTCCGAATTTTCACCCAATTTCTTGCAAGGCCATGCCAAACGCGTCCGTATTGGGTACACGATGCCAGAGGAAGAAGCACGGGTCTTAGACAAACTTTCGTTTGCTTTTTACTTGATTTTTTTCAAAAAATAAGGGAAAAATCAATTTTCTACGTATTTTTTCTAAAAAATAGTAGAATATTTCGGGAATTGTGCCCCACCGCTCGTGACTGCTCGTCATGAATCCAAATAGGGCTCGACGGAGACAAACCGGATTACGCTAGCGTAAATACCCTAGTTTTCCCAAAAATATCCGATTTTGGCCCAAAACCCAAGCTATAGCACACGGGTTTTGGACTTCTCTTTGGTGGCTTCCGAATTTTCACCCAATTTCTTGCAAGGCCATGCCAAACGCGTCCGTATTGGGTACACAATGCCAGAGGAAGAAGTACGGGTCTTAGACAAACTTTCGTTTGCTTTTTACTTGATTTTTTTCAAAAAATAAGGGAAAAATGAATTTTCTACGTATTTTTTCTAAAAAATCAAAAAAAATAGTAGAATATTCTGGGAATTGTGCCCCACTGCTTCAGACGGCTCGTCATGAATCCAAATAGGGCTCTGACAGAGACAAACCGGGTTACGTTAGCAGAAATACCCTAGTTTTCCCAAAAATATCCCATTTTTGGCCCAAAACCTAAGCTATAGCACACGGGTTTTGGACTTCTCTTTGGTGGCTTCCGAATTTTCACCCAATTTCTTGCAAGGGCACGCCAAACGCGTTCGTATTGGGTACACGATGCCAGATGAAGTGGCACGGGTCTGTTTCGAACCTTCGTTTGATTTTTAATTGATTTTTTTCAAAAAATAAGGGAAAAATCAATTTTCTTGGAATTTTTTCTAAAAAATCACCAAAAATTAGTAGAACCTTCTACGAACTATGCCCCACTACTTCAGAGAGCACATCACGAATCAAATTGGGCTCTAATAGAGACAAACTAGGTTACGTTCGCAGAAATACTCTAGTTTTCCCAAAATATCCCATTTTTGCCCAAAACCCAAGGCTATAGCAAACGTGTTTTGCGACACGCATCCGCATCGCATACACGATGCAACAGTGAAGAGGCACTGGTCCGTTTCGAACCTTCGCTTTATTTCTATTTGATTTTTTCAAAAAATAATGGAAAAATCAATTTCCTTGGTATTTTTTCTAAAAATCACCAAAAATAGTAGAACCTTCCGGAACTATGCCCCACTACTTCGACGGCTCGTCACTAATCCAAATAGGGTTTCAACGAGACAAACAGGTTACGCTCGCAGAATACCCTATTTTTCTAAACAATATCCAATTTTTGGCCCAAAACCCAAGCTATAGCACTACAGGTTTTCGACTTCTCTTTGGTTGCTTCGAATTTTCACCCAATTTCTTACGGATCGTGCGACACGTGTCCGCATCGGGTACACAATGCCGGAGGAAGAAGAACGGGTCCGCTTCAAACTTTCGCTTGATTTTTACTTGATTTTTTCAAAAATAAGGAAAAATAAATTTTCTTGGTATTTTTCTAAAAATCACCAAAAATAGTAGAACCATCCGGAACTGTGGCTCCACTACTTCGCACGGCTCGTCATGAATCCAAATAGGGCTCGACAGAGACAAACCGGGTTACGCTTGCAGAAATACCCTAGTTTTCCCAAAATATCCTGATTTTGGCCCAAAACCCGAGCTATAGCACACGGGTTTTGGACTTCTCGTCAGTGGCTTCCGAATTTTCACCCAATTTCTTGCAAGGCCATGCCAAACACGTCCAGTATTTAGTACACAATGCCACGTGAATAGGCACGGGTCTGTTTCGAACCTTCGCTTGATTTTTACTTGATTTTTTCCAAAAAGGGAAAAATCAATTTTCTTGGAATTTTTATAAAAATCACAAAAATTGTCGAACCTTATGAGTACTCGTGCCCCACTACTTCGAGACAAGACATCACAAATCAAATTGGCCTCTAACGAGACAAACTAGGTTACGCTCATAGAATACTCTAGTTTTCCCAAAATATCCCATTTTTGCCCAAAACCCAAGGCTATAGCACACGCTGCTCTAGACTTCTCTTCTACGGCTTCCAAATTTTCACCTAATCTCTTGCAGGTGCAGTGCGACACATGTCCGTATCAGCAGTACACGATGCAACGTGAAGAGGCACAGTGTCTGTTTCAACCATCGTTTCATTTTTATTTGATTTTTTTCAAAAATAAGGAAAAATCAATTTTCTTGGTATTTTTCTAGAAAATCACCAAAAATAGTAGAACCTTCCGGAACTCGTGCCCCACTACTTCAGACGGCTCGTCACTAATCCAAATAGGGCTCTAACGAGACAAACCGAGTTACGCTCACAGAAAGACCCTATTTTTCTAAAAATATCCTATTTTTGGCCCAAAACCCAAGCTATAGCACACCTGGTTTTGGACTTCTCTTGGTGGCTTCTTAATTTTCGCCCAATTTCTTGCAAGGCCATGCCAAACGCTGTCTGCATCGGGTACACGATGCCACGTGAAAAGGCACTGGTCTGTTTCGAACCTTCGCTTGATTTTTACTTCATTTTTTCAAAAAATAAGGGAAAAATCAATTTTGTTGTTATTTTTCTAAAAATCACCAATAAATAGTAGAAACTTCCGGAACTGTGCCCCACTACTTCAGACTGGCTCGTCACTGAATCCAAATAGGGCTCTAACAGAGGAAACCGAGTTACGCTCACGTAAATACCCTATTTTTCCAAAAATCCCATTTTTGCCCAAAACCCAAGCTATAGCACACGTAGTTTTGGACTTCTCTTGGTGGCTTCCGAATTTTCACCTAATTTCTTGCAAAGCCATGCCAAACGCTGTCCGCATCGGGTACACAATGCCGGAGGAAGAAGCATGGGTCCGTTTCGAACCTTTGTTTGATTTTTACTTGAGTTTTTTCAATAAATAAGGGAAAAATCAATTTTCTTGGTATTTTTTCTAAAAAATCATCAAAAAATAGTAGAACGTTCTGAAAACTTTGCCTCACTTCTTCAGACGGCTCGTCGTGAATCCAAATTAGGCTCGAAGAGACAAACTCATGCATGCTCGCAGTAAATACCATAGTTTTCCAAAAAATATCCCATTTTTGGCCAAAAACCTAATGTTATAGCACACGGGTTTTTGACTTCTCTTTAGTGGCTTTCGAATTTTCGGCCAATCTCTTGCAGGGTCATGCGACACGCATCCGCGATCTGGGTACACGATGCCACTGTGGAGAGGCACCGGTCTGCTTTCGAACCTTCGCTTGATTTTTACTTGATTTTTTCAAAAATAAGGGAAAATCAATTTTCTTGGTATTTTTGCTAAAAAATCACCAATAAATAGTAGAATCTTCTAAAAACTGTGCCCCACTATTTCAGATGGCTCGTCACGAATCCAAATAAGGTTGTGACAGAGACAAACTGGGTTACGTTCGCAGAAATACCCTAATTTTCGAAAAATATCCCATTTTGGCGCAGAAACCTAAGGTCAGTAGGACACGTGTTTTGACTTCTTTTGGTGGCTTCTGAATTTTCACCCAATTTCTTGCGTGGCCATGCCAAACACGTCCAGATCGGGTACACGATGCCACTGTGAAGAGGCACGGGTCCGTTTCGAACCTTCGCTTGATTTTTACTTCATTTTTTCAAAAAATAAGGAAAAATCAATTTTGTTGTTATTTTTCTAAAAATCACCAATAAATAGTAGAAACTTCCGGAACTGTGCCCCACTACTTCAGACGGCTCGTCACGAATCCAAATAGGGCTCTAACAGAGGAAACCGGGTTACGTTCCCAGAAATACCCTATTTTTCCCAAAAAAATCCCATTTTTTGTCCAAAGCCCAAGCTATAGCACACGGGTTTTGGACTTCTCTTTGGTGGCTTCCGAATTTTCACCTAATTTCTTGATAGGCCATGCCAAACACGTCCGTACTGGGTACACGATGCCACAGGAAGAGGCACGGGTCTGTTTCGAACCTTCGTTTGATTTTTACTTCATTTTTTTCAAAAAATAAGGGAAAAATCAATTTTGTTGTTATTTTTTCTAAAAAATCACCAATAAATAGTAGAAACTTCCGGGAACTGTGCCCCACTACTTCAGACGGCTCGTCACGAATCCAAATAGGGCTCTAACAGAGGAAACCGGGTTACGTTCCCAGAAATACCCTATTTTTCCCAAAAAAATCCCATTTTTTGTCCAAAGCCCAAGCTATAGCACACGGGTTTTGGACTTCTCTTTGGTGGCTTCCGAATTTTCACCTAATTTCTTGATAGGCCATGCCAAACGCCGTCTGCACTTAGGTACACAATGCCGTAGGAAGAAGCACGTGTCCTGCTTTCAACCTTTGTTTGATTTTTACTTGAGTTTTTTCAATAAATAAGGGAAAAATCAATTTTCTTGGCATTTTTTTCTAAAAATCACAAAAAATAGTAGAACCTTCCGGAACTCGTGCCCCACTACTTCAGACGTCCTCGTCACGTAATCAAATTGGGCTCTAACAGAGACAAACCAGAGTTACGCTCACAGAATACTATAGTTTTCCCAAAAATATCCATTTTTGGCACAAAACCCAAGGATATAGCACACTGGTTTTGGACTTCTCTTTGGTGGCTTCGAATTTTCACCCAATTTCTTACAGTGACTTGCGACACGTGTTCCAGATCTGGTACACCGTGCCACAAGAAGAGGCACGTGTCTGTTTCGAACCTTCGTTTGATTTTTACTTGAATTTTTTCTAAAAATATGGGAAAAATTAATTTTCTTGGTATTTTTTCTAAGAAATCACCAAAAAATAGTAGAATCTTCCGGGAACTGTGCCCCACTACTTCAGACGGCTCGTCACTAATCCAAATAGGGCTCTAACAGAGACAAACCGGGTTATGTTCGCAGGAATACCCTATTTTTCTCAAAAATATCTCATTTTTGGCCCAAAAACCAAGCTATAGCACACGGGTTTTGCACTTCTCTTTGGTGGTAATTTTCACCCAATTTCTTACAGGGCCGTGCGACAAGCGTCCGTACTGCATACACGATGCCACAAGAACAGGCACGGGTCTGTTTCGAACCTTTTTTTTATTTTTACTTGATTTTTTTAAAAAAATAAGAGAAAAATCAATTTTCTTGGTATTTTTTCTAAAAAATAACCAAAAAATAGTAGAACCTTCCGGGAACTGTGCCCCACTACTTCATACCGCTCGTCAAGAATCAAATTGGGCTCTAACAGAGACAAACCGGATTACGTTCGCAGAAATACTGTTGTTTTCCCAAAAATATCCAATTTTTGGCACAAAACCCAAGGCTATAGCACACGGGTTTTGGACTTCTCTTTAGTGGCAATTTTCACCCAATTTCTTGCAGTGCCGTGCGACAAGCGTCCGTACTGCATACACGATGCCACAAGAACAGGCATGGGTCTGTTTCGAACATTCCTTTGATTTTTACTTGAATTTTTTCAAAAAATAAGGGAAAATAAATTTTTTGGTATTTTTCTAAAAATAACCAAAAATAGTAGAACCTTCCGGAACTATGCCCCACTACTTCGCATTTACTCGTCACTAATCCAAATAGGGTTCTAACTGAGACAAATAGGGTTACGCTCGCAGAAATACCCTATTTTTCTCAAAAATATCCTATTTTTGACCTAAAACCCAAGCTATAGCACACGTGTTTTGACTTTCTTCTTG
>CM046812.1:361659-374650 GCA_025617385.1 Murraya koenigii
GGGTTTAGGGTTTAGGGTTTAGGGTTTAGGGTTTTAAGCCAGGTGTGTGGGGTTAGGGTTTAGGGTTTAGGGTTTAGGGTTTAGGGTTTAGGGTTTAGGGTTTAGGGTTTAGGGTTTAGGGTTTAGGGTTTAGGGTTTAGGGTTTAGGGTTTAGGGTTTAGGGTTTAGGGTTTAGGGTTTAGGGTTTAGGGTTTAGGGTTTAGGGTTTAGGGTTTAGGGTTTAGGGTTTAGGGTTTAGGGTTTAGGGTTTAGGGTTTAGGGTTTAGGGTTTAGGGTTTAGGGTTTAGGGTTTAGGGTTTAGGGTTTAGGGTTTAGGGTTTAGGGTTTAGGGTTTAGGGTTTAGGGTTTAGGGTTTAGGGTTTAGGGTTTAGGGTTTTTATTAAAATCCACCGTGGAGGTGGGGGTTAGGCGGGACCCTACATCATATATAAAAGCAAGATGAGTACAGCGGAGGGACAAGAACCAAACCTCAGAGCATAAATAAGCTAGTACAAGGCGATAAATGGAAAAGGAAATAAAATGACTACTGATGATAACACATGGAAATGATCATCAAGTAGGGAGCAGTAGGAATGCGTTCACGCTGCTATGACTTCTCTGCGAGATACAGTTTGTGAAACTTTGTGGTGGAAAAGGATCCATGATGATAGGCTCGGCAATCGTGAGTGTCTTGACGACTGACTGAGCTGCATCGACTCTGCGTGACTGAGCAGTCGCGGTCTGGGCGGGAGCAGTACCCGGTCTGAGATCTCCTCGTCAGCAGGGTGAGGATCCATGACGATAGGCTCAAAGCCTCAGGTGAGCCAGGTAGCGGTGAGGCGCATCCGATCCATCATCAGTCGTGACTGGATTGCATAATCTGGACAGAGCAGGTGCCCAGTCTGTATCTCCTCATCGACCACGTGAGGATCCAGTGGCGATAGGCTCGAAGCGCCATGTCTTGAGTGGCGACTGAGGCTGCATCTGTCGCTGACTGAGCTGCTGTGATCTGGACGAGGAGCAGGTGCCCAGATCTGTATCTCCTCGTCAGCAGGGTGAGGATCCGCGTGATTAGCTCGAGATCTGGCAGGTGTAATGAGTGGCGACTGAGCGCATGCTGAACCATCATCTGCCGCGGCTGAGCTAGCTGTGATCTGGATAGGAGCAGGTGCCCCGATCATATCTCCTCATCAGTTGGGTGAGGATCCGCGATGATAGGCTCAGCCGCTGGTGTCTTGAGTGGCGACTGGGTGCATCCGAACCATCATCGGAGGGACATCCTCAAGTAGCAGGCAGAATCGATGACGGACTATCCCAGCTGGGGCGACGACACTAGCGACGACATGCCTAGGGGAGTGTCGATAATGTCAACATCTTGGGTGCTTAGGCCTGGCCAGGTGGCTGCACGTCAGTGGAACCATGGGTTTTCCCTCATCAGGGACCTTATCCTCCAGAAGGAGGAGACTACTGAGACTTGGGTTTGAGGACATGACAGCCCTCGGCGTGCCCCAGTGCTTACGAGTGATACAATGGCGGGAACCTTCTCAAAACAACATCACTGCCGGAAGCCGGACTCTCCTCGCCAGATCAGATCTGGCGGCAGCAAAGGCGCGAGACATCATCTCGAGCCAAAACCCTAGCAGCGGATGGTCTATTCACGGAAGCGGTTGCGTGATCAACTCTGTGAGGGTGCCAATGGCCCGATGATAGAGAATAAAGCGGTTCGAGATGAATAAAATGAGCAGGTGAAGTAAGGGAGACTTACCGAAGCAGAGCCTGATGGGGGATTCTGCGGAGCATCGAAATCAGGTGCTCCGTTTGAAAGCACGCATACCACGACCATTAGCGTTACCATGTACGGCGAGACCCAAATCACGGAATAATCCTCTTCCGGTTGTCAACTAGATCAACACGTCTGGGTTATCAAGCAGCGAAATCTGAGAGCTCCGCGGGATCGGGAGAAACAAAGAACTTAGGATGGCATCCATCGATGGCTGCTAGAGGAGAACTTCCCACTGAAGCAAGCTTGGATGAGCTCGACCATAACATGAATTTCTTCCTTAGAAAATAAAGCTAGCTGGCTCACTGCGGTTGTAGAGTGGCCAAGCGGCCAGGAAGCAAAGGATTTGGAGTTACCGATTCTGACATCTAGGAAGGATTTTTGTAGCCTATGGAGGACTGTGGGGTTAAGGATAAATTTGGATTCACCATAGAAGCATAAGACACGGGTTGCTTGGCACGGGTTGGTTGGCCCGTCGCATAAGATGGTTAGCCACGAGCTTGTTGAGCCAAGAGCTTGAAGGTTTGTTGGGCTGCCTTGGGGTCGTGGATTGCATGATCATGGGGAAGGTTACGGCCACAGGAAGGATGGCATTCGAGGTTGGGAGCGTTGCGAGACTGCTCGGGTTGCCATGCATGGCCATGCATGGAGGCTGCATGGCTCGAGTCACTGCTGAGTTGACTTCGACCATGGGCGACCGTTGAGTACCTCAGCCATGCGTGTTTCTTGCGTTGCTTGAGGGCTTCTTGGAGATGGCGAGCGGCTTGTTCGGGATGGGAGTTGGTGGCGGTCACACGAGAGCCACCGTGGGCGGTAGGTGGGAAGGCCACGCATGGCGGCCCGATCTTGGGCAGTGAAGCGGTCATGCATGCGGCTATCTTCTTCCACGTGTGGTGGGTAGGGATTCCGACGAGCAGCCGTGATGCTTGGTTGGGGGAGGAGCCGTGCATGGGGGCTGCGTGGCCATGCATGGAGGCTGCGTGGCTCGAGTCACTGTTGAGTTGACTCGACCATGGGCGGCAGATTGGCCATGCATGCTTGTATCCTCTCCATGCATGGTGGGAGTAGTATTCACGTCGAGACAGCAAGCCATGCAATCGTGGGACCACGGGGGACCAGATTGTTGAAGCCAGATTGCAGTTAGAGCCTCGCCGAGACCCACAGGAGGCCGTCGGGAGCAGGCATCCGCAGGTTTGCATGGGGCTATTCCAACTGTTTTGTGGAGTTGTATTTTTGTTTTGGGCTTGTTTAAGTTGGTTTGTTTGAATGGTAGGGGTTGAGTATTAAGGTTAAAGGCTTAAGTGGAATTTGGGTTATGGGCTTGGGTTGGGTGCTAGGGTTAGGGTTACGTTTGTTATTTTTGAGTTTGTTTTGTTGGAAAAAGGAGGCGGCGGCTGCTCGATGTGTTAACAGAAGGTTGGTGTTGAGTCACGGGTTTGGGATTAGGTTGAAGGTTTAGCGGAGCTTGTAAGGTGGAGCGGAAGTGTAAGGGTGTCGTTCTTGAGTAGCGAGGGGTTAGGGTGGTTGACTCACGGGTTTGGGTGTTTTGGAGTGGTTGAGAGAGAGACTTACGGTGGTGGAGTGGGAAGACATCTACGGATGTGTGGCTTGGATGGAGCCAGCGGCCGAGGTGGAGGAGATTCCAGCTCATGGATTTGAGTCCGAGTAAGCTCACGGTTTGTTTATTTTGGGTGAGTGAGTTTATGTTGCTTGGTGGGATTTGGTTTGGTTGGAGCTGTGAATCGTTGTGGTGGCTTGATGGCGTGAGCAAGATGCCCATCCATGGCCAAAGAAGCGGTGGAGGGATTGGCCATGGTGGATGTGGGAGTAAGTGGAGGTCTCGGGAAGCATGATGGAGGTAGAGGTAAGAGATGACTTTCTTAGAAACATGGTGTCTTGATCCGGTGGAAGTGTGGAGAGTTGGCCGGATGTTTGGATCTGCAGTCATGGAGGGTTGGAGCAGGCGTTGGAGCCGTGAGTGGTAAGAAGTCCTGCCGAGCCTCACGGTGAGGCCATGGCCGTGATCAAGTTTGGTCAGCAGGGGAGAGTTGAGAGAGTTTGGGTAGAGAGAAAGTTAGAGAGGTTTGGTTTTAGGTTTGGTTTGGTTTAGGGTTTAGGGTTTAGGGTTTAGGGTTTAGGGTTTAGGGTTTAGGGTTTAGGGTTTAGGGTTTAGGGTTTAGGGTTTAGGGTTTAGGGTTTAGGGTTTAGGGTTTAGGGTTTAGGGTTTAGGGTTTAGGGTTTAGGGTTTAGGGTTTAGGGTTTAGGGTTTAGGGTTTAGGGTTTAGGGTTTAGGGTTTAGGGTTTAGGGTTTAGGGTTTAGGGTTTTTTAATTAAAATCCACCATGGAGGTGGGGGTTAGGCGGGACCCTACACATCATATATAAAAGTAAGATGAGTACAGCGGAGGGACAAGAACCAAACCTCAGAGCATAAATAAGCTAGTACAAGGCGATAAATGGAAAAAGGAAATAAAATGACTACGATGATAACACATGGAAATGATCATCAAGTAGGGAGCAGTAGGAAGCGTTCAGCCGCTGTGACTTCTCCTGCGAGTCTGTTTGTGAAACTTTGTGGTGGAAAAGGATCCATGACGATAGGCTCGAAATCGCTGAGTGTCTTGGCGTGACTGAGCTGCATCCGAACCGTCATCTGCGTGACGCTGAGCAGTAGCGATCTAGGCGGGGAGCAGTACCCGATCTGAGATCTCCTCGTCAGTCGGGTGAGGATCCATAGCGATGGGTTCAAAAGCCTCAAGTGGGCCGAGTAGCGGTGAGGCTGCATCCGATCTATCATCATCGCCGTGACTGAATTGCATAATCTGGACAAGAGCAGGTGCCCCAGTCTGTATCTCCTCGTCAATCAGAGTGAGGATCCAGTGGCGATAGGCTCGAAGGCTGCCATGTCTTGAGTGGCGACTGAGGCGCATCTGTCGCGACTGAGCTATGCAGTCTGGACGAGGAGCAGGTGCCCGATCTGTATCTCCTCATCAGCAGGGTGAGGATCCGCGTGATAAGCTCGAGATCTTGGAGTCTTAAGCCTTGACCAAGTGGTACACTGTCAGTGGAACCGGGGTTTAGGGTTTAGGGTTTAGGGTTTAGGGTTTAGGGTTTAGGGTTTAGGGTTTAGGGTTTAGGGTTTAGGGTTTAGGGTTTAGGGTTTAGGGTTTAGGGTTTAGGGTTTAGGGTTTAGGGTTTAGGGTTTAGGGTTTAGGGTTTAGGGTTTAGGGTTTAGGGTTTAGGGTTTAGGGTTTAGGGTTTTTTTTATATAAGCCACCGGTGTGGTGGGGGTTAAGCAGGACCCTACACATCACGTATATAAAAGTAAGAGAAGTACCTTTGGAGGGACAAATACAAAACCTCAGAAATAAATGAGCAGTCTGAGAACAAAATAAGAAGATAAAAAGTGCGGTCTCGAGGAAAGTGAATGAAGCGAAGGTCATCTCTAATGTAAGGAGTCTCACTGCAGCGTCAGCAGAAGAATACACGCCAAACCATGGGGAAGGGCACTATGGTAATGGAGCCATTGCTTGAGTGCAGGTGTGAGCAAGCCAGGTTGGCCATGAAGTCGGCAGTTGTGGTGGCCTCCACGGAAAACATGGCGAATGACGGTCGAGTCGCGTGTCGTGGAGGGCTCTAATCCTAGCTAGAATGTAAGTGAACTCCCATGCTCGGGATCTTTGAGAGGTGATCAAGCAAGCTGCAGTAGCGGAATCAGGTTCTAGCTCAGGACAAGAATAACCAAGGTCGGTGACCATTTTAAGACCCTCGTAAAGCTACGAGTCGACTCTGCGAATAGGATGGGATGGTGTCGAGAAACATCCGGCGGCGAGGCCAGTCCACGGTGATCCACGAAAATCCCTCCGGTGACGGACATCCGGGGTTCTGGCGAGAGCATCAAGTCCACACTCGGTTTGACCACGCCCCTCGGAGGTCTCAGCCGAAATCAGACGAGCAGGCCTATGGGGTGAGCGAGATGATCAAGTAAACCATCTGCGAGCAGCGTCTGCATGACCCCTACGGTGGGACGCCTTGAAGCCAGGCGGCCCACCTGACTTCAAGTCGAAATCACACGAAAAATAACACTACACCTGCAAAGCAGAAGCATCAAATCGAGCGACATTTCGGACCTTCAAACTTGCCATAAGATGAAGCAAGGAAGGAGGACACGAATATCTTCTTTGGGAAGAACACAGCGTCTCGATGAAGAAGTAAAGCATAAGGGGAGATAAAGCGGGGATCTGCTAAGCAGAAGTGGCGATGAAAGTGAAGCCAAACACATGCGGCGTGAGGGCATTCAAGAAAAAGGTGTCTAGCAGTCTCCACAGCTCCATTGCAAAGACATCTCGAAACCATGTAGAAGCCCGGGTGCTGAGAGGGCATCATCAGTGGCCGAGGTAACCCATGATAAGCGCCCGGAGGAAGAAAGACACCACGGAGGATCAATCTCGCCGGATAAAGGAACAAACCTCATACAGTGGGTCTAGAGTCCGAACAAGATCCCAGCGGTCCTCGGAGAAAAATCTCCATCATTAGAAAGGTCCAGCGCGTCCGGTCGGGACCCTCATGGGACCAGGGAATCGGAACCAAAGGATCGCTTTCGACAGCGGAGGGTGGAAGTAAGGTCTCAACCTACATCATCCCATCTGAGTGCCCTCAAAAAGGCAGAGGCAGGGCAAGAAGAAGCCGTCGGGGTTGTGCGTGAGCAGTGGAGAGGGTTGAGCCAACAATCATACCAAAGCTACGGTCCCGGATCTAATCCGCCCGGTGAGCGTGGGGTTCGGTGATGCCGAATCTTACAAAGCGGCGCTAAAGAGGAAGCGGGATCTAGGCCGAGATCATCCCGGATGCTCGGATCAGCGATGCTTAGACTTCGTAAAGGAAGCCCGGAGGGGCCGGTGGCAGCGCCACGGAGCTTAATCTCGAGAGCCTCGGCCAGCTCGAAAAAGGATCTAATGCCAAGCCGCCCTCGATGTCGGGTAGCAAATAGAGACCACAGAGCACCGATGAATCTGTGCAAGCGAGTGTCGATGCTCGCCCGGAGAAGCGGGTAAATAGGCGCTCAGGACGATGAACAGCGGTGTCGAGGCGGTCTAAGGGCATGAAGTAAATGGAGGCATGGAGGAAAGCACGTGTCGATAAGAACAAGCTTGCCGCCAGAAAGCGAGACGATTAGACCACCCGGAGATCACATTACGGACCTTGGCGATCAAATCATCAAAGTAGCGAATCACAGGCGCCCAGCATAGGCCAGGGCACCCAAGGTAAGTGAAAGGCGGGTCCATGCTGCTGAAAACTAGTAAGAGAGCGGATAGTCGCTGACGGGAAGAGGGCAAACTTCCACATAGAAGGCTGCTCTTGAGTGCGATTAATCTGTTGGCGGGAGATGGTGATGGTGATGAAGGAAGCTCATCAAGCGGTAGCATCTTGGACTTGCTCCCATTAGCAAAATAACAATATCATCCATGAAGCTCGGATCGCGAAACCATCATCGAGCGGAGGTGGTGTCTTGCATAGAGGGCCAGGACAAATAAAGTGTCGGGCGCGAGAAAGAAGTTCGGTGACAATAATAAATAAGCAGGGGATAGGGGATCACCACTGAGTAAGCCACTGGGGCTGAAAGAAGCGGTGGCTGGTCCAGTTAACGAGCAGGAATACCACGGACCGGAAATGGCCTATATATAGAGAAACCCACCGCTCGGGAGGCAGGAGGCCGAAGCATCTGAAGAACAAAGGACCGAGACATCTTATCGTAAGCTTTAGCCATATCAAGCTTGACCGCGACATTACTCCACGGGTCCTTCATTCGGATCGTGAACCGACTCTGGACAAAAGTACATTATCATGGATGACGGGCCGGAACAAAACCACTCACGAGGAGGCGAGATAATCCTAGGAAGGATCGGCGGAGGCGAGCAGCGAGGAGCTCGTGAGGATCTTGCTCTTGACATTACACAAACTAATAGGTGCGAAATCGGACCAAGTGAGGCAGGGAAGCCTTAGGCGGGAGAACCGGGAGAGTGGCTGAAACCCAGGGGCATGGGCGAGACACAGTGAAGAAATCCAGTCACAGTAGCCAACAAATCACTGCAAATAAAATCCGACATGCACGGTAAAATTTACTCTGAAACCATCGAGGCCCGGGCGCTAAGCGGGTCGATAGAAAGCAGCTCTGCGAATCTCATCCATGTCGGGGAATCCTACGGAGGTCGTCCTCATCCTCGTGGGAAACTAATCTCGGAATACCGGAAAAATCATGAAGTTTGAGGCAGATTTGGGATCACCGGCGAGTAAGCTCTGGAAGAGCTGAGCAGTAGAACTCGCGATCTCAGAAGGCTCGAGAAAGCCGAGAGGTCATCGGCCTGGATCCTATGGACAAAACAACTTCTTGGCGCTTCTTCACGGCCATCGCATGAAAGAAGCGGGTGTTGGAGTCCCCTCCGGGACCCATCGACACAGGAGGCATGTCTAGAAAAGTCTCCTCGTTGGATAAGGCCGCGTAGCGGTAGAGCCACAGCCTCGGAACAAGCGGATCTATCCTCGGGGAACCCGGAAATGTCAGTCGGTGCTCCAGGCGAGGCCACCTCCTCCTCGGCCTCTCCAACCCTATCTACGGTGTTCAGAAAACATCTTTGTTCGAGCTTTCGGACCGCGACAGACGCACCGACCTGCTGAAGGCCGCATCCGCTGCAGGGGCGAGGTCGGGACCAAGGCTAGCCGAGCGGTGTCCATGAAATCGGAGTGATTGAGCCGGGGTGTAGGAACACGAAGCGAGCCGGGACCGCTGATCGAAACCCAATCAAGAGCAATGAGGAGAGGCGAATGATCAGAAGCAGTGCGGTTGAGGTGGGTGACCTTTAAAGTAGAGAAGAGCCTAGACCACTGGGAGTTGCAAACCACCCGATCCAGGCGTCTGCGAGTACGACCATTAGTCCGGTATAAGGACTCCCAAGAAAACCGGCATCCTCAGAACCACGATCGATAAAGCAAAATTAAAGGCATCGATAGCGGTTTGAGTGCGAATATGGCCGCGGAGATCTCGAGATAAAGATTGGACAACATTAAAGTCACCCAGACCATCCAAGGATTGTCGAGATTATCGGCAAAGCGCGAAGGGCATCCACGACTCCTCCAGAACAAGGATAGAGCAGTGGCATAAACAAAAGAAATAAAAGCAGGGAGTAGAGAAGAGAGTGACTAACTCGGCAATGAAGGACATGGCGCATCCTCGACAATATCAAGGTAAGCGGAGTAGCCAGAATACCAAATCTTCCGAGGCGGGAGGATACGGCATGGTCCATCCCAGGCGAATCTGGGTAGCCTCAGGTCTGTCGGAACAAAGAAAAGGCTCAGGAATACAAATAAAAGTGTCTGATTGTGGCGGATAAGCTTCCTCGAAGCAGACGAGCAGTGAGGGCCTTACTAATCCCAGATGTTCCATATAATGGAACTAATCATCAAGTAGGGAGGGGCGGGAAGCGTCCATGCGTTTCTGTTGACCAGCGTTTCTTCGCAGTAGCGGTGGTGAAATCATGCGGAGAAGCAGACACTCTCTCTGCAGCTAAGCATCAATCCACGACATCCAGGAGGAATATGGTGTCTAACATCTGTCGAATCGGTGAGAAAATGGTACATCATCTCACGGGGGTCCTCACTCTTGGGATCGGTGTCCGGTCGGTGAAGTCATCCCTCGATATACCATGGGCACCGGCCGCGATGTCAATCTCCTCATCGAGACGAGGATGGAGCGTCCACAGGTGGGTGTTGAATCCCAGCGTGTAAGGTGCACAAGTCGGAAGGCACATCCTCGGGGGACGAGACCATATAAGGGGTTTAGGGTTTAGGGTTTAGGGTTTAGGGTTTAGGGTTTAGGGTTTAGGGTTTAGGGTTTAGGGTTTAGGGTTTAGGGTTTAGGGTTTAGGGTTTAGGGTTTAGGGTTTAGGGTTTAGGGTTTAGGGTTTAGGGTTTAGGGTTTTTATTAAAACCACCATGGAGGTGGGGGTTAAGCGGGACCCTCACATCATATATATAAAAGTAAAGTGAGTACAAGCGGAGGGGACAAGAACCAGAACCTCAGAGCATAAATAAACAAGAACAAAGCGATAAATGAAAGAGAAATAAAATGACTACAATGATAACATATGGAAATGATCATCAAGTATAGAGGCGGGCAGCTTTCCATGCGTCTGCTGCGTCTCCTGTGAGGTAATGGTGTGAGATCTTGTCTGAGACTCCTACCATCAGCCAGAGATGAGTATCCAGTGTCGATGGGCTCGGAAGCCATGAGTGTCTTGGCGGTGACTGAGCTGCATCTGAACCATCCTCTGTCATGACTGCAGGCTGCGTGGTCTAGGCGGAAGCAGGTGCCCCGATCTGTATCTCCTCCTCAGTCAGGGTGAGGATCCACGGTGAAGGCTCGGAAGCCGCAGGTGTCTGAGTGGTGCTGAGGCTGCATCCGAACCATCATCTATCATGACTGAGGCCGAGGCGGTCTGGGCTGAGGCAGGTGCCCAGATCTGTATCTCCTCATCAGCCGGGTGAGGATCCGCGATGACAGAGCTCGGAAGCCATGCAGTGTCTTGGCGGCGACTGAACCGACATCCGAGACCATCATCAAGTATCTCCTCAGACTACAGGGGTGAGGATCCATGATGATAGGCTCGGAAGCCGCAGGTGTCTTGAGCAATGACTGAGCTGCATCTGGACCATCATCATGTGCGGCATGGGCCCAGGCTATGCAGGCGGGTGGATGTCTGAGGCGGAGTGCCCAGGTTAGGCATCGGATCTGTATCTCCTCATCTACACAGGGGTGAGGATCCGCGGTGATAGGATCGGGAGCCGAGTCACGTCTTGAGTAGTAGATGGTGAAGTAGTGGTGTGCTCAGCAGCGGGAGGCATGGGGTGGTCGCCCTCGTTGGGCACTAGGCCATTGAGGTTTGAGTCACGAGTGGGGTTGAGCCTTGCGCGACTACTGGATTAGTGGTGAGCAAGCCTCCATAGAATGCCCAGGTGCATACATGAGGCTCCGGTGGGCGGGAACCTTCTCAAAATAATACTCTGCCAAAATCCAGGGTCCCCTCTCCAGTCAGGATCGAGGAACTAGCGGCTTAGAAATATCATACTCAATCAAAACCACGGACCCGCGGACGGTCTACATGTGAGGCAGTGGCATGGTCGACTCATGAAGGGGTACCGATGGCGGTGACGATAGAGTAAAGAAGCGGTTCAGAGTGAATAAAATGTCTTAGGTAAATAGGGTAAGGATACTGACAGGGGACAATCGGGGACTCGGTAGAGCGGTGATCCTTGGTCCACTTAAAAATCGCATGCCTCGGCCGTTGACATACCGTGATTAGGCGTGGCGGATCACGAGAATAATCCTCCTCCATGGATAATTTAATTAAAATGTGGCGATTATCTAAGAGAAATCGAGAGTTTCCACTTAAGACCAAGGAAATAAAAATTTTCTAATAATTTCCATAGAGGACTGACGAAGAAAATTACTGAACAAGTGAGAGTCACGAAAGGTTGAGCCATGGCTTCGATCTCACATGTCGAGAAAATAATGGCGGTTCCCATTTGGAGTGTTCTTAGGTTTGAGCAGGATCTACGAGTTATTAGCCCACGAGACCGCATCTAGAAAAAGATTTTAGGGGCCGGGGTGGGGCATCGGGATCGAGGATAGAGGCATATGTGATTTTGGGTTTATGGGCTTGTGTATTTTGGGCTTGAGTAGAAGAATTGGGCTTAATGGGAGGAGGTATATGTCTTTGGAATTTTGGGATGGGCTTGTGTAGAAAATGAGATTTGGAATTTGGTTGAGGGATATGAGGTTTGGAAATTGAGTTTGGGCTTGGTTAACATAAGAGGCTTTAGTTGTTTGTTGGGTATGAGTTTGGAATTTGGTATTGGGCTTGGGGATTAGGGTTAGGGTTTGTGTTATTTTGAAAAGTTAAGAGAGGGTGGATGTTCTTAAGAGGCGTAGTTTGGGAGCTTGATCTTGCATGGTATGGGGAGCTCGGTTTGGGGACAGGAGGTTGAATCGGAGGAGGTGGGTGGCAGGGAGAGTGCAGCGGTGGGCTGGAAGATTGAAAAGTTGAGTGGGGTTGGTTGTTGCTAAGGGGATGGTAATTTGGTTATTCTAGTCAAGTGAGTTGTGTGGCCGGTTGAGGCCAGTAGGAGGATGATGATTCTCAAGCGGAGTGCCAGCCGTGATTGGGAGTTGGGGAACGCCGCTCATGGCAACTGAATAGGCTCGGGAATCGGATGTTTGAGAGTGGGAGATCGGGATTTGAGAGTGGGAGATCGGGATTTGAGATGTGGGGAGATACACGGTGGCTTGGGGTGGTTGAGAGGGCTGTGAGGGGCTGGTAATGGCAAGGAATCCAGCCGATGGGGAGGGCTGGCTTGCCATCTCCGCCGATGTATTTGACACGGGATCATGCGGGTTTGAGGTGTGGGGAGGGATTTCCGGTGACGGTGGGGGAGAATGGGGCTGGGGAGGCCTCGGGAAGGTTGCGGGTGGTGATGGCAGAGGCAAGGTGGTGCAGCAAATGGCCGTTGAAGCCGCTGGTATAGTTGATCTTTTGGGTAAGTTCTGCGGTTGGTGGTGGGCTGTGGCCGGATGGTCTAGGAAATGGCCTTCTTCTGCATGGCTGCGGTTGCTCTTTTAGACGGTAGTGAGGTGGGTTGTTGTGACAGTGGGGATGTATGGGGCTGGGAAGTTGCAGATGGTGGTGAAGCCCGCGTCTGGATGTTGCCGGAAGTGGCCCTCTCCGGGTGAGTGGATTGAGGGAGGTGTCTTGAGCTTGCGGGTATGACAACAAATGGTTGGGGGATGTAGGAGGATTGAATGACGAGGTAAGGTGGAGGTTGTAGCATGGACATTTGGCCGGAATTTTGGCCGGAATTTTTGATCTTAGGCATGTAAAGCGAGCTGCCGTGGCGATAAAGCGATTCTGCCGTGGCGATGAGGTGTCACCCGACCTCCGGAGAGGCCATGGCCGGGAGGTCAACCCTCGGTCAAACAAAGAGAGTTGAGAGGATTTTGCAGTGAGAGAAAGTTAGAGAGAGGTTGGGTTTGGGTTTGGTTTGGGTTTGGTGGTTTAGGGTTTAGGGTTTAGGGTTTAGGGTTTAGGGTTTAGGGTTTAGGGTTTAGGGTTTAGGGTTTAGGGTTTAGGGTTTAGGGTTTAGGGTTTAGGGTTTAGGGTTTAGGGTTTAGGGTTTAGGGTTT
>CM046812.1:374750-385841 GCA_025617385.1 Murraya koenigii
GGGCGTCTCGGGGCTGACTGAGCTCGAGCATCCTTCTGATCGAAGGCTGGTCAAGGTCGAGGCCAGAGCACTATGCTCGAGGTGCGTATGTCGAGGTCAAAAGCTAGTCAAGGTCGAGGCAGGGCACTCTGCTCGATGTAGATCCATCGGTCAAAGATGGTCAAGGTCGGGAATCGAGCACATCTTTCACTGCTTCCATGAGTTCCACGAGCCTGGCTGGGCGAGGCCAGAGGCCAGGCCGTTTTCTCGGAATCTTGGCATACCTTTTGGTGTCGACAAGGGTCCCACATGGTGGAGAGATGACCATTGTTGTCGGTGGTCGGCACGTGCCACCAAGGTGTCATCATTCCACTGCAGCTTGCAGACATGGTGATCGGCCACGTGCATCGGATTAAAGGAGCAGTACGCTCATCCACAGGAATATTCCTCCGAATCAGTGTCGGAGGGACCCGGACACCACTAGCGTGGGAGTGGACGGCTGGAAAGGGAAAAGAGGAAAAAGCAGTATAAAAGGAAGCGAAGGAGAGCAGCGCGAGGGTTGGATCCTTTGACACACGAAGGGTTAGCAATTTTCATGGAAAAGATGCATGTAAGTTCAAGCGAGGTTCTTCCATTCTCATCCCTCTCATCGATTTTCTCAGAAAAACACCATACTTATCCAAAAGGGGCGAAATAATACCCTTTTATCTTTCAGGTCTCCTCACTAAGGAGATACCAAAGAAACCCGATTCTTGACTTGGCGTCGGAGGGTTTCGTAGGAAACGCTCGGCGACCACGACCCGGTTTTACGTGAGTGCAGGTCAGGAGATCTCATTCTGGAGAAGGCAGTGGAGCAGGACGAAGGAGGCTAATCACTGCTCGAGCTTATCGCGAGCGGAAGGATCAGTCTTGTTTGAAGCCATGAGCGAAAGGTTCGAGACGTTCTGCTCAGTTTGTTTGGAAGTCTTGTTGGAAGGTTCGAGGCTGTTGAGGCCTGCGGGAAAAAGTGCATCAGACATCTTTTAGCAGCCGTCTGTGGGGATCGGCACAAAAGCCGATTTCTAATACATTGAAGACACACAAAACACAGCGATGAGGGAAGCAGTAGAAGAGGTGTAAGTCTGAAGAATCGATGACTTTGAGAGAAGTGGCCAATGAGGCCCGAGCGAGGAGATCGAGGAAAGGATGGATCGGATGGAAAAGCAGATCGAGATTATGACCTCCCTATTACAAGAATTCGGGGAGGGACGGAGAAAAGCATGCAGCGATGTCCGGAGTCAGTCGAGGAATGGTCATGTTCGGGAAAATCGCGGAGATGAAGCCCAAGACCTCGGGCACCAGAATGTCGCGGTGAGAGAAGAAAGCGAACATGGAGGAAAGGGGTCTCGTCAACATTTGCGGGAGGCGATCCGACCTCTCGTGCGGAGGAGTTGGAGGGAGAAGTCTGTGAGGTTAGCACAAGTTGTGGAAGATCTTGGAGGCAAGAAAGAGTCAAGTGGCGAATAATCTTGGACAATGAATCCCTCTCTCCTCGGAGATTATGGGTGTCACGATCCGCGTGACTTTCGCTTCCGGATCTGCAATATTCGGGAAAGAGTGACCCGTTAATACACATAGGCGGTTCGATGACTGGCGAGGGTGCAAGGTCATCGGCTGACCGAGGTCGCGAGGCCTTCCAGCTCGCTCTTGAGGGAAGAGGCGAGAGAATGGTCTGCATGAGCTCCACGGGAAGTATCTTGAGTTTGAGCAGGATGTGCGGGGAGTTCGCGGAACAATTTGAGTAGCGGTGACCACGAGGATGACATGATGGGTTGTCGGAGGTGAGGCGAGAAAGAAGGGAGTCCCTCGGGAGTTTATCAAAGATACCATAGATCGGTCCTAGATCTTGGTGCGTTCAACCATCCTCGAGCTCTAAGGGGATTAAAGAGGGTGTTAGGATGGGGAGACCATGGTATAACTGCGGAGTCCTTCGATCCGTTCGTATTCGAGACGTCTGAGACAAATAAAGCTGGACATGGTAATTGAAGAAGAAAGGCTGCAGGCTGAGGAGTGAACAAGTCATCTGGAGCAAGGCGGAAGGAGAAGGGAGTCTGCCAGGGGACCACAGGCTCCAAGGCGACAGGGGCCAGGCAGCCACTGTCTGACCCGTGTCGGAGAGTTCCCCACGCGGATGGTTCCCAACCACCACGCAGGTCTCAGGCCGGGATCACGAGAGAATCTCAGGCGTCATGATGGCCGTACATCCCATGACCCGGCCACAGAGTAGACACGAGGTGAGCCATGCGGGGGTGATCGTTTCTGCCACCCCGCGAGAAGCTTCAGGGGATAGAGGCGGTCAAGTAGTGGAGCAGGCCACACTACAGACGAGTATCTGAAGTTGAAGGTATCTCTTGAAGAGATACTTGAGTGGGCGAGGCGTGGTTGCTTGAGCCCTCAGCCTAGAGTGACCACGCCGACTAGCAGGCGGAGGCGAGGGGCGAGTTCTTGCGTTTCCATGGAGACCATGGTCACGCCACATCACGGTCTTGGTGATTTGAAAAACCAGTGGAAGATTTGGTTGAAATCGATACTGGATGAGTTTATAGAGGGGGCACCGGTGGTTGAACAACGACTGAAGAAGGCGACCAGGGCCTATGAAATGAATCTGGAACCACCATCCACGAGGGTAATTTCGAGTTGGACCAGCGATGGCAGGAAGTTCAACGAGGGCCGAAAAACTATGCGAGATATCTGCTTTGTCGGTAGAAGTCATGTTCACGGCTCCTGCGACCAAAAGGCCAAGGTTCGGCGGTGCCAATCATGTGGACGAGATGAAGATGGGGAGGGGTCTTTGTACCCCAGTGAAGATGCCACAGTGGTGAAAGCCGGCATGCGAACAAGGAAGTTGACCAGAATCTTGGTTGACTCGGGGAGCTCGGTAGATATTCTTTTCAAATCCACACTCGAGGATTTAGGAATAGCGGTAGCGAGCCTCGAGCATCTGAGCACTTCCTTGAAGGGATTCGGGGGAGGGAAGCTAATTCCCCCAGGAATCATCAAGTTGGCGGTAACCATGGGCTCGAAGCCTTTCGAGAAGAATATGATCTTTGGATTTCGTGGTGGTAGATGAAACCGGCCCGTACCGAGCGATTCTAGGGAGGCCATTTATGAGGATCGACCAATGCGTCTTTGTCAACCCATTACTTAGCCACGAAGTCTCAGGAGTAAATGGGGCTATAGGGAGTCGTGAAAGGCGACCGAAGGGTGGCGAGGAGCTGCTTCTGTTGTTGCCAAGGAAACTATCATGGATCGCCTCGCTAGACCACGAGGGAGAATCGAGGAGCGGAGGCGAGAGCCGGTTGAGAAGTTGGAGGAGCTCGGGGTGATAGCGGAAGATCCAGGAAGAAAGTCCGGATCGGCTCGGGCACTTAGCGAGTCGATTGAAGGAAAAGTTGGTGGAATGTCTGCGAGCACCGCGAGATGTGTTCGCATGGACGCATGATGATATGCGGGATCGATCCGAGTGGCGTGTCACGGTGGCGATCTGGAAAGATGCTAAGCCGGTAAAGCGAGAAGAGGAGGTGCGTCGACCGGAGAGATCTGAAGCCATCAGCTGCGAGGTTGAAAAGGCTGCTGAGCGGGATTCATCTGGGAGGTATCCTACCGAATGGATCTCGAGATGTGAGTCTTGGTGAAGAAAGCAAATGGGAAATGGAGAATGTGTGTTGACTTCGCGAGGCGTGAACAAGGCACGCCTGAAGATAGCTTTCCACTCTAGAAGATAGACCAGCTGGTGGACTCTCGGCGAGAGCACGGGTTGCTTAAGCTTTATGGATGCATTCTCGGGATATAACCAAATTCCATGCACCGGTCAGGACGAGGGTGTCTGACTTTCATCACTGATCGAGATTGTCTTGCTACTGAGGTCATGCCTTTCGGCCTAAAGAATCGCGAGGCGGCGTGCGGAGGCTAGTAAACAAGGTTTTCAAGCCGGTTGATCGGTCGGACTATGGAGGTATATGTAGATGATATGATCACCGAATCAAAGATCGCGGGGAGCATGTAAAGCATCTAAAGGAGACCTTCGCACTCTAAGGAAGTCTAGAATGAAGTTAAACCCAGAAAAATGTGCTTTCGGGGTGAGTTCGAGGAAAATTCTTAGGATTCATGGTGAGTCACGGGGGATCGAGGCCAGCCGGGAGAAGATCGGAGGCGGTGATAGAAATGAGGTCCCTCGTAGCCTCGAAGAGATCTGAGTCGGCCGTGAGCTAGCGTCTCTCAGCGGGTTCGTATCCAGGAGCCACGGATAAATCTAGCGTCTTCTTCCAAGAAATGAAGAAGGGAAGAAAGACAAAGTGGGCGCTTTGAATGCGGGCGGCATTCCAGTGGTGAAAGAGTATTTGTTGAAAGCTCCATTCTTATCGACACCTCGAGCGGGAGAGTCTTGTATCTATGCTTAGCTGTGTCCCGATGGGCAGCGAGCTCGATCTCGGTAAGGGAAGAGTCGAGTGCGAGTACCACTGTTTATTACCAGCGGAGGCGTTGATAGAGCGGAGACCCGGTATCCACCGATGGAGAAATGGGCCTGGCCACAGTCGCGTGACCCGGCGGGGCCTTATTTTCGAGGCACATTCGGTGGTGGTTACGGTGATCAACCTCTCGAGGCAAACTTTGTACAAACACGAGACTTACGGAAGGTTGGTGAAATGGTCGGTGGAATTAAGCGAGTTTGACTGAATTACCGACCCGAGCGGCGATAAAAGCACGGTCGTTAGGTGACTTAGGTGGTCGAGTGCAGCGAGAGGCGAGGAGATGGAGAGCGAGCCCATACCGGGTTCCGAGGCCTCGACCAACACTGGATTGTCACGATAGATGGATCTGCGGAAGTCGGGGAGGCGGGAGGCGAGGAGTTGTGCTTTTGAGTCCGGAAGGGGAAGAGATGCAATCTGTTGTGAGATTAGAGTTGAAGTAACTAATAATCAAGCTAGAGTATGAAGGCTGTAATAGCGGTGAAGCTCGCCTCGGTGGTGAGCGCGAGGAGGTAAAGCTTGAGCAGGACTCACGAGTTGGTAGCAGAATCACCTCGGCGAGAGCTTCGAGGCAAGGGGAGAAGATGGATGCCTACGCTCGGAAGGTAAGGAAGGCGATGGGGAACTTTCGGTTGTCGAGGTGGAGGCAAATACCGAGGAGAAGAATTTTCGGTGACATGTTAGCTCGACTTGGCGACCACCTCGGATCCCAAGTTTCCAAAATCTATCCTACTGGAAATGAAAGCGTGCTCGAGTATCGAGCGGGAAGGACAGGTGATGAGCTTATCAGTGAGCAATACACGGATGGAGCAGATCACGTCTTACCTCGAGGAAGGGGCGAGTCTGCGGTGATAAGAAGCGAGCGAGGAAATTGAGGTTGCAAAGCGGCCGGGTATACTCTCGTCGATGGAGTCTTATCTGAGGCGGAGTACACTCTCCACTGCTGCGGTGCTTAGACCGAGAAGAGGCGATTCGTCCTCAGAGAGATACATGAGGAGTTTGTGGAAATCGTTACAGTGCGAGGTCCTTGGCTTTCGAGGCCTTGAGGCGAGGGTATTTTGGCCTCGCATGCACGAGATGCTCGGGAGAAGGCGAGAGGCTGCAAGAGTTGCGGAGCTTTGCCAATCACCAACTCGACCTCAGGAGAACGCTGCGGTGATGGATTCGCCGTGGCCGTTTGCTCGATGGGAATTGATTTGATCGGACCAGCTGCGAAGGGAAAGCATCCGCCACCCATGCCGTAGTCGCGATTGACTATTTCACCAAATGGGTTGAAGTGGGAGCCTTGAGCGGCATCACGGAAGGTAAAACCAGCGACTTCGTTTGGAAGAATGTCATTTGCGGTATGGGATACCTCGTGCATTAGTCACTCAGATAATGGGAGGCGGTTTGATAATGGCAAGTTCGAGATTTACGCGGAATCACGGGGATAGAGCTGAGATTACGCTCTCCCTCACCTGCGAGGCCAATGGGCAAGTAGAGGCCATGAATAAAACAATAAAGCGCCTCTTGAAGACAAGGCTGGGCGAGCAAAGGGGCTGGGTGGACGAGCTGCACTGGTGTCTTGTGGGCGTCTGAGAACCACACACAAAGCAGCCACTTGGAGAGACCCCAGTTCTCCTTGGCATTTGGTCATGAAGCGGTGGTTCCAGTTGAAATAGGAATGGGGACATGCCGGACAGAGCACTTGACGAGGAGCAAAACAACGAGCGAGATGTGTGCGAGGCTGGACTGCTTGGAAGAAAAAGAGAAGGGTAGGCGCGAGATTTGAGAATATCAGCAGAGGTGGCTCGTTATTACAACGAAAGGTACACGTTCGTGGGTTCAGGTGGGTGATTGGGTGTTAAGGAAAGTCAACGGAACCACGAAGGACCCGAGGCAAGGTGTATTAGGACCGAGCTGGGAAGGTCCGTGTCGAGTCACTCAGCTAGCGGGACCGAGGAGCATCTGGGTGGCTCGTCAGGATGGACGAGAGGTCGAGAGGCCATGGAGCAGCGTAACTCACGAGGAAGTATTTTCAATAGGTTTTCTTGTATTGCAAGGCTAATGTAAATATTTCATCCCAAGATGGGATATGTAAAAGTACAAATGTATGTAAAAATAAGAACAGCATTTACAATGCAAGTTCAAAATAAAGAATGGAAGAAGAAGAGCTCCTCGGCGGAAGTCCCGAGCCTAACTCATTAGGCGGAGACGGTTCTAGCTTCGGGTTATTTGAAAACCGAGGCGGGAGTATCATCGAGAAGACCTCGAGTCGATTAAAATGCTCGGCGGAAGAAGAACTCCTTGGCGGAAGTCCCAAGCCTAACTTCATTAGGCGGGACGGTGCTGAAGCTTCGGGTTGTTGAAAACCGAGGCGGGGTGTTTTCAGAAGCTCGGGTAGATTGAAAGGCTCGAGGAGAAGAAGAGCTCCTCGTGCATGAAGTCCGAGCCTAACTCATTAGGCGGGACGGTGCCTAGCTTCGGGTTATCTGAAAACCGGAGGCGGGAGTGTTATCGAAGACCTCGAGTCAATTAAAATGCTCGGCGGAAGAAGAACTCCTTGGCGGAAGTCCCAAGCCTAACTCATTAGGCGGGACGGTCTTGAAGCTTCGGGTTGTTGAAAACCGAGGCGGGAGTGTTTCGAAGCTCGGGTAGATTGAAAGGCTCGAGGAGAAGAAGAACTCCTCGGCATGAAGTCCCAGAGCCTAACTCATTAGGCGGGACGGTGCCTAGCTTCGGGTTATCTGAAAACCGAGGCGGGAGTATCATCGAGAAGACCTCGAGTCGATTAAAAGGCTCGGCGGAAGAAGAGCTCCTCGGCGGAAGTCCCAAGCCTAACTTATTAGGCGGGACGGTGCTAAGCTTCGGGTTGTTTGAAAACCGAGGCGGGAGTATTATCGGAAGACCTCGGGTCAATTCTGAGGCCGGCCAGGGGTTGAAGGAACCCCTTGTCCAAGAATCCCTAGGCCTAAGTTCGAGGCGGGACGTTGTCTATGAGAGCCAAATCTGAGGCTCGAGCAAGTCAAATGAGCTCGTAATATAGACTTAAGAGCTTACTTAGCCTAAGTCGGAGCAAAAGTCTACCATGCATTCATAAATAAAGGATGTACTGACACTTAGAAAATTTTTACTTAGCAAGCACATTCGAGTCGATTATATAGGGCATGAGAATGTATGCACGGGAGGCGATCAACGAATTGTTCGAACATGTATCTTTTTATTTCTCTTGAAAATATTACATATGTAATAAAAAAAAAAAAAAATAAATAAATAAGAGTCTAAGTCACTCAGTGAGCGTCTTGAGGCGGCGGGGAAGAAGCGGCATCGGCATCGAGGAACATCATCGGCGGCGGGATCATCGGCGGGGAGGCGGGATGAAGGACACGGCGGGAGCTTGGCGGGAGGAGCATTGGAAGGAGAAGGAGCGAGCTCTCTTTCAGCACCTTGGGGCTCTGATCGAGGCGGCTCGGGATTGCTCATGTACTCGGCTACATACCCTTGACCACAGGTCATGTCGGCCGGGGTATGCCTTGCCAAAAGCATACATGAGGCATTCATAGCTTGAGTGCCTTGGCTGTTGTACTCGATAGTAAGTTGGACCTTGAGTGTCAATCTATTCTTGAAGGCAGGCGGTTTCTCCCTCAAAGTTGCTTTCATGCAAGACTTCACGAGTGTCAGGGTCCTTTCGAGCATGCTTGAGTTCGTTCTTGGTCTCACTCGACTCCTTCTCGAGCCAGAAACCTTAGAGTCGAGCCACTGCTTGTCTTCTACGCAAAATTTATATTTTAAGTCCGGTGGTTTTGATTCTCTTCATACGCTTTCGTTCAAAGCACTGCTCCGAGCTACGAACGCTTTGCTTGAAGTTCCTCACAGGAACTCGAGTTATTCGTTGAGCACAGTTGCGGATGCTGAAGCTTCGGGAGGAGGCCGTTGGAAGATCTTGAGCGAGCACTCGAGAGTCTGAGTCTCTATCTCGTTCGAAACACAGCCGATCGACTCTTACGTCGTAAGCCACATGGTAAGGCTCGGAGCAGTAGGGTGACTCGTTCCTGCACCCTCTTGGTTTGAGGACGAGTCGTGTCGGTGATCCTCCATCTCTCTGAGGAGGACCACTGCTCTGTCACGCTCGATCTGCGAGCAGAAGAAGCGAAGCTCGGTGGAGGAGGCGGAGCACTGATTACTGCTCGCGGTCTTTTGAGGTGCTCGCACCTTGGTTGTGCCCACGCGCTTGTGCAGCGGCTCGCGCATCACTGCCGGTCATCTCTTCGCCTGCTATTAAATTAGACTCCAAAAGCTCAGAGGTGTCAACAACTCCTACCACGAGCTCGCGTTTGCAGAGGCGATGCTGCACGTGCTCGAAGCCGACCACGATTGAATAAGAAGCACCCAGGAGGCTGCAAAGCAACGAAAGCATAACAATGAAAGCAGAGCGCGAGCAGGAAAACTAAAAGCAAAATCCACAAGGAAGATAAATGACACGGAGTGCGAAATGCTAGCGGGGCTGGAGGGACTCCCTCAGCTACGAAGTGCAGCGTGCCCAGCTCTCCCGACGAAGAAGAACTTGCTCTTCCGGTTGCCACGGAGGTAGGGAGATCGGTGATGGGCTTCTTACCCTTAGTTGGAGGTAAGATAATACCAACCGACATCGCTTTGGGCTGCACTTAAGGTTGGTAGAGGTGTCGATTTCCCTACCAAGGGCTCATCCGGATCGCGACGTTTCCACAAGCGAAGAGCCGGAAAGGACTCTCCACCCATTCGGGTTCGGTTGCCCGAGGGCGAGGCGAAACCAGGACAAAACCCGGCAAAAATAAGGTTGGAGAGCGACCTAACCCCATCTGAAGCACTCGAATAGAAGGTTGTAAACCCGTGGGAGCGGTGGGGATTTCACCCTGCACAGCAACCTCGGAATTACACTATCGGGAATGTGGTAAGTCTCCACAAGTGCATTTCGACTCAGATTGAGAGGTTTGACATTCAAGTGGTCTATGGGGTATTCCCAGCTCGGACCTCGGTGGCCCTTACCCTACGATGCTGGTGGGTCTCGGTAGCGGGTAATCCCTCTCGGGACTAGAATCCCTCACGGGGATTATACTAAGAGGCGTGCCTCACTAGAAGAGGAAGAGTCCTCAGGTGACATCCTACAGGGGATCTTTGGGGATTCGACATTTTCAAAGGGTATGGATTAACGAGGTGCGAGAAGAAGAAGCAGTGGAGAAATGGAAGATCGAGTGGTACACAGACACGAAAGGAGGTATGGGTGGCCGGAGGCAGCTTTGACGGAAAGAAGAAGGCCAGGTAAGCAAGGGAGAGCAAATGAATTTTGAATTAGAATGAGAAATAAGCAAATAGAGAGCGATTGAAGAAGTTGGGGATTTTTAAAGAAGAAGGCAGCGTCCTTTCAGTGGTGGCGTGCGTTTCGAGGACCGCGACTTTTTAGGTCACGTCTCTTTAAATTTCAAATACGCGGTGGGATCGACCACGTGTCCGTCTTAAATGAGAAATGATTCAAGTGGCGGGCGGTTGGGAGCATGGGGAAAAGTAAAAGGCAGCGAGTCGGCCCATCATTCTTGAGTTTCGGTCTTATCTCGTTTCACTCAAAGACTAAGCGGGGGATGAGTGTTTAAGTAAATGTCGAGACGGAGCCCACGAAGCCCTTCCGAGCTAGAGTAAGGCGTCTCGGGGACGGCCTGGCTCGAGCATCCTTCGTGTCAAGGTGGTCGAGGTCGGAGGCCGGAGCACTATGCTCGGGGTCGTATGTCAGGTCAAAGCTAGTCAAGGTCGAGGGCAGGGCACTCTCGCTCGATGTAGATCCATCGGTCAAAGATGGTCAAGGTCGGGAATCGAGGCACATCTTTCACCTTTCATGGAGTTCCACGAGCACTGCTGGGCAAGACCAGGCCAGGCGGCAGGCCGTTTTCTCGGAATCTTGGCATACCTTTTGGTGTCGACAAGGGTCCCACATGGTGGAGAGATGACCTTGTTGTCGGTGGTCGGCACGTGCCACCAAGGTGTCATCATTCCACTGCGCTTGCCGAGCATGGTGATCTGGCCACGTGCATCGGATTAAGGAGCAGTAGCTCATCCACAGGGAATATTCCTCCAAATCGGTGTCGGAGGGACCCGGACACCACTAGGCGTGGGAGTGGACGGCTGGAAAGGGAAAAGAGGGAAAAGCAGTATAAAAGGAAGCGAAGGAGAGCAGCGCGAGGGTTGGATCCTTTGACACACGAAGGGTTAGCAATTTTCATGGAAAAGATACGTAAGTTCAAGCAGGTTCTTCCGTTCTCATCCTCTCATCGATTTTCTCAGAAAAAACACCATACTTATCCAAAGGGCGAAATAATACCCTTTTATCTTTCAGGTCTCCTCACTAAGGAGATACCAAAGAAACCGATTCTTGACTTGGCGTCGGAGGGTTTCGCAGGAAACGTCCGGCGACCCACGACCGGTTTTACGTGAGTGCTGGTCAGGAGATCTCATTCTGGAGAAGGCAGTGAGCAGGACGAAGGAGGCTAATCCTGCTCGAGCTTATCGCGGCGGAAGGATCAGTCTTGTTTGAAGCCATGACAAAGGTTGAGACGTTCTGCTCAGTTGTTTGGAAGTCTTGTTGGAAGATTCGAGG
>CM046812.1:388986-399312 GCA_025617385.1 Murraya koenigii
GAGTGCAATTACGAATCAAATACGGTGAATACCGCAACCACAAAACAATCAAAAATATCGAGTTTTTTCAACGCACACTCTAATGTTTAATCAACACCGCTGATGCAGCTTTTCCCAGGCCTCAACAAGGCTTCGAACCTTCCAACAAGATTCCAAACAAATGAAAGCATGAACGTCCGAACCTTCTCGTCATGGCTTTAAACAAGACTCGATCCTTCTGCTCGCGATAAGCTCGAGCAGATTTGCCTCCTTTGTCCTGGCTCCCTGCCTTCTTCGTAATAGTGATTTCCTGACCGCACTCACGTAAAACCGGTCAGGGTCGCCGATGCTTCCAGCGAAACCCTCCGACGCCAAGTCGAATCGGGTTTCTTTTGGTATCTCCCTTAGTGAGGGAGACCGGAAAGATGAAAGGGGTATTATTTCGCCCCCCCTTTTTGAATGTAAATGGTGTTTTTTAGAGAAAGTCAGATGAGAGAAATTTGGAAAGGAAGAACCTGTGGTCAAGTTACAGAGAATCCAACTTCTCTTCTCAGATCAAAAATCCAACCCTCTCGCCGCTTCTCCTTCGTTTCCTTTTATATTCTTCTTTTCCCGCTCTTTTCCTTTCCAGTCGTCCACTCCCACGCTTAATGGTATCCGGGTCCCTCCGATAACATGTTTGGCGGAATATTCCCTGTGGATGAGCGATCGCTCCTTTAATCCGATTCACGTGGCCGATCACCATGCTCCGCAAGCGCGTAGGAATGATGACACCTTGAGGCACGTGCCGACCACCGGCAACAAGTATCACCACTCCACCATGCGGGACCCCGGTCGACATCAAAAGGTGTGCCAGATTCTCGAGAAAATCGGCCCGGCTGTCCTGGCTCTGGTCTTGTCCAACCGTGTTCTGAATCTGCGGCGAGCAGGAGACACGCGCTCTGGCTCTCGACCTTGACCACACTTTGACCCGAGGGACGACCTCGAGCAGTGAAATGAGCTCTCGACCTTGACCAGCCTCTTGACCTCGAGGACGCACCTCGAGCAGTGGAATGAGCTCTCGACCTGACCAGCCTTCGACACGAGGGACTGACCTCGAGTAGGAATGAGCTCTCGACCTTGACCAGCCTTTGACCGTAGGACTCGCTCGGCCAGGTTGCCCTCGGCGCCTTGCTTGAGCCTAAGGGCTTCGAGGGGTTTGTCCGATATTTACCCCATACACCTGAAGGGCTTTTAGGGCCTGTCTCGATATTTTACCCAAACACCAGCCCCCAGCTTAGTCTTTGAGTGAAGCGAGATAAGACCGAAACTCAAGAATGATGGGCCGACCACTGCCTTTACACTTCCCCATGCTTCCCAAACTGCCCCGCCACTTGAATCATTTCTCATTTAAGACGGACACGTGGTCGATCCCACCACAGATTTGAAATTGAAAGGACGCGACCTAAAAGGTCGTGGTCCCTCAAACGCACGCCGCCACCGAAAGGACGCGCCTTCCTCTTTAAAAATCCCCAACTTCTTCATCGCTCCTCTATTTGCTTACTTCTCATCTCGAATTCAAAATTCATCCGCTCTCCCTTGCTTATCTGGCCTTCTTCTTTCTCACAGGCGGCTCCGGCCACCCACACTTCCTTTGTGTCCGTGTACCACTCAATTTTCCATTTCACCACTGCTTCTTCCTCTCGCATCTTGTTAGTCCATACCCTTAAAATGTCGACCCTCAAAGAACCCCTGTAGGATGTCACCGGAGGACTCTTCCTCTTCTAGTGAGGCATGCCTCCGAGTATAATCCCCGTGAGGGATTCTAGTCCCGAGAGGGATTACCTGCCACCGAGACCCACCAAGCATCGTAGGGTAAGGGCCACCAGAGGTCCGAGCGTGGGAATACCCCATTGACTACTTAGAATGTCAAACCACTCAATCTGAGTTGAATGCACTTAGGGAAACTTACCACATTCCCGATAGTGTAATTCGAGGTTGCTGTGCAGGGTGAAATCCTCACCGTCTCCCATGGGTTTACAACCTTCTATTCGAGTGCTTCAGATGGGGTTAGCCGCCTCCAAACTTTATTTTGGCCGGGTTTTGTCTGGTTTCGCCTCGCCCTCGGGCAACTCGAACCCGAATGGGTGGAGAGTCCTTTCCGGCTCTTCGCTTTGTGGAAACGCCGCGATCCGGATGAGCCCTTGGTAGGGAAATCGACACCTCTACCAACTTAAGTGTAGCCCAAAGGATGCCGGTTGGTATTATCTTACCTCCAACTCAAGGGTAAGAAGCCCATCACCGATCTCCCTACCTCCGTGGCAACCGGAAGAGCAAATTCTTCTTCGCTGGGAGAGTGGGGCACGCTGCACTTCAGAAGCGAGGGAGTTCCTCCAGCCCCGCTGCATTTCTGCATTCCGTGTCATTTATCCGCCTTGTGAATTTTACTTTTAGTTCCTCTACTCGCTCTGCTTTCATTGTCTTGCTCGTTGTTTTTGCAGCCTCCCGAGTGCTTCTTATTCAATTACACGCCTCCGAGCACGCAGTGCATCGCCTTGCAAACGCGAGCTCGCAGGTGGAGTCGCTGACACCTCGTAGCTTTTAGAGTCCAATCTAGTTCCAAGTGAAGAAATGATCGGCAGTGATGCGCGAGCTGCTGCACAGCGCGTGGGGACAATCAAGTCGCGAGTACCTCAAAAGACCACGAGCCAAGGAGGTGCCCCACCTCCACCAACCGAGCTCGCTTCCTTCTTCCGCTCGGCAGTCGAGCGGCAGAGTAGTGGTCCTCCTCGTAGGAGACAGAGGATCTGCTCCTCAAACCAAAGAAGTGCAGTGAGCAGTAGTCACCTACTGCCCGAGCCTTACCGTAAGGCTTTTAATGAAGAGTCGACCGACTGTGTTCTCGACGAGATAGAACTCGCTCTCCCTAAGCGCCAGGCGGATCTTCCAACTGGCCTCCTCTCGAGCATTGGTATCTCGCGACTGTGCTCAACGAGATTACTCGAGTTCCCGTGAAGAACTCCGAGCAAAGGTTCGTAGCTTGGAGCAGTGCTTTGAATGAGCAGTATGAGGAGAATCGTAGTCACTGGAGGAAAATATAAACTTTGGCAGAGAAAATGCAGTGGCCGACTCAAGGTCTCCGGGCTTGAAAGTGGAGTTGATCGAGGTCAAGAACGAGTCAAGCACGCCTGAAAGACCCGGATACTCGAAGTCTTGTTACGAGCAGCTTCATGGAGGAGAAGCTACCTGCCTTCGTGAGCAAATAGACACTCAAGGTCCAACCTACACCGAGTACAACACTCAAGGCACTCCAGCCACGATCGCTTTATGTATGCTTTTGGCAAGGCATACCTCAGCCGACATGTCCACTGGTCAAGGGTATGTAGCTGAGTACATGAGACAACCTCGTAGCTACTTCATCCGAGCCCCAAGTGTGGTCAGCTGAGCCGGCCCTCTTCTTCCAAAGGCTCCTCCCGCCGGTGACCTCCTCCCGCCGATGCTCCCGCTGAAGCCTCACCGGTGTCCTTCCTCCCGCCTCCTCCCGCTGCTGGTCCTCGCCGCCGATGTTCCTCGCCACTGATGCCGCTTCTTCCTCACTGTCGAATAACTTGACACTTTTTCTTTTTTTTTTTTTTTTTTTTTTTTTACATATGTAATCTTTTCACTTGAAATAAAGAGATACATGTTTTCAACAATTCTATTGATCGCTAGTGTACATACATTCCTCGCCTTCTACGCTGAGTTAACTTTGAATGTGCTTGCTCGAGTAAAAATTTTCTAAGTATTGGACATCCTATTTTCATTCATGAATGCATGGTAGAGTTTTGTCTCGACTTAGGCTAAAAAGGCCTTATGTCAATTTTATGAGCTCATTTGACTTGCTCGAGCCTCGCGATTTGGCTCTTGCTAGACAACGTCCCGCCTCGAACTTAGGCCTAGGGACTTTTGGACAAGGGGTTCCTTCGAACTCCTGCCGGGCCTCAGAATCGACCCGAGCTTCTTCTCATATTACTCCCGCCTCGGTCTTCAAATGACCCGAAGCTTGGCATCGTCCCGCCTAATGAGTTAGGCTTGAGACTTCATGCATAGAGCTTTCTTCTCCTCGAGCCTTTTAATCGACCCGAAGCTTCGATTCACTCCCGCCTGGTTTTCAACAACCCGAAGCTTAGCACCGTCCCGCCTAATGAGTTAGGCTTGGGACTTCTGCCGAGGAGCTTCTTCTTCCTCGAGCTTTTAATCGACCCGAGGCTTCCGATATCACTCCGCCTCGGTTTTCAACAACCCGAAGCTGGCACCGTCCCGCCCTAATGAGTTAGGCTTGGGACTTCCGCCGAGGAGTTCTTCTTCCGCCGAGTCTTTTAATCGACGCCGAGGTCTTCCGATAATACTCCCGCCTCGTTTTCAAATAACCCGAAGCTTGGCACCGTCCCGCCTAATGAGTTAGGCTTGGGACTTCATGCATAGGAGTTTTCTTCTCCTCGAGCCTTTAATCGACCCGAGGCTTCGATGACACTCCCGCCCGGTTTTCAAACAACCCGAAGCCGGGCACCGTCCCCGCCTAATGAGTTAGGCTTGGGACTTCTGCCGAGGAGTTCTTCTTCCGCCAGCCTTTTAATCGACCCGAGGTCTTCGATAACACTCCCGCCTCGGTTTTCAACAACCCGAAGCTTGGCACCGTCCCCGCCTAACGAGTTAGGCCTCGGACTTCATGCCGAGGAGGTCTTCTTCCGCCGAGCCTTTAATCGACTCGAGGTCTTCGATAATACTCCCGCCTCGGTTTTCAACAACCCGAAGCTTGGCAATCGTCCCCGCCTAATGAGTTAGGCTTGGGACTTCATGCCGAGGAGTTTCTTCTCCTCGAGCCTTTTAATCGACACCGAGCTTCTGATGACACTCCCGCCTCGGTTTTCAAACAACCCGAGCTGGCACCGTCCCCGCCTAATGAGTTAGGCTTGGGACTTCGCCGAGGAGTTCTTCTTCCGCCGAGCCTTTAATTGACCCGAGGTCTTCTGATAACACCCCGCCTCGGTTTTCAACAACCCGAGCTTGGCACCGCCCCGCCTAATCGAGCTAGGCTCGGGACTTCATGCCGAGGAGGTTTCTTCTCGCCGAGCCTTTTAATCGACTCGAGGTCTTCGATAATACTCCCGCCTAGTTTTCAAATAACCCGAAGCTAGCATCGTCCCCGCCTAATGAGTTAGGCTCGGGACTTCCGCCGAGGAGTTCTTCTTCCGCCGAGCCTTTTAATCGACTCGAGGTCTTCCGATAAAACTCCCGCCTCGGTTTTCAACAACCCGAAGCTTAGCATCGTCCCGCCTAACGAGTTAGGCTCGGGACTTCTGCCGAGGAGCTCTTCTTAAACCTTGCTCTTCATCCCGAGCTTACATTATGAATGTTTTTCTCATTCTTACATACATTTGTACTTTTACATATCCCATATCGGGACGAAATATTTACATTAGCATTTTACAATACAAGAAAACCTATTGAAAATACTTCCTCACGAGTTGCGCATTCCATGGCCTCTCGACCTCTCGTCCATCCTGATGAGCCAACCCAGATGCTCCGGTCCCGCTAGCTGAGTGACTCGATATGGACCTTCCTAGCTGGTCCAAGTACACCTTGTCTTGGGTCTTTGTGCTCGTTGACTTTCCTCAATACCCAATCACCCATCCTGAATCCATGAACGTGTACCTTCCGATTGTAATAACGAGCCACCCTTTGTTGATATTCCGAGATCTCGCGCCTATCCTTTCTTTTTCTTCCAAAGAAGTCCAGCCCGCACACATCCGCTCGCTGTTTTGCTCCTCGTCAAGTGCTCCGTCCGATGTGTCCCCATCCCTATCTCACTGGAACCACCGCTCGTGTCCAAATGCCAAGGAGAACTGGGTCTCTCCAAAGGGCTGCTTGCGTGTGGTCTCAGAGCCCACAAGACACCGTGCAACTCATCCACCCAAGCCCCTTTGCTCGCCCAACTTTGTCTTCAAGAGGCGCTTTATAGTTTTATTCACGGCCTCTACTTGCCCATTGGCCTGCGAGCGAGGGAGAGCAAACTTCAACTCTATCCCTGTGTTTCGACGTAAGTCTCCGAACTTGCCATTATCAAACCGCCTCCCATTATCTAGTGACCAATGTACTGGGAATCCCATACCGCAAATCACATTCTTCCAAATGAAATCGTGGTTTTACCTTCCGTGATGTCGCTCAAGGCTCCCACTTCGACCCATTTGGTGAAATAATCAATCGCGACTATAAGCATGGGTGGCTGATGCTCTCCTTTCTAAGCAGTGGCCCAATCAAATCTATTCCCATCGAGCAAATGGCCATGGCGAGTTCATCGCCGTAAGGTTCTCCTGAGGTCGAGTCGTGGTTAGCAAAGCTCCGCAGCCTTGCAGCCTCGCCTTCTCCCGAAGCATCTCGGTGCATGCGGGCCAAAATACCTCGCCTCAAGGCCTCGAAAGCCAAGGACCTCGAACCTGAGTGATTTCCACAGACTCTCAGGTATCTCTTGAGGACGAATCGCCTCCCTCGTCTAAACACCGCAGCAGAGGGAGAGTGTACCTCGCCTATATAAGACCCCATCGACGAGAGTGTACCGGCCGCTTTGCACCTCAATTTCCTTGCTCGCTTTTATCACCGGCACCGTCCCTTCCTCGAGGTAGAGATGATCCACCGCATCCAGTGTGTCGCTCGCTGTTAGTTCATCACTGCCTCTCCCGCCCGATACTCGAGCAGTGTTTTGACTTCGAGAGGGATAGATTTTGGAAACTGGGGTCCGAGGTGGTCGCCATGCGAGCTATCATATCTCGCCGAAAATTCTTCCCCTGGATCCGCCTCCACCTTGACAACTCGGAAATTTTTCATTACCGCCTTACCTTCCCAAGGTAGGCATCCATCTTCTCCCTTGCTCGAAAGCTCTCGTCGAGGTGATTAGTTACCAACCGCGAGTCCGCTTCTAAGCTTTATTTCCTTTGCTTTACTACCGAGGCGAGCTTCAAGCCCGCTTATTACAGCCTTCATATTCTGCCCGATTGTCAGTGACTTCGAACTCTAATCTCACAACAGAAGCTACTAACCGTGAGTCCGTTTCTAAGCTTTATTTCCTCTCGCTTACTACCGAGGCGTAGCTTCAAGCCCGCTTATTACGCCTTCATATTCGTACCCGATTGTTGGTGACTTCAACTCTAACTGCCTCCACCTTGACAACTGGAATTTTTCATTACCGCCTTACCTTCCAAGGTAGCATCCATCTTCTCCCTTCGCTCGAAAGCTCCGCCGAGGTGATTAGTTACCAACCGTGAGTCCGCTCTAAGCTTTATTTCCTCCGCTTACTACCGAGGCGAGCTTCAAGCCCGCTATTACAGCCTTCATATTCTGCCCGATTGCTGGTGACTTCAACTCTAATCTCACAGACAGATTGCATCTCCGCCCCTCCTGACCTTCGAGCACCACCCCGCCTCCCGCCTCCCGACTTCCACAGTGATCCATCTACCGTGACTACCCATGTTTTGGTCAAGCCCTGGAGCTTGACGAGGGTTCGCCTCCGCCTCTTTTCCCTCGCTGCACTCGACCACCTAAGCTCGGCTAAAGATTGTGCTTTTATGGTCGCCGGGTCGGTAATTAGCGTCAAACTCGCTTAACTCCACCGACCATTTAACCAACCTTCCGTGAGGTCTCGTGCTTGTGTGTAGTTTGCCCGAGGGTCGGTTAGTCAAGCACCACCACCGAATGTGCTTCGAAAATAAGGCCTCGCCGTCGGCCACGCGACTGTGGCTAGAGCCCACTTCTCCATGGTCGATACCGAGCTTCGCTCCAAGAACGCCTCGCTGCGTAATACATGTGGTATCTGTACTCCGATTCCTCCCTTACCGTAATCGAGCTCGCTGCCCATCGATACTGCCAAGCATGTAAACAAGACTCTCCCGCCGAGGTGTTGACAATAATCTGAGCTTTTAAGAAATACTCTTTCACCGCTGAACGCCTCCTCACATTCTAAGGCCCATTTCTGCCTTCCCGCCTCTTCTTTATTTCCCGAAGAAGACTCTAAGATTTATCGCTGGCTCGAGATACGAACCCGCTGAGGGACGCCAGCTCGCCTGGCCGACTCAGATCTCCTCGAGGTTACGTAGGGACCTCATTTCAATCACCGCCTCCGATCTTCTCCTGATTGGCCTCGATCCCTCGCGACTCACCATAAAGCCTAGGAATTTTCCCGAACTCACCCAAAAGCACATTTTTCTGGGTTTAACTTCATTCTAGACTTCCTCAGAGGGCTAAGGTCTCCTCTAGATGCTTTACATGCTCCTCCGCTCTCTAGACTTGGTGATCATGTCATCTACATATACCTCCATAGTCCGAACCGATCAATGGCTTGAAAACCTTATTCACTAGCCTCCTGACACGCTGCTCTCGCGATTCTTTAGGCCAAGGGCATGACCTCAGAAGCAAGACACCTCGATCGGTGATGAAAGTCAGACACCCTCGTCCGATTGCGTATGGGAATTTGGTTATATCCCGAGAATGCATCCACGAAGCTAAGAACCCGTGTCCTCGCCGTAGAGTCCACCACTGGTCTATCTTGGTAGTGGAAAGCTATCTTTCTAGGCAGCCTTGTTCAAATCAGGAAATCAACACACATTCTCCATTTCCCATTTGCTTTCTTCACCGAAGACTACATCTCGAGATCCATTCTGGTAGGACACCTCCCAGATGAATCCCGCCAGCAGCCTTTTCAACCTCGCAGCTGATGGCTTCAGATCTCTCCCGGTTTACACACCTCCTCTTCGCTTTCACCGCTTAAGCATCTCTCCAGACCGCCACCGTGACACGCCACTCGGGTCGATCCTGCATATCATCATGCGCCCATGCAAACACATACGCAGTGCTCGCAGCATTCCACCAACTTTTCCTTCAACAACTCGCCAAGGCTCGAGCCGATCTCTGACTTTCTTCCTGGGTCATCTCGCTTTCACCCCGAGCTCCTCTAGCTTCTCCACCGGCTCTTGCCTTCCGCTCTCGATTCCGCCTCGTGTCTCAGCGAGGTGATCCGCGATTGTTTCTTTCATGGCCACAAAGATAACAGCCTCCGCCACCCTTTGGTCGCCTTTCACGACTCCCTATAGCTCCATTTACTCGACACTTTAGGGCTAGGTAATGGGTGGACACCACGCATCGGTCGATCCTCATAAATGGCCTCCCAAGAATCGCCTCGTATGGGTCGGTTTCATCTACCACCACGCATGGGCCGGTTTCATCTACCAACAAGATCTCCAAACATACCGAAAGTAGAACGTCTCAACCTTCCGCCACTGATTTTAAACAAGACTCGATCCTTCCGCCGCGATAAGCTCCGAGCAGATTTGCCTCCTTTGTCCTGGCTCCCTGCCTTCTTCGTAATGTTGATTTCCTGACCAGCACTCACGTAAAACCGAGTCAGGGTCGCCGGCGCTTCCCGCCGAAACCCTCCGACGCCAAGTCATGATCGAGTTTCTTTTTGGTATCTCCTTAGCTGAGGAGACCTGAAAGATGAAAGGGTATTATTTCACCTTTTGAATGTAAATGGTGTTTTTGTAGAAAGTCGATGAGAGAAATTTGGAAAGTGAAGAACTCGTGTCAAGTTACGTAGAATCCAACTTCTTTCTCAGATCAAAAATCCAACCCTCTCGCTGCTCTCCTTCTTTTCCTTTTATATTCTTCTTTTCCCGCTCTTTTCCTTTCCAGTCGGTCCACTCCCACGCTTAATGGTATCCGGGTCCCTCCGACACCATGTTTGGCTGAATATTCCCTGTGGATGAGCTACTGCTCTCTTAATCCGATTCACGTGGCCGATCATCATGCCTGCAAGCGCAGTAGGAATGATGACACTGAGGCACGTGCCGACCACCCAGCAACAAGACTCACCACTCCACCATGCGGGACCCCGGTCGACATCAAAAGTGTGCCATGATTCTCGAGAAAATCCGGCCTGGCCGCCTGGCCTGGTCTTGTCCACACTGTGTTTCTGGAACTGCAGGCGAGCAGTGAGACACGCTGCCTGGCTCTCGACCTTGACCAGCCTTTGACCGAGGGACGACCTCGAGCGGTGAAATGAGCTCTCGACCTTGACCACTCTTGACCCGGTGGATGACCTCGAGCAGTGAAACGAGCCTCGACCTCGACCAGCCTTCGACACGAGTGGACCACCTCGAGTAGGAATGAGCCTCGACCTTGACCAGCCTTTGACCAGAAGGACCTGCTCGGCTAGGTTGCCTCCTGGTGCCTTGCTTGAGCCTAAGGGCTTCGAGGGGTTTGTCTCGATATTTACCCCATACACCCGAAGGGCTTTTAGGGTCTCGCCTCGATATTTTACCCAAACAAACACCATTTGCT
>CM046812.1:399412-492623 GCA_025617385.1 Murraya koenigii
TTAATCAATAACACTATTAAAATAATGAGATTACTGAAATGAAATGAAAGATAATACCCACCAATTCACCACCAATAATTTAGTAAGTTTCCACCAATAATTTAGTAAGTTTCACATACTCATGTTTGAGAAACTGGTAGACATTAGTGAATTAACCAGAGAATCAATGAAAGAATTTTAAATAACAAAATGGAAACTACACTTTTTTTTTTCCTGTAATTGTTTAGAAAATGAAACTAATTTTGAGACATTTCAAATAAACTTATTTTCAAAAGCAATAAAAATGATTTCCTTCTATTTCGAAACATTTTATAGAACAACGATACAAAGAGAAAAATGGTAATTATTTTATTCTATTATTTTTTTTCATTTTTTAAAAGAAATGATGGGGTTGGGTTGTTTGCAAAATTATTGGTGCGAGGGTTTATTTGTTTTTTTTTTTTTATTTTAACTTTATTAATTAATTAGCGAAAGAAACATGTAATGACTTGTGAGAGCCAAGCCAAGAATCATGTCTTTGCTTTACATGCGTGCGTGGACTATAGTTTTATATAAATAAATCTTTTCAAACTACATTAAATTATATATATTTATTTATATAAAATAATTATAGATCTATCATTACTCCTATATTTAAAATATATCACTTACTCTCTTATTATTTTTTTAATAATCAATAAACTTATCGTTGTCTCCGATGATTGACATTTTTTTCCTTTTTTGTGCAGAGAAAGAAACATAACTTTGAGTTTTGGAAAGCAAAATGAGAAATTTGAAGAGTGTGAAGGGTCAAACAAAATGCATGCAACAAGTCTTCACTTTTTGTTTATTACAGTAAAGTGAAAATAAAAACAGAGCCCACCATCCATTAATAATTTAGCAATTCACCAATCACCACCACTTGTTACCAGATTCCATAAAGATAAAATCGCCGGTAGGTATTTTTAATCCAGTTTCAAGGAAAATTCTGAATAAAGAGGAAAATGGAGTGAAGCATAGCTGATCTGTCAATTGAATCTTGTTACATTTTATTTAAAACCACCTTTCTATACTATTAGTCTTTAACGTTCTAAAAATACCGCACATGAAAGTCAGTAATGAAACAAGATGAAAGAGGAAGCAAATAAGTCGCTCCGTCGTTAGAGCTGAATTTAGTAATGTGGTATTGCAGCTTAAAGTTCATCTGAGTTCAGAAGTAGGAAAATTTGAATGAATAAAAGACCAGAATTGTGGTTGGAAGCAGAAACCATTCAGCATACAAAAATATAAGAAAGTAGAAAAGTTCCTTCATGTGGCAGTTAATTTGACGTAAACTAGCAATCAATCTCTTTAAAAAGCAGAACAGAACCAATAGCCTTGTTGAACTAAACCATCCCAGCGTATAACCAAGCTTGATTAGTAAAGCTTAGCTTACAGGAAACCAGAGTTAGATTACTACAATAAGAATTTAGAGCAGTTCACTCGAAATTGATGTAATCAATTCAAGCTGAAAAACTTCATCCTTTCAAGGCAGCAACCAAGATGTGCTAAAATCACAAAATCAAACCAAATTTGAACTTATAAATTTGTAGACTATGTCATTTTAATAAAAATAAAATAAGCAAATAAAGAAATCAAGCTCTTAGTAATAGAACACAAATAATAACCTCATGGTATTTGCATTCAACTTCCTCGTAGTTGATTGAAATGCCTGCATTAATAGATATTGTTTGATTGTGTTCAAAACTAACTAGGAGCAATGCAGGGTAAAAATAAAACCAAATTGCTAACCTTAAAGTATCTTCACTTTGAGCCTTAAAACTGCACATTCACATCTTTATCATAGAAGTATTTTTGATCTTTAGGTGGGTGCTAAAAAATCATCAAACTAGTGGTTTTTAAGCTACTAAGAACAATCCAAAAAAATAAAAAAAACCCACTTAACGACTCTGTAAAAACTAAAACTCCCAAGAAAATTGGCAAAATGCAACAAATTTGGCGTCAATTACCAATCCGGCATCATTTTAAACAAACAAAAAAAATTTCATCAGCAACATTACAAAATTTATTAGCAGCAACAATTAACCACGTCCATTTTCATCAGCAACATTGCAACAACACCAATACACAATGACAGAAATCAAACCAAATAAATACTATGAACACCAATGGAAGAAAAAAATTGAGACATTTGCTGCAAAATTTATTAAATTAAATAATTACACTATTAATCACAACTCTATTAATTTGACTAAATTAATTCAGGCCAAATATTAACAAAAATTAAAAAAAAAAAGGAAAACGAAGCCTCTACTATCAAAAACTATTAATTTATCAATCAATCAGGATATTGATTTCATTTGTACTTGTGAGTCAGTTTCTTACTTTCATTTGTTGTCTTTCAAAAGATACTACAATGCTCTGATCAATTGCTAATTGCAAATTGAAAAAGTCTAAATATTTTTTGCCAAAGACACTAGAGAATGTGGAAAAGAGTGATTAATTTTTGTATACACACATAACACAAAATTAAATTATGTGGCAATGGTGATAGTGAGTTGTTTTTGGGGAATCCATAAGTTCACATGTGTATAGACATCTGTTGCAGCCCTTTTATTTTCTTATATCTCCTGAGCATTGTTAGAATTTAGAGCCCCATATTTATCATACATTATTAAGTAAAATGTGCAAATTAGGAAGAGGTAGCTTCTTTGTTCTGTTTTCTTGCATTTGCTGCAATTTTCAAGTATCGCTCAAAATTTTACAAAGAAAAATTATATATCTTTATCAACACTTGCATACATTGCAATTTTCAATGACTTCCAAATCTTCATACATGGTATGCTTCCCGATTGAGGCAGATGATGGTATGTTTCCCACCAACCTTCAGATCACTTGCTATAGAAATTAGTACAAGTGAAATAAGCCTATTCATTTTATTATTGGCTAAGGTTGATTTCAATAATGTTTTCAAAGATGAAATAGAACAAAGATCAAAAAGACAAATAAGTAATTTCAGTCAATATAAAAATGAGTAAGCTTGCACGTGCTTGCATGTTCGACAAACAAGACATGGCATATAATTTTATAAAATATGCGGTAACATATTCGACAAGTTTGAGACTTATGAAATAATGGGAAAATAGTCAAATAATGAAGACACTACAAGTTGAGCAGATCGAATTAGCAGACGAAATAACTGATCAATTTAATTCTTTGTACAATGGCTACAGCAACAGAGAAAATATGTCTACAGAGAAAATATGTCTATCACCATGCAACATTACATTAACAATTCCTCATCAGTCAATTTTGATGATATGAGATTACAAACATCGATTTCATAATTTTATGCAATTTCATAGAAAATATATAATTGATTTGAGTTGGTTTAACAAATAAAGAAAGAGTAATTGGGAATGATATCAATGTGGAGTGTGATGAGTAATGATAGATAACAGATATTAATCATGTAATAATGAATTATGTATTTACTGAAAATATTTGGCAATAAAATGATGCTATAAAAATTTAATATTTTTTACAAGAAAATAGTTTGACAATTAAAAGTAAAAGATATATATGCAATGCTCTGAAATTATTTTATCACTTCACTAGCCATTTTGTAACTACACATTAATTAGAATTTCAATTAATTTCGACCAAAGACTCTAGAGAATGTCGAAAAGAGATTTGAGTTCTAAATATAAAAAAAAAATAAATAGAGATGAGATAAGTCAAAATCAATTACAAGACGAAATTAAGAATATATTTTGTAGAAGCTACAAATATATATAATATAAATTTAATTTAGGATTAAGTTATTATAAATTTGTATAGTAAGAGGGTCTTGTAGGAAAATAATTTTTTTCCAAAAGAGATTTGCTTAAGGAACAAGTTCAGTTAATTTGCAAAGGCTCAAATAATTTAAAGCAATGCAATTGAAGGAAATATAAAGTAATCATCAAAATATTTGACAAGTTTGAGATTTTAAAAATATAAAGTAATCATCATAATATTTGACAAGTTTGAGATTTTAAAAGGCTAGGAAAATAGACAAATAATGAAGACCCTACAATTTGGGCAGACCAAACAAACAAAAGAAAACATAGTAAATATTTACTATTATACACATATTTTTATTTTCTCCAAAAGCGAATGTTGCAATATTTTTTTTTCCCCAAAGAGAAGCACGATCTGCTATTACTACTATAGAATGTTAGCTACTATATATGAGCACGTGTCTAATTACCAAATAAAATTCCACTTTAACAAAGAATAAAAGCTAATTTCATTGATAGCACATGTTGTTCTTTATTTTATTTATTTATTTTTCTTTTTAGTTATTGAGGTTACTTTGCAAATTGCTCCAAGCTAATTACAAAATTTCCTCTTACTTTAGGATCTTTGCAATGGTACTGTCATTTTTATTCCTTTATGTGAGATGATTTTCTTCTTTAAACAAAATTTTGGGAATGAGAAACCTTACCCATTAAATGCCAACTTTGAATCTTATTATTATTCAAGCTTAGAAAACAACAGAAGCAAAGTGCACTCATAGCTAGCTAACCTATGTCTAGCTACAATAAAGGTTCCATTTTCACTTGATTAAATATATATATAAAATTAAATCGCCTAAGCCTCTGATTTTACTATTTTTCAACTTGAAATTAAAAAGCAGAATTGATGGTATTGGAGTTCTTTATTTAATTTTTCTGTAGGCCATGGGTAAGTAGATGGTCATCCATTTTATGTCTATTTTATGGCTATCCACTAAGTAGCTTGGTCATATATATACATATTGGGATGTTATAGGCCTTAAAGTTAAAAATCAATCCCAAATCTAAAGTGAAAAATAGTAGCTTTAACAGAATCTATGTTTTGATGCCCTAGTGTATCATCTCGAACAATTAATCGTATAGAAAATGCATGATAGAACACAAGCAATCATATTTTAGCAATAATCCTAAGCTCAGTGGCCCTTAGATCAGAATGATAATTCTTATTAGTCAAAAGAATCAAATTGATTTTTAATTATATATAAGTAGAGCACTAGATCAACAAATAATTGAATACAACTTAGCTTTGCCATTCGAGTAAGCAACTCAACCTCAGCTGCCCAAAGACCGCTAAGCCATGAAGACAATACCAAGATACAAGATCAATAATATTAACATCAAGAATTACGTCGAGCAGTCATATTATACCCACCTTAATAAGAAATTAAATAATACAGATCCGAGCTCCTCCGTTTACAAAAAATAATATTATTTCTTAGAAATTTATAAATATTAATAATATCATTATTCAATCTTTTAGAAATACTTGAAAATTTATATATAAATGCTAGTACGTGTATTACAACTAAACACACGCGTGTGTGTGAACTCTAATTAAATGCTAGTACGTGTATTACAAATGAGCCATGTTGATGCGGTTTTACGCTTGTTTTCCAAGTGATGATATGGGCTTACGCTCGCTTTTTTCTCGAGCGGGATTTCCTTGCTTGATTCTTGTCTTTCTCCGACTACAGGACGGTGATGTCTTCCGCCTGCGTCCACAAAAGGTGTCGGGGTCACCGGATGTTTTTCCGGTGAAAATCCTTCGACACTTAAGTCAGTAATCGGGTTGATTCTTTTGGAATCCCCATATTCTTAGGGACCGTAAAAATGAGATGTTTCCAGAAAATAGAAAACTGAATTTTTGATAGAAAGAATCCCTTTACCTTGTCCTTCGTTTGATATTTATCCACTTGTTTTCCCGCCCCCCCTTACTTGGACGCCCACCTCCACATTAATTGCGCATGTGCCTTTCGGACAGCTTGGGGTTGGTGCAGCACAACCTGGGGGCGTAGGATGTCAGGCGAGTATAGTTTCCTTCCTTCCAAAAAATGATGCCGTGTAGGTCCATGTATAATGATGGCACTTGTGGAGGCGTTCGCCGTTCATCGGTAATAGTGATGAAATCCTACGGCGTGGGTGCCTATCGATCATCGATTGTCGTGACAAGTTATCGGGGAAGAGGCGGCCGTGCTTAGAGCTTGCTCTGCTCTAGCTATGGTCTCCTCCCGCAACGCAACCAGATCCGGTTCGGTGGTCGAGGGCCTCTTTAGCCGAAGCAGGATGAAGGGATCGGGATCCGACCGACCTTGGAATACCGACCTCGACCGGTTTTAACACCGAGCAAGGGTACCTTCGTGCTAGCGATTAGGTCTTCTCGCTCTGGTCGGATTGTCCTCGAGGGGCCTCGCTCGGTCATTACCCAAACAAGCCATATTTAAAAAGTGAGTTCTAATTTCTACTTCTATTTTTTAAATATTAGATTATGTACACTAAATAGCTAGGAAGCAACACATAAAGATGTATTATTTTTGCTGGACATCTGAATTTATTTTTTCACTTCTTTTCCCCAATTATTCAATGATGTTTGATCCACCTATGTCCGGATCGTCAAGCGGACAAGCACAAGCATGCACAACTTGCTAAATTATTGATGGTGGTAGCTAACATTTTCAAAATATTGTTCTTTATAATTAAGACTAAATTTTGAACATTTTCAAATTCACTTACTTTCAAAAGCAATATTTTTAAACATTTTACAAAATTAAGTATATTTTCTAGTGATAAAAATTAAAATATTGTTCGTCATGCTCATATATTTTCTAATGATAAAAATTAAAAAAATCAATCTTAGGACTATATCTTCAATTTGCCTGCAACCCTTGGTAAAAATTCTTGATTTTCACAGACTGCGCCAAAAACTCTTTGATCTTTACTGCCTTCATATGAATTCAAAACAAAAATATGATGTATTTTACTCTTAGAAAAATTATTAACAACTCTATAAATATATGCTAAGGAAGTAGTTAAATAAGTAATTCAAATATAATAAATTCAATTAAAAGTTTTTCCTACGAGAAAACTTATAACTCACTTGAATAATTCTGCCATAACTACAGTCCCTAACAAATTAACTAGAAAATCATATGAAAAACGCAAGCTGGTCTAACAAATTAGAAAATTGTATAAAAACACAAAAGATAATTTTAATTTGGAAGAGGTATATGACTCAGACTCTTAATTTTGAACTTCATAGTAATTGATTACTTACTTGTTCTTTGTTTTCTCCAATTTAATTTTGCCTTGTGGAGGAGTGAGCAATTGATCTTTGTTTACGAGAGCTCCATGAAATAGCATTGCCACCCAAATAAAGAATGTATGCAGTAGTGGAGAACCTATCCTCCAAATTTCCAGCCCGTCCGAAAAAGCTGTGAGAGATAAAGGCCTCAAATAAAGACCATGATAAATAGTTCTCATCAAATGAGATGCTTGACAAGTTGCCAATGTTGTTGCGAGGACGATGCATGAATTGGGATAGTACAACATGACTCTAAAATTCCATTTACTTGAACATCATTAAATCTAAGCTCATGCGACATCAACCTATAACTTACAAATTAGGTAGATCTATACAAATATTCACTTCAATAATTGACAAAGCCTAAAAATGAAAAGTCTTCATAAGCTAACAATACAATAATCAAAGAAAACTTTAAAATAGAAGATCAAATTAATATAAAAAGCAGTCACTCTAATAGCAAAAATCCTTTCATTATTTCATGCTTACAAAGTTTTCTAGAAAGAGAAGAAAGAATAGAGGAAATGCTTACGTTTGAGGATGATTAATTGCATGCCATCAGAAATAGTTCATTTGAATGTCCAATTTCCATAGCCGCAGCTAAGTGCACCAAGGTACATTTCAAAAGGAAAGGGTCTTTCTCAAGTAATCTAGGGAAACAAAGAGAAAAGAAAGAAAAAGGTCATACAGCATCTCAAGAACAATGCAGCCATATTTTCTTCATTTCTTCACCAACTTACACAGAAATCAAGTCTGAACTTTATGCAGCTACAAAATTCAAGGGAAGGAGTTTTTGAGAACAGGGCTCTTTCTCCACCAGCTTATCCCTACGGAAAAAAAATGAAAACATTAACATTAAAATCATATCATGCATACCTCATAACAAAGAGGATAAGCTTTTATTGCTGCTTTATACCTTAAATTATTATGAAAAAATATAGTAAGCCTTTGCACGAAACATAGGTGTTTTAGCTCAACAAAACGGAGAGAACAGAGAAAAGGAATTGAATAGAATAGAGCAGATATATTGAAAACGAAAAAGCAAAGAAACGCTAATTAAGGTTATAAAACGATACTGTAATAGTTACTAAAGAAAAAGAGTTTAGGGAAGCACCTAACATACTGAAATACATGCAAGCTTTTAATCAGATAACAAAATGAGACCACTAATTCAGACAGCATAAAACTCTAAAACAAATATCCAGGTGTAGGTGGAGTGAAGCATAGCTGATCTGTCAATTGAATCTTGTTACATTTGATTTAAAACCACATTTCTATACTATTAGTATTTAACATTCTAAAAATACTGCACATGAAAGTCAGTAATGAAACAAGATGAAAGAGGAAGCAAATAAGTTCCTCTGTCGTTAAAGCTGAATTTAGTAATGAGGTATTGCAGCTAAAAGTTCATCCGAGTTCAGGAGTAGGAAAGATTGAACTGATAAAAGACCAGGATTGTGGTTGGAAGCAGAAACCATTCAGGTACAAAAAAAAAAAGAGAAAATCTCCTTCATGTGGTGGTCAATTTGGCAATCAATCTCTTTGAAAAAGTAGAACAGAACCAATAGCCTTGTTGAACTAAACCATCCCATCATATAACCAAACTTGATCAGTAAAATTTAGCTTACAGGATACCATAGTTAGATTACTATAATAAGAATTTAGAGCAATTCACTCGAAACTGGTGTAATCAATTCGAGCTGAAAAACTTCATCTTCTCAATGCAGCAATCAAGATGTGCTAAAAGCACAAAATCAAAACCAACTTTGAATTTATAAATTCGTAGACTATGTCATCTTAATAAAAATAATATAAGCAAATAAGGAAATCAAGCTCTTAGTTATAAAACATAAATAATAACCTCATGGTAGTTGCATTCAACTTCCTCGTAGTTGATTGAAATGCCTGCATTAATACATATTGTTTGATTGTGTTCAAACACTTAAATTCTCAAGGAATTGCTTATGAAGGCAAGCAGAGCATAAAAGAAACAGATGCAATTTTATTAATGACTTGAATTGATTATAAGAATATATTGCTTGGGTTTATATACACACAACTGAACAAAGGGACAGCTGGAACCATGGACAATATAGGGAATAACCAAAAATTGATCCTTATAAATAACAATCATTAGCCAATGATTGCAAATCTTCTAGAACCTCCAAGTTTCCATACTTATGCTGAAATTCTTTATGATAACTGTTTTGCCACTTTGTTAAATCCAGCTCATTTCTTGCTTCAGCTGACAGCATGCTAGAGTGGCTTAGGTGGCATGCCAGCTTGCCTCCAAGGTCATCTGTTGACTCTTCATAGCTGCTCTTTTCAACACTCTCTCTCAAACTTAAGGTCTTGTCTAATACCTTGAGTTTGCTTCTAAAGCAGCTGAATTTATAGTATGGCAGAGGTTTAGTCAAAACGTCAGCAACTTGATCTCTGCTGGCAACAAAACTTATCTCCAATTCTCCTCTTGTGACTTTATCTCTGATGAAATGAAGATCTATCTCAAAGTGTTTGGTTTTGGAATGATAAACTGGATTTGTGGCTATTGCTGCTGCACTGGTGCTATCACTTAGAATCATTGGAACTCCTTCAATTTCTATCTTCAGGTCACTCAGTAAATAGCTGATTCAAGTAATTTCTGCAGTGCATAGAGCCATTGCCCTGTATTCAGATTCTGCAGTGGATCTTGCAACTATCCTAAATTTTCTCCCATGAACACACAATAACCACTTATTAATCTTCTATCATTTAAATCATTAGCCCAATCTGCATCTTTAAATGCTACAAGATCAAAATGTTCTGATTTCTTAAATTTTAGACACATATTCAAAGTCTGTTTAAGATATCTCAGCACTCTTTTGCATGCAATCCAGTGAGGCTGCCTAGGATCTGACATGAACTGGCTGAGTTTGTTTACTGAGAATGCAAGTTCAGGCCTTGTGAGCACAGTATATTGCAAGCTGCCTATGACACTTCTATAGGGTGTAGGATCATAAAATTTAGCTCCTACATCCTTCCTTAGCTTTTCTATAGTGCTAAAAGGAGTTTATATTCCCTTACAGTCACTCATCTTTATTTTCGTAAGTAAATCCTAGATGTATTTAGTTTGAGACAGTAGTATTGTATTCTTTTCTCTTGTCACCTGTATTCCGAGAAAGAAATTTAAATTTCCAAGATCCTTCAAAGAAAAGTTTTATTCAAGCTTTCTATCAGTTCTTCAATGCCTTTGCTGTTGCTTCCAGTAACAATTATATCATCAACATAAATGAGCAGAACAACTATTTCAGTTTTGACCATTTTAAAGAATAGTGAGTTATCACATCTGGAATTTTCAAAACCCCATGAATTCAAAGCACTTTTCAGTTTATCAACTATGCTCTGGGAGCTTGCCTCAATCCATATAAGGCTTTCTTCAATTTGAAAATGTGATTTGGCTTGTTTCTATTTACAAACTCAGGCTGTGGCACATATATTGTTTCTGTCAAATCACCATTCAGAAACGCATTGTTTATGTCCACTTGTCAACAATTCTGATTGTGGTAGCCTTGACAACTAGACTAAAAGTTTCTTTCAAATCAAAGCTTGGAATATGTAGAAAGCCCTTTACTACTAGCCTGGATTAGTATTTGTTGACAGTACCATCTAGGTTCTCCTCTACTCTATTTACCCACTTATTTCCAATCAACTAGTAGTTTTGGTTGTTTGGTATCAAGGTCCAGGTCTCATTCTTCATCAAGGCAGTGTATTCATCCTCCATTGCCTTTTTCCAATTTGGTTCTTTCAAGGCTTCTGCAGTGTTTACAGGTAGAGTAGTTTGATTTTGGGGGATGTTTGGTAAAGTTTTTGCTTAAAGATTCCTACTTTGGACTTAGTTACCATAAGATTTGAGGGTAAAGTTTTTTGAGAGATTGGTTCAGTAGCTAATGGTATGGAATGGTTATTTTCTGAGGTATTGTGTTTAGGCTGGTGAGAGGAGTGTGGTTGTGGTTGATGACTATCTGGTACTATGTCAGTACTCAAATTCTGTTGTACCTCATTTTGATAAAGATTTTGGGATTGTTCCATGTACTCATGAGTGTCATGAGAGTGACTATGAGCTGCTACTGACTGTGTGACCTTATGATGATTATCAAAAGAAAAAGACACAATTTAAAATCTTTCAAGGAGGTTATTGAAATCATTTTGACTTATAGATTCTTGTTTGCTGAAATTTGGGTCATTTGAGAATAGAAATGAGCTTTCATTGAACCTGACACTGGCTAAAATATAAATTCTTCCTGAGTGATGCATACATACATATCTTGGTAATGTCAGGTACATATAATATGTCATTCAAAACAATGTGTTTGTGGATTAATATTCATGGATGGTGAGTGCCCTTTTTTTAGTGGATTAAATTTGGGTTCTGAGGTGTAGTATTCTAGCTCTTGTTCTTGCACCAAATTGATTGGCAAGAGTTGTCCATACTTCATAGGAAGTAGAACAATCCACTATAGTGCCTAGGACTCCTTCACAAAGTGATGATAGTAACCAACCTAGGAGGACATGATCCTGTTTCTTCTAGATTTGATATTCTGGGTTGGGTGTTGACTGTTGACTCTTCACAGCTGCTATTTTCAACAAAAACTAACTTGGAGCATTAATACAGAGTAAAAATAAAATAAAATTACTAAACTCAAAGGATCTTCACTTTGAACCTTAAAATTGCACATTCACATTTTATCATAGAAGTGTTGTTGAGCTTTGGGTGGGTGTCAAAAAATCAGCAAACTAGTGGTTTTTAAGCTATTAAGAACATTGCAAAAGAAAAAAAAAATAATGACTGTAAAAACTAAAACTCCCAAGAAATTTGGCAAAATGCAACAAATTTGGCATCAGTTACCAATCCGGCATCATTTTAAACTAACAAACAAAATTTCTTCAGCAACATTACAAAATTTATTAGCAACAACAATTAACCACGTCCGATTTCATCAGCAATATTGCAACAACACCATTACACAATGACAGAAATCAAACTAATTTAATTCATGCCAAACATTAATAAAAAAAAAAAACGAAAATGAAGTCTGAACTCACTGTCTCCGGAGGCCGGTGCGATGGCAACGGCTGAATGAGGCCGAGACGGCAACAGCTGAGACCAGAGACTGATAGAGAACGAGCGACCGTTAGAGAGGGCTGCTGAGGCCTAAGAGGGACTGTGTGCGTGCATGCTTTGAGGGTGCATTTGGCATACTATATTGGATTATGCTGTATTGCATATACCAACCCCTTGAAGTGGCGAAGCTTGTGCAAAATTTTAAGATTATCGCAACAACCAATCTTAAATACTTCAAGAGATGTGTTGTTGTCCAACCTTTCCGCTATTGACTCCAGCTTTGAACACACAAATGAACTTAAGAGCCTGAGGGAGATTGCCACTCCATGAAAAAATTTAATCTCCGAGCAAATTCCAACTTCAAGGTGCTCAAGCGTGGCAGGTAACTCATTTTCTGAAAACAGAGATGTGAGAGATTGAAAATTTACAGCTCTTAACTGCTCAAGAAGAGAGGTGCCCCTTCTGCTATCGTTGAAGATTCCCTCTTCCTCTATCAGAGTCCTTAAATTACTGCAATCTTCAATCTCCGCGTGATTAAGGCTTGCGGGTAGCTCGGCTCTAGCAATATATGTCAACAAATTGCACCCATAAATTTTCAATATCTCAAGAAATGTGTTGCTGTCATAGGTAAGGATTTCAATGCATTGCAGTACTGAATTGAAATTATTCTCAACTGCGAAGGTAGAACAGCCTCTGGAAAGCAAACAAGTGAACGACGTTTGTGGTAGCTTCACAAGGCCTTAGTTGCTTCGCCATTGGCCTCATAAGATCGAGGTGTCTCCAACCATTCATTTTTAGCTGAAAGTTTCATATATAAAAATTTGCTAATAAATGACATAATGCATATAAAATGATAATGATCTTGCTCTAAAACTATTATTTGGTTGCACAAATAGTTTACATATTCAGAATGCAGCCTCTTTTTGGTATAATCAAAAGTAAGTAGTTGAGCGTGTTCTTGCTTCTGGTTTGATATCATATATAGATTGAACCATTGAAGTAACCGACTAATAGCAAAGCAAATAATGCATGGAAGATAATGGATCAGGGCTGAAGTTTTGTTTGATTGTGGACAAAAGTTAATTAAGGGCAAAAATTCAATTCCATGTTTGAAACGTGGGGGCATGGGTCCATAAAATAATTCTTTTTCTTTTTCGTTTTAAAAAAATGGCTAGGATGAAAAAACTCAGCCTCTAGAGCAAAAATTATTATAAATTAATATACTAGAGCCTTTTGGGTTTTGTTACATAAATTCTTTGGTGTTTTTCTTGTTTTATTATTTCATTGTTATTAGCAAAAATTGTTCCTAATTAATCAACCCATCGAGATATTGGTTTCATTTGCAACAACTAGAACGAGATCAAGAAGAACTTGTAAATAAGATCATATACATGGTACGTTGTGATGTGATCAATTTAATTTAAATCTAAATTTAATTTAAGTACATACTGGGTTGAGAAGGCAGAGCCGCCTGTGTTTTCACTATAATACAAAATGAGAAGTCAGGCCAATTGAAGGAACGCCCTTGTTTTTGACCCAAACATAAGCCGAACAATTTATAATTAAAGAAATCGTTCAAAATCTCCTTTAATCGAACCCCTCTTGTATGGTTTCATTAAATATCACAAAGGTGCCAAAGACAGTGAAATTAACATTCAGCTCATGAGATTGCCATTGTATATATTGAAAAAGAAATTAATACAAAAATTGAAAATTATTCAACACTGGATCATGTTGGATTGTTAGATATTAATTACGATGGGAAAATATACTTGGTCTTTTAATTATCATCTAGCTAATGCATGTGCACTATCGTTTGGGTCTATCACTGGAGTAAAGTTGCGTGATTTTCACAGAACCTCAAAACTCAATTTCATTGCCCAGCATACCATGTCATATGTAGCTCAAAAGTGCAAAAACAGTGAAATAAACGTTCAGGCAATCCCCCTTGGGGAAATGATGCCAGATTTCCACAACTCGCAATACTAATCTCTTGAATCTGGTGGAGATTATATAAACCACTCGGTAAAATTTTCAGATTTTCAGATTTCCACAACTCGCAATATTTCAAGAGATGTCTTGTTGTCCATCCTTTCTGCCATTGACTCCAGCTTTGAACATTTGGAAACATCAAGGAACTCGGTTTTTGAAAATATACATGTCAGAGATTGAAACACGTTTTTGTACATACATTTTTATTTTTTCCAAAAACGAATGTTGCGAATTTTTTTTTTTTCAAAAGTGAAGCATGGTCCTATTACTACTATAGAATGTTAGCTGCTACATTTAAACCCGTGTTTAATTACCGAATAAAATGCACATTAACAAATAATAAAAACTATTTTCATTGTCATAATCTCTGCTTATGTAATTTCGGTAGCACACTGGCACACGTTGTGCTTTCTTTTATTTATTTTTATTTTTCAGTTATTGAAGTTACCATAAATAAATAAAGTTTCCTCTCACTCTAGGAGATTGGCTTTATTTCTTTAAACAAAATTTTGATTTTGGGAGATGGGAAACCTCACCCACTAAATATGGACTCTAAATTTTATGCCAAAAAGTGTATTCATAACCAGTGAAACCGTGTCCAGCTACAATGCAGGATCCATTTTACTTGATTAAATAAATCACCTGAGACTTTGGCTTCACTATTTTTCAACTTGAAATTAAAACACATAATTGATGGTATTGGAGTTCCTCATTTAATTTTGCTGTAGGTCATGTGGAATTAGATGGCCATCCACTTTTATGTCTATTTTAGGCCATCCACCAAGTAGTTTGGTCATATGTATATGTATTGGGATATCCTAACACTAAAAAGATAAAACTAAAAATCAATCCCAAATCTAAAGTGAAAAACAGATAATTAGAACAGAATCTATGTTTTAATGTCCGAGTTTATAAGCTCAAACAATTAATAATTGAATATTTTAGCAATACTTGAGCTAAGCTCATCTGGCCCTTAGTTCGGAATGACAATTCTTATTAGTCAAAGAATCAAATTGATTTTTTTCTTTTCTTTTTTGTATATAAGTAGAGCACTAGATTAACAAATAATTGAAGACCTGCTTGGCTATTGAACCATACGATGGCAATTCAAAAATTACAACTTAGCCAAGATAATGCCTCAATAATCATAACATCAAGAAATACAAAGAGATCATTACATATTACACCCACCCCAATAAGAAATTAATTAATATAGTCCTAGCTCCTCTGTTTTAAAAATAATTTACAAACTCATGCACTAACAATAACTAATTAATTTATAATGTTCAGTACTCATTCCTCCTCGGTTTCACATCCATGTAAAATGCATGTAACAAGTCTTCCACTTGTTTATTCCACTAAAGTGAAAACAAAATTAAAGCCCACCACCCATTAATAAATCGAAACGTTTCTCTCTCTCCTTTTATTATATAATTACGTTACGACAATATAATTCTTGAATTCTTTCTAGTGCTTGTTGGATTAAAAATTGATGATGTGGATTATCCATTATTTTCAATCCATAAATTTAAGAATTCTACAAATTTATTTATAAACTTTATTTTTATTCTTAATATTTCTAAACTTTCCATTTCATGATTTTTAGTTATTTGGAACTGTTCTTTCATTTCTTGTATTAGGTCTAATTCTATTTTTATTATATGATCTAAGTTTTCATTTATCTGCTTAATTAAATTTCTTATTTTGTTTTTATCACTTATGTTTAAACTATATAATGAATCGACTATCTGTTGTATAGGGTTCATAATTTTCTATGGCTCGATACCATTTTGGGGCGGCCTAGCCTTTATTCGAGATGTTGATGATTTTTAATGAGATATTGTCGATTTAAAAATTTAAAAATTGTAGACTAATATTAACTAACATGAATTAAATGCATTGACTAAAGGAATTGACTAGCATGTAATGAACAAACATGTAAAAAACAAATATTATATGTAATAAACAGTAGATACTAAATAAATTGATTTCTTAAATCAATATCTTGTATATTGCTGAATTTTGACACGTATACTATTGACTATACTATAGATTTCCATCAAGTTTTTTATTTATTATTTTCCAATAATCTGAATCTTCACATATAAGATTATTTGTCTTAAATATACTAAAATCTTCATATATTTCAATTAGATCTTTTATTCCTTTTGCTACATAAGATTGTATTATCAAGCTTTTAAAATTCTCCCATTCTATATGTTGTATTATTTTTCTTTTTAATTCTTTGGGTATATTTATACTACATACTGCTTCTAGTTCAGTTTTTGGTATAAAATCTTTTATTTTAAACAACATACTATGGTATTGGTAAGTTTTACACTTAAATCCTATCATTAATTGTTGATTATTTAAGTTTACATTAAACTATCATTAATTGTTGATTATTATATATAATTTTGTTTCTTTATCTAACCATTTCTTTTTTATCATACCAATTTGTGTACATAGTTTTTCATGATATCTTTCCATAGCTTACTTGATTTAGTCAACTCTAGAGATATAGATATTAAATTCTATAACTTCTTTTATCTGTTTTAGGATTCGTTTTTCCATTATTAACTCGTACTGATTTATAAATCTTTGATCCATATTTTCCGGATTCAAATTCCAACTTATATTTTGTATTTTATTTTCTAATTCATTTGTTATTTGTTCCAATTGATTTACATTTTCAAAATTTATATTTTCTATAGAGCTGATTATTTGGTAAGCTTTGTCCATTTAAAATAATTCTCCTCTTCAAGTAAAACATTGATCAATAACATTCTCCACCAATAGATATAGGTTCGAATTATTACCTTTTACCTTCAAATCTTCCGGAACTTATTAGTCCTGTTGATCGGTCACCTTTCCCTCATCGCTATGCTCCAACCGCCTTAACGCCTATCTTGACTACACCGCAGCAACGAGCTCGCAAACGAGATCACCGTGTATCTATAGGACTTTTAAAATTCTAGTTGATCGTTGGGCTTAGGTTTCTTACCCTATTCGGAGGTGTTGATGTTTTGATTTTTGTTTTACGATTTGGAGAGAGAGAGTTTATTTTTTCATTTGAGAAACACTTGAGATGAGTCAAAAATGGCTTATGTGATCCTCTGCAGAAGATCCGATGCCTTTCTTCTATTTATAAGAAATTTACATGATAAGGTTTACAATTGTTATCACCTTTCTAGAGTGATATGATTACATGACCTAAAGTGATAAGGTTTCATAATGAAATCTTATCGCTTATCTTATCCGACTCGATATTGGGCCCTTTCCTTTTTGGAAAGTTTACATCACAATCTTCCGGATGGCTTACATTTATTGATACTATAAAAGATTATATGTCTATATCCTATAATGGCCGACATATGGCCTACATCTTTTGACAAAATAAAGAGTTCATATGACTTTATGATATACACGCCAAATGCTCCATCTTTTCACATGCGATACGTCTTGTACTCGGGCCTACATGGAATGTGATGGTTGTCGATATCTCGAAATGAAGTCGGCTAGCACTCCGGATCTTCCGACACCTGTACTGCATTGTATGAGGACCTTGTATCCTCTTTCATATAGATTTGATGCAAGTGACCTTATAACGATTATACTGTATGCTCTTCATACCCGCCCATTCTCCGTTGAAGATGGGTTCTTTGCTTCTACTTTAACCAACTTCGAGATTGAAGCTATTGGTTACAATGTTGAGGTTGATCAAATGAATGGCTTCATACTCTTCTTCATCATCATATTCGGACTTATAGTGTAGAACTTCAAGCATACGTTCTTTTCTAGGCATATTGGCTTATTTTGCTTACAAGTGTTGGATCAAAACAAAATAATTCTCTTAAATTTACATCGGGATATATTAGATCAAGATATCCAAAATCGCTAATTTTTAACAAATTCGGATCCGAACCTTTTATACATACAACTCTTGGGTATATGGATTTACTATTACTTCAAGCTACTTTCGAATATTACGTCTTCATCGTAGATGTATTCGAAAAACTCCTATATTCTTTTTCTTTTGGTGAGAGGTTTACTTGTTCAACTCCTCCAAAATTTACTCGCTTTCTATCGCTGCAATGGCTTGTCCTTTTCATCGGAGTTTCTATCGGGATTTCATCGCTATCACTTTTTACTTGATGGGATGTGTATATAATCCTCATTGCGGATAGCCTTTCCATGTGGGTGTGTTCCACCACTGCTTCCACTTGGAGAGTTTACATTAAGATTTACTGAATGCCCACTTAAGGGATTTACTTTTTTACTTTCTTCAAACTCTTCTCGTAAATTATTGATAGAGAGTTTGAGATTATTTACAAAATTGCCAAGGATGCTGACAACCTCTTCGAGGTCTACAAGATCTGTTTCCGGATCTATTATCCTTTCTCCATGCTTTTACTTGGGTGAATTATATGTTTCTACTCGAGAAAATCGCTGGAAAATTATTAGCACCTTTTATATTTATAATTTAAAAATTATAATAAGATAGATATGCTTGTCATCTATGCAATCTTCTATATTGAGGCTCATTTGATAAATTTTTATATACCAAAGAACTTATCCGGGTATTATCGGTTTCTACGAGTGAATCTCTTTTATAGTAAAAATAACGAAAATTTCTTTATTCCTTTATAAATTGCTAATTCATGAACTGGATAATTTATTTGTGCTTTATTAAAGGTTCCACTCAGTATATCTACAAATTTCATTTAAATCTGTTTTGAGTATTGCTCCCAAGTATAAGTCGGAAGCATCGATCCAGTAAAATTAGATTATCTTTTTCTTCCGGTAATCTTAATTACGGTAAATTTTACATTGTTCCTTTAATTCTTTTATCGCTTGTGTATGTTTTATACTCCATCCTCTTGTATTATTGTCTCTTAGTAATTTTTGAAGGATATTTCTTTTCTTTGACAAATTCTCTATAAATCCTTCTGCATAATTTAAACATTCTAGAAATTTTTGTATTTGTTGTTTAGTTTCTAATTTGTCAGGAAAATCTCCTATTTTTCGTGCAATATGATTTTGTAATTTTATTCCATTTTTATCTAATATTAATCCTAAAAATTCTACTCTTTTATGTTCAATTGATGCTTTCTTTTCTGATAATACTATGCCTTCTTTTATACATTTCTGTACGAAATCTTTTAAATGTATTCTATGTTCTTCCAATGTATCAGATGCTATGAGGATATCGTCTACATAGACTACAATATTATTGTTTCCTTTGAATATTTTATCCATTCTCTTTTGAAATATTTGTGGGGCATTTTTTAATCCAAAGGGCATTACTAACCATTCATAATGACCTTGTGGTGTGCTAAAAGCTGTATATCCTATACTTTCCTTTTCTATTTTTATCTCGCCAAAATCTTGATTTGCAGTCAAATTTAGAATAATAATTTTTTCCTTTTACTAGATTTATTAATACTTCTTTATTTGGTAAAAGTATCCATCAAATTTAGTATATTTATTTAATTCTTTATAATTTATTACCATTCTTGCTTTTCCTCTAGTTTGTTATGCTCTTTTCATTACCATAAAAGCAAGGCTACTATGAGGACTATTACTATATTGTATTAAATTTAACTTTAATAATTCATTTAATTGTATTTTAAATTCTTCCTTGTCTTCTAATGTGTACATCATAGGTTTTACCCGAATTATTTTATTCTCTCGTTAATTCTATTATTGCTCGAGGATGACTAGGTTTCCATAATGTTAAAGGGTTTTCATTGTAAACTTGTTTTAGTTGATTTTAATGGTTTTAAGTTTATATTGTATATCCGTCTCTATCTCGTCCTTTTTGTATTAAATAAAATTTTTCATATTTATCACCACGCTAACCCGGCTTAACTTCAGTATGAACGAAATTCCGTGGAATACTGAAGAATATGATTACAAGGTGTTTTTAAAGTGATTAAAAATAAAGTTTGTTGGTAATATTGGAAGTGTTGTAAGAAATCATTGCCTAAAAGGATATCACAATCCATGTGGTCATATTTATACACACGAGGGATAGGGATATTTTACTTCCTAAAATGATTTCAAATTTTTGAACAATGATGGCTAACCTCGTTGTTTATCACCGGTTATTCCAGCTTATTTTTATTTGACCATTGGATCTCTATTGATTTGAAAGAAAGGTTTTTATAATAGTTATTTCACTTCCAGGTGTCTATTAATGCACATGTATGGATATCTTTTTCAAGTGTGAGAACTTGTATATATACTAGATATAGGGTATTTAAAATATGCTTTATTTACCATCTTTTACGGAAAATTTCATTGCCTTATAAAGATAAGGTGATACCGTGTTTTCAATCTTATAATATTCTAAAGCTTCAAGAAAACTATTTCCTAGTAATATATGATTGTCATTATATATATTTGAGTCTATAAAACAAGTTACGATTATTCTTATTCCTTCAATTATGATTGGTACTTTCACTTGTTTTTTACACATATGTTTAATTCCATTGAATTCTATGTATTCATAAGGTTCAATTATTTCTTTTCTATTAACCTATTATTTTTATTATTATTCATATGATTATGACTAGCTCCTATATCTATTATTATATATGGTCCTTTTATATAATTTAATCCATCAAAATATTGTCCCGATATTTTCATTATTCTTGTTGTTGGATTACTTGATTAGTGCATTTACTTGTGGTATAATTTCTATTCAAAGAATTTCCTCTTAATAGTGTTTTTCCTTTAAAACTTATAGGAATTATGGATGATTCTTTACTTTCAGTATTTACTATTTCTTTATTATCATCGATACTCGATCAGTAATTTCATGTGAATTTTTATATCCTCTACCATGGGGTCAATTAAAGTGGCTATTTCTTCATATTCTTTATTGATTTCTATGAGAGGTTTATCATTATATATTTCTCCATAATTAGAATTACAAAAACTATATAAGGCTGAATAATGAAATGTCATTAACCTATTTCCTTCTTTCATTAAGTTATTTCTTAATAGTTTAAAATGAAGGCTTAATGTTTCATCTATATTTTTATCTTTTATACGTACGCAATACTTTGGATGACATGTAAATAATAATTTAGTATAACATAAATTTCCTTCTATAGATCCTAGATGTCCTACCATTGGATCATTAAATCGTTGATCATGTAGTGATAATACAATTGGACTATCTATTCCTTCCTTAAATAAAGATTTTACCAATATCTGAATTTCTGCTAAATAAACGTACTGTATTTTTTCTCTAATTGAATCTTTTTTTATTTTTCTAAGTGCTAAGTCAATTGTCCTCTTATTTATTAAGCTTAGTCTTATATTCCCTTCAGCTTGAGTTATTGTTATAACTTTTTCTTGTTCATAATATTCATGCAATATTATTTTCTTTCTTTTAAATATATCTCTTAATCTGTATAGAATTTCATAATCTGGTTTTTCTAATTTAGCTTTTAGGAGTTTATTATATCTATATTTATCAAATGTTGCAACGAGACTATATCCATTAACATTTTCTTCTTTTTCTATTTCATATACTTCTTCAGTTTCTTCTATAGTAGAATTAATTTCTTTTTCTTTATTCTGATTCATCTGATTCAGTAGTTGTAATTTCTTCCATATATACTTCTTTTCCTTCGTATTCAAATAAGTCACTTATTGAATCTAATTCATCTTTTATATTATCAAATTCCTTTTTTAATATCTTAACTTTTTTCTTTGTGCATTCTGTACTTAAATGTCATATTTCTCCGCAATTCCAGCATTTACATTTATTTTTATCAAATTGTTTCTTTTTTTTTATATTTTCTTTTATAAAATTTTCTATGTGGCTTGGAGTATTTTTTCTTAAAATGTCTATATTTTTAAATTTCTTTCTTTTTGGCTTGGTATACTTTTTATGACTTTTGTAAGGGTTTGACATCCCCATTGAGTAGGCATTTCGTCTTATGACAACGATATGTCTCCAATTGTTCTACTTCTTTTAATTATATTTCTTTGCATACATATTTCACTTAGTCTTTGATTTAAAAATCTAATTCTTGATCCTAAAGTTTCAGGCATAGGATTTGTTGCTTTATGTTTATCAAATTCATTTACAAAGTATGTATTCCAAGGAGGTGGTAATTTTGAGTAATATAAATTAAGGTATATATTTTGATCTTCATTACTATAATATTGGGCATAATAGTATTTACTAAACTCACAAGTATATTCTTTTACATAACACATATTACAGATATTTAGGTTTATTAATTTTAATCTATTTCCTAACTTTTCATCTTTTAATTCTTGTTCTCTATTTTCTGTCCATATTTCTCCAAAAAATTCATTAGAAATATATTCAATCATTGTTTCTATTCCTCGTTCTTTACTTCTTAAAAATCCTAATTTAGTTGTATTTATAATTAATTCTTTAATATTGACAGTTAATCCTTGCCACCAACTAAAAAGGTTTCCTACAAAACTGGCTATTAATATATCAGTAAATATGGTTGTTTTTTGGTCTTCTGTTTCTACATTCCAATCATCTTTATGTCCGTTATACATAAAAAATAATCTCATTTGTATTCCCCAATTTACTAAAGTTTTTTTAGGGTCTTTTCTACAATCTAAGTCTAAAAATGCTCTCGCATTACTTATTTGTAGTAATTCACTATCTTTAGGATTATAATCAGAATTCCATGATTTATTTTCATTTAAAGATTTATATTCATAAAAAGGTTTGGTAAAAGTTTTAGATTTTCTTCTTCTGTTATCTGGGTTATAGGAAGAACTGGGGTCGGTATATGTAGTTTCATTTCCGGTCCACCGCTTGTATTCATTTTTATTTTGTATTCTTTTTCGAAATCTTCTAAATCACTTAAATTTATTTCAGAAAAGCTTTATGTAAGTTCTTCTATATCTTTATCCATTATTCTGAACTACTGTCTTTGTTGCCTTCTATCTTTTCTTTTCCTTTATCAGTTTTTTCTTTAAATTCTTCTTTTAAGTTTTCATTATCTTTTATTATCTTTGGATATTTATTGGCCATAAACCATTCATCAAAACTACCAGGTTGAGGTTTTTGAGAAGTATCTATTTCTGGTTTTTTAAACAATTCAGATTTTATTATCTTATATTTTTCTAATTTTTTACTCATTTTCTTACTTGCTTGCATAAGTGTTATTTCTATTTTTAATTTTTCTATTTCTTGTTTTAATTCTTTTATATCTTCTCTTAGAGTTAATAATATTTCTTTTAGCTCTATTAATGTTGTTTCCATAATTATTTACTCTTTTAAGGGTATTATATGATATTTTACTTTTGAAGTCGTAAGTTTCGTACTTTATTTACTCAGTTAACTAGCATGCTAAAAGCAAGATCTAAAAGTAAACTATAACTTTTTATAATGACAATGGTAATTCTTACTATCATATTATATTAATATCATGTCAAAATAAATTATAAAAATATTTTAGTTAACACAAATTCGACCTATTTATTATATATATATATATATATATAATAAAATAATAACTACGATTAATATGGTATCAAACAAATAAATACAATTGAAATAACTCTAATGTGAAAATAAAAACAGTCTCACCACCAATAATTTAGCAAGCTTCACTTAATCCCACTAAAGTATAAATAAAAACAGCCCCCACCACCGTCAATAATTTTTTAATTAAAATTCACATATATACGTCTGTTTAGTTTTAATTAATAATAATAGAAATACTCTAGTAGCATAGCAAATACTACTTCAATAAAAATTTAGTTGATAAAAATAAAATACTTGAAGTAATTACCCTAATTGAATAATTCTCTTACATCACCAAACTTTCTTTTTAATACGACATCACCAAACTCTGGACATTATAAAGTAAAAGCATAAAATATACTAGACAAGTTTGAGTAAAAAAAAAAAGTTGGGAAAATGAGTTGCATCGTCGATGTTGCCTTTGATGAGCACGCGACTCTCTAAAAAACTCAATTGCTTTTGTGTTTTTCCTTTGTAAATTCATATCATTTAGTAGTCTTTTAGGTTATGTTTGGATAGTTGGATTAAATATGAGATTAGACAAATTTTTGGATTAAATATTTATCCCGTGTTTGGCAAGCTTTGTTAGATTAGACTAATGGGAATTAAATCTGAATTTAATTCTAAAATCATGAGATTGCTAATTCTAATTTATACATCGGTTTAGTTGGGACAAGATTAATGAAAAAAATTTATTCATTTATGAAAATTTCATGTGCCTCAAACTTCTTTATTTATACTTAATATTAATTAATTAATTAATTTTTATTTATGATTCACTTAAAATTATTTTTTATTTACTATCTATTATCTAACTAAATTGGTACGTTTACTTCTATTAACTCTTGAGATTAAATTTTCATTACTTATATATTTAATAATTTATCAATAAAATTAACCATTTAATAATTTATTGCATTATTGATTGAATTTAATTTAATAATCACTAATATAATATAAAAATAATCATGAAAATTAATAATACCATTAAATAATTGATTTTATATAATATTTTTTAAATATCTGATAAAAATTAATTAAATATTTAAATTAAATTATTTTTATTATTTATTTATTATAATATGACTACTAATAACTTATTTAAAATATATTTAATTTTCTTACTAATTCTTTTTAAATTTATTTTAATTATTATTATAAAATTTCATAAAATATCAACGTAAATGCTATCTAATATTATTTAAATATAATTTAATATAATCGAATCCAATACTTTACTAAACAAAAGATAATATAATATAATCCAACTTAATCTAATTTAATCTAATCTAATCCTGCGTGGCAAACATAAACTTAAAGTTTGGTTGTATCACTTAATTCGTACGTGTTTATCTTATTTTATTCTTTTATTATACAAGATCGGATGTTGATGCCATGTTACTTTTGAGTCAAAAGTTGCACCATTAATTTAACATCAAAATTGTAAATTGGGGCAGACCAAGTTGAGTTTAAAAATTGAAGCACCCGGTTCCAAGTTGACCGGCAGGATTAATATTTATTTTAAGAACAATCAAAGCCAATTTGGAATTTATTAAGAGGTTAATTAATTGGTGAAGGAAGTGTTAAGGCAAACATATTCCGCGTGATTTGCGGCATTTTAAGCTTCACAGAGATCATAATGAAAAGTTAACTTGAAATATGAAAAGAGAGCACACTTGCACAAATGACAAATCTTGAGATCCACTCTCACCAAATCCACATGGCCAAAGCAAAGGATTAAGTTTTGAGAAATTAAAATGAAATACAAGCAAAACGAGCCTATTCACTTTATTATTGGCTAAGGGTAATTACGATAACGTTTTCAAAGATGAAATAGAACAAAGATCAAAATGAAAAATAAGCAAATCCAGTCGATGCCAAAAATAAGCAAGCTTCACACATTAAGTTTGAGGTTTTTGTGAAATATTGGGAAAATAGAAAAATAATGAAGACACTACAAGTTAAGCAGATCAAATAGAGGAAATAACCGGTCATCAATTCTTTCTGCAGTGGCCACAGCAACAGAGAAAATATGTCTACATAACTACATTAATCCTAGTGGCATGGTACCGTCACCATGCAACATTACATTAACATTTCATCATCAATCAATTTTGATGATATGAGATTAAAAGCATTGATTTCATAATTTCATGTAATTACATAGAAAAAATATAATTGATTTGAGTTAGTTTAACATGTAAAGACAGAGTAACGGGGAATGATATTGTTGTGGCGTGTGACAAGTAATGATAGACAACAAATATTGATCATGTAATAATGAATATATATTTACTGTAAAATATTTGGCAATAAAATGATTGTAAAATTTAATATTATTTTCAAGAAAATAATTAGACAATTCAAAGTAAAAGATATAAATGAAACGCTTTGATTTTATTTTATTAAATAGAAGTTCAATTAATTCTGAGCAAAAACTCCAGAGAATGTCGAAAAGGGATTTTGGGTATAAAATAAATTAGAGATGGGCAAGTCAAAATCAATTACAAGAACAACAATAAGAACATCTTTTGCAAAAATCATAAATACATATAACATAATTTTAGTTTCAAACTAAATAATGAGTAATAATACAACTACAAACTCTTGTATAAACTTGTTTTATACAAACTAATGTGGCATGAGTAAATTGATTAAATTAAATATTCTTTGGTCCACAAGATTTATTTTTATTATTTTATATTTTTATTCAACTAATGAGTTAATACCAAATCAACTTGTTCAAAATAAATTTATATAAAAATTTGTAGCTGTATCATTACTATTAAATAATTATTAGTTTAGTATGAGAGCCTTATAAAATAATAGGAATTTTTTAAATGAGATTTGCTTAAGGAGCAAATTTAGTTTGGTTTAGTTTGTGAAAGCAACGCAATTGAAGAAAATACGAACTTCTGATTTTTACAAAGCACTCGTTAAAATATTTGACAAGATTGAGAGGCGGAGCAAATAAACAGAGGAAAACAAATCATAATTAATTAAGACATGATCATATTATGTTGCGTTTGTCAGGAAACTGAAATTATTGAAAAAGAATCTTAAAAGAGATGCAACGAAAACAAAATGAGAAAATAATGCGCACTCATCACAGTAATGTTTCATTCATTTTGAATCTATATATATACAAAACGTTATCCGATGGTTTACATTTGTTTAATCTAACAGCCATAACATGTGTGCTGTCAAAAGCTACAGCTAGCTGCCATCTTTGTTTGTCCTCGTTGCAGAGTCGCTTGCTGAGATGATGAATACTCGAGGGTCCTTCCTTGAGACGTTTCAGAAAACAACTGATTCATTCTATTAAACATCTGCATCATTAATCACTAAATGATGTAAGATACCCCTGTTCTAAAAAATCAATATCAATCAACCACCTGAGATTTTCTTAGTCTTAGAGCACAATGGGTAATGATTTGATGAGAAATAATGATATACATGCATCCCATGCATTATTTAAAGCTGCTTCTCTTTTTCTTCTTTCTTAGTCTTTGATGAGCACGCTATTCTCTTTAAAAAAAAATCAATTATTTTTGTTTTTTTTGTTTTTGGAAATTCATGTCATTTAGTAGTCTTTTGGGTTTTGTTCTATCAATTCTTGGCACGTGTTTATCTTGTTTTATTATTTTGTGATGCGATATTCTTGGTAGTGATAGATCTGGAATAAGAGTGAAATCCCAATCTTAAAATTTGGAGAAATGAAATGCAATATGATTTTTCATGAATAAAATAATTTAATTTAATTTTATCTCTACTGGAAACAATTATTTCTAACCAAAGACACTAGAGAATTGTTGAAAAGAGTTTGATTAGTTTTTGTTTACACAACACAAATTAAATTATGTGGCAACGTCGATAGTGAGTTTATTTTATCACTACGCAAACCATTTTGTGACTACATATTAAATAGAAAGGTTCTAGAGAATGTCGGAAAGAGATTTGATTTTCGTATGTAAAATAAATTATATATGACAGAGAAAAACAGAGGAAAAACAGAGAAAAACAGGGGAAAAACGATGACGGCAGACCAATTTGACCAATTTTAGAGTCTCCAACTTGTCATCTGCGGACTCTGTTTCTTAATTCAGACTATTTTGAAAACGACATGGTCAATTATCATTTCTTCAAAACCTCTTGTATGGTTTCATTAAATATCACAAAGGTGCCAAAGACAGTGAAATTAGCATTCAGCTCATGAGATTGCCATTGTATATATTGAAAAAGAAATTAATACAAAAAACTGAAAATTATTCAACACTGGATCATGTTGGATTGTTAGATGTTAATTACGATGGGAAAATATACTTGGTCTTTTAATTATCATCTAGCTAATGCATGTGCACTATCGTTTGGGTCTATCACTGGAGTAAAGTTGCGTGATTTTCACAGAACCTCAAAACTCAATTTCATTGCCCAGCATACCATGTCATATGTAGCTCAAAAGTGCAAAAAGAGTGAAATAAACGTTCAGGCAATCCCCCTTGGGGAAAGGATGCCAGATTTCCTCAACTCGCAATACTAATCTCTTGAATCTGGTGGAGATTATATAAACCACTCGGTAAAATTTTCAGATTTTCGGATTTCCACAACTCGCAATATTTCAAAAGATGTGTTGTTGTCCATCCTTTCTGCTATTGACTCCAGCTTTGAACATTTGAAAACATCAAGGAACTCGGTTTTGAAAATACACATGTCAGAGATTGAAACACGTTTTTTGTACATACATTTTTTATTTTTTCCAAACACGAATGTTGCGAATTTTTTTTTTTTTCAAAAGTGAAGCATGGTCCTATTACTACTATAGAATGTTAGCTGCTACATTTAAGCCCGTGTTTAATTACCGAATAAAATGCACATTAACAAATAATAAAAACTATTTTCATTGTCATAATCTCTGCTTATGTAATTTTCGGTAGCACACTGGCACACGTTGTGCTTTCTTTTATTTATTTTTATTTTTCAGTTATTGAAGTTACAATAAATAAAGTTTTCTCTCACTCTAGGAGATTGGCTTTTTTTCTTTAAACAAAATTTTGATTTTGGGAGATGGGAAACCTCACCCACTAAATATGGACTCTGAATTTTATGCAAACAATGTTTATTCATAACTAGTGAAACTGTGTCTAGATACAATGCAGGATACATTTTTACTTGATTAAATAAATCACCTGAGCCTTTGGCTTCACTATTTTCCAACTTGAAATTAAAACACATAATTGATGGTATTGAAGTTCCTCATTTAATTTTGCTGTAGGTCATGTGCAGTTAGATGGCCATCCATTTTTATGTCTATTTTATGTCATCTACCAAGTAGCTTGGTCATATGTATATGTATTGGGATATCTTAGTACTTAAAAGATAAAGCTAAAAATCAATCCCGAATCTAAAGGAAAAAAACAGTAGATAGAACAGAATCTATGTTTTGATGTCTGAGTTTATAAGCTCAAACAATTATTATTTGAATTTTTTAGCAACACTTCGAGCTAAGCTCACTGGCCCTTAGTTCGGAAAGACAATTCTTATTAGTCAAAGAATCAAATTGATTTTTTTCTTTTCTTTTTTGTATATAAGTAGAGCACTAGATCAACAAATAATTGAAGACCTGCTTGGCTATTGAACCATACGATGGCAATTCGAAAACTACAACTTAGCCAAGATAATGCCTCAATAATTATAACATCAAGAAATACAAAGAGGTCATTACATATTACACCCACCCCAATAAGAAATTAATTAATATAGTCCTAGCTCCTCTATTTTAAAAATAATTTACAAACTCATGCAGTAACAATAACTAATTAATTTATAATGTTCACTACTCATTCCTCCTCTGTTTCAAATCCAAATCAACTGGTGTTTATTAATTATTATTGTTGTTGTTTCATTGTTCTAAGGAAAATGGTGATATTTTATATAAATTTAAACATAAATTTTCAGTTATTTGGATAATCCCTTTGTGATTCTTTGTTCATTGCGAAGTTGTACCAAATTTTCATCCATTGGTAAATGATGAAAGCTTGCATCAACTTGTAGAAGGCGACTTACTGTAAAAGTTGTTATATTTTCTTTTAGTTTCAGTCTACACCCATAGACCGAATAAAAAATTTAATTAGTAGTTTAAACTTCAAAACTCATTTAGCTTGTTTGGTATTAAGGTGATATGATTAAAAAATTATAGTGAAAGAAAAGTTGTGATTATAAAATAAAAATTATTAATAAAGATATTATAATTTTTTTATCATATAAGATTAAATTAATTTAATTTTTATATTATATTTACATTAACATTATAACTGCTGTCCAAACACTCTACCAAAACAGGGCCTTAGGCTAGAATGTGTGTCGGACATGAACCTGTCAAACTCTCATATAGTCGTATTGTAATGTAACGATCCTTACCATTTAACATGAGAAAATTGAACAGTAAGTGTGAAGGGTCAAGCGAAATGAATGTAACAAGTCTTCGACTTGTTTATTCCACTAAAGTGCAAACAAAATTAGAGCCCACCACCCATTAATAAATCGAAACGTTTCTCTCTATCTTTTTATTATATAATTACTTTATTTAGTAACTAGCATGCTAAAACCTAGATCTAAAAGTAAATTAAAATCTTTTATAATCACAATGGTAATTCCTACTATCATATAATATTAATATCGTGTTGAAATAAATTATAAAAAAATTTTAGTTAACACAAATTCGACCTATTTAATATATATATATATAATAAAATAATAACATGATTAATATGTTATCAAACAAATAAACACAATTGAAATAACTCTAATGTGCTAAAGTATAAATAAAAAGAGACCCACCACCGTTAATAATTTTTTAATTAAAGTTCACATATATACATCTGTTTAGTTTTAACTAATCATAACAGTAAATACTCTAGTAACATAGCAAATACTACTTCAATAAAATTTTAGTTGATAAAAATAAAATACTTGAAGTAATTACCCTAATTGAATAATTGTCTTACATCACCAAACTTTTTTTTTTTATACGACATCACCAAACTCTGGATTTTTATAAAGTAAAAGCATAAAATATACCAGACAAGATAGAGTTAAAAAAAAACAGTTGGGAAAATGATATGCATGCTGATGCTGCCTTTGATGAGCACGCAGCTCTCTAAAAAAACTCAATTGCTTTTGTGCTTTTTCCTTGTAAATTCATATAATTTACTAGTCTTTTAGGCTATATTTGGATGGTTACATTAAATATAGGATTAGATGAATTTTAGAATTAAATATTTATTTTATGTTTGGCAAGCTTTGTTGGATTAGACTAAAGCGAATTAAATTTGAATTTAATTCTAAAATTATGGGATTACTAATCTTAATTTATACATGGGTTTAGTTAGGACAAGATTAATAGAAAAATTGTTCATTTATGAAAATTTTAAGTACATCAAACTTGTAGATTGAGGGCAGACCAAATTGAGTTTAAAAAATTCGAGGCACCCAAATTCCAATTTGGCTAGCAGGATTAATATATATTTTAAGAACAATCAAAGCCAATTTGGAATTTATTAAGAGGTTAATTAATTGGCGAAGGAAGTGTTAAGGCAAACATATTCAGCGTGATTTGCGGCATTTTAAGCTTCACAGAGATCATAATAAAAAGTTAACTTGAAATATAAAAAGAGAGCACACTTGCACAAATGACAAATCTTGAGGAATTAGCATTTAGCGAGATTCACTCTCACCAAATCCACATGGCCAAAGCAAAGGATTAAGTTTTGAGAAATTAAAATGAAATACAAGCAAAACGAGCCTATTTACTTTATTATTGGCTAAGGTTGATTACGATAACGTTTTCAAAGATGAAATAGAACAAAGATCAAAATGACAAATAAGCAATTCCAGTCGATGCAAAAAATAAGCAAGCTTTAGACAATAAGTTTGAGGTTTCTGTGAAATATTGGGAAAATAGACAAATAATGAAGACACTACAAGTTAAGCAGATCAAATAGAAGAAATAACCGGTCATCAATTATTTCTGCAGTGGCCACAGCAACAGAGAAAATATGTCTACATGACTACATTAATCCTACTGGCATGGTACCGTCACCATGCAACATTACATTAACATTTCATCATCTATCAATTTTGATGATTTTAATCGATTTCATAATTTCATGTAATTACATAGAAAAGATATAATTGATTTGAGTTAGTTTAACATATAAAGACAGAGTAATGGGGAATGATATCGTTGTGGCCCGTGACAAGTAATGATAGACAACAAATATTGATCATGTAATAATGAAATATATATTTACTGTAGAATATTTGGCAATAAAATGATTGTAAAACTTTAATATTATTTTCAAGAAAATAATTTGACAATTCGAAGTACAAGATATAAATGCAATGCTTTGAGTTTATTTTATTAAATAGAAGTTCAATTAATTCTGAGCAAAAACTCCAGAGAATGTCGGAAAGTGATTTGGTTTTTGGGTATAAAATAAATTACAGATGAGTAAGTCAAAATCAATTAAAAGAACAACAATAAGAACATCGTTTGCAAAAATCATAAATACATATAACATAAATTTAGTTTCAAACTAAATAATGAATAATAATACAATCACAAATTCTTGTACAAATTTATTTTATATAAACTAATGTGGCATGAGTAAATTGATTAAATTAAATATTCTTTGGTCCACATGATTTATTTATTTTTTTTATATTTTCATTTAACTAATGAGTTAATACTAAATCAACTTGTTCAAAATAAATTTATATAAGAGTTTGCGACTGTATCATTACTATTAAATAATTATTAGTTTACCACGAGAGCCTTATACATTGATTAAAAGAGATTTGCTTAAGGAACAAATTAATTTGGTTCAGTTTGGTTAGTTCGTGAAAGCAACGCAATTGAAGGAAATACAAACTTCTGATTTTTACAAAGCAATCACTTAAATATTTGACAAGATTGAGATTTTAAAAAACTGTGAAAATAGACAGATAATGAAGGACCCCTTGCAAGTTGGGCAGAGAAAATAAACAGAGGAAAGCGGGGCAAATATTTATCATTATAAATATATTTTTTATTTTCTCCAAAAAAGATTGTTGCAATATATATATATATATATATATGTATGTATATATTCACAAAAGAGAAGCATAGTCTGCTATTACTAGTATAGAATGTTAGTACTATATATAAGCAGGAGTCTAATTACCAAATAAAATTCCTCTTCAACAAAGAACAAAAGCTAATTTCATTGTTAGCACATGTTGATGTTTTGCTTTTTTTATTATTTTTTTCTTTTAGTTATTGCATTTACTTTGCAAACTGGTCCAAGTTAATTACAAAATTTCCTCTTACTCTAAGACCTTTTGCAATGGTCCTGTAATTTTTATTCCTTTATGTAAGATTGATTTTCTTCTTTAAACAAAATTTTAGGGATGAGAAACCTTACCCTAAGTACCAACTTTGAATTTTATTATTATTCATACTTAGAAAACTGCAGAAACAAAGTGCATTCATAGCCAGTTAACCTATGCCTACCCATTTTTACTTGATTAAATATATGCAAAATTAAATCACTTGAGCCTCTGATTTCACTATTTTTCAACTTGAAATTAAAAAACAGAATTAATTTTGCTGTAGGCCCTGAGGAATTAGATGGTCATCCATTTATGTCTATTTATGGTTATCCAATAAGTAGCTTGGTCATATATATACATGTGCTATACAATTTTTAAAACCATACCTCAATCTAGATATTTAAAAGTGTAATAACATCTTTTAAATACTTATATTGATTTTGTTACATGAAATCCATAGGTGAAGAGAATTTTTAAAAGTATACATCAAAGAAATAATCGAAGGGACAAAAACAATATAAATATTTAAATAATGCTAATCTAGCAAATTTAATCGCAACAATTTGATCTCAATTATATTAATTACAGTCCAATCATTGCTATTTTAATAAAGAACACTCGAGCCTTCATATATATGCAACGTATGAAATTAAATACAAAACAATCTTCGGCAAATTCTGATGAAAATAACATATTATAAGTACAAAGTAAGACTTCTTAATTCAGTAATTATCCATAAAATTGTGAAGATTTAGCTGCCGAGGAGAAGATATACTCTGTTTTTATGGTCCAAGGTTTTTAAAGATTTTGTTTGAATGTTCAAATTTTGGGAGGCAGTTGATCTTTAATGTATTACCTTTGTTTGCCTAATGTGATGTATATGTATATTCCCCTCCTCGCATTAGTAGTATTATATGATCCATATTTGCTGGCAAGCGGACTCTTCTGTGCAAGGAGGTGTACTTTTTAACTCATTTCTCTCACAATTTAGATATGAAACGAAACAGGGGGGTTGGACCGAGCCACAACGATTGGTCTGAACCTCTCTACACATAGCGATAAGGTGAGTCGTGGTTTAAAACCTCTAACCTTCATCTATAGCTTAATGTCACGGGATAAGTATTTTGCGCAGCAAACCCGTGCGGCACTTAGACAACCTTAGTCGGGATGTTGCTAAGTAAGCCTTTGAGCTTCTCAATAGCTAAGGCAAGAAGTTCCCGAAATGCTAAAGAGAAGAGAGAGCTAGCGAGCAATGTAGCTAAATGCGGAAATTGTATTGATCGAAAGAAAGCTTACTAGAGTGTTTGATGCTTGATGCTTTGCTTGATTTGAGTTGATTGCTTGATGCTCAAATGCCTAGAGCTCACCCAAATTTATAGGGAAGCTTGGCTAGCTCTAGAGAATTCTATATACATGTGCCAAAATCTAGAGAATTCTAGGATATGTACAAATGTACTAGAGGTGCTGGAATTTTACGGAACATTCTGGAATCGGGCCAAGCTAGCAATCTTGGCTCATTCCTTGGGCAATTTTTGGGCTGGAATTGCACGGCCCGTAACATTAAGCTTTCGTGTCAATCAATATCATTAACTTCAAATTCATTATTCTCATTTGTCATTTGTTCTTATGATATGTGTAAAGATTTTTTTTTTATAGCATTACTTATACGTTCGATTGGAGTAATCCAAGTAACAATCCTCATGCTCAGGCCCGGAGTCGACTCATACTGAACCGGGCCTTGCTTGAACGAAGCTTCAGCAATGACCAAGACACGCCTTGCTCGAGCGACCTCCTAGAAAATATACTTTGCTTGTAAAATGAAGGCAACTTGATAATATAATGTATAGTTTCTAATGAAAATAAATAAAGAATTTAAAGTATCTACACATGTATTTATATAAGATCTGAATCAAGCAAGCTCCTACGGATATTAGATTAAATGCCAAAAGCACTCGCTCGGATTAGTCACAATAGATATACAATTTATCCAAGTTCCAAAAAATTATCTTATTACATGAAAGAAAATGCTAGCAATGAAACAGAGAGTGAAGAAAACGCGGAGGGCACAACAACGGACATACATTTTCCAAAGCAATACTATTTGATCGGATAACAATGAGAAAAATTTATCTTGTTAATTTCAAAATCAACTCGAAACAATGAGTCTCAAGAGTTTTGGTAAACTTTATGCATTCAAGTAATGGGTATCCTAATCCTTTTAGTTAGTTTGGGATTGTTGATTTATATATCATGTTTAGTATACAAAATTCAAATGATGATAATCTTGGCAGTACTTTTGTCATATTTTCTTTTGTGTTGATATATGGTATCTTAATTTTGTATCGAATATTATGGTCAAAATGAACCTATTTTAAAAGCTTTTAATTATATTTATATGCAAATTCATGTTTAAGAATCCATTTAATCAACCAGTATAGGTGCTTATACTGAGTAATTGGTTAAATATTAATACAAAAGACGAAAACAAGATTATGCAAACTTGCATGCAGGCATATCATATGTTAATCTTAATTTTTGTTGCTGAAAATTAATTAATTAATTCCATCGCTTCCTCTTTTAATTGATATGGTATGTACCAAATAGGCCACTTCGATTTATATTGCATGTTTGATAATTTAAAGAAATAGTACTTTTGCATCCATCAAACTTACTTTAGTAATAAAGTACTTTCTCTTGTATTAACCTTCATTAGTAGTTGAAAAATATTTTAAAACAAGTTAAAACAGTTGTGGCTTTAGTGGCTTTAGTACGATAGCCACACCTATTACAGAATGCTTGAAGAAAGAGAAATTCAAATGGGGAGAAGAAGAAGAGGCCAATTTTACTTTACTAAAGGAGAAATTGTCCACAGCTCCTATATTGGCCTTGCCGAATTTCAACAAGTTATTTGAAGTCGAGTGTAATGCTTCTAGAAAAGGAATTAGGGCTGTTCTTTCCCAAGAGGGCGACCAATTAAGCATATGAGTGAGAAGTTGAATGAGGCACGACAAAAGTGGTCTATTTATGACTAAGAGTTTTATGCTATCCTTAGAAAATTGAAGACTTGGGAGCATTACTTGATTCAGAAAAAAATTTGTGTTCTACAATGATCATCAAGCACTAAAGTACTTTAATTGATAGTACAACTTGAGTAAGATGCATGCGAGTTGGGTGAGTTATATGCAGAAGTTTACTTTTCTCTTGAAGCATAAATCTAGGTAACAAAATAAAGTGGCAGATGCGTTAAATAGGCGAGCAACTTTATTAGTAACTCAAGTCAATGAAGTTACTGGTTTTGACTGCTAGAAGGAGTTATACAGAAGATAATGACTTTGCACACATTTGGGATAGCTGCATTAACCATCAAATTGCAGAGGATTTCTTAATATATAATGAATATTGATTTAAGACCAACCAGTTATGCGTGTCTTAAAGTTTTTTGAGGGAATGGATAATCTATAAGTTGTATGGAGGAAGATTAGGCGGACACGTGGGTCGAGACAAGACTAAGGCGCTTGTAAAGAAGCGTTATTATTGGCCTCAACTAAAGAGGGACGTATGCAAGATTGTGTAGAGCTATCGGATTTCCCAAGAAGGCAAGGGACATGCACAGAATACTGGTTTGTAGATGCCTTTACTTGTTCCTAAAAATATTTATTTAGATCTGTCCATGAATTTTGTGTTAGGGTTGCCACATACAAGAACGGGTTTTCCAAGATGGCACATTTTATTGCATGTAAGAAGGCTGAAAATACTGCTTCAGTGGCACATTTATTCTTTTAGAAAGTAGTGTTTTTTGCCTGGGATTCCAAAGACAATAACTTCTAATAGAAATGTGAAATTTATCAGCAAGTTTTGGCGTCATCTCCAAGATAAGTTTGGCACGTAGTTGCAGTTTAATAGTTCTTTCCATCCACAAACAAATAGGCAAACGGAGGTGGTCAATCGTTCTTTGGGTAATAGGTTACGGTGTGTGTGTGGTGACAAGCAACGGAACCAGGAAGTTGCTTTTCCTCAGGTTAAATTCGCTTACAACAGCATGGTGAATCGATCAACTGGCAAGACATCTTTTGAGATTGTCTATACTAATTCTCTAAGAAAGGTTTGTGACTTGGTTGTCATGCCATCAGCAACTACGATTGGGAAATGCAAGGCGAGAGATAATATGGCGGGAAAAGCTCAAGATTCAAGCGAAGTTCGAGCACACTTGAGGTCATCAATGCAAAGTACAAGGCTGAAGTGAACAAGCATCAGCGTAAGAAAGTGTTTATAGAGGGCGATTTAGTGATGGAATACTTTCGTCGAAGTCAATTTCCTGGCATTCACACCAAATTGGAGAAGCACAAGTATAGACTACTTGCGTGGCTCGTGAAAATTAATGATAATATTTATGTACTTGCCATTCCGACAATTAAAATATCTCTCATACTTTCAATGTAGCTGATTTGTTTGAATATCATCCCGATGATACATAGTTGTACGATCCCAACTCGAGGATGAGTTTTTTTCCAAGTGAGAGGAATTGATGTTGGATGTTGTGCATTGTGAGCGTAATACTTTTCGAATGACATAACATTGGCTACAGTGTCCGCTTTTGGTGTATAATATACCGTTTCAAAGCTTGCGACGAGTGAACAAAACCTAGAATAGCCAAGGCCATCCAGGTCTGTGCTCAGCCTAAAAATTCTTTTTCTTTCCTTTCATGGTCATTTTTAGATTTTAAGATTTTTTTTCTTACTTTTATTGATTCTTCTAGGATTTTTACCATTTTTTTTACAATTCAGATTTGGTCTATGTTTTCTTTGCCTTTCTTATTTCAGATAGGAAAATTTTATTATAGAATTATATTTTGAATTTACCTACTTTGGTACATTCGCAATATTTAGGTTTGTTATAAAAAGAGCCTCAAAACTCTAGTTTTATTCATTTAGTTTTCCTTTTAATAAAATTAGTATTATTTATAAACTTTTGCTTTCCGTCTCAACAAACTTTTAGCTTCCGTTTTGTCAGAAAGTGTATCCAATGTTGATTAACTCTTCCAATTGAACATAAGAGTAATTAGAGAGTTTAGAGTTTAGGGTTTAGGGTTTAGGGTTTAGAGTCAATATTTATGTTACAAAAATTAGAAGTAACATAAGCAATTCAGTCTCATGCATGGACTATAATAACTTGGATTCTTTTAGAATTTGGATTTTTTTGTTAATTCACTTGTTGCATGTTTATCCAACCTCTGATTTTTCTTAATATTTCTTTGTAGTTTATTTTCATGGCACTTAAGCCGTTCTATTGGAATTTTTTGCTATTTGATTTCATTAATTAAAGTAAGTTAGCTTATGAAATTGCTTTTTAATAAATGTTCTTCAGAGGGATTGTGAAAAGGCCAACAACTAAGATGATCGGGTTTTCTAGTTCAACCATCTCTATCCTCAATACTCATCGAACTATCAATTCATCGAGACACCAAACTTGAACCTCGATTCATATGGATGTAGATCAAAGCTTCTTGCGGATACCATCTCCAATCAAAGCGGCTATCTTTGAAAGTTTTACAAGACAACACATGTCCGAGTCGGAGATTGACGTCCATCGCCAAAGATCAAACAATATATCAAGAGCAATTTTGGTTTCCCACTTGATACAAATATCTGAATTCATGTATGCAGATTGCTCTCAATCTGCTTTAATAAGCTAGTCCTCTCATGTATCCTAGAAGGTGGAACATTATGCTTCCCAGCTAGTCTCGAATGGGAACTATGTTCTGCTGCCAAATTTTTGAAAGCGTAACATTGTGAATATCCCAACCATGTTTGAATTGGGCCTTAAGGTGACGAGAGAAGATACTTGTGACAATACTTGAGATCGTAAAGAAGTCTGTGAGTGTATATTTCTGGTCCAACAATCAATCCAATTGGCTTACTTTACAGCAATAAAGAGTAACTATTTGTGGAAAATATATGGCGAGAGTTGTGATAGATACTTCGCTCTAGGGATTGGAATTCAACTATGAGGGTTGGGGTAGCTGGGATCCGGAAGGATGTTTGACACAATGTTGTGCAAAATCATATTTTTCTATATTAATCTTGTTATATTACGCTAAGAAAGAATACTTATTTATATAAATTAGACCTTAAGAAAAAAAAACAGAAAATGCAGCTAGGATATTCAAACTAGTATCCCTAAAAATTAGAAACTAAATCTTCTAAATTCAACACATAGATGTAAAATACAGCTATCAAAACAGAAAAAAATTCCTCCCTGCGACCTATGCTATGATATGAAATACACATTGCCTCATTTGACATTTTCAAACATCAATAATGGTAATTTATATATTGATATATTTTTTTTCTCATGGCATTCAATATTGTGGTTTTCCTTATCACAATCTTCATTTATTGTAATTTTGCTGTTTTGCTTTGGTAATTAAGAAAATGATAGAAAGGAGAGTGATGCATCATCAACTATTTCCTATTTGTAAATTTCTTATTTGTTGTATGCCCTCATTGCTTTGGTAGGGTGATGTTGATTTTATTTGTGGAGGGCCTCCATGTCAAGGGGTTGATGGTTTCAATCACTTCAGAAACCGACAAGCTGCCTTGAAAGATATTAAGAATCGTTAACTGCTGGTGTTTATGGACATTATTGAGTATCTAATGGAGAATGTTGTAGATATTTTGAATTTTTCTGGTGCATTTTTGGCTCGTTATGCTGTAGGGCGTCTTGTTTCCATGAACTATCAAACACATTTAAGGATTATGGTTGCCGGATCTTATAGTTTACCAAAATTTCGTTTGCTGGTCTTTTTATGGGGTGCCCATCCTTTTAAGACAAGTACATTTTAATTTTATCCTAAAAGGACATAATGAGCCATGAGATCTAAATAGTTATTTCATATATTTTCAGAAATTACCGCAGTATCCTTTACCAACTCATGAGATTGTTGCCAGCGCTGTTATACCTAATGAATTTTAGGTATGTGAGTTTGATGTTATCAACACCAGAACATATTTAATTAATATTTATCATTCTTTCAGGAAATTACTATTGCATATGCTAACAATCAACTTTGTCAACTAGAAAAATGCGTTCTTCTTGGTGATGCAATATTGGATCTCCTACTCGTATGTGTTCTTCTAAAAAGTAATTCATGAATTCATAAACCTTGAGGTTGCATATGCTTTCATTTTTTAAAAATTTTCTTTCCTTAATCATAGGTCACTAGTGATGGGAGTGAAGATGAAAGGAAGTATGGGACAGTAGCTTGAACAGAGTTTCGAACGTATATCAGACTCATAAGGAATACTGAGCTAATAAGAATATATTTTGGTCTTTCTATCTTAACTGTTAAAGACTTTTATTTGCATTTATTATTTTTTCTTGCATTATTATTTCTTAATCAGTAGTTTACTTGGTTATATTGAGCTCTTGTGAGATACATTAAGGTGAAATTATAAACTGCTATAGATCGAAACCTTTGAAGAAAGTTTGTAAGTCTTCAATGCCAATAAATATTTGGAAGGCCGAAAGGATTGCTTAAATGATCGAGTTTTTGAAACTCAGATAGATATGTTTATTAACTGATAAAGTTCATGTTCTCTGATACTTGTAATAGTTTCTATTTTTGTTTAGATATTATTATTCTTTTGGAATATACCAATCTCAATGAGTCAGAAATTTTCTTGCAGTATCTGAATGAGTATATGAATTTGAAAAATGCATGACCTAAAATCCTATCGTTGCTTATCTTGTTTGAACTTGCATAGCATTCATTGATTATATTAATGTATTGGAAATGTAACATTAGAAGGATCTGTAATTCACTCTTGCTACTCTTATCTACATAGTTTGCAACATGAATGAAAAATAACAAACTTGTGAATGTTGGAATATGATTATCTTGTGCCTTTTTGTAGATGTGATTAATCTTTCTTCTGCTCAAATGGCATCTCGTCCTTCTTTGTTGTATGATCATCATCCTCTTTTAGTAAACAATGATGATTATGAACGAGTCTGTTATATTCTTAAAAAGAAGGTTTTATTGCTTTGTCTGCTCATGGTCTTTGGCTTATGCTCAAGTGCATACTTTTGTTTTAATTTTAATTTTTTTTTTTTGGCCTACTTTGTGTTTTTAGGGTGCAAATTTTAGGGACCTACTAGGTGTACCGGTTGGTCCAGAACACGGTAAAATGGGATCCGTCAATGGATAGAGTGATGCTTAAATTTGGTAAACCATTGGTATAAATTGTGCTTTTAACTTTCTTTATTTCATTAAATTTCCTGTTTACATAATGAAGTTACTTATTTATTTAATTATTCGTAAAGATCCTTGATTATGCAATGAAGTTTGAACATCAATCATCAACCAAGTAAGAGCTATATATTATAATCTTAATTTGAGTTGTTTTTCACTTGTTATGACTTCATTTCAAAATCATCTTGTATTGATCAAATACAGATCTTTTGGCTATCTATGGTAGTATGAAATTGTCAATACAGTAATGACAAGAGCTCAACCTCACAATTGGTTTAGCATCTGTTAATACACTATTATACTATATTTATGTTTATGTTTACTCATACGCTTCTTTATTTTACCATTTGGTTCCTTGATGTTCCTTCATCCTTCACAAGATCGAGTACTGACAATCCATGAGAATGCATGATTGCAAGGGTTCGGACTGCTATTGACTTTTCGGACCTGTTAAGGGAAGGTAAATGAAATTAAATTTGATCTCTTTTCAACATATTTCCTGACGACTACTAGCATCTTGCTGACTTGTCACTGAGAGAGCATGGGCATTATTGAGGTTCCTTACTTGCATTGCTATTGTTTCTTTGAAATTGCTTTTGATCTTTGTGATCTTTCTTCTGTCATTTTGTCACCCATTACTGCTTCTGTATTAATTCTTTAAAATGGCATTTTAAAACCTAAAATCTATCATCAGGAATAGAACTCTAGAAACCAATTTGAAGAACAACTAGCAAGTAAAAGCCTCGTTTGATATGGTGTTTTTAGAAACCAATTTGCAATCCAATTCAATATTATTGTTCATTTTGCAAAGTAAATCCGGGTTTTGATTTTATTTGGCTTAATGGGAGAATAGCCCAAGTCCTTTCTCAATCATTTTGGCATGTGTTTATAGCTAGAGAAAGATGGATTTGGCAGAAAATTTTAATTTTAGATCTAAATCTCTATAGTCCATCTTTTCCTTTATTTTGCAATGATAGATTTTTAAATGTTTTCTCATTATATTCAACTTTAGGCTCGTGATTTTGTTAGTAATCACGTGTCGTTCACTGTTATATTTTTGGATTAAGCCAATAATCTTTCGAGATTTTGTATGGTTTATCACGCAGTTCTTCATGTAGCCATATACTAGTTTTACACTCTAGTCTAGATCCGAAGTATTTTATTTATTCTTGGATATATTTTGTAATATTTCCTAATATTTCTAGACAAGTGGCGTTGTGTAAATTGCTATATAGTTTAGCAATTACAATACATATTTACTAATATTATTTAAATTTATTAATAAAAGACATTTCAATAATTAGTAGATATAATAATTATTATTTTTGAAAATAGTAATTATGATAATTAATTTAATTTGATAATCAACTACTATACCAATTTGGCAATCATATTATGCAAAAAAAGAGGGGGGCAAATTTTGGTATTGGAGTTATTATTAATACTATCAATTACAATATTATGTGAATCTGATCAGCAACCACAAAATATATATGTGAGTTATTTTACGTTTCTTCTTCCTTCTGATAGATGCTCTATTTATACTTTACTCACTAGTATTATACCATAACAGAAGAAGAAATAAGAGCTGCATATTCACAAGGGTTGAAATAAAAAGAAATAAGTTGCGAAATTGTGCTTGAAACTTTTTTATTTCGTTACTCATATTGGTTTACTTATTCATAATGGTCCCCGATTACGCCATGAAGTTTGAACATCAATCATCAACCAAGTAAGAGCTGTATGTTATAATCTTAAATCCGAGCTGCTTTATTTACTTGTTATGACTTCATTTCTAAATCACCTTATATATTGATCGAATACTGACCGTTTGGCCGTCTAATAGTCTGTTAATACACTATTATGCTATATTCATGTCTGTGTTTACTCATACGTTCATGCATGTGCTTACTCATACGCCTCTTCATTTGACCATTCTTTTGCTACATCCTTCTTCATCCCTCACAAGGATCGAGTACTGACAATCCGTGAGAATGCAACATTGCTAGGATTCCCTGACTGCTATCGACTTTTCAGACCCGTCAAGGAGAGATAAACGAAATCATATTGGATCTCTTGTTAAAATATTCCCTGACTGCTACCATCAATCTTGCTGACTTTTCATTGAGAGAACATGACCATCATTGAGGTTTCCTACTTGCATTGCCGTTGATGTTTCTTCGAAATTGAATTTTGATGTTCATGATCTTATTATATTTGCTTCTTTGCTTTCTTTAGTGGGCATTCCATGATGAATTACTGACACGTCTTGTGAGACTCATGCTTAAACCATATGGTGCTTTTTATCATCATTGTTCCCATTTCCATTCTGCTTTTGGGATTTAGGATTTAAGGGTAAAAAGCAACTTGCAAGCTTCTTTTGTCACCAACCCAAAAGGCCAAAACCAAATAAAGAAAACAACTCTCATTAGATCGGTGTGCTCTCATTGAATTTTCTTAGTTTATGAAAATGAGAAAATATCAAAACATTAATTAATTTTATAAAATCTCAAGGGATAATGAGGATGATGGAGCAATGCATTGGAAATTGCACTAGAATTGGATGTGGATAAAAATAAAATGTTTTCTTTAGGTTTTTTATTCAAAAAGTGAGAAATATAAGTTGTATTTGACTAACTAATCCAAAAAGAAGAATTTTAAAATGCATTGATCAGTCAAAGGAAAAAAATTATGAAAAAATTTAAAACAAATTTCACTAGTATATTCTCAAATCATGAATGGTTACTACATAATATTAAGCAACAGGAAAAAAACGTGTAATTTATTAAATTTTCAATTCAATTATTTATTTTATATTTTTATAAGTTCGCTTTTAGTTTTTAATAAATTATAAGTGGGGTCACTTATATAAAACTGGGCAGTCAATAACCACCACATTGTTATATAACTTACTTTTTTTAAATTTAACACCTAATGTAAAAATATCCTCAAGGCCCCCAAACTTTATAAAATATAATACGACCTCTAATATAAAAAAATACTACAACTTATATGATATTATATTATTATTATTATTATTTGTTAGAAGTAAATAAAATATTTATTTGGGATTATTACCATGCAATTGGGCTACATAATAAAACATTATTATTTAGATCTATTTTATAATTTGATAAAAAAATTATTTGAATTATTAATATATAATTAAGCTGGTGGGTGTCTTTAAAGAGAACTAAAATAATATAGAGAAGTTAAAAGTGTTTGCGTTCTGTTATTTTATGATATTCTAACAAACTATAAGGGGTCACAAAAAAAGTTGATACCTCTACTGTTTTTTTTTTCTCCCGGAAAGAGATACCCCTGCTTCATAAGTTGACTTTGAAGGCATGCCCAGAAAAGTGCTTGAAAATGATATGCCACGTAGACTAAACGTTATCCACTCACCATGCACCACTTGTAAAAATCATCACATTTTCTCTGCTCGGCATAAAAATATATAAAAAAATAAATATTAAATAAATAAAATACTAGCTGTGTATGGGCATCTATAGTATATATATATATATACATATATATACATACGCACACATCAAAGTATCGGGAATGAGAAAGCAAACGTCTACTTTCTTCTTTCAATTTTGTAAGTCCATGCTAGCTTCTCTACCTAGTCCCTTCTCTCTCTAAAGAGGAGGAACTCGTAAATTGAGTGAACGCACGGAATGACGGAAGCAGCGGCTGCGGCGGAGGCGGTGGAGGAGTTCTTGAGGAAATGCGAGCCGTCGGGTGACGAGGCGTACGGTGCGTTTCGGTCGGTATTGGAGAAGCTGGAGGATCCGAGTAGTCGGACTCAGGCTCGGGTCTTTCTTTCGGATATTCAGAAACGGGTCGATGACTCGGACGAGTGTCTAAAGAAGTACCATTTTCAGATCCAAGATGTCGTCTTGGACCAATACGAAGGTCCATTGCTCTCGTTTAATTTGGTTGACTTTTTTTTTTTTAAACTAGTCGTTTGACCATCCTTGAATTAGTGACTAAAAAGTAATGGTTTGTTTTTGAGTTTTGAGGGTGGTTTCGTGGAAGATAGTTTGAATAAAAAAGTGCTTTTGAGTTAAGTGATTTTTGGGAAAGTAGTTTTCAAGTGCTTATGTGACATAGGAAGTGCATTGTAGAGAAGCAATTGTGCTTTTCGTATGTTTTAAAGGATTTTTGAGTAGTTCAGTTTTGGTAGTTATCTAGTACAGGGCAATTAGGAGAAATAGTGCTTCTAATTAAGTGTTTTTTCAGAAAGTGATTTATGTGCTTTTTTTTTTTTTAATTCAAGAAGTGCGTTTTAGAGAATTAACTGTTAGGAATTTTTCTGAAAGGAACAAAAATAAAAAAGCTCTTTTTTTTTAGTTCAGCTTAAAACTTAAAAAGAAACTACTGAATTCTTTTTTTTTTAAGAAAAAATCTGATTTGATTTTTTGAAAGCATTTATGATTGCCAGTGCCATTAGTTATTTTCAATTTTTTTAATGCATTATTTTTCTTAACTTAGGTTGTCTATTTATTATGATTATTTTCACTCAACAATACAATAGACTTTAGTTGGGTGTTTTTGAGCAACCAATGAGTGTCTGAGAAACTTAGGTGGAGTGCCGATCATTTTCAGGGAATGAGTTTCCAAGAAAACAAAAGGGAAGTCGTAGTTTAAATTAATTTATTTTTGTCTTTTTCTGTGAGCCCAATGAGCTTCTGTTCTCAATTTGTTCTCTTTTGTTTCTTTCCCTTCTTTTCCTGCTGTTTCTTGACAACCAAAAAGAACAGGATTAGTTTCACTTAAGCATTTAACTTTAGTGTAATTATTCACTCTTAACTCATATAATAATTAGGTTTAATGTTAACAAATAGGAAGTGAATTAATAGCTGAAGCTGATTTGGGAGTGGAATGAATGTTGCTAAATCATACTATATGGTAGAGAGAATTTGCTTTTTAGGTAATACTGAACTAATAACAGCTGTTAAGTGTTTCCAATAAGTTTTGTTTCATGAAAATTTGTCATCAGTGCATGAACAAAGTTCTATGGATGTTAGTTAATTCGAGTTCAATGTCACAGTCGCTCATATTAACTGTATTAAACACAAATCTTACTCTGTACTTTGGAGCACTTGAATAATTGATGCTAATTTCTTAGTCATTTTATTCATCCTGTGCATAAATTATGCAATCTATAACCCAACTCAACTTTCATCTTTCTTTAGTGAAAAATTTGCAAGGCCCCTAGGAGGTTTTTGTATGTCTCACGCTAACATGGTCACCATGGTTTCACTATGTAAATTTTTCCCACTGGAATTTATGATCCCTTATATATAGCTTATTAACTTGTTCACATCTGCATTATTATCTTTGTAAGTTTATCATATAAAAGTTTCATTTATCATCTTCCCAGCATAAGCATCCATAGGTCATTGTTCACTTTTTCCCGTTAAATTCACGCCATATGGTGGTTGCTGGATATTCTTTGACACTATTGTTTCTAAGTATAGGCTACCAAGGGAGAAAAAAATTGACAATGATGGTGATCCCTAGCATTTTTATCCCAGAAGACTGGTCATTCACTTTTTATGAAGGACAAAATAGACATCCAGACTCTATTTTGAAGGACAAGACTGTGGCTGAGCTTGGTTGTGGAAATGGATGGATAACCATTGCCATAGCTGAGAAGTGGTTGCCTTCGAAGGTTTGTTGTCTTTATGCCATGTGGGAGCTTTTGTTTACTTCCTTACCAGTGCCTTCAGGAGCTCCATCATGATTTCTCTGCTCATCGTTTTCCTATATTGTTTTGCATGGCCACTTGCTATTTATAAGTAACATTGTTGGCACCACATAATGGTGTTTTACTGCACTTATTCGGAAAAGTTACATATCAATGAACATCTGAATTATCAAATCTGTCCTTGTCCGAAAGTCTTTGATCGAGTATGTTCAAAATATAACATTGTTGCAGTTCTTTTATGCTGTCTGAATATCCTTTTGCAGGTCTATGGTCTTGATATTAATCCCAGAGCAATAAAGATCTCTTGGATAAATTTGTACTTAAATGCATTAGATGAAAAAGGTCAACCCATCTATGATGCGGAGAAGAAAACTTTACTGGATAGGGTGGAGTTTCATGAATCTGATTTTCTAGCTTATTGCAGAGATCATGAAATTCAACTTGAACGAATTGTGGGATGCATACCTCAGGTACCATTACTATCTGCAACTCGTGGTATTTCTCGGGGATTAAATTTTGGTGAAGTTTGTTTATCTAATATCAAGCTCAAATTTTAGTGTGCCCACATGGATTACTTTTAACTCCTAGTTTACCCTACTCTGTTTTCTCCATGCAGATTCTTCCCCAATCCCGATGCAATGTCCAAAATAATCACTGAAAATGCAAGCGAGGAATTTCTGTATTCATTGAGTAAGTATTGTGCGCTTCAGGTTGGAAGATATTCTAAATAATTTAATTGTGATGTGCAATTGAAAATTGTCTTGAAATTAGCAATTAAGTTGACGGGCTTCCTTTACTTACACATGCTTCTAATTATACATGTTATAATTTTGGTTTGAAGCTTGCGTATTTTAGGTATGGTTGAAGAAGTCTTTAGTTGGTCAATATCAATTTGGAAAGAAAGCAAACCAACAAAGAGTGTGGGAAAAGGATAATGTGAGTTTGACAGAGGCTGAGAGGCAGATAGGAAAACTTGATCTGAACGATTTTTTTTCCCTCATTTTTGCTTTTGCATAATGTGTAATCTCTTCACAATGACGTTAATTTCCATAGTTCATGTTTCTAGGTGCACTCAACATCGACTATGTCTTGTGGATGACTGGAAAGTTTATTCATCTTGACATATTGCTTTTTGAAAACAGTACAAGTATATTGACTAATAATGAACATATTTTATCAAGTTGTTGCATTTGAAAATTGTATCATGGTTCATGTTGACTTAAATTTAAAAGCCTTGGCTGTTTGGAAAATGTATAGCACTGAGTTTGTAGAACCTTTTAGTGTCTTGAAAGATTGATTGCTTCAATTGTGTTTTCAATATCTTGTATTCTTATTGTTATATTTGTATATATTACAAAGGCTAAGCTGTGTGTATGAGAGATGAAACATAAGAGGTCAATACACGTCAATACACAACTGCTTCACCTTTTACTTCCTTTTTTTTTCTGCTGTATATAGGGTTTTGTGTAGGATCAGTTTGGCTTAGGTCTAATTGCTAGAGCAGTTGAGGAAGGAATTACTGTCATCAAACCTTCCGGGATTATGATATTCAATATGGATGGTCAGTCCAGGACAGGGCGTTCAGTAACGCTTGTTTGAACGCGGTGGCTTCCGTGCCGACAAGCTTTGGCAGACTAAAGTTCTTCAGGCAAGTGAACTTTTATTGTTGGAAATTCATTGTATATCCCAAATGTCCACCTCTTGAAATGTGTTTTTGCAGGCTTCTGACACAGATATTTCAGCCTTAGTTGAAATTGAGAAGAACAGTCCACATCGTTTTGAGTTCTTCATGGGACTTTCTGGTGACCAACCTATTTGTGCTCGAACAGCATGGGCCTATGGAAAGGCTGGCGGATCGATCTCTCATGCTTTATCGGTCTACAGCTGTCAACTCCGTCAACCAAACCAGGTTTGCCTTTCATTTGGGTTTTATTAATAAAGTGGGCAATTGCTTTGATCGGGAGGTGAACTAAAATGATATCAACTTCTATTTATGGACTGGTTAAGAAAATTTTTGAGTTTCTCAAAAATGGCTTCCATGATATTAGTAGTTCTTTGGATTTATCTTTCGAAGATGATTCTGTTGCTGATGAGAAGATCCCATTCTTAGCTTATCTTGCTAGTGTTCTAAAAAAGCGTTCTTTTTTCCATATGAGCCACCAGCTGGAAGCAAAAGATTCAGGAATCTGATTACTGACTTCATGAAAAAGTACCACCATATTCCGCTAAATGCTGATGTGAGAACCTTCACCACTCATCTGTTTTGTACTTATTTGGACAAGTTATTTTTTTCTGTCTGTCCTAGGTTCTGTTTTCCCTGATGCATTATTTCAATTTCTTTGCATGTGAAGTTCGAGGTTCTGTTTCCCCTGATGCATTATTTCAATTTCTTTGCATGTGAATTTGGTTCATTCCTATTAGTTTAGGAGTAAATCTATTAGTGATTTGTTTGTAACAAATAAAGTATGAAACAATCTTGTTTATTTCTGTTCTCAATATGTAGAGCTCTATGGACAATTGCTTATCTTCTGTTATCCACATTAAAATTTCTTCAGAATACTACTTTTTGCTATTTGTGATATGTTGTATTGTTTTTGTGGTCTTTCTTATGTCCGTTGGACGGATACTGTAATATGAAATTTCATCTAATGGTATCCTTTTGCATCCTGTCCCGTAGTTAAATGCATTTTTGGATTTGTTGATTTATGATGATATGCAAAATTTGGTTTGATGAAATCTTGATTCTCATGTTAACTATCTGTTCATTCAACTTGATCATGGAATGTGTTGTTGCCGTGAAATGTGCTGCACGTGCTTGTTATTTTTTTAGTCTTTTCATGTAAACATACTTGGATGTACTTGTATATATACTGGACCTGAGATATTTGCACCTGACCTACTTATTGATGTACATGTAAGATGAAAACCTTTTGGATCTGGAACATGTCAAGACCTGCAACTTTTTATTTGTAGATTTACCACTGTCCAGTCCAGTTATAAAACACAGTTTATGAAGTGCTGCATGAATAACTAGCCAAACTTAAAGATGCTTTAGTATGCCTCTTTATCTTCTTTTGTATATGAGTAAAACAATCCACATACCTAACTTTTCTTCTCCACTTGTTTCTCAAGAATGTTGTTGTCTTTCCTTCAAGAGCTGTGGCGATTGAGAATGCTCTTCGATTATTTTCACCTCGCCTTGCAATTGTTGATGAACATCTAAACAGACACGTACCAAAGCAATGGTTAACAAGTTTAGCAATTAAGGTACAATCTATTTCTGATTTACTTTTCTTTTATTTTTGACATAGATGAAAATGTCATTATTTGGCAGATTTTCTTTGGTATTCTTGGAACAAGTAATAGTGCTTATTGCTTGGTTGCACAAAAACTAGTACAGACACACCACAGAATTCTTAGATGATAAAATAACAGATATGAACTCTGCACATTGTTATACTGTTGCCTTTATTCCTCAAGCGACTGTAGTAGATATATTTAAAGAAAATTACTGGTTGGGGCAACAACACTTTTGTGTTGAAATTGAAGGGGGATATGAAGAAAGGTCAAAGGAATATATTGAGCAGGGATAGCTTCATCTTACGTTGTGATGGTTGATTTTTGCAGCCTTGACTAGTCGAGATAAAAAGTTTATTCCAATCTATAGTGCATTGAGAACTTGGCAGTTTTATTGTAATTGCTGCACTTATGGTTCTGGCTAGAATCGTGTTCGGAGACCTTTCCCAACCACCCACCTCCTTCAATATCTTTGTGGTTTGTAGTTGTCTTATGCTGCATAACTGAAAAAACATCCTTCTTGTAGGGTACAGATACTGATAACCCTTCAGAGGATGTACTCACAGTAATTGAAGCACCACACCAGTCAGATTTGATGGTGGAGCTGATAAAGAAGCTGAATCCTCAGGTGGTAATTTCTGGGATTGGTGATTTTGAGGCTGTTACGAGTTCAGCTTTTGTGCAACTTCTAGATGTTACAAGAGAAGTTGGATCTCGTCTTTTCTTGGATATATCTGATCACTTTGAGCTCTCCAGCCACCCAAGTTCCAATGGGGTCCTAAAATATCTTGCCGGAAATGTTCTTCCTTCACATGCGGCAGTTATTTGTGACCTTGTTAATTAAAAATCAGGTGATTGTTTTTCATTATAGCTGCCACTTGACTCAATTATACTATCGCAAGAGGAGATTTTTATTTTGTCTGATTAAGCCATAAGATGGGTTTCAAGATTTATTCTGATCAGTTATCTGTTAGCTTTTTGTTTTAAAAAACTTATTTATGGAAGCCAAATTCTTCTTTCCAGGTTTATTCAGATTTAGAAGTAGCTTTTGTCATCTCAGAAGAAGAGTCCATCTTTTAAGGCCTTGTCTAAGACTGTGGAAGTACTAGAAGGGACTACTGCACTGATTAGTCAAAACTACTATGGTTATCTTTTTCATGAGCTTCTCGCTTTCCAGCTTGCTGACCGACGTACACCTAAAGAGGTTATCATTCTCGCTTTTTTTTTTTTCTCTTTTTTCGTATCACGATCAATTTTTGAATATACATATTTATGTACACACACACACACGCGCGCGCATATTCATGTTTCGATGAGTACATGAAGGTGTATCCAATGTTGATTAACTCTTCCATTTGAACAGAAGAGTAATTAGATAGTTGATATTTATGTTACAAAAATTGGAAGTAAGATAAGCAATTGAATATCATGTATGGACTGTAATAACCTGGGTTCTTTTGCCATTTGGATTTTTTTTGTTAATTCACTTGCTGTATGTTTATCCAACCACTAATTGTTTAGTTCATTTTCACGGCACTTTAGCCTCTACATAGGAATTTTTTGCTATTTTATTTTGTTAATTGAAGCAAGTTAGCTCATGAAATTGCTTTTTGATAAATGTTCTTCAGAGGGATTGTGAAAAGGCCAAACCAACTAAGATGATCGGGTTTTCTAGCTCAGCCATCTCTGTCCTCAACACTGCTGAACTGTCAATTACTGAGACACCAAACTGTAACCTGATTCATATGGATGTAGACCAAAGCTTCTTGCCGATACCATCTCCAGTCGAATCTGTTATCTTTGAAAGTTTTGCAAGACAAAACATGTCTGAGTCAGAGATTGACGTCATCATGCGAGCATCAAACAATATATCAAGAGCAATTTTGGTTTCCCACTTGATACAAATACTGAATTCATGTATGCAGATTGCTCTCAATCTCTGTTTAATAAGCTAGTCCTCTGCTGTATCCTAGAAGGTGGAACATTATGCTTCCCAGCAGTCTCAAATGGGAACTATGTTCTGCTGCCAAATTTTTGAAAGCGAGCATTGTGAATATCCCAACCGAGTTTGAAGTGGGCTTTAAGGTGACAGAGAAGACACTTGTGACAATACTTGAGACTGTAAAGAAGCCGTGGGTATATATTTCTGGTCCAACAATCAATCCAACTGGCTTGCTTTACAGCAATAAAGAGATAGAGAATATATTAACTGTTTGTGCAAAATATGGGGCAAGAGTTGTGATTGGTACTTCGTTCTCGGGATTGGAATTCAACTATGAGGGTTGGGGTGACTGGGATCTGGAAGGCTGTTTGACAAACCTGTATTCTTCTGGCAATTCGTCTCTCTCTATGTCTCTGCTCGGAGGGCTGTCAATTAAGATGCTCACTGGAGCGCTCAAATTTGGATTTCTTGTTCTAAATCAACCTCATTTAGTTGATGCATTTAGTAGCTTTCCGGGATTAAGGAAGCCTATAGCACAGTCAGATACACTATAATGAAGTTGTTGGTCTGAGAGAACGTAAAGCAGGAGACTTGATGAATGCTGTTGTAGAACATATAAGAAACTTGGAAAGGAGATCAAAGCGCTTGAAAGAGGTACTTCTATCTGCCCTCGTATAAGAAGATTTGAATTTACCAATTATATACGATACATAGTCTTTCAATTATACCACTCAATTCTAAATATACGTGCTATTATTTTCTCTGTGGTAATCTTTCTGCAACAGGCACTTGAGAAATGTGGGTGGGAAGTGGTTCAATCCTGCGGTGGTGTTTCAATGGTGGCGACCCCTCTGCCTACCTCCACAAAAATTATAAAGATCAGTGAGCATTCATCTGTCACTGGTGAGAAAACAGCTACTGAACAAATCATGCTTGATGACTCAAATATCAGGGAAGCCATAGTCAAGGCTACTGGTTTATACATCAACAGTGGCTCTAGGACTGGAATTCCTGGCTATTGCCGCTTCACAATTACACTAGAAGAAAGCGAATTTGAACGAGCTTTGGATTGCATAGCTAAATTCAAAAGCGTCATACATATAGTTAACTAAAAAGTGCCATTGTCATTTGTCATGATCTATTTCTATTGCCTGATGATGATACCCGTCACGACTTAGTTGTCGTGAATAAATTGAAAATCAAATTGAACTGGTTTTTACAGTTAGCAACAATTGTGATGTTTGAGATTATATACATGATAACACTGACTAGTGTTGGCTCCTATATGAGTTGGGAAAAAAAAAATTCCCAATTACACGTGTGTGAACAATTCCACTTCAGATATATATTTATAATAATGATGAAATTGTGTTTTCTCGAAGCAATCGTTCTTTTAATTTTGTACATATATGTCTAAAAAAATGAGGAAAATATGAAAATATCTTTAATAAAATCATTACCAAATTAAACTGATTATCTAAAGTCGCAAAATTAAGCAAGTACAAAATACTCGATTTATTATTTTAATTACTCGATTTATTTAATTCATTTACTTTACGTATTATTAGATTAAATAGTCGATTTACTAGACTTCATAGTCAATTTTTTTAAAAAAAAATTACTCAACTCTTTTTCGACTTGTTTAACTTATTTTAAAATTAATCGACTTCAATTACTCGATTTCTTATTACAATACATACCTGCCTTACTTAACTCTCTTACTTTATTTCTTACTCTACTAAATACTCGACTTCTAAAAAAATTACTCTACTCTTACTCAGCTATAGTAACTAGTCAAGTATACTTGATTTAAATTGAAATGAAAAATTTCATTTTAATTAAATCAGATAAAAAGTTAAGAATTGAAATGAAAAATACTCGACTTGAATTTAACTTTGTCTGATTATTTATTCAGCAAAAATTTTTGACTTCGTGTGTGTGTGTGTAATAGGGTATGAATTTGATACTTAGAGACAAATAAAGCATAATAAAAAAAAAAAACCAATTTAATTTACTCAATTATGGTGGGTTTACTATTAATTAACCAAATTTAATTAACTCAATCAATTAATTGGTATACAACAAAAGAAGAAGACCAACATACTAATTAATTACTCTTGTACACGATCAAAATAATTTTAATTATATATATATATATATATGCATGCAAAATGTAAATAATTTTCAAATATAAATTATTTAAAAATATCATCAAACTAACAATTCACAAGTTAGATTATACATCCACGAAATAATGCTAGTCTTGCAAATCCAATCATAATAATTTGATTTTTATTTATATTAATTATGTCCAATCATGCTATTTTAATGAAGAACAAGCATTTATATATAACCGTACAGTAAAAGGATAAATAAAAGAAATTGAAGTTCAATAGCTGAGAATGAAATAGCCATAAGAAATTAATTAATTGATATAATCTTTATCTGCAAAAAATGTAAACCCATTGTTCCACTTACTTTTTTTTTTAAAAAAAAAACCATTATACTATTTAATAGAGAAATTCGAAAACCCCCATTATATACATGATAAAAACTCACCAACACCAAAGTAAATCAAATCATAATAATTCAATTTTCATTTATAATAATTATGTACAATCAAGCTATATTTAATCAAGAACACTTCCAACGGGTAAAATTTCAAACTAAAATTCATACAGTACTCACCGACAGTCCAACACCAAACCATATTAAAAGATTTGAAAGTACTTTCACCAATACACCTAATTTCAAAAAAAAATTACTAATAATAAAATATTTCAAACACACACTTAATACACGATAAACTCACCTGACAGTCTGACGCCGAATATTATTAATTTAAAATAATTTTCAACTGAACTCGAAATTACATTCGCAAACGCACCCAATTAAAAAATAAATACTAATAATAAAATATTTCAGTCGTCTTCAGTTCAAAAATCAAAAACCAAATTATTAAGATAAAAACTCACCGACATCCAACCATATTAATTTAAAATAGTTTCAACTGAGATTGAAATTACATGCACAAACACACCCGATTCAAAAAAATATATATATATATATACAAATAATAAACTATTTCAGTCGTCCTCTGCTCAAACTTCAAAAACCCATTTCCCATCTATAAAAACGTAAGGTATATGGGTTAACAAGTCCCAATATTGTCCCCCATCCTTTCTGCACTTCTCTCCTATCAACGGACATTTCCAGATCCATAATCGCAAAAGTGAGGTAGGCAGGCCCTTCTCTGGAAAGTATTTGAGCTTGGGACAATCTTGGAGATGCAATGAAGTGAGGTTCTGAAGATCAGCAATTGAAGAAGATAGGCGCTCCAGATTTGGAAATTTTACAATCATCAGAGATGTTAGAGAGGCAGGAAGAGGAAGCGTGGTCCCTAATCTTTTGTCCTTTTGCTCTGGTGGAAATGACACCATGCCGTCATCACATCCTCCGATTGTGAGTTCTCGTAGAGAAGAGAATCTGTGAAATCCCCGGCCCCACTCAATCACTGACTTCCAAATCTTCATATTATACCAAACATCAAGTGAATGAAGGTTGGTGGGAAGGCCATCTTCTTCTTCAAGGCTTGGAACCTTCCCTCCTATTCTTAATTCTTGAAGAGAGTTCAGATTGTGCAATCCCTTGGGTAACGCCACTAGTCTCGTACACCTAGAGAAATCGACCTTCTTCAGTTTAAAACAAGGCAATCCCCCTTCGGGAAAGGACACAAGATTTACACAATTCTGAACACTAATCTCTTGAAGCTGGCGGAGATTATGTAAACCACTTGGTAAAATTTTCAGATTTTCACAATAAACAATGTTGATTGTTTCAAGAGATGTGTTGTTGTCCAACCTTTCTGCTATTGACTCCAGCTTTGAACAATTCCAAACATAAAGGAACTTAAGAGACGGAGGTAGATTGCCAAATTCAAGGGACTCAAGCGTGGCAGGTAACTCTTTTTTTGAAAATATACATGTCAGTGATGGACACGTGCCAATATACAAGTCCTCAAGAAGAGATAAAGTGTACCTCTGCTGCTGCTGCTACTCTGGATGCCCTCTGCCACCAAGGATTGAAGTTTGGGACAGCTTTCAATTGTTAGTCTTTTGAGAGAGCTAATGTCTTGCAGTAATCCGTTTTGACTCTTCCATATATATGTCTGCTCTTCAATATTATTTATCTCCAATTCTTCTAATTTTGGCAGTTGCGGTTTCAACGGCCCTGCGAGAAACACTTGATTTGATGTATCTCTACAAACCACTGAATTTTGGGACCCAAGATGATCGCTTGCACTTCTCCACACAACCTTTTTACATCCACCAATTTCCAATTTGCAAAGAGCTGGAAGACTCGTAACTGAAACTAACAATTCTTCACATCCTTGAATAACAAGCATCTCCAATGCAGGAAGGCATTCTGGAAATGTTCCTTGCAGCTTAGGACATCTTAAAATGTGAAGTTCTCTCAATTTAGGAAACCCTTCAACTCCCTGACTAGATCTAAGAGGAATCCAGGCTTCCCATTCTTCCATGTCTTCAAAACGAAGAGTCTCCAAGCATAGAAAAGGAATTGGAGCATCATTGCCATAAAACTCTGAACCTAATCTCCTTACTCTGCTCATTCTACGTACTGCAAAATGCTTTAGAGAGGGAAGTTGCCCGACTGACGGCACGGTAGTACACATGCCACAATCTTCAAATTTTAGGGTCACCAAATTTGAGAATGAGGAATCTCCTAACCAAGTTGGAAACGTTGTACCTCCAAAGCCACTGACACAAAATTCTTTTAGATTTTTATGAGGTTCTAGCATGTCGAGCACGCCCTTTGCAGTTTCTGCCTCCTTTGAAGACAAACCATCGGTGCTGCATGTCCATCGAAGCATTAACACTTTAAGATTCTTCTTTCCATACAATTGAGCCTCCTTGGCATCATCAACGTCTTCTACGTTCTCCAATTTTGAAATCTTAAGTGTCCCACGAAGATGCATCAACAACTTCAGCTCTCTTAACCCAGAACCACTATCTTTTCCCACAGCAAAATTACACAACGTCTGAAGACAAGTCAACTTACCAATTCCTAGTGGCATTTCCTCCAATGAATCTGTATTTGAATTTTTAAGATGATGCAATTTCTTGAGGTTTCCCATGTCTGAACACAACTTTTTTAGTCTATGACAATTTTCTAACAAAAGAGTGTGCAAATTGTAAAGCTTACTGACTGATTCAGGCAAAGTTCTAATTTCCGTTCCAGATAGGTTAAGGTACCTTAAATACCTCAAATCACCAATTGAATCTGGTAGCTCGGAGATGTAATATCTACGCAAAGAGAAGACCCTCAAGCGTTGGAGCTTGAACAACAACTTAGGAACAACGCTAGGAGCCAAGTATCGACGCCAACTATTTGATAATGTTACTGGTAAGAAAGTTCGCAAATGTTGGAAATGATACAAGTTCTCAAACCTTTTAACGCCATCGTAATCTCCACGAATGTAGGACAAATGACGAAGACTTCGTTGCTCATCAGCCTCTGAGGTATACTCCATTGTGAAGTATATTTCCCCTGCAGCCCACCGGGCAAGGTCGTTGATAAGATCGTGCATCACAAATCGCGATGCATCGTTGCTTGATTGCTGGAAAAATGATCTTGAATGTAGCTCCTTAAAGAACTTCCGTCCTAAATCTTCACTAGGATTCTCACTCTCTTTGTGATCCAAGAAACCCACAGCACACCATAATAAAATTATCTCCTCCTCTTCAAATTCATAATCCTTTGGTAACAACGAGCAGTATGCAAAGCATTGTTTCAAAGTTGGAGGAAGATAATAATAGCTCACTGCAAGGGCTGGAATAATGCCGCAACTCTTTTCTGGTAATTCCCATATCTTGCTACTGAGCACACCTTCCCACTCACTTCTATCATGATTTCCACGTAAAAGTCCTCCAAGTGTTTGTGCTGCCAAGGGCAAGCCATTGCATTTGGTCACTATCTTCTTGCCGATTTCCTCCAGTGACTTATGTGAATTGAAATCTCTCGTCCCCAAAGAATGGTGAACGAATACAGATAGACAATCATTATCTGACAACTTTTCTAATTCATAAGCTGAAACAGTCCCCATGAATTCTGCAATCTTGTGATTGCGAGTAGTGACAATAATCTTACTTCCCTGTGCACCAGCTTCAAATGGACGGCTGAAGTCAACCCAATCATTGTATGTCTCATTCCAGACGTCATCTAAAACAAGCAAAAATTTCTTTTGAGACAACTGCTTCTTTAGCTCCTCTTGAAGCAAATTTAAATCACTATAATCAACAGTCTGCTTAGTAATGGATCTTAGAATTGTTCTGGTTGGCCTGATAACATCGAAATCATCAGAGACACAAGTCCATGCCTTAAGATCAAAATGATCTTGCACTTGAACATCGTTATAGACAAGTTGAGCAAGAGTGGTTTTACCTAGCCCGCCCATACCTATAATAGGAATAACAGAGAATCCACCATCATTTCTTGAATCATCCTTCAACAACAATTCAACAATTTCCTCCTTTTCTGTGTCCCTGCCATGTACCCTGGCTTCATTCACCAAAGATGTCGTGGGTAGTCGTTGCCTGTCTTTTCTGGTCCTCCCAGCTGAACTTACGTTCAAACCCAGCGAGTCTTTCAGTGTTACAATATCTTGAAATCTGTCGTTGATCTCTTTGATTTTGGACATCATGGCATAATCAGACTGAATCGATTGTGGAGTACAAGTGGTGCAGCAAGAAGGAATGAGCTTCCGAAGCTTACTTGTTCTTGTACGACTGCTGCTGGGTGGTTCTCCATTTCCAAGCAGCAACTTCCTCCGGAAAGCCTCCGTTTGAAACTCATCCAACAAGTCTTCAACATCAAAAGCCAAGTTCTGAAGCTTGCCAAGCCACTTCTTCACCGACTGATTAGTCCTCTTCTTCTCCTCAGCATCAGCAAGCGCCTCGTTGATCACCTCCAACATATCCTCCCACTTCATTAGATCGGCCTGGATTCGCTCTTGGCGTGCAAAAAACAGAATCCCCTCTGAAGCTAACTTATTGACCAGCAACTCAACGGACGCCGTCAGGATTGCCTCTCCGATGATTGACATTTTTATTTTTATTTTTGGGGACAAAGAAAGAAACAGAACTTTGAGTTTTGGAAAGCAAAATGAGAAAATTGAAAAGTAAATGTGAAGGGTTAAGCAAACTGCATGTAAAAAGTCTTCCACTTTTTGTTTATTACAGGACAGTGAAAAGAAAAACAGAGCCCACCACCCATTAAATATTTAGCAATTCACCAATCACCAGTCACCACCACTTGTCCATAAATATAAATCGCACGTTGATATTTGTAGGGTCAAGCAACATTAATCCAGTGTCCAGGTAAATGCTGAATAAAGAGAAAATGGAATGTATCTACTTCGAACCTTCGCTTTAGAAATATTCAAACTAGTCTCTCTCTCTCTTTACTATATAATTACTTTATTAATGGAATTAATTTCCATGCTAAAACGAAGACGTAAAGTAAACTACAATTTTTTATAATCACAATGGTAATTTTTACCATCATGTTAATTAATATCGTGTCACACTAAATTATAACAAAGTTTTAGTTGAATATAAAATTAGACTTATTTATTAGAAATATATACATTTAATAAAATAACAGTAAAATTAATATGTTATCAATCAAATAAACTCAATTGAAATAATTGTGATGTGAAAACAAAAATTGTCCTACCACCAACAATTTTAGCAAACTTCACCATCAAACTTAAAGTGAGAGTAAAAGTTGAAAACAACCCCACTACCATCAATAATTTAGTAAGTTGCGCATGCCCGCGCTTGTCTGCTTGACGATACAGACGTAGATGAACTAAGCATCATTCAATAATTGAGAAAAAAAAAAGAGAAAAAATAAATTTAGCGTCTAACAAAAATAATACATCTTTAGTGCAGGTATGGATAGGTAAATCATCTAACATTTGAAAAATAAAAATATAAATTAGAACTTACTTTCTAAATATGATTTATTTGTAATATACGTACGAGCATTTAATTAGAATTTACATATGTGTGGATATGTGTCTAATTTTAATTAAGAGATAAATTATACATAAATAAATGTTTCTAAATAATTGAATAATGATATTATTAATATTTATAAATTTTTAAGAAGTAATATTTTTTTTCAAGAACAATATATTAATTTTTAAAAGACTTACAATATTTAAAGATATTTAAATTTATTTTCATCGGTAAAAAATGCAAATAAATCAATACTTCATTGTATATTAAAAATATATTTACTTATATAAAAATAAACAATTGAATATTAAAAACATATTTACTTATGTGAAGACAAACAATCCCACCACCAGTGAAAACAAAAACAAACTCACCACCATCAATAATTTAGCAAGCTTCACATGCTTGTGCTTGTCTGCTTGACGAACTGGACGTGGATGGACCAATAAATAATAATTACGTAATTATGAAATATATATCTATTGAAAAATATTTGCCAATAAAATGATGCTATAAAATTTAATTTATTTGAAAGAAAACAAATTGACAATTAAAAGTCGAAGAAATATATGCAATGTTTTATTTTATCACAAACCATTATTAGAAATTTCAATCAATTCCGATGAAAGACGGTAGATAATGTTGAAAAGAGATTTGGTTTTTATATAAAAAAAAAATTAGAGATGAAATAAGTCAAAATTAATTATAATTTTTTTTTAAAGAACAAAGGTAGCAGAATTATGAGTTTGGGAAGCAGAACGAGAAAATTGAATAGGTGAGAAATTACGCGTCTATACTTTTATTGACCAATGACTAATAATTTGGTAAGCAAAATGAAAAAGCTTAGAAAGTGCGAAGGGTCAAGCAAAATACGACGTAAAATGTGCAAGTCTCCACATTTGTTTTGTCTGTTTGAAGAAAAAAAAAAACAGAGCCTACCACCAAGGATCAATGAAAGAATTTTAAAATAATAATAAAAAAATATACACATTTTCGACTTAGCGACGAACAGTAATCAAAGAGGAAAGTGCAAAGTTGTTTACATACCCCGAACTTAAATGTAATACAACTATAGAAGGAGCAAGATGAAATTTAAAAAAAAAAAAATTCAGTCTCGTTACAAATTAGTTTTATCACAGACATAATCAACTCGTCATTAAAACCATGATTTGATTAGAGTGTCTAATAAAAAAATAAATAAATAACAGTTTATATTTGACCGTCGAAATATTGTAAGTGGAAACAATTATTTTATTCTTTTGTTAATTAGGTTAGTATTTATGATTGAGTGACTCAAAACTATATTTTAGATTGAGAATCAATTATTCTCCCATATTGAGGGGGTACAAGATTAAGATTATCATTAATTATTTCATGACAAGAGAACCCTCGAGTTTAATAAAAAGAGAAAGCCATAAGGTCTTTTTTATAAGAAGTGTATCTGATCATTCATTTTTACTTGAAAATTTCATATATAAAAACTTATTAATTAATGAATTACATAATATATATATAAAATGACACACAATAATCTTGTACGGAAACTATTATTTACCTGCACAAGTAGTTTCCGTAATCTTCAATTCAAAAGTAAGTAGTTGAACATATGTATAGATTGAAGTAACCGCGAGACAAGTAGCAAAACAAATAATGCATGGAAGATAATGATCAACCAACGACTGAAGTTTAATTTAATTGTAGATAAAAAGTTTAAGATTAAGGGCAATAACAATTCCATGTGTGAAACGTGGGAGCATGCAGTTCATAAAATAATTCTTTTATAAAAAAAAAAAATTGGCGAGCATTACCTACTAAATACTCAACAGTACTTTGTATGATTATTGCTGTAATTGGGGTGACCATTTCATAAAAACAATGCCGTATGAAACTAAGTTATTAATTCAATTGATAGTTAGTCATTGAATAACATGCGGCCACAATAAATAGTTTAATTGGGAAAGTAGACAAATAATGAAGACATAAGCTAAGCAGAGTAAATAAACATAGCAAAATAAATTGCATACTGTCATTGAGAACTTAATTCTCTAATAAACTTGAATTTTTAAATGTATTTTTTTTATAAATTCATGTCATATACTATAGTCTTTAATTTAGGCTTTATTATATCAATTCTTTGTGCAATGGCCACAGCTACAGACAAAATATGTCTAATTAACTACATTAATCATAATTTTATGTAATTTCATATAAAAGATATAATTGATTTGAGTTAGTTTAACTTATAAAAAAAGAGTGATGGGAATGATATCGATATTTTTTGTGATGAGTAATAATAAACAATAAATATTAATCATATAATAATGAAATATGTATTTATCAAAAAATATTTAGCAATAAAAAGTTGCTATAAAAATTTAAGGGTAATTATTAGAAACCTCCCCTGAGGTATAGAGTATTTTCAATTTAATAAATTATATCTGCGTATTCTTAGCCGCCTCCCCTTATATTAGTATGTAGTTTCGTATTAAATTAGGTCAGCGAGGATAAAATCGTAAAAAGTACCTGTTAATGAGAATGAAATTCAAACAAATCTTAAATTTTCACTTTGGGTTTCGAAATTAGTCTTAACTTTGTTAATGTTCTGTGTGTAAAAGACAGAAGCATGCTTTACCCAGCAGACATTAACACAAAAAAAACAAAAAGAAAAATGGGCATCTCATTCCTCCATTCAAGTTGTAAGCATGAAACACAGCAACCCTTTCATCTTCTTTATAATGCTTTGAATACAAGAGTTAGCCATGAACGGGGGACAATGACACTAAATCCAGAGACGCCAAAACCAGAGGCAGTTGATTCACGCATGCACTATGGAAGAATACGACTAGTGACTTTTGTCTTCGACCGGCAAACAACCTCGAACCGTGAATGAGTGCTGTAAATGCATATTTATTTGAGCTTATTTTTTGTGCTTCCAGTTATTTCTGTAATGATCGTTAGTTCCATGTGAATGAGTGCTGTAAATGCATGTTGTTTTAGGATTGATTGAAAATGGTTTCTAATTTGTAATGTTGCTGTTCGATTGATTTAAAATGACTACCTTGAGCTGTAAATTAATCTGTTGAGGATACTGGATTTTATTCTTTATTTTAATAATAGTATTTACATGCATCTTTACTATTGGAAACTTTAATGGGTGGTTGCTGCATTCTTGCTTGCTAGAGTAGAGAGCCAGGCAATAACCAGCCGCTGAATCCTTTGTTTTAGCAACGTATCTGTAATAATTCAAGCAAACGAAGCTCCAACAGTGAAGATGCATCACACGGTTTCACTGGTCCAAGCTCTAAAACGATGATGTAATGAATATTGAATGTGAAATGTAGATTGATTTATGATATAGAACAAGGCATTTGACTTCATGATTGGCAATAATGTGTCGTCATGTAAGTTTTAGTTAAGTTAAACATGGAATTGCATATTGAGAATAGTTTACAGTGTGTCGTAAGTTTGCTATTACAATGGGAAAATTTGATTAGTTTTTTCATTTTGGAGGGTTATAATATGCAGTTTACATGATTTAATTTGTTAAGAACTTAAGTTTACTCGTTTTAACTATTTACTAAGTAGTAAGTTTACTGTTAAAGTGGCCAAATTTGATTTGTTTTTCCATTTTTTTAGGTTATAATGTGCAGTTTATATCATTTAATTTGTTTAGAACATAAGTTTACTCATGTCAAACATTTACTAACTACTTCTTGTTGTTCCATTTCTCAGCCTTATAAAAATATTTGCCAATTAAAAATCGAGGCTGTTGTGAATAGTGACATGATTAAAGTTGGGTCTGTAATCCCTGAGTAGTACACTTTAAAGAAACTATGGGAGGACGTCAAAGATATGATACACAAGAAGCCTATAAGATAAGTTGAAAAATTAAAGTTTAAGATCATGCTTCCATGGCAGAATTTTGAAGAGATCTTGCACAATGATTCAGAACTTCAAGATACCTTTAAACAGCTAAAGGAAAAGCCATATGCATGGGCTATGTTCACAACCACGACTGAATTAAATTTAAGGGCCACCATCCATGGAGAGTCTGAGAACTATATATAGATGTAGCACGAGGTTACGGTATCAGACCAATTGAGCAGTTTCTTGTTGGGTTGGATAAGGAGGCTGAATTTGAGTGGTTTGACCTTGCTGAAGTGAATAAAATTGTGGTACCTGACTTGAATAAAAGTCGTAATATCATCAGAATTTGATACTAGAAGTGTTGTAAAAGATTCATTCGAAAAGCCGCAATGAGTTGAGGCTATAGGAGATAGATCAACCAATAATGCAGCTGCTGATGAGTATGTACGGTGTTATAAGATAATGGACAGTGATAGTGGATATGATGCTGGAAATGATAATGCTTGGGATTCTGGTTTAGATAACTTCGAATCAGGAGACAATAGTGGTTTAGCATCATATTTGTTTTCAGATGATGAAATTCGGGATGCATTTAAGAAATATGAGGCCAATTCAGGGAGTTTTGAGTTTAGTTCAGATGGGGAGAAGATTGTGTTGAAGGTTGGAGCACTGTACAAGAATGTGGATGAGTTTAGGAAGGTAGTGAAAGTATTTGCGATACATAATGGCTTTAGGTTGAAAAGGGTAAAAAACAAAAAGAGTAGAGTGACATTGACAGGTACAGCATAGGTTGTAGTCGGAGGATTCATTTCAGTTGAAACTGAAATGGGAAACACTTTCAAATCGAAATATTTCAACTTGAACACATTTATGCTAGAGGTAATGACAACTATGAAGTAAATTCGACTTTGATTGCTGCAACATTCCTTCATCTGTTTCGAGCCAACCCTCGACTAAACATTGAAGTAATTGCAAGTGAGTTGTTTAGGAGATTTGGTATTAAATGTAGTAACCAGAGGCTGTATAGAGCTAAAAACAAGGTGTTGGAGCTGTTAGGCAGGACCATAAGACCAATTACACTAAACTATACAGGTATATGCATGCAATTCTCAACTTTAATCCAAGTTCAACTATAACTATTGATAGAGATTGGTTAGGTGGTGGCCAGAACCCCTATTTTAAGAGGTTTTTTTTGTTGTGTTTGATGCAAATAGAATAGGGTTCTTTGAGGGTTCTAGACAGTTTATAGGTCTTGATAGTTGTCATCTAAAGGGCTTATATAAAGGTGTCTATTTGCCTGCTGTTAGTTTAGATGCCAATTATGGTATATACCTACTAGCCATGTGTGTTGTTGGGAGTGAAAATATTGAGTCGTGGGTTTACTTTATGGATAAATAATATAAGCAAATAGGCTGTAATGATGGTAGTAGGTTGTGTTTCTTGAGTGATAGGCAGAAGCAAATTCTCAATGCTTTAGAGATTATGTTTCCTGATTCTTTGAAAAGGTATTGTTGTAGGCATATATATGCCAATTTCAAGTAGAAATTTCCTAGAGTACTATTACGGAATTCATTATGAAAAGGTTGTAGAAGTTTGAATGTAGCAGACTTCAACACTTCTATGTCTGAGCTGAACAATATCCATCCTGCAGCACTTGATTGGTTGATGTAGATTCCAGTTTGCTGTTGGGCCAAGCATAGATTTTCAACGCACACAAAGTGCTCTCATGTAACTAAAAACATGTGAGAGTCCTTCAACAACTGGATAAACAATTTTAGAGGGCTGCCTATCGTTAGGATGTTGGAGGAGATAAAAAGAAAGGTAATGAATCTTATTCATAAAAGGTATAAGCAGGCTATTCTTTATCAAGATGAGTTGCCACCACAAGTTAGAAGGAGAATATTGGCTAGAAGGATAAAGGCTAATTCTATGTCAGTTATATTCGGGCATAATGATACCTTTGAAATTACGGAGGATGTTTTTAAGAGAAAGTTTGTCGATTTAAAGGCCCAAACAGTGTGATTCTGTTGAGTGGCAAGTGTCTAGTTTGCCTTGTGCTCATGCGCTGTGTTGCATCGATGCTATGAGGTACAACGTCAATGATTTTGTGCATCCTTTACTGAAGAACGAAGCATTGATGAACACTTACAAGCATCAGTACTATCCTGTGCCCGATGAAAGTAAGTGGCCTCTTGAGTTTCATGATAACATACTTCCTCTGTAATCATTAAAGCTACTAGTAGGCCTCAAAAGAAGAAAAGAAGAGAGGCTGATAAAACCAGGGAATTTAAGAGAAGTTCTAGAGCAGATATAGTAATTGCGACGAATGGGGGCATATAATGTGTCAAGACATGCAAAGTTAAAAAGGGTTCAAAAAAATGGGAAGGGAGAAAAGTAAAGTCAACAGAGGTTAATTTATATAATTATAAGTTTTATAGTTCTTTTCATCTAAATTTCAGACTTATAATTTCACTTAATAATCTAATTCACTTAATAACATAATGATTTGTTTATATTGTAGGTCAAAGGAAATGGAACGGGCACCAACAGTGATAGAGGACAGAGCTCAGGAACCTACAATTAGCATGAGGCAGCAGCTGGCACTGCAACTGGATCAAAGGAGATTGTCCATGACAATGGTTTGAATCTGTTGCTCTATTGCTTACTGTTCTTGTTTTACTCGTTTGTAAACTTTTACATACTTACTAATACAAATTTTTGTCATTGAAGGACTACTAACTCAATTTTAAAGAGCTTGTAGATAATGAATCCTGCAATAGCAGCTTTGGTAGCAAGAAGTTCTTTTGGACAGTGATGACAGAGTCCAGACTAATCCCTAACTATAATTTTTTTGGATGGATGGGATGGTACTTCACCTAACCGCTGTAAGCTTTAAATTGTATAGATGTTGTATCATCTTTTGCTCAATCATATCGATAGGTTTGAGTCTTTTTGTTAATTTTTGTAAACTGTGTGATACCTAGATACTCACACCATTAACAAGGTTGTTTAGTTAAGCCTTCAATAGTTCTGAACTTAGCAAATTGCTTGAAATTGATTTTTTGTAAATATGGGCTGCTGTTGATGTTGTATTGGCTGATTGTATTACAACCATCGATGACTGTTTACACTTGTGTTGCTACTGGATTTTATTGATATTGAAATATCACATTACTACATTATATTGCTTGATGTTTTTTACTTCAAATTTATATTGTTGATGGGTTGGGTACAGGTGTATTAACATTGTTAAGCCATATTTATACACATTATTGAATGTATGTGTTATTCTTTGACAGATGCTCAAAAATTGTTTAAAGTGGTAGTTTGTGTCCTTAATTATATTTGGATGCTGATAATTGCTTGTCTGCTATTAGTTTCACTTTTTTTTTTTTAAGAAGTATAGATGAGTGGCTTTGTTGACTCTATGTTTCATTTCATATCTTGTTTGAGAAATGTATTTCACTTAGAAAGCACCAATTGCATTTCGCTTATAAAACAACAAATGTATTTTTAGTCATCACTGGTGTATTTACTTGAGGAAGCATTAGACTTAATGACACATTACATAAAGTACATCACAACATTAAATAGAAAGAACAGCACATTCAATACAACCATAACCTTAGCAACAATTGCACCCTTCGTAGATTTTTGTGACTTCTCCACTATGGTCTTTACTGTCTTCACTTCTTTTTAAATTCCAAATAGCATTGCATAGCATACCTCTGTTGACATACGTCCTTCAAATAGAGCTCCATTGCTAAAATCATCTCTATTTGGTACCCACCACTTAAAACATCCGCAACCATTTTTTTTAGCACAACAATAATAAAGCATATGTGGATTGTCATCAATTTTTGAAGTCTTTAAATCAGCTCTCATGTAGCATTTGCATATCTTATTTGAGAACCAAATGAGTTTGCCATTGATTGTTTTCTTCCAAGCTAACTCATATGTGTTTGATCGAACCGAATTGTTTGAACTTTGTGAATCCATTGATGTGCAAGACTGCTCCAACTTTGAATAATGCTTGGGAAATGCTGAGTTTTTAAATTGATTGTTGAAAGATATATCAGATATGGTATAGAGATGAAGTGAAATTGGCAGTATTGGTTGGTACTTCTGAAGTGAAATGAAAGTTAATTTTTCCCTTGAGTTTGAATTGAAAGTTTATGCTGCCTATGTAGCTTGTTTATGATTGCTTACATAACCACTGGAACTGCCAATATAACTGTTAAAGGCAAAGATAATAATGTCAGTTTTGTTGCAGTTAATTTTCAAATTTCACATCCATTCTTAAAAAAAATTGAAATTGTTAGATGCATAAAGTTTAATATCTGAATCATTTTCCACCAAAGAAATGATTATACAGTGGCTGAAGAGCAGTATTTTGGTTTTATATGAAAGTTCAATTGCATGTTATATCATCTGTTTCCGTTTCCTTAATGGTAAATAAAGTTCTTGATGATGACAATAAGAATAGCAAAAGAAGTTGGTAATTTAATTGTGGAGATTTTCGTTATAGTAGTTCATTGAAATTAAAGACAGCTGAATTCACTTTTGTCTGATGCAGTCTGTCCCTCTTTGGTGTGATTACTTGAAATTTGTACAAGAATGTGATCCATCTATACATGAATGTTTACCCGATGGCATTTCAAAGGCAAGGAATCTATTTGAGCAGGCTATTACTGCTGCTGGTCTGCATGTTCAGAAGGCAGTAAAATATGGGAATTGTACAGAGAATTTGAGCAAGCTATATTTTGTACAATTGACAAGACTAACTCGAAGGTGAGAGATTTCAATTTATTTTACTTTATTTTTTTGTTTAAATAATTAATTTATTACCATCTATAGAAAGAGATGGGGTTGTGTGCTCCCCTGGTACACAAGAAGGATTCATTCCAAGAGCCTTGCTGCTTGTTTTGCAGGAAAAGGAAAAACAGATTCAGCGGATTCAAAGTATATTTGATCGCCAGTTGTCTGTTCCCCTTGCTAACTCAAGTACAACTCTTCTTGCCTACAAGTCTTGGGAGGTGGAACAGGGGGCTGTTCTTGACGTCGAATCTAGTAATCTAGATGGGATTTCTTCTAATGTTGCCTCAGCATACCAAAAGGCATTGGAGATATGTAATGCACGAGCTCATCTTCAAGAGCAGATTTCTAGGCAGGATTTATCTGACTCAGAGAAATTTCAACAATACACGGTGGATGACTTTACTATCATCATTTGATAGCTTTTTATAATAAGTGAAATCTAGCTAGAAATTTTATTAATTTCAATTTTATTATTTTTTTATTTCTTCTTATGGAATTATGAGTATTTTGTTATTGTCTAGCTTAAAATTAATATCTGCACTTTATATATCATCTTTTTTTCTTAACCAATATATATATATATATATATATATCATGTGTCATTATTTTCCTTCCTCTCCTTTTTCTATTTTGTGTTTTCAAGTCTAATATTATTTTATAAATCTGTTATTGTTGTAGATCTATTTGAAGTATGAGCAATCTTCCGGAGATCCTGCTCGAGTTCAACTTCTCTATGAACGTGCTATTACTGACTTTCCTGTATCAAGTGATCTCTGGCTTGATTATACTCGTTATCTTGACAAAACATTAAAGGTTTGCTCTCTTATTTCCTATTTCAATTCTTCTGTTGCAGCTATTTGTATACTAATCTACTCTCTCCTTCAGGTGGGTAATATTGTGAGAGATGTTTATTCCAGGGCCACAAACAATTGTCCCTGGGTTGGAGAACTTTGGGTACGATCTTTGCTTTCTCTGGAATGTGAACTTTGCTACAGTATTTACACATCTGTAGAAAAGCAGACATGAATCTGAGAGATTTACTGGCATATGCACCTGTGCAGAGAACTTAAAGCATATGAAATACCATGGTGGTTGTTGGAGTGCTTCAAAAGTGTTTTCTTGGTTTCTTACTCCTTTTATACTTCCATTGCATTTTAATAACTGGGTTGTTTAAAAGTCCTGTACTTATTTTCTTTTAAATGTTGTCGTATTTTTAAATTTATAAAAGATTGTTCTAATTTTATGAATAGCAATAAATTGTGCAAACTCAATTTTAATTTCATTCTGCACATATTACATACATGTGGGATTCACCTGTTATTTCATCAAATTTTCCGTTGCTAATTTCAGGTCTTTGAGAAGTAGCTTCTATGTACTTTTTCAACCCTTGAGGAGGTAAAGAAATAATTTTAGTGTACTTCACATACCTTGGTTTTGTGTGCTGTAATATTTGGTATATATCTACTTCTGATTCATCACATATATTTTTGTTAACTTCTGATTCATCACGCATATTTTATTTAACTGGCTCTTTTTGTTTCAGTACCTAGATTTATTCCTTACCTGAATAGATGGATTGAGGCGAAGAATTTTATTTTCTGGTGAAGTTGAGGGCGGCTTGGATTATTCATTAATAAGGGAAACCTTTCGGGTTTGTGAACTTATACTGTTTGATATTCAATATTATAATTGGTTTTACTCCTTAATTTCAAGAAATTGAAGCTTCCCATATTATGTCCTCAAAATGCTCAATTGTGGATTACTGGATTTAGCATGGAGCATCTGATACTTTTAAAATTCAAGACATGGTTTTTTGTGTATAGCCATCAAGTACTTTGGCCCTCAGTTGTGGTATGTGGGTCTATACCAGCATCAGGTGTGTCATGGTGTCTAGCATAGATACCATTGGAATTGTGGGTTTCTGTTGAATGGTTCCAGCAGCTATATCTGTGCCGGATGTTGTGATATCCTGTTACTGGTGCTTTTAAGTGAAGTTTTAAGTTTTCTTGTCAAAATTTTGTTACATGTCAAGTAGAAGGCACTGCACTGAAGCAATGATACTTCTAGATAGCTTGTTCTGACTGCTAGATTTCGATCCATTGCTTTTTTTTATTGGATGAAATAAATCATTTAGGGCTTTCCTGGCCAGAGATAGAGCTGAGTGGTGCTACCATCATCATTGGTAGGACAAAAAGGTCAAATTTCCTAATTGGATGCTTTCTGACCTAGAAAAGGTGTCTTCGGAATTTGTGGATTTAAGTCTTCACATGATGCTCAACTATTGATAGTCTAACCTCAGTACGGTATCTACAGCTGTCTTCAAAATTTGTGCTCATAAACATATAACCTGTTTGTCTTTACGATGCCACTTAAATTTGTTAGCTTTCTGCCATTTGGAGGTTGTAAATGTCCACAACAAGAGTGTTTTTCTTCCTTACAGCGTGCATCAGATTACTTATCAGAACAGATGAAAAATACTGATGGTTTGTTGCGTTTGTATTCTTATTGGGCGCGTCTTGAACAAAGTTTGGGACAAGATATAGTTTCAGCTCGTGATGTTTGGGAGAGACTGCTTAAGATCAGGTTCACCAATTTTGATTTTTGCCAGTGCATATTAGCAAAATTTCTATATATATATATATATATATAATAATTCTATATTGAGAGCATCCTCATTTTAACAAAGTGAGGATGTTTTGTCTGTTAGTGGACATCCTCACTTTGTTAAATTAAGGATGCTGTCATTAGAGAAATACGAAATATATATAGGTATATGTACATATATACCCATTTTATTTATTTTTTTTAATTAATCTTCGTAATGTTTCTGGATAATTTGTGCCCCTTAATGCAGTGGTACAATGTTGGAAGCCTGGCAAAGGTATATAGCTATGGAAATTGAATTGGGTCATATTAATGCTGCTAGATCGAAATACAAGAGATGCTACGGTAAAAGATTTTCTGGGACAGGATCAGAGGTAAATTTCTTTTGTCCACCTTCTTTCATTAATATTAATTGCTTAACAACATACCTTGTTTATTTCATTGGTCTTATTTATAAACACCTGAAATACAACAAAATCTAAAACCAATATATCTCGCCACTTCACTCCCTCCATTTCTCCAAAAATCAGCGAATACTTTGCTTCAAATCAAACACTCTAAAAAACTAGCTGGCTAGCCAGATGGCGAAATCAAGAATTGTTGCAATGGCAATTCCATTTCTTGTTATGGCAGCAACACTGATGATCATGGCATCACAAGCAAACGCTCTGATACCATACGCAAGATCACCTCTCTTTGACATGATGTTCCCAAGGACAGAAGATCCTTTCAGGATTCTAGAACAAAGCACTGTAACAATCCCAAAAGGAGCTGATCATCAAACTCTAGCCCTGGCGAGAGCATACTGGAAGGAGACCCCAACGGCACACGTGATCACTCTCGACATTCTCGGGATGAAGAAAGATGATGTGAAGATCGAAGTTGAAGAGAACAGGGTACTGAGAGTGAGTGGGGAGAGGAAGAGTGATGATTATAAGGAGGGAGTGGAAGGAGAGAAATGGCACAGAGCTGAGAGAGCAAGTGGAAAGTTTTCAAGGCAGTTTAGGATGCCAGTGAGTGCTGACTTGGAACATTTTAAGGCTCATTTGGAAAATGGGGTTCTGAGGATCACAGTGCCGAAGCTTGCAGGGGAGCAGAAAAGGCAGCCTAAGGTTATTAAGATTGGTGAAGAGTCTGGTAGATCTTCTGGTGAAGATATTAGGGCCATCAAGGCTCAAATGTAATTGATTAAAGAATCAAGTGTTTGCTTTGCTCGATGTACGAGTTGTTTTTGATCTTTTCTTGGTTTTGTTGTGGGATGTTCTCTTTGGTCCTTTGGATGTTCTGTTTAACATTTAACAAACAATAAACTGCATTTCATAAATCTTGTTCTACAGAAGTACAAGAAATCACTACCGTTGGTTTATTGTTAAAAAAAAAAGTCTTTTTCTTTGGCATTGAAGCAGTTATTATGTATCTTAAGGAAATAAAATTTATCCCACTTTAATTCAAAAGATATTTCCTACACTGTCATATTAATTTGAGATGAATTCAAATATTTAATAACTGATGAATTGTATTTATAAATATTAATAATGATAGTACTTGAACAATTAATTCAAGAACCTGTATATGGTGCATTATATTAAAGAGTATAAATAATTTTGTAATATGTGTTTAATTAGTAAACAAAAACCACTTTACTGTACGGGACAGCTGTAATTCTTCAGGCCGAAATGTAATTAGAGAAGTATAATGTTTTGCCTTTTTTTTTTAATACCTTTTGGCTAAATGCTTTGCTTAGTTTGCTTTCTGTTTTGAAAAATTTATTGGCTTTTGTGTGGGATGTTGTTTCTCTTTTGATTCTATGGGATTTGATAAGATGGTGTAAATATATATAAAGATCATGTAATAAAGTGCTTTTGATAGATCATGGTCCATTTACTATTAATGAACCACATTTAATTAATTTAGTCGATCAATTGGCATTTGTTAGCATCATTGTTATGCAACAACCCAGCAAATTAATAAACAAATCCTTCCGATGAACCTCAAATTACTATTGTACACGATCAAAATAATTCCAATTTTATATATATAGCACACAAAATATAAATAACTTTATATTTAATAATCACCAAACAATAGATAATACAAAGACGAAATACAACTACCATAGCAAATCCAATCATAATAATTTGACTTTTATTTATATTAATTATATTAAATCAGAACACTCGATTACTTATACGTCCAATAAGTAAAATTTCAAAACAAATTTTTACTTGTTAACATCATGGTTATACAATTCACAAATTAGATTATATATGGACAAAATAATTTTAGTCTAGCAAATCCAATCATAATCTCAAAACAATATTGGCCAAAGTCTGATGAAGAGAAATAATATATATATATTTGTAGAGCAGAAAGATAAAAAAGAAAATGAAGTTAATTAATTAATTAATACAGTCCACCGCTGCTAAATAACGCAAACCCATTGCTCAAAAATCCGTTATATACATGATAAACTCACCTACAGTCCGACACTAAACCTTATTAATTTAATAATTTTCAACTGAGATTAAAATTACATAGGCAAACACACCCAATTAAAAAACAAATATTAATAACAAACTATTTAAGTCGTTCTCTGCTCAGCTATCAAAAACCTGTTTCCCATCTATAAGAACAAAAGGTATATGGGTTAACAAGTCCCAATATTGTCCTCCATCCATTCTGCACTTCTCTTCTATCAACGGACATCCTGAGATAGATAATCGCAAAAGTGACGTAGGCAGGCCCTTCTCTGGAAAGTATTTGAGCTTGAGACATTCCCAGAGTTTCAATTCAGTGAGGTTTTGAAGATCAACAATTGAAGAAGACAGGTGCTCCAGATTTGGAAAATTTACAATCATCAGAAATGTTAGAGAGGCAGGAAGAGGAAGAGTGGTCCCTAATCTTTTGTCCTTTTGCTCCGGTGGAAATGACACCATGTCGTCATCACATCCTCCAATTGTGAGATGTCGCAGAGAGGAGAATCTGTGAAATCCCCGGCCCCACTCAATCATTGACTTCCAAATCTCTGTATTATCAAGAATACGAAGTGAATGAAGGTTGGCGGGAAGGCCATCTTCTTCTTCAAGGCTTGGAAGCTTCCTTCTATTCTTAATTCTTGAAGAGAGTTCAGATTGTGCAATCCCTTGGGTAACGCCTCTAGTCTCTCACACCGACTGATATGTAGCTTAGTCAGTTTCGCACAAGGCAATCCCCTTGGGGAAAGGACACCAGATTTCCACAACTCCAAACTCTAATCTCTTGACTCCAGCTTTGAACAACTCCAAACACTAAGGAACTTAAGAGACGGAGGTAGATTGCCAACTTCAAGGGACTCAAGCGTGGCAGGTAACTCTTTTTGAAAATATACATGTCAGTGATCGACAACTGTCAACTACTAACTGCTCAAGAAGAGATGAGGTGTACCTTCTGCTGCTGCTGCTACTCTGGATGCCCTCTTCCACTGTCAAAGTCCTTATATTATCGCAATTGTAGATCTGCAACCGCTTAAGGCTCGGTGGTAGCTGGACTCTAGCAATACATGTCAACGAATGGCAATAACCAATACTCAACATCTCGAGAGATGAATTGGTGTCGCACATCCATGCCTCTGGTAACGATTTCAGTGCATCACAATCTCTAATCTCAATTTGCCTCAACTTGGAAGGCAGAGCAACCTCAGGAAAGGAAACAAGGGACCTGCAGTTGTAGATTTCTATCTCTCTCAAGGAACTAAGGCTGAGCGATGATTGTGGCAGCTTCACAAGGCCTCCGCAATCAATCAATGTTAGATATTCAAGTTTGCATGACAACTCACAGAGCTGCTGTTGGTCCTTTTCTTCCTCTGCCACCAAGGATTGAAGTTTCGGACAGCTTTCAATTGTCAGTCTTTTGAGAGAGCTGATGTCTTGCAGTAATCCGTTTTGACTCTTCCATATATATGTCTGCTCTTCAATATTATTTATCTTCAATTCTTCTAATTTTGGTAGCCGCGGCTTCAATGGCCCTGCGAAAAACACTTGATTTTATGTCTCTCTGCAAACCACTGAATCTTGGGAACCAAGATGATCAGTTGCACCTCTCCACACAATCTTTTACATCCGCCAATTTCGAATTTGCATAGAGCTGGAAGACTCGTGACTGAAACTAACAATTCTTCACATCCTTGAATAACAAGCATCTCCAATGCAGGAAGGCATTCTGGAAATGTTCCTTGCAGCTTAGGACATCTTAAAATGTGAAGTTCTCTCAATTTAGGAAACCCTTCAACTCCCTGACTAGATCTAAGAGGAATCCAGTCTTCCCATTCTGGTATGTTTTCAAAACGGAGAGTCTCCAAGCATAGAAAAGGAATTGGAGCATCATTCCCATAAAACTCTAAGCCCAAACTCCTTACTCTGCTCATTCCACGTACTGCAAGATACTTTAGAGACGGTAGTTGCCCGACTGACGGCAGGGTAGTACACATGCCACAATCTTCAAATTTTAGGGTCACCAAATTTGAGAATGAGGAATCTCTTAACCAAGTTGGAAATGTTGTACCTCCAAAGCCACTGATACAAAATTCTTCTAGATTTTTATGAGGTTTTAGCATGTCGAGCACGCCCTTTGCAGTTTCTGCCTCTTTTGAAAACGAACCACCGGTATTGCATGTCCATCGAAGCATTAACACTTTAAGATTCTCCTTTCCATACAATTGAGCCTCCTTAGCATCATCAACGTCTTTTACGTTCTCCAATTTTGAAATCTTAAGTGTCCCACGAAGATGCATCAACAACTTCAGCTCTCTTAACCCGGAACCACTATCTTTTCCCACAGCAAAATTACACAACGTCTGAAGGCAAGTCAACTTACCAATTCCTAGTGGCATTTCCTCCAATGACTCTGTATTTGAATTTTTAAGATGATGCAATTTGATGAGGTTTCCCATGTCTGAACACAACTTCTTAAGTTGACTACAATCTTCCAACAAAAGAGTGTGCAAATTGTAAAGCTTGTTGACTGATTCGGGCAGAGTTCTAATTTCAGTTCCAGATAGGTTAAGGTACCTTAAATACCTCAAATCACCAATTGAATTTGGTAGCTCAGAGATGTAATATCTACGCAAAGAGAAGACCCTCAAGCGTTGGAGCTTGAACAACAACTTAGGAACAACGCTAGGAGCCAAGTATCGACGCCAACTATTTGATAATGTTACTGGTAAGAAAGTTCGCAAATGTTGGAAATGATACAAGTTCTCAAACCTTTTAACGCCATCGTAATCTCCACGAATGTAGGACAAATGATGAAGACTTCGTTGCTTATCAGCCTCTGAGGTATACTCCATTGTGAAGTATATTTCCCCTGCAGCCCACCGGGCAAGGTCGTTGATAAGATCGTGCATCACAAATCGTGATGCATTGTTGCTTGATTGCTGGAAAAATGATCTTGAATGTAGCTCCTTAAAGAACTTCCGTCCTAAATCTTCACTAGGATTCTCACTCTCTTTGTGATCCAAGAAACCCACAGCACACCATAATAAAATTATCTCCTCCTCTTCAAATTCATAATCCTTTGGTAACAATGAGCAGTATGCAAAGCATTGTTTCAAAGTTGGAGGAAGATAATAATAGCTCACTGCAAGGGCTGGAATAATGCCGCAACTCTTTTCTGGTAATTCCCATATCTTGCTACTGAGCACACCTTCCCACTCACTTCTATCATGATTTCCACGTAAAAGTCCTCCAAGTGTTTGTGCTGCCAAGGGCAAGCCATTGCATTTGGTCACTATCTTCTTGCCGATTTCCTCCAGTGACTTATGTGAATTGAAATCTCTCGTCCCCAAAGAATGGTGAACGAATACAGATAGACAATCATTATCTGACAACTTTTCTAATTCATAAGCTGAAACAGTCCCCATGAATTCTGCAATCTTGTGATTGCGAGTAGTGACAATAATCTTACTTCCCTGTGCACCAGCTTCAAATGGACGGCTGAAGTCAACCCAATCATTGTATGTCTCATTCCAGACGTCATCTAAAACAAGCAAAAATTTCTTTTGAGACAACTGCTTCTTTAGCTCCTCTTGAAGCAAATTTAAATCACTATAATCAACAGTCTGCTTAGTAATGGATCTTAGAATTGTTCTGGTTGGCCTGATAACATCGAAATCATCAGAGACACAAGTCCATGCCTTAAGATCAAAATGATCTTGCACTTGAACATCGTTATAGACAAGTTGAGCAAGAGTGGTTTTACCTAGCCCGCCCATACCTATAATAGGAATAACAGAGAATCCACCATCATTTCTTGAATCATCCTTCAACAACAATTCAACAATTTCCTCCTTTTCTGTGTCCCTGCCATGTACCCTGGCTTCATTCACCAAAGATGTCGTGGGTAGTCGTTGCCTGTCTTTTCTGGTCCTCCCAGCTGAACTTACGTTCAAACCCAGCGAGTCTTTCAGTGTTACAATATCTTGAAATCTGTCGTTGATCTCTTTGATTTTGGACATCATGGCGTAATCAGACTGAATCGATTGTGGAGTACAAGTGGTGCAGCAAGAAGGAATGAGTTTCTGAAGCTTACTTGTTCTTGTACGACTGCTGCTGGGTTGATCATGAGCTGCAGCTGGTTCTCCATTTCCAATCAGCAACTTCCTCTGGAAAGCCTCAGTTTGGAACTCATCCAACAAGTCTTCAACATCATAAGCCAAGTTCTGAAGCTCGCCAAGCCACAACTTCACTGACTGATCAGTCCTCTTCTTCTCATCAGCATCATTAAGCACCGACTTGATCATCACCAACTTGTTCTTCCACTTCATTAGATCGGCCTGGATTCGCTCTTGGCGTGCAAAAACAGAATCCCTCTGAAGCTAACTTATTGACCAGCAACTCAACGGACGCCGTCAGGATTGCCTCTCTGATGATTGACATTTTTAATTTTTTATTTTTGGGGACAAGGAAAGAAACAGAGCTTTTGAGTTTTGGAAAGCAAAATGAGAAAATTGAATGGTAAATGTGAAGGGTCAAGCAACCAGCATGTACAAAGTCTTTCACTTGTGTATTCCAGTAAAGTGAAAATAAAACAGAGCCCACCACCCATTAATAATTTAGCAATTCACCAATCACCATCACTTGTTACCAGATAAATGCTGAATAAAGAGGAAAATGGAATTTATTTACTTCGAACCTTCGCTTTAGAAATAAAATTCGATTTATTTATTATATATATAATAAAATATTAATATATTATCAAAATCAAATAGACTCAATTGAAATAACTCTAATATGAAAATAAAAATTGTCACACTAAATTATAATAAAATTTTAGCTGAACATAAAATTTGATATATTTATTATATATATAATAAAATATTAATATATTATCAATCAAATAGACTCAATTTAAATAACTAACGATCCACTTATGTTACAACAGTTGTAACATATAATTCTTTTGTCTTTATATGAAAATACGATTACATATAAAATATCTAAATCTAACGAGTTGGAATTAAATAAATAATAAATGAGGTATTCATCGACTACCGTTAAAATTAATTATTTATTTGGGTAATAAGAAACTTCGTCTTGACAAAATACATGAGTACAAAAGTAATTTTGGTTTATGTACAAAACAATAAAAAGAAGTAAGGGTTTAACGATGGGGAAGACGACGATGGAAAATTTTTGGGGAAAAATATTTCATTGATTCATATATGGTGGAACTTGGGCTCTAGCTCGTATCAATTCAATGGTGATTTTGTTACTATAAGCGGGTGTAAGTGATTTCATTTGAGAAATAATGATGAGAGATTGGAATTGGAAGAAGACGATTGGAATATGTTGGGAGGAAAAGATTTTGGTGATTCAACTATTTTGCAGCTTAGGTAGTAAGTCGTATGAAATCGATGGCGAATATGAAATTGCAAGCGGTGTACGTTATTAGAAAATGAGAATTAATCTGGAGAGAATGAAATATAAAAAAGATTGTTGCAATTTAATTCAGGGAAAATTTTTTATTATTAGAACCTATGTAAATATGGAATGGCTTGGATCCTAAACCGATTGCAAAATCGGACCGAGAACTCCAAGCCAAAATGAGCGATGGTCAAAGTTAACAATTTACCCATATGTTGAACCAGAGTAAAGAAAAGAGTCTGAATATATCACATAATTTCTTTTTATTTTTATTTTTGTCATTTTGCTTGTCACCAATTCCTTTTAACATCTTTTGTACATCTTCTCTTCGCTGGAATCATTTAGTTGTCAATGGTATTGCCGCAAAACATCATCTTATATCTAAATGTTCTTTATTATTATTATTTTCTAATTCTTCAATTTTAATGATCCATTTCACTTATGTAACTTTTATGTGGATTTCATGATTAATTTTTTTGCGTTGAAAAGAGCTAGATATATTTCATGCCTGCCACTTGTTTAACAAAATTCCTCAAAGAAGAAAAAGTTAAAACCCCCAAAAAAATTACCGTTTCAGATACTATTCTTGCTAAAGAGAGGTCAATAAGAGAGGTATAACTCTAGTATTAAATATGAAAAAATAAAAATAAAAATGTGTATGGTGATGAGAATAAACAAATTTCCTTGTAAACTATGTTGTACATAATCCACCGAGTGGTCGTTTGTGATTGAGTTGCATTGTAAGCATTGGCATATTTGTTTGTTATAGAAGATTTTGTTTGTTGAGTTCGTTAAAAATATACAATACTGCAATTTTCTCCTGCAATCGGTTATGGAAGAGGAATATAAAGAAAAGTGAGATTGAGGTATTGAAAATTCCTTTAAGTTGATTGCTACAAATATGTCGATGATGGCCTCTCAAAACAAAGCCAACATCAATATAGTTAGTACAATACCTTCTAGTAACCGACTACATCATTTATCCACCTTTTAATTTCAATTATTGAATTTATCAACTTTACATTGAACAGTTTCTCTATATAAAGATAAAAAGTGTTGCACGTTGCAACTGTTGCAACATCGGCGAGTCCATAACTCTAATATGAAAATAAAAATTGTGCCACCACCAATAATTCAGCAAACTTCACTTTATTGTACTAAAGTGAAAGTGAAAGTCAGAAACAGCCCCACCACCATTAATAATTTAGCAAGTTGCACATGTATGTGTTTGTCTGCTTGACGATCTGGACATAGGTGGACTAAGCATCGTTGAATAATAAATAATACATAATCTATGTATTGCTTCTTAGCTATTTTATACAGGCATAGATACGTACATCATCTAACAATTAAAAAATGGAAGTAGAAATTAAAACTCACTTTTTAAATATGACTCAGTTGCAATATACGTAGCAGTATTTAATTAGAGTTCACACACTCGCGTGGGTGTGTGTCTAATTTTAATTAAGAGATAAACTATACATAAATATTAAGGTGTTTTTAAATGATAGAATAATGATATAATTAGTATTTATAAATTTTTAAAAAATAATATTATTTTTTTTTACAAAAATAATATATTAATTTTTACTAAGCTTACAATATTTAAGGGCGTTCAAGTTTATTTTCATCAATAAACAACGCAAATAAATCAATGCTTCATTGTATATTACAAACATATTTATTTAATCCACATGAATAACTTAATTGATGATAGCAAATGACGTCTTAAGAAAATAGAGCTGCCCACCACAAATATAAAATCGGAGGAGCTCATGAACTTGCCTTTGCTTAACGTGATTAATTAGGCACGAAAGTAATGAACCCTTTGTTAGCTTGGAATAAAGTTACTACAAGTACACTATTTATATATATATATATATATATATATATATATATATATATATATATATATATATATAATTATAATGACATTGACAATATCTATCATCTTATTACATTAACAAAATTAAGTATATGAAAATGTACACATTTAATAAATCAACTTCCTCGTAGTTGATTCAAATGCCTGCATTAATAGATATTGTTTGATTGTGTTCAAAACTAACTAGGAGCAATGCAGGGTAAAAATAAAACAAAATTGCTAACCTTAAAGTATCTTCACTTTGAACCTTAAAACTGCACATTCACATCTTTATCATAGAAGTATTTTTGATCTTTGTGTGGATGCCAAAAAATCATCAAACTTGTGGTTTTTAAGCTACTAAGAACAATCCAAAAAAAAAAAAAACCCACTTAACGACTCTGTAAAAACTAAAACTCCGAAGAAAACAAACAAACAAAATTTCATCAGCAACATTACAAAATTTATTAGCAACAACAATTAACCACGTCCGATTTCATCAGCAGCATTGCAACAACACCAATACAAATGACAGAAATCAAACCAAACAAATACTATGAACGCGAATGGAAGAAAAAAATTAAGACATTTGCTGCAAAATTTATTAAATTAAATAATTACATTATTAATCACAACTCTATTAATTTGACTAAATTAATTCAGGCCAAATATTAACAAAAATTAAAAAAAAAAAAGGAAAACGAAGTCTCTACTATCAAAAACTATTAATTTATCAATCAATCAGGATATTGATTTTATTTGTAATTGTGAGTCAGTTTCTTACTTTCATTTGTTGTCTTTCAAAAGATACTACAATGCTCTGATAATTTGGTAATTGCAAATTAAAAAAGTCTAAATATTTCTGGCCAAAGACACTAGAGAATGTGGAAAAGAGTGATTAATTTTTGTATACACACTAGAGAATGTGGAAAAGAGTGATTAATTTTTGTATACACATATAATACAAAATGAAATTATGTGGCAATGTTGATAGTGAGTCGTTTTTGGGGAATCCATAAGTTCACATGTGCATAGACATCTGTTGCAGCCATTTTATTTTCTTATATCTCCTGAGCATTGATGGAATTTAGAGCCCCACATTTCTCATACATTATTAAGTAAAATGTGCAAATTAGGAAGAGGTAGCTTCTTTGTTCTGTTTTCTTGCATTTGCTGCAATTTTCAAGTATCACTCAAAATTTTACACAGAAAAATTATATATCTTCTATCACCACTTGCATACATTGCAATTTTCAATGACTTCCAAATCTTCATACATGGTATGCTTCCCAGTTGAGGCAGATGATGGTATGTTTCCCAGCAACCTTCAGTCACTTGCTATAGAAATTAGTACAAGTGAAATAAGCCTATTCTTTTTATTACTGGCTGAGGGTGATTTCGATAATGTTTTCAAAGATGAAATAGAACAAAGATCAAAAAGACAAATAAGTAATTTCAGTCAATATAAAATATGAGTAAGCTCATGACGTGCTTGCATGTTCGACAAACAGGACATGGCATATAATTTTATAAAATATGCTGTAACATATTCGACAAGTTTGAGGCTTATGAAATAATGGGAAAATAGATAAATAATGAAGATACTACAAGTTAAGCGAGATCAAATTAGCGAGACCAAATAACCGATCAATTTAATTCTTTGTGCAATGGCTACAAGAAAAGAGAAAATATGTCAATCACCATGCAACATTACATTAACAATTCCTCATCAGTCAATTTTGATGATATGAGATTAAAAACATCGATTTCATAATTTTATGCAATTTCATAGAAAAGATATAATTGATTTGAGTTGGTTTAACATATAAAGAAAGAGTAATTGGGAATGATATCAATGTGGAGTGTGATGAGTAATGATAGATAATGGATATTAATCATGTAATAATGAATTATGTATTTACCGAAAATATTTGGCAATAAAATGATTCTATAAACATTTAATATTTTTGCAAGAAAATAGTTTGACAATTAAAAGTAAAAGATATATATGCAATGCTCTGAAATTATTTTATCACTTCACTAGCCATTTTGTAACTACACATTAATTAGAATTTCAATTAATTTCGACCAAAGACTCTACGAGAATGTCGAAAAGAGATTTCATTTCTATATAAAAAAAAAAGAAAAGAAAATAGAGATGAGATAAGTCAAAATCAATTACAAGATGAAATTAAGAATATATTTTGTAGAAGCTACAAATATATATAATATAAATTTAATTTCGGATTAAGTAATTATAAATTTGTTTAGTAAGAGGGTCTTGTAGGAAAATAATTTTTTTCCAAAAGAGATTTGCTCAAGGAACAAGTTCAGTTAATTTGCAAAGGCTCAAATAATTTAAAGCAATGCAATTGAAGGAAATATAAAGTAATCATCATAATATTTGACAAGTTTGAGATTTTAAAAGGCTAGGAAAATAGACAAATAATGAAAACTCTACAATTTGGGCAGAGCAAATAAACAAAACAAAACATAGTAAATATTTACCATTATACACATATTTTTATTTTCTCCAAAAGCGAATGTTGCAATATTTTTTTTCCCGAAGAGAAGCGCATCTGCTATTACTACTATAGAGTGTTAGCTACTATATATGAGCACGTGTCTAATTACCAAATAAAATTCTACTTTAACAAAGAATAAAAGCTAATTTCATTGATAGCACATATTGTTCTTTATTTTATTTTATTTATTTTTTCTTTTAGTTATTGAGGTTACTTTGCAAATTGCTCCAAGCTAATTACAAAATTTCCTCTAACTTTAGGATATTTGCAATGGTACTGTCATTTTTATTCCTTCATGTGAGATGATTTTCTTCTTTAAACAAAATTTTGGGAATGAGAAACCTTACCCATTAAATGCCAACTTTTAATCTTATTATTATTCAAGCTTAGAAAACTGGAGAAGCAAAGTGCATTCATAGTCAGTTAACCTATGTCTAGCTACAATAAAGGTTCCATTTTTACTTGATTAAATATATATAAAATTAAATTGCCTAAGCCTCTGATTTCACTATTTTTCAACTTGAAATTAAAAAGCGGAATTGATGGCATTGGAGTTCTTTATTTAATTTTTCTGTAGGCCATGAGTAATTAGATGGTCATCCATTTTATGGCCATCCATTAAGTAGCTTGGTCATATATATACGTATTAGGATGTCATAGGCCTTAAAGTTAAAAATCAATCCCAAATCTAAAGTGAAAAACAGTAGTTATAACAAAATCTATGTTTTGATGTCTTAGTGTATAAGCTCGAACAATTAATCGTATATAAAATGCATGATAGAACACAGCACTCATATTTTAGCAATAATCATAAGCCCCTTAGATCATAATGATAATTCTTATTAGTCAAAAGAATCAAATTGATTTTTAGTTGTATATAATTAGAGCACTAGATCAACAAATAATTGAATACACCTTAGCTTTGCCATTCGAAGTAAGTAGCTCAACCTCAGCTGCCCAAAGACTGCCAAGCCATGAAGACAATACCAAGATACAAGATCAATAATATTAACATCAAGAATTACGTCGGAGCCGTCACATATTATACCCACCCCAATAAGAAATTAAATAATACAGTCCGAGCTCCTCTGTTTTAAAAGAAATTTACAAACCCATGCAGTGGGAGTAATTGATTAATTTATACAGTAAAGTACTCATTCCTCTGTTTCAAATCCAAATCCACTGCTCTACCATTTATTATGGGTTTGCAAGTGCCGATGTTGTTCTCCATCTTTTGTGTATATTAACATATTAATGAGTTAATAATAATGACAGAACCGGTGTAACTAAGTTATATGATGTAGAAAGAGTGGCAGCTGGACTTGCTCGGGCACAGCCTCGATTTCAGTTACTTCTTTGACCATGTCCAAGCTCTTGTAAGGGCTAATCTCAAAATTTCGTGATATTGTGCCTAGAGCTTCCTACATCATTATAACAATTTTAAAAAGTTGACGAGTCCAAATTTCCAATAACTGATAAATTGTGTTAAGAAATTGAAATATTAATAGTGATGACACAGACGCATGGAATTTCCCTGTTTTGAGTTTGACTAGAATAATCTAAATAATTTAAAACAATCCATTAAGCCAAAGTCAAGCCAATTCAAGGACCTCCCTTGTTTTTGACTTAAACATACTTAATCTGAACAATTTATAATTAAATAAATCATTCAAAATCTCCTTTAATCGAACCTCCACTTACATGGTTTAATAAAATATCAGAAAATTGCCATTACGTATAGTGAAATTCTTGTTCAGCTCATAAAGTTGTCATTATATATATTGAAAAGAAATTAATACAAAAATTGAAAATTAATTGACATTGGATTACGTTGGATTATTAGTTATTAATTAGGGTGGGAATATAATCTTGGCCTTTAAATTAAGAGAGAAAGCATTTGACAATCACGAAAACAACGACAATTCACTCCAATTAACAACATCACAAATGCATGGCCTATATTGCGAGTTTTTTTATGATTTTAATTAAAAAAGGAAATACGAAGGATATATTACATATAATTGAATTTTATCTTTGATAATTAGACAAAATAACACTAATCTAGCTAACTAATCCAACCATCATAAATACGAAGGACATTTATGCTTTGTATATTATGTTGCATGTTTTAGAAAACTGAAAATTATTGAAAAAAAAATCTTAAAAGAGATGTAATGAAAACAAAATGAGAGAATAATGCACACATCACAGCAATGTTTCATTCATTCTGAATCTATATATACAAAACTTGTATCTGATTTGTTTGGGTAATATCAGACAGGCCCCTCGAAGCCCTTCCAGCTCGAGTAAGACACCCCGAGGACAGCCTAGCTCGAGCAGCCCTTCTGGTCAAAGTTGGTCAAGGTCGAGGAATCCAGAGATGCTCGAGCCCCGAGCACTTCCTTCGCTTGCTCGAGGTCGTACCTCAGGTCAAAGCTGGTCAAGGTCGAGAGCTAAGCACTCCTTCCCCTGCTCGAGGTCGTCCCTCAGGTCAAAGCTGTCAGGGTCGAGAGCTAAGCACTCCTTCGCCTGCTCGAGGTCGTCCCTCAGGTCAAAGCTGGTCAAGGTCAGGAACCGAGCACATCTTTCCTACTCGCAGATACCCACGAGCACAGCTGGGCAAGACCCGACCCAAGGCAACCCGACCCGTTTTCTCAGAATCCTGGCACACCTTTTAATGTCTGACCAGGGTCCCACATGGTGTGGTGGAGATACTGTTGCTAGTGGCCGGCACATGCCTCCAAGGTGTCATAATTCCTAACGCACTTGCCCGACATGGTGATCTGGCCACGTGAATCGCGTTAAGGGGACAGCCGCTCATCCCTAGGGAATATTCCGCCAATCCCGGCTGTCAGAGGGACCCAGATACCACTAACGTGGGAGTGGACAGCCTGGAAATGGAAAGAGCGGGAAAAATGGAGTATAAAAGGAAACGAAGGGGAACGTTACAAGGGTTGGATTTTCTAATTCACAGGTTCTTCCTGTTCTAATTTCTCTTATCTGAATTTTCTGAAAACACCATACTTATCCCAAAAGGGGGGCGAAATAATACCTCTTTCATCTTTCCGGTCTCCCTCACTAAGGGAGATACCAAAAAGACAAACCCGAATACTGACTTGAGCGTCGGAGGGTTTTCGCCGGAACACGCCCGGCGACCCCTGACCCTGTTTTCTGTGAGTACAGGACCTGGAGATCTCCGTTCTGAAGAAGACAACGGAACAGGACGAAATCCTGCTCGAGATCGAGCTTATCGCGAGCAGAAGGACCGAGGAACTGTTTGAATCCACGAGCAGAAGGTTCAGACAGTCCTGCTCGAGCTGTTTGGAAGCACTGTTGAGGCACGCGGGAAAAATTGCATCAACATGATTGTTTACATTTGTTTAATCTAACGGCTATAACATGTGTGCTATCGAAAGCTACAGCTGCCATCTTTGTTTGTCTTCATTGCATCCTTGATCTTATATTATCATGGATACTGGGGGGTCCTTCCTTGAGACATTTCAACAAACACCTGATTCATTCTATCAAACGTCTGCATCACTATCACTAAATGATATAAGATAGTTTTGTTTTGAAATATCACCTTGATTTTCTTATTCTCAGAGCACAATGGGTGATGATTTGATCAGAAATATTAATATGCATACATCCCATTCTTCTCATTCTTTATTTTTTTCTTTGAATTGTTGATTTTCGTGTAGCATTCTTCATTCTTGCAGTGCCATTTCCTGTTATGGCAGCAGCATTCTTGATCATGGCATCACAAGCAAATGCTTTGATTTGCTTAGTTTGCTTTTTGTTTCTGACATTTCTTGGCATTGTGGGAGATAGTTTCTCATTTGATTTTCTGTTTTTGTTGTTATGGGATTTGGAGATAATATACACTTACGAAGATGGTGTAATAAAGTGCTTTTGATAAATTCCCCCTGGTTGGTTTATCTATGATAAAGAACTAATTCAAAGAGAAAATACGAAGGACATGTAATTGAATTTTATCTATCACAAGTACATTATCTATATTGCAAGTCTTTTTAGGACTAATTCAAATAGAAAATATGAACACCATATATTTAAATTTTATCTACGATAAAGAACTCTAAGCAAATTTATATACATACTGCAATACCAGTTACAAATTAATTTGCTTCTTTATTTCCTTTGATCAACAATTAAAAGTTTTCTTACATGAAATCGATAGGTAAAGGGAATTTTTAAAAGCATACATCAAAGTAATGATTAAAGGGAGGAAATCAATGTCAATGTTGATTATTGAATGTTAATTATGAAGATTTAATGTAGTTAATAACAGTTACGATGAATCCACATTTTCAATCAACAACTGATAAATTGTATTTTAAAATATTAATAGCAGTGGAATAGAATAATTAATTCGAGGAACTCACCTATAGTGCATTAAATAAATGTATTTACCAGCCGGCCACTCGAACAATTTTAATTTGGCAGCTCATTGCAATTATTGCTCTTAGTTATTGTTTTATATATATCATTACAGTAATTTCTTAATTGCAATTTGATAATTTTGTAAGCCAGCAAGTTTGTGTCTTGTAGAATTTGATTTTTTTTCAAAAAATTCAGACATATATGATGATTATTTAATTCAAAAGGTATGCTATCAACTCAGCTTTGAATTTACTGAAAATTTCTAAATCTTTTATCATGTATGAATGCCCTGCTTTTGTTCAGATGAAGCTATAGAGCAATCAATTTTAACTGACACTACAAACATTTATTAATTGACAATTTTCATATATTAACATATATATTTGTCACTTTATTAAATATTAGGTATGCCTCAATTACGAATGATAGTTAATAGATGTATAAAACATATTTGACGCTTTTCAAAAAAAATAAATAAAATGAAAACATAAATGACTTTTTTTAACTAACCATAAAGCATTCGGTCCTATGTAAAAAAAAAGGGGGCCCCGTTATGACGATTAAGTGAAATTTCATTAGGCACAGCAAAACGCAAGCGCTTCTTCACAGAACGACAATTCAATAAAGCTTGCTGCCGCCATTTCTCTACTCCGATCAAAGCTTCTCCACATCCAAAATCAGAACACCAAGCCTCCATCTTCTAAATCAGACGTTCTTCTTTAGAATTAGGACCGGTCTCCATCATTCTCACTTCTCGATCGCGCGAAGAACAACTAAGGCAATTATTTCACTCTCGCTCTCTTTCACATGATTTTTCTCTATTTGATGCCCTAAGGTCAATTTTGTCTTCTAATATTAGAACTTCCTTTGCTCTATCCTAGGATTAAATTTCGTTTTGTATTATACGGATTGTGATTTGGAATCAATAAAGTTGAATCAAAAGCCTAAGCTTTTGACCATGCATTATGAATTTCGGCCATGATGTGGAAGTTAATTTAATGCTTTGCTTTAGAAAGGATCTGAATCCATGCGGGGCATTTAAAAGAAAGTATGTTGTTTGTTGTTATTTATAAATTTTGTTACAAGTATAGGCTTAAACAGTAAAGATGAGGTGGGGCAGCTAAGGGCCTCTATTGATTTTCACTGTTTCTCCGTGAGAGGGAATTTAGTCATTGCTTTTATGATCTTACTTATGTCACTCTTGTAATGTATGTAGTGTTTAGTACCTTGTATTTCTGCAGGGGGAATGGGCTGATTTTGCAAACTGGTCACACTATGCTGTTGATTTCATTTTAGGTAAGATGACCTTGCATTATCATATGCCAGTCCTTTGAAATGTATAAGCATAGATTGGTGATTACATAACCTGTTAGAAAAAGTAATGTCTTTCATGAGGCAGGAAATTTTGGCAGTATTAACTTTTAGTTATGCCATACTCCTATTTCTCGGGATCCTTACTTCTGGACGACTGATAAAGATAGGAGCAATTCTTACTTTTTAAAGTCAGGAGCTTGCATTGAGTTTGAGGGGCTTTATTTTATTTTGTGCTGAAACTAAGGTTAGGCTAATTAATGGTTCTTTTCTTCTATTAGTTCATTAGAGGATAAGAATAGAGTATTCGATTAAGGTACTTTAGCTTCTTGTGATCTTGTTTGGTCATTTGCCAAACATGCTTGTAAAGCAATAAAATGCAACTGTTTCATGGGTGACTTTGTTTGGATGTCCCATGACCTTGAAATTGATTTTTACAATGTAGATACTATTTGTTTGTGATTTGAAAGTTTGAGTTTTAGGTTTGGAGATCTTATTGAATGATGACATAGGTATTTGCTAGTAAGTGTGTAACAACTATTAAGAGAATTTAAGCTATTAAAGTATTGTTTTGTGGTTCTGATAGTATGAAGAATAGTAAAGAGTGGCACTAATTAAGTTCATTTTAGTTCCTATGATTATATATCTGTTATTTTCACTTTAATATTCTACATATGATGTTTCAGTTAGCGGCAGGTTGTTAGAAGAGAAAGATGGTTTTAAATTTAGATTTTTGTGTGTTTGTTTTAAATTTTTATGTCATATGTAACCTTGTTATTTCTACTAGCATTGGCTGTATCATGTTTAAATCAAGCTGGAAGACGAGGAGCTCAAAGTTGTGGCTCAATAGTTGACTCCAATGATGAAAACTCTTGTCATCTCTGATGACAAGACCTCTCGATCGATAGCTACGATATTGTCGAGGTGATAATTCATGGTCTGCTCTTTAATTTTCTGCTATTGCTTCCTTAAGATCGTTGTTCTGTTCTTTGTAATTAGATTTATTGATTTTGTTGAATTCTGGTGATTGTTTTAGTTTTGCTAAATGAATGCATGATAATTGTTATGCTATTTGATTTTGTAGTTGGATTGGTTTATTGATTTTATGCTATTAATTCCTTAAGATACATATGGTAGAAGCATAGAAGATGAAGTTAGAGAGGTATTGCATCTTGAGCGTAATGCACTCCTGAAATAATTCAGAAATTCCTTTATTCTAACATTAACATGTTATTTCTCATTGTAAGGTTTACATTCATCCAAACATTGTTGATATTTCTCATGCATAAATTTTTCCTTCTCCTTGTGCATAGATATCTAATGCTTTTATTACATAAGGCAGCTTTTTCATCATCTAGTTAGATTCATAATATAAAGCTCTCAGTTAATTCAATCAAAATTTTTCAGCCTTGTCGTTAAACAATAAAATCAGTATATGGCAGTACTTTTGGTTTCGTGATGTGTAGGGCGCGTCGGGAGTTATATAGATCTCACTAACCAAGACACATTTACAGTCAGAGAAGATATAAGGTTTATAAAATATTAGACCTTTCATTAACTATTGGGTTAATGGAAATTTGTTTAATAGTTTTTCTTTTGTATGTACAAGGCTGCTTTGAAAATTTTTAGATCAATGGTGGCGTGCTAACTATAGGCTTTAATGTATAGTTTTAGAAACAAGATCTTATTTTAGATTTAAGACTTTTGATACATATATATGTACAAGTTCATGTTAATATGAATTCAGGTTTCCTATGCTTTATTGTTGTGTTTCATGTAAGTTCAACATTATAATACGTATAATATGCAGCCCAAGACAAGGAATTTCTTTTTTACCCACACATTTGACAATCTTATGCTGTGAAAAATATTTGATTTTTATTAATTGACAAAAATAAATTACAATTTTGCTAAATGTCAAATAAACATACCTTTATTTCACAACTTTTAAATAGTAATTATTCTCTTTTTTCTTGTAGTGTGAGTGACAACCTGGAAGTACTAAAAATATTAGTCAACTGAATTGCTACTGATTTATATTATTGTCTATAAACGAAAAAATAAAAATAAATAAGGAAAAAGGTCACTTTTATTCATTGATTTTGAATTGAATTGAATTGATAGTGATTTTTAAATTTTCTTAATATTGTATGTAAATACGAGGAAAACAGCTTCTAATGTTGCATTCACTTACCTAAATGAATGAAATAGGTCACGATCTCTTTTGTCTGTTTAGATTTTTTTTTTTTTCCGGACAATCTGAAGTACTTGATAGTAGCACTTATTTATTTATTTTAGTTTTGGTTGGTTATAGATTCTCCTATTCTGCATTATTGGGGAAATTATAGATTTTTCTAGATTGAACAACTTTGTTATCTTTAACAGGAAGTGGTAAAGTCAGACAACAGAATATCTGTTGCAAATTAGAAGTCAAATATGAAAAATTTCAGCCAAGGCAATCCCAATTCCCAATAGCAGAAGATATTTCTCTTGGTTTTATTTAATTTTCTGTACAGTTGTGTTGTCATGATGAGTGTAAAAGTTCCGTTGCACGAAATTGCTAGATGAAGAGAATTTTGAAAAGCATACATCAAATATGAGCATGTTAAGGCTCATTTGGAAAATGGGGTTCTGAGGATCACAGTGCCAAAGCTTGGTGAGGAGAGGAAACCAGTGTTTGCTTTGCTTGGTGTGCTATTTGCTTCTAATCTTTTCTTGGTTTCGTTGTGGGATGTTTCTCTTCGGATGTTCTGTTTATTATATTTTGAGGTTTCTTGTATGTAATAACAACAATGAAGTGCATTTTATAAATCCTGGTCCTACAGTAGTACAAGAAATTAATACGCTTGGTTTATTGTTAATGAAAATAAAAAGACTTTTTTTTCTTTGGCATTAATTATGCACTTTTAGGGGGAAAAAATTATCCCACTCCAATTCATAAAGATATTCGCTCTTCTGTTATATTAATGATCCAGAAAAATTATGCCAGTTTTGATAAATCCAAACATTTAATAATTGATAAATTGTTTTTGTAAATATTAATAGCGATGGCACAGAAACAATTAATTCAAGAACACGCCTATAGTGCATTAAATTAAAGAGTATAAATAATTTTGTTATACAGTCCAGCCTTAATGTGTTAAATTAGCTATCAAAGACCACTTTACAACAGCGTAAAAGAACATTGTAACATTATGGCTGATGAGGCGGCTGGTACTTCTGGTGAAGATTTTAAGTTAAGGCTACTAAAGCTGAAATGTAACGCTTTGCTTAGTTTGCTTTTTGTTTTCGATATTTTATGGGCTTTGATGTGGGATATTGTTTCTCTTTAAGATTATGTAATAAAGATTTTTTGATAAATAATGGTCGGTTTACTATTAATTAACCAAATTTAATTTATTTGATCAATTAATTGGTATTTGTTAGCAACATATTGTTATACAACAAAAGAAGAAGACCAACATACTAATTAATTACTCATGAACACAATCAAAATAATTTTAATCTCATATATATATATGCAAAATGTAAATAACTTTCAAATATAAAATATTTAAAAATA
>CM046812.1:492723-603569 GCA_025617385.1 Murraya koenigii
TAACTTATAATATTTATGAGTGTTAAAATTTACTTTCATCCATAAATAACACAAATAAATCAATGTTTTATTATATATTAAAAGTATAATTACTTATGTGAAGACAAAACAATCCCACCAAAGAATGAGAACAAAAGCGCACTCCACCACTATCAATAATTTAGCAAGCTTTAGATGTCGCTTGACTGAACCTGGACATGGATGGACCAATAAATAATAATCACATAATTATGAAATATATAGTTATTGAAAAATATTTGCCAATAAAATGATGCTATAAAATTTAATTCATTTGAAAGAAAACAAATTGACAATTAAAAGTAGGAGAAATATATGCAGTGCTTTATTTTATCACTAACTATTATTAGAAATTTCAATCAATTCCGATGAAAGATGGTAGATAACGTCGATAAGAGATTTGGCTTTTATACATATATATAAAATTAGAGATGAAATAAGTTAAAATTAATTATAATTTTTTTTTTTTAAAAAAAAGAAGGGAGCAGAATTATGAGTTTGAGAAGCAGAATGAGAGTCATAATCAACTCACCATGAAACCCATGATTTGATTAGAGTGTTTAGAAAGAAAATAAATAAATAATAATTTATATTTAGTCGTCCAAATATTATAAGTAAAAATAATTATTTTATTTTTTTGTTAATTAGGTTTGTATTTATGATTGAGTGACACAAAACTATATTTTAGATTGAGAATCAATTATTCTCCCATATTAAGAGGCTACAAGATTAAAATTATCATTAGTTATTTTATGACAAGAGAATCATCCAGTTTAATAAAAAGAAAAAATCATAAGATCTTCTTTATAAGAAGTGTATCTGACCATTCCTTTGTATTTGAAAAATTTCATATATATAAACTTATTAATAAATGACATGATATATATATAAAATAACACACAATAATCTTGTACTGAAGCGATTATTTACCTGCAGAAGTAGTTTCCGTAATCTTCAATTCAAAAGTAAGTAGTTGAACATATGTATAGATTGAAGTAACCGCGAGACAAGTAGCAAAAGAAATAATGCATGAAAGATAATGATCAACCAACGGCTGAAGTTTAATTTAATTGTAGATAAAAAGTTTAAGATTAAGGGCAATAACTCAATTCCATGTGTGAAACGTGGGAGCATGCAGTCCATAAAAGAATTCTTCTCTTCTAAACAAAAAATAGCGAAGTTGAAAAGCATTACCCACTAGATACTCAACAGTACTCTGTATTATTATTGCTGTAATTGGGATGATCATTTCATAAAAATAATACCGTATGAAATTAAATTATTAATTCATTTGATAGTTAGTCATTGAATAACATGCCCCCATAATAAATAGTTTAATTGAGAAACTAAACAAATAATGAAGACACAAGCTAAGCAAAGCAAATAAACAGAAGAAAATAAATTGTATACTGTCATTGAGAACTTAATTCTCTAATAAATTAGAATTTTTAAATATATATTTTTTTTATAAATTCATGTCATATACTATAGTCTTTAATTTAGGCTTTATTATATCAATTCTTTGATGTTTATCTTGTTTTATTCTTTCATAATGCAAGATTCTTGGCAGAGATACATCAAATACAAGAGTGAAATTTCAATTTTAAATTTTTAAAATGAAATGAGATATGATTTTTAATGAATAAAACGATTTATTTTTTTTTTCTAATTCTACTATCAAAGACTATTAATTTATCAATCCATCACAATATTGATTTCATTTATAACTTTCAATTAGTCAATTTCTTACTTTCATTTGTTATCTTTTAAAAGATACTACAATGCTCTGATTATTTGGTTATTACAAATTAGAAAAGTCAAATATTTCCGACCACGTACACTAGAGAATTAATTTATTACTATATAATTACTTTATTAATGAAATTAATTTCCATGCTAAAACGAAGACATAAAGTAAACTACAATTTTTTATAATCATAATGGTAATTCCTACCATCATGTTATATCAATATCGTGTCACACTAAATTATAACAAAGTTTTAGTTGTATATAAAATTAGACTTATTTATTAGAAATATATACATTTAATAAAATAATAATAAAATTAATATGTTATCAATCAAATAAACTCAATTGAAATAATTGTGATATGAAAACAAAAATTGTCCTACCACCAACAATTTTAGTAAACTTCACCATCAAAATTAAAGTGAAAGTAAAAGTTGGAAACAGCCCCACCACCATCAATAATTTCCACCATCAATAATTTAGTAAGTTGTGCATGTCTGCGCTTGTCTGCTTGACGATATAGACATAGGTGGACTAAGCATCATTCAATAATTGAGAAAAAAAAGTGAAAAAATAAATTTAGTGTCTAACAAAAATAATACATCTTTAGTGCAGGTCGTATGGATAGGTAAATCATCTAACATTTGAAAAATAGAAGTATAAATTAGAACTTTCTTTTTAAATATGATTTATTTATAATACACGCATCTGAGCATTTAATTAGAGTTTACATATATGTGGATATATGTCTAATTTTAATTGAGATATAAATTATACATAAATAAATGTTTCTAAATAATTGAATAATGATATTATTAATATTTATAAATTTTTAAGAAGTAATATTTTTTTTCAAGAACAATATATTAATTTTTAAAAAGCTTACAATATTTAAAGATATTTAAATTTATTTTCATCGATATATAATGCAAGTAAATCAATACTTCATTGTATATTAAAAGCATATTTACTTATATAAAAATAAACAATTGAATATTAAAAACATATTTACTTATGTGAAGACGAACAATCTCCCACCAGTGAAAACAAAAACAGACTCACCACCATCAATAATTTAGCAAGCTTCACATGTTGGTGCTTGTCTGCTTGACGAACTAGACGTGGATGGACTAATAAATAATAATTACGTAATTATGAAATACATATCTATTGAAAAATATTTGCCAATAAAATGATGCTATAAAATTAAAAGTCGAAGAAATATATGCAATATTTTATTTTATCACAAACCATTGTTAGAAATTTCAATCAATTCCGATGAAAGACGGTAGATAATGTTGAAAAGAGATTTGGTTTTTATATAAAAAAAATTAGATGAAATAAGTCAAAATTAATTATAATTTTTTTTAAGAAAGAAGGGAGCAGAATTATGAGTTTGGGAAGCAGAACAAGAAAATTGAAAAGGTGAGAAATCACGCATCTATACTTTTATTGACCAATGACTAATAATTTGGTAAGCAAAATGAAAAGCTTAGTAAGTGCGAAGGGTCAAGCAAAATACGACGTAAAATGTGCAAGTCTCCACACTTGTTTTGTCTGTTTGAAGAAAAAAAACAAAGCATACTACCAAGAATCAATGAAAGAATTTTAAAATAATAATAAAAAATATACACATTTTCGACTTAGAGAGGAACAAGTAATCAAAGAGGAAAGTGCAAAGTTGTCTACGTACCCCGAACTTAAATGTAATACAACTATAAAAGGAGCAAGATGAAATTTAAAAAAAAAAAATTCAATCTTTTTACAAATTAGTTTTATCACCGACATAATCAACTCGCCATGAAAACCATGATTTGATTAGAGTGTCTAATAAGAAAATAAATAAACAACAGTTTATATTTGGTCGTCGAAATATTGTAAGTGGGAATAATTATTTTATTCTTTTGTTAATTAGGTTAGTATTTATGATTGAGTGACTCAAAACTATATTTTAGATTGAGAATCAATTATTCTCCTATACTGAGGGGCTACAAAATTAAGATTATTATTATTTATTTCATGACAAGAGAACCCTTGAGTTTAATAAAAAGAGAAAGTCATAAGGTCTTCTTTAAAAGAAATGTATCTGATCATTCATTTTTACTTGAAAATTTCATATATAAAAACTTATTAATTAATAAATGACATAATATATATATATAATGACACACAATAATCTTGTACGGAAACTATTATTTACCTGCACAAGTAGTTTCCGTAATCTTCAATTCTAAAGTAAGTAGTTGAACATATGTATAGATTGAAGTAACCGCGAGACAAGTAGCAAAACAAATAATGCATGGAAGATAATGATCAACCAATGGCTGAAGTTTAATTTAATTGTAGATAAAAAGTTTAAGATTAAGGGCAATAACTCAATTTATTGCTGTAATTGTGGTGACCATTTCATAAAAACAATGCCGCATGAAACTAAATGATTAATTCATTTGATAGTTAGTCGTTGAATAATATGCGCCCACAATAAATAGTTTAATTGGGAAAGTAAACAAATAATGAAGACAAAAGCTAAGCAGAGCAAATAAACAGAGGAAAATAAATTGCATACTGTCATTGAAAACTTAATTCTCTAATAAACTAGAATTTTTGAATGTATTTTTTTTTTATAAATTCATGTCAGATACTATAGTCTTTAATTTAGGCTTTATTATATCAATTCTTTGATGTTTATCTTGTTTTATTCTTTCATAATGCAAGATTCTTGGTAGAGATACATCAAATATAAGAGTGAAATTTCAATTTTAAATTTTTAAAAATGAAATGAGATATGATTTTTAATGAATAAAATAATTTTTTTTTAATTGTACTATCAAAAACTATTAATTTATCAATCCATCACAATATTGATTTCATTTGTAACTGTCAATTAGTCAGTTTCTTACTTTCATTTGTTATCTTTTAAAAGATACTATAATGCTCTGATTATTTGGTTATTACAAATTAGAAAAGTCAAATATTTCCGGCCAAAGACACTAGAGAATGTGGAAAAAAGTGATTAATTTTTGAATACACACAAAACAGAAAATAAAATTATGTGGCAATGTTGATAGTGTGTAGTTTTGGGATATTCCATAAGTTCACATGTGCATAGATATCTCGTTGCAGCCTCTTTTATTTTCTTATATCTCCAAAACATTGTTATAATTTAGAGCCCCACATTTATTGCACATCATTAAGTAAAATGTGCCAATTAGGAAGAGTAGCTTCTCTGTTCGTTTTCTTGCATTTGCTGCAATTTTCAAGTATCACTCAAGACTTTATACCGTCAACACCTGCAGCAAAATTATATTTCTTCTATCAACACTTGCATACATTGCAATATTCAATGACTTCCAAATCTTCATGCATGGTATGCTTCCCAATTGAGGCGGATGATGGTATGTTTACCAAAGAACTTTCAATCACTTGATAAAGAAATTAATACAAGTGGAGCCTATTCAATTGATTATTCGCTAAGACAAAAATCAAAAGACAAATAAGTAATTTCAATCGATGCAAAATATGAGCAAGCTTCACACATGCATGCATGTGTCCGACTAACAAGGACATGGCTTGGAGCAAGGATCAATGGAGGAAATATAAACTCGTAATTCTATAAAGTAAGCATCAAAATATTCGACAAGTTTGAGGTTTATGAAATATTGAGAAAATAGACAAATAATAAAGACACTAAAAGTTAAGCAGAACACATAAACAGAGAAACCGATCAATTCTTTGTGCAATGGCCACTGTTACCAACAAAATATGTCTAATTGACTACATTAATCATAATTTTATGTAATTTCATATAAAAGATATAATTGATTTGAGTTAGTTTAACTTATAAAAAGGAGTGATGGAGAATGATATCGATGTGTCCTGTGATGAGTGATGATAGATAATAATTATTAATCATATAATAATGAAATATGTATTTATCGAAAAATATTTAGCAATAAAAAGTTGCTACAAAAACTTTAGGGTAATTATTAGAAACCTTCATGAAGTATAGAGTATTCTCAATTTGATAGATTGTATCTCACAGATTCTCAAGACCTCCCTTATATTAATATAGTTCCGTATAAATTAGGTCGGTGAGGATAAAATCGTAAAAGTACCGATTAATGAGAATGAAATTCAAACAAATCTTAAAATTTCACTTTGGGTTTCGAAATTAGTTCGAACTTTGTTAATGTTCGTGTGTAAAAGATGTAAGAGTGCTTCACCCAAGCAGACATTAAAACACAAAAAGAAAAAAAAGAAAGAAAAAGGGCATCTCTTTCCTCCATTCAAGTTGTAAGCATGAAACAGAGCAACCCTTTCATCTTCTTTATAATGCTTTGAATACAAGAGTTAGCTATGAACGGGGACAATGACACTAAATCCGGAGACGCCAAAATCATAGGCAGTTGACTCACGCATACACTATGGAAGAATACCGACTAGTGACTTTTGTCTTCACCTAGCAAACAACCTCGAACCGTGAATGAGATATTTTCAGATTATGTTAGTTTAATTAGTTGAATTTAGGAGATTTGGTGAATAGTGGCAAATGGAGTCTCGAAAATTTATTTGAGCTTATTTTTGTGCTTCCAGCTATTTCCGTAATGATCGTTAGTTCCATGTGAATGAGTGTCAGTAAATGCATGTTGTTTTAGGATTGATTGAAAATGGTTTCTAATTTGTAATGTTGCTGTTCGATTGATTTAAAATGACTACCTTGAGCTGTAAATTAATCTGCTGAGGATACTCGGATTTTATTCTTTATTTTAATAATAGTATTTACATGCATCTTTACTATTGGAAACTTTCATGGGTGGTTGCTGCATTCTTGCTTGCTAGAGTAGAGAGCCGAGCAATAACCAATCACTGAATCCTTTGTTTTAGCAACGTATCCGTAATAATTCAAGCAAACGAAGCTCCAACAAGTGAAGATGCATCACACGGTTTCACCGGTCCAAGCTCTAAAACGATGATGTAATGGATATTAAATGTGAAATGTAGATTGATTTATGATATAGAACAAGGCATTTGACTTCATGATTGGCAATAATGTGTCGTCATGTAAGTTTTAGTTAAGTTAAACATGGAATTGCATATTGAGAATAGTTTACAGTAGTGTCGTAAGTTTGCTATTACAATGGGAAAATTTGATTAGTTTTTTCATTTTGGAGGGTTATAATATGCAGTTTACATGATTTAATTTGTTAAGAACTTAAGTTTACTCGCTTCAACTATTTACTAAGTAGTAAGTTTCATCGTTAAAGTGGCCAAATTTGATTTGTTTTTCCATTTTTTAGGTTATAATGTGCAGCTTTATATCATTTAATTTGTTTAGAACATAAGTTTACTCATGTCAAACATTTACTAACTACTTCTTGTTGTTCCATTTCTCACCTTTATAAAAATATTTGCCAATTAAAAATCGAGGTCGTTGTGAATAAGTGACATGATTAAAGTTGGGTCCAGTAATCCCCGAGTAGTACACTTTAAAGAAACTATAGGAGGACGTCAAAGATATGATACACAAGAAGCCTATAAGATAAGTTGAAAAATTAAAGTTTAAGATCATGCTTCCATGGCGTAATTTTGAAGAGATCTTGCACAATGATTCGTAACTTCAAGATACCTTTAAACAGACTAAAGGAAAAGTCATATGCATGGGCTATGTTCACAACCACGACTGAATTAAATTTAAGGGCCACCATCCATGGAGAGTCCGAGAACTATATATAGATGTAGCACGAGGTTACGATGATCGGACCAATTGAGCAGCTTCTTGTCGGGTTGGATAAGGAGGTCGAATTTGAGTGGTTTGACCTTCGTCAAGTGAATAAAATTGTGGTACCGACTTGAATAAAAGTCGTAATATCATCAGAATTTGATACTAGAAGTGTTGTAAAAGATTCATTCGAAAACCCGCAATGAGTTGAGGCTATAGGAAATAGATCAACCAATAATGCAGCCACTGATGAGTATGTACTGTGTTATAAGATAATGGACGATGATAGTGGATATGATGTCGGAAATGATAATGCTTGGGATTCCGGTTTAGATAACTTCGAATCAGAGACAATAGTGGTTTAGCATCATATTTGTTTTCGGATGATGAAATTCGGGATGCATTTAACAAATATGAGGCCAATTCGTGGAGTTTTGAGTTTAGTTCGGATGGGAGAAGATTGTGTTGAAGGTTGGAGCACTCGTGACAAGAATGTGGATGAGTTTAGGAAGGTAGTGAAAGTATTTGCGATACATAATGGCTTTAGGTTGAAAAGGGTAAAAACAAAAAGAGTAGAGTGACATTGACAGTACAAGATAGGTTAGTAGTCGGAGGATTCATTTCAGTTGAAACCGAAATGGGAAACACTTTCAAATCGAAATATTTCAACTTGAACACATTTATGCTAGAGGTAATGACAACTATGAAGTAAATTCGACTTTGATTGCTGCAACATTCCTTCATCTGCTTCGAGCCAACCCCTCGACTTAAACATCAAGTAATTGCAAGTGAGTTGTTTAGGAGATTTGGTATTAAATGTAGTAACCAGAGGTCAGTATAGAGCTAAAAACAAGGTGTTGGAGCTCGTTAGGCGGGACCATAAGACCAATTACACTAAACTATACAGGTATATGCATGCAATTCTCAACTTTAATCCAAGTTCAACTATAACTATTGATAGAGATTGGTTAGGTGGTGGCCGTAACCCCTATTTTAAGAGGTTTTTTGTTGTGTTTGATGCAAATAGAATAGGGTTCTTTGAGGGTTCTAGACAGCTTTATAGGTCTTGATAGTTGTCATCTAAAGGGCTTATATAAAGGTGTCTATTTGCTCACTGTTAGTTTAGATGCCAATTATGGTATATACCCACTAGCCATGTGTGTTGTTGGGAGTGAAAATATTGAGTCGTGGGTTTACTTTATGGATAAATAATATAAGCAAATAGGTCAGTAATGATGGTAGTAGGTTATGTTTCTTGAGTGATAGGCGTAAGCAAATTCTCAATGCTTTAGAGATTATGTTTCCGATTCTTTGAAAAGGTATTGTTGTAGGCATATATATGCCAATTTCAAGTACAAATTTCCTAGAGTACTATTGCGGAATTCATTATGAAAAGGTTGTAGAAATTTGAATGTAGCAGACTTCAACACTTCTATGTCCGAGCTGAACAATATCCATCCCGCAGAGACTTGATTGGTTGATGTAGATTCCAGTTCATTGTTGGGCCAAGCATAGATTTTCAACGCACACAAAGTGCTCTCATATAACTAAAAACATGTCGTAGTCCTTCAACAACTGGATAAACAATTTTAGAGGGCTGCCTATCGTTAGGATGTTGGAGGAGATAAAAGAAAGGTAATGAATCTTATTCATAAAAGGTATAAGCGAGCTATTCTTTATCAAGATGAGTTGCCACCACAAGTTAGAAGGAGAATATTGGCTAGAAGGATAAAGGCTAATTCTATGTCGCTTATATTCGGGCATAATGATACCTTTGAAATTACTGGAGGATGTTTTTAAGAGAAAGTTTGTCGATTTAAAGGCCCAAACAAAGTGATTCCATTGAGTGGCAAGTGTCTAGTTTGCCTTGTGCTCATGCTACTGTGTTGCATCGATGCTATGAGGTACAACGTCAATGATTTTGTGCATCCTTCATCGAAGAACGAAGCATTGATGAACACTTACAAGCATCAGTACTATTCTGCGTCCGATGAAAGTAAGTGGCCTCTTGAGTTTCATGATAACATACTTCCTCCAGTAATCATTAAAGCTACTAGTAGGCCTCAAAAGAAGAAAGAAGAGAGGTCGATAAAACCGAGGAATTTAAGAGAAGTTCTAGAGCGGATATAGTAATTACGACTGAATGGGGGCATATAATGTGTCAAGACATGCAAAGTTAAAAAGGGTTCAAAAAATGGGAAGGAAGAAAAGTAAAGTCAACGAGAGGTTAATTTATATAATTATAAGTTTTATAGTTCTTTTCATCTAAATTTCAGACTTATAATTTCACTTAATAATCTAATTCACTTAATAACATAATGATTTGTTTATATTGTAGGTCAAAGGAAATGGAACAGGCACCAACGAAGTGATAGAGGACGAGCTCGTGAACCTACAATTAGCATGAGGCAGCGAACTGGCATCGCGAATCGGATCAAAGGAGATTGTCCATGACAATGGTTTGAATCTGTTGCTCTATTGCTTACTCGTTCTTGTTTTACTCGTTTGTAAACTTTTACATACTTACTAATACAAATTTTTGTCATTGAAGGACTACTAACTCAATTTTAAAGAGCTTGTAGATAATGAATCCTCGCAATGCAGCCTTTGGTAGCAAGAAGTTCTTTTGGACGGTGATGATAGAGTCCGGACTAATCCCTAACTATAATTTTTTGGATGGATGGGATGGTACTTCACCTAACCGCTGTAAGCTTTAAATTGTATAGATGTTGTATCATCTTTTGCTCAATCATATCGATAGGTTTGAGTCTTTTTGTTAATTTTTGTAAACTGTGTGATACCTAGATACTCACACCATTAACAAGGTTGTTTAGTTAAGCCTTCAATAGTTCCGAACTTAGCAAATTGCTTGAAATTGATTTTTGTAAATATGGGCTGTCGTTGATGTTGTATTGGCTGATTGTATTACAACCATCGATGATCTGTTTACACTTGTGTTGCTACTCGGATTTTATTGATATTGAAATATCACATTACTACATTATATTGCTTGATGTTTTTACTTCAAATTTATATTGTTGATGGGTTGGAGTACGTGTGTATTAACATTGTTAAGCCATATTTATACACATTATTGAATGTATGTGTTATTCTTTGACAGATGCTCAAAAATTGTTTAAAGTGGTAGTTTGTGTCCTTAATTATATTTGGATGCTGATAATTGCTTGTCTGCTATTAGTTTCACTTTTTTTTTTTTAAGAAGTATAGATGAGTGGCTTTGTTGACTCTATGTTTCATTTCATATCTTGTTTGAGAAATGTATTTCACTTAGAAAGCACCAATTGCATTTCGCTTATAAAACAACAAATGTATTTTTAGTCATCACTGGTATATTTACTTGAGGAAGCATTAGACTTAATGACACATTACATAAAGTACATCACAACATTAAATAGAAAGAACAACACATTCAATACAACCATAACCTTAGCAACAATTGCACCCTTCGTAGATTTTTGTGACTTCTCCACTATGGTCTTCACTGTCTTCACATCTTTTTAAATTCCAAATAGCATTGCATAGCATACCTCTGTTGACATACGTCCTTCAAATAGAGCTCCATTGCTAAAATCATCTCTATTTGGTACCCACCACTTAAAACATCCGCAACCATTTTTTTTAGCACAACAATAATAAAGCATATGTGGATTGTCATCGATTTTTGAAGTCTTTAAATCAGCTCTCATGTAGCATTTGCTTATCTTATTTGAGAACCAAATGAGTTTGCCATTGATTGTATTCTTCCAAGCTAACTCATATGTGTTTGATCGAACCAAATTGTTTGAACTTTGTGAATCCATTGACGTGCAAGACTGCTCCAACTTTGAATAATGCTTGGGAAATGCTGAGTTTTTAAATTGATTGTTGAAAGATATATCAGATATGGTATAGAGATGAAGTGAAATTGGCAGTACTGGTTGGTACTTCTGAAGTGAAATGAAAGTTAATTTTTCCCTTGAGTTTGAATTGAAAGTTTATGCTGTCTATTTAGCTTGTTTATGATTGCTTACATAACCACTGGAACTGCCAATATAACTGTTAAAGGCAAAGATAATAATGTCAGTTTTGTTGCAGTTAATTTTCAAATTTCACATCCATTCTTAAAAAAAATTGAAAAATACTGATTATAATCTTATAATTCTTATAATCTTCAAGAAATTGAAGCTTCCCATATTATGTCCTCAAAATGCTCAATTGTGGATTACTGGATTTAGCATGGAGCACCTGATACTTTTAAAATTCAAGACATGGTTTTTTGTGTATAGCCATCAAGTACTTTGGCCCTCAGTTGTGGTATATGGGTCTATACCAGCATCAGGTGTGACATGGTGTCTGGCATAGATACCATTGGAATAAATCTATTCAGGTACCATCTATTCAGGTAAGGAATAAATCTAGGTACTGCAACAAAAAGAGCCAGTTAAATAAAATATGCGTGATGAATCAGAAGTTAACAAAAATATATGTGATGAATCAGAAGTAGATATATACCAAATATTACAGCACACAAAACCAAGGTATGTGAAGTACACTAAAATTATTTCTTTACCTCCTCAAGGGTTGAAAAAGTACATAGTAGCTACTTCTCAAAGACCTGAAATTAGCAACGGAAAATTTGATGAAATAACAGGTGAATCCCACATGTATGTAATATGTGCAGAATGAAATTAAAATTGAGTTTGCACAATTTATTGCTATTCATAAAATTAGAACAATCTTTTATAAATTTAAAAATACGACAACATTTAAAAGAAAATAAGTACAGAACTTTTAAACAACCCAGTTATTAAAATGCAATGGAAGTAGAAAAGGAGTAAGAAACCAAGAAAACACTTTTTGAAGCACTCCAACAACCACCATGGTATTTCATATGCTTTAAGTTCTCTGCACAGGTGCATATGCCAGTAAATCTCTCAGATTCATGTCTGCTTTTCTACAGATGTGTAAATTCTGTAGCAAAGTTCACATTCCAGAGAAAGCAAAGATCGTACCCAAAGTTCTCCAACCCAGGGACAATTGTTTGTGGCCCTGGAATAAACATCTCTCACAACATTACCCACCTGAAGGAGAGAGTAGATTAGTATACAAATAGCTGCAACAGAAGAATTGAAATAGGAAATAAGAGAGCAAACCTTTAATGTTTTGTCAAGATAACGAGTATAATCAAGCCAGAGATCACTTGGTACAGGAAAGTCAGTAATAGCACGTTCATAGAGAAGTTGAACTCGAGCAGGATCTCCGGAAGATTGCTCATACTTCAAATAGATCTACAACAATAACAGATTTATAAAATAATATTAGACTTGAAAACACAAAATAGAAAAAGGAGAGGAAGGAAAATAATGACACATGATATATATATATATATATATATATTGGTTAAGAAAAAAAAGATGATATATAAAGTGCAGATATTAATTTTAAGCTAGACAATAACAAAATACTCATAATTCCATAAGAAGAAATAAAAAAAAAATAAAATTGAAATTAATAAAATTTCTAGCTAGATTTCACTTATTATAAAAAGCTATCAAATGATGATAGTAAAGTCATCCACCGTGTATTGTTGAAATTTCTCTGAGTCAGATAAATCCTGCCTAGAAATCTGCTCTTGAAGATGAGCTCGTGCATTACATATCTCCAATGCCTTTTGGTATGCTGAGGCAACATTAGAAGAAATCCCATCTAGATTACTAGATTCGACGTCAAGAACAGCCCCTGTTCCACCTCCCAAGACTTGTAGGCAAGAAGAGTTGTACTTGAGTTAGCAAGGGAACAGACAACTGGCGATCAAATATACTTTGAATCCGCTGAATCTGTTTTTCCTTTTCCTGCAAAACAAGCAGCAAGGCTCTTGGAATGAATCCTTCTTGTGTACCAGGGAGCACACAACCCCATCTCTTTCTATAGATGGTAATAAATTAATTATTTAAACAAAAAATAAAGTAAAATAAATTGAAATCTCTCACCTTCGAGTTAGTCTTGTCAATTGTACAAAATATAGCTTGCTCAAATTCTCTGTACAATTCCCATATTTTACTGCCTTCTGAACATGCAGACCAGCAGCAGTAATAGCCTGCTCAAATAGATTCCTTGCCTTTGAAATGCCATCGGGTAAACATTCATGTATAGATGGATCACATTCTTGTACAAATTTCAAGTAATCACACCAAAGAGGGACAGACTGCATCAGACAAAAGTGAATTCAGCTGTCTTTAATTTCAATGAACTACTATAACGAAAATCTCCACAATTAAATTACCAACTTCTTTTGCTATTCTTATTGTCATCATCAAGAACTTTATTTACCATTAAGGAAACGGAAACAGATGATATAACATGCAATTGAACTTTCATATAAAACCAAAATACTGCTCTTCAGCCACTGTATAATCATTTCTTTGGTGGAAAATGATTCAGATATTAAACTTTATGCATCTATATGAATGGCAGTGATGATTATAAGGAGGGAGTGAAAGGAGAGAAATGGCACAGAGCTGAGAGAGCAAGTGGAAAGTTTTCAAGGCAGTTTAGGATGCCAGTGAGTGCTGACTTGGAACATTTTAAGGCTCATTTGGAAAATGGGGTTCTGAGGATCACAGTGCCGAAGCTTGCAGGGGAGCAGAAAAGGCAGCCTAAGGTTATTAAGATTGGTGAAGAGTCTGGTAGATCTTCTGGTGAAGATATTAGGGCCATCAAGGCTCAAATGTAATTGATTAAAGAATCAAGTGTTTGCTTTGCTCGATGTACGAGTTGTTTTTGATCTTTTCTTGGTTTTGTTGTGGGATGTTCTCTTTGGTTCTTTGGATGTTCTGTTTATGTTTTTATGGGTCCTTTGGATGTTGTTTTTAACATTTAACAAACAATAAACTGCATTTCATAAATCTTGTTCTACAGAAGTACAAGAAATCACTACCGTTGGTTTATTGTTAAAAAAAAAAGTCTTTTTCTTTGGCATTGAAGCAGTTATTATGTATCTTAAGGAAATAAAATTTATCCCACTTTAATTCAAAAAGATATTCCCTACACTGTCATATTAATTTGAGATGAATTCAAATATTTAATAACTGATGAATTGTATTTATAAATATTAATAATGATAGTACTTGAATAATTAATTCAAGAACCTGTATATGGTGCATTATATTAAAGAGTATAAATAATTTTGTAATATGTGTTTAATTAGTAAACAAAAACCACTTTACTGTACGGCACCATTAAAAGAACATTGTTGCCGATGAGACAGCTGTAATTCTTCAGGCCGAAATGTAATTAGAGAAGTATAATGTTTTGCTTTTTTTTTTTAATACCTTTTGGCTAAATGCTTTGCTTAGTTTGCTTTCTGTTTTGGAAAATTTATTGGCTTTTGTGTGGGATGTTGTTTCTCTTTTGATTCTCTGTTTTTATTTGATGGGATTTGATAAGATAGTGTGCATATATGAAGATCATGTAATAAACTTTCAACGACTAAGAATGAGATAGTCATAAGAAATTAATTAATTAATTAAATAGTTTTCAACTGAGATTTTGAAAATACATTCACAAACACACCCAATTTAAAATGAAAAATGCAAATGATATAAGATTTCAATCTTCCTCCTCAGTCATCAAAAACCCATTTATAATTTATTCCAAAACATAAGGTATATGGATTAACAAATCCTAATATTGTCTTTCATTCTTTTTGCATTTCTCTTTTGTATATACACATACACACATATGTGTGATATAAATAACTTTCAAATGTAATAAATATTTAATAATCACCAAATCAACAATTCACTAGTTAGATTATATATGGACGAAATAATGTTAGTCTAGCAAATCCAATCATAATCTCAAAACAATATTGTCCAAAGTCTGATGAACAGAAATAATACAGTCCACCTCTGCTAAATAACGCAAATCCATTGCTCAAGAACCCATTATAGACACGATAAACTCACCAACAGTCCGACACCGAACCTTATCAATTTAAAATAGTTTTCAACTGAGATTAAAATTACATACGCAAACACACCTAATTAAAAAAAAATATTAATAATAAACTATTCCACTCTTTCAATATTAAATAAAAACATCAAAAATCCATTTCCTATCTATTCGAACAGACGGTATATGGGTTAACAAGTCCCAATATCGTCCTCCATCCTTTCTGCACTTCTCTCTTATCAACGGACAATTCCAGATGCTTAATCGCAAAAGTGAGGTAGGCAGGCCCTTCTCTGGAAAGTATTTGAGCTTGGGACATTCCCAGAGTTGCAATGAAGTGAGGTTTTGTGGCTCAAAAATTGAAGAAGATAGGCGCTCCAGATTTGGAAAATTTACAATCGTCAGATAGGTTAGAGAGGCAGGAAGAGGAAGCGTGGTTTCTAATCTTATGTCCTTTTGCTCTGGTGGAAATGACACCATGTCGTCATCACATCCTCTGATTGTGAGTTCTCACAGAGAGGAGAATCTGTGAAATCCCCGGCCCCACTCAATCACTGACTTCCAAATCTTCATATTATACCAAACATCAAGTGAATGAAGGTTGGTGGGAAAGCCATCTTCTTCAAGGCTTGGAAGCTTCCCTCCTATTCTTAATTCTTGAAGAGAGTTCAAATTGTGCAATCCCTTGGGTAACGCCTCTAGTCTCTCACACTCAATAATAGTGAGCTCAGTCAGTTTCGCACAAGGCAATCCCCCTTCGGGAAAGGACACCAGACTTTTACAAAACCAAATTATAATCTTTTGAAGCTGGAGGAGATTATGTAAACCATTCGGTAAAATTTTCAGATTTTCACATGAAGAAATGCTGATTGTTTCAAGAGATGTGTTGTTGTCCAACCTTTCTGCTATTGACTCCAGCTTTGAACAACTCCAAACACGAAGGAACTTAAGAGACGGAGGTAGATTGCCAACTTCAAAGGACTCAAGCGTGGCAGGTAACTCTTTTTTTGAAAATATACATGTCAGTGATGGACACCACCAAATTGTTAAGTCCTCAAGAAGAGATGAGGTGTCCCTTCTACTCGCTGCTCGCTACTCGGATGTCCTCTTCCACTGCCAAAGTCCTTATATTATCGCAATTGCGGACTTCCAACTTCTTAAGGCTCGGTGGTAGTTGGACTCCAAGAATATATGTCAACGAATGGCAATATTCAATATTCAAGCTCTCGAGAGATGAATTGGTGTCGCACATCCATGCCTCTGGTAATGATTTCAGTGCATCACAATTCTTAATCTCAATTTTCCTCAACTTGGAAGGCAGAGCAACCTCAGGAAAAAAAACTAGGTACCTGCAGTTGTAGATTTGTATCTCTCTCAAGGAACTAAGGCTGAGCAATGATTGTGGCAGCTTCACAAGGCCTTTGCAATTTCTCAATCCAAGATATTCGAGTCTGCAAGACAACTCACAGAGCTGCTCTTGGTCATTTTCTTCCTCCACCACCAAGGATTCAAGCTTGAGACACCTTCCAATGCTCAATCTTCTGAGAGAAATAATGTCTTGTAGTAATCCGTTATGACTCTTCCATATATATGTTTGCTCTTCAATATTATTTATATCCAATTCTTCTAATTTTGGCAGTTGCGGCTTCAATGGTCCTGCAAAAAACACTTGATTTGATGTATCTTTACAAACCACTGAATTTTGGGACCAAAGATGATCAGTTGCACTTCTCCACACAACCTTTTTGCATCCACCAATTTCCAATTTGCAAAGAGTTGGAAGACTCGTAACTAAAACTAATAATTCTTCACATCTTTGAATAACAAGAATCTCCAATGCGAGTGGGCATTCGGCAATGTTCCTTGCAGCTTAAGACATCTTAAAATGTGAAGTTCTCTCAATTTAGGAAACCCTTCGACTCCTCGACTAGATTTAAGAGGAATCCAGTCTTCCCATTCTTCCATGTCTTCAAAGCGAAGAGTCTCCAAGCATGGAAAAGGAATTGGAGCATCATTCCCATAAAACTCGAACCCAATCTCCTTACTCGCTCATTCCACGTCATTGCAAGATGCTTTAGAGAAGGTAGTTGCTCGATCGACTGAGTGGTAGTACACATGCCACAATCTTCAAATTTTAGAGTCACCAAATTTGAGAATGAGGAATCTCCTAACCAAGCTGGAAACATTTTACCTCCAAAGCCACTGATACAAAATTCTTTTAGATTTTTATTAGGTTTTAGCATGTCGAGTACGCCCTTTGCAGTTTCTACCTCCTTTGAAGACGAACCATCGGTGCTGCATGTCCATCGAAGCATTAACACTTTAAGATTCTTCTTTCCATCCAATTGAGCCTCCTTAGCATCATCAACGTCTTTGACGTTCTCTAATTTTGAAATGTTAAGTGTCCCACAAAGATGCATCAAGAACTTCAGCGCTCTTAACCCCAAACCACTATCTTTTCCCACAGCAAAATTACATAACGTCTGAAGACATATCAACTTACCAATTCCTAATGGCATTTCCTCCAATGAACGTGTATTTGAATTTTTCAGATGATGCAATTTGATGAGGTTTGCCATGTCCGAACACAACTTCTTAAGTCGACTGACAATCTTCCAACAAAAGAGTGTGCAAATTGTAAGCTTGTTGATCGATTCAGAGTGAGTTCTAATTTCGGTTCGAGATAGGTTAAGGTACCTTAAATACCTCAAATCACCAATTGAATTTGGTAGCTGTTGAAAAACAGAGACCAACAACAGAGCTGATCTTTGTCACCCAAGATTGCCACCAATTACTCAAGATCAATGATTCGACTTAAGTGTAATTCGAACTAGATATGTGAAACAAATTAATTGCAATTTAACAGAATCAAATTACCAAGAATGAAGCTAAAACCAGCAAGATCAAGCACACAGAAAACAGAGCAAGTTATAGTGGTTCGGTTACCAGGTAACCTACATCCACTGTGAAAAAGAGAGCAAGATTTCACTAAACCAATCTAGCTTTATATCTTTGTGGCTCAACACCTGGTAATCCTTCTTTAACCTTATAAATCCACTTGCAGCCAACTACTCTCCTGTTGTCTGGTCTTTTTATCAGTTTCCAGGTCTGATTCTTGATTAATGATTGCATTTCCTCATCCATGGCTTTCTTCCATTCTTTAGACTTATCACAGTTCACAGCTTCTGAATATGTTTTTGGTTCCTCAGTTTCAATCTCATGTGCTGCTGTCAATGCAAATGCAATCAAATCTGCATAAGCATATCTCTTTGGAGGTCTTATAATTCTTCTTTCTCTATCTCTCACCAGCTGATAGTCTCTGACTTCTTAAACACCATCAGTTTCCTCTTCAGGCTCAGAAGTTTCCTTATCTGACATTTCTTCTGGTTCAACTCTTTGTTTCTGTTTTGTATCCTGATTTGATAGCTCCACCTCAACATAAGTCCTATGTTCTGGATTGTTGGAATCAGCAGCTGTTTGTTTGGACTGGGTTGAATTTAACAACAATTCAGACTCATTAAACACAACATCCCCGCTTATGATGGCCCTTGGTGGCTTAAGATCGATGCACCGTAGCTTATAGCCCTTAACCCCATCAGGATAGCCAAGAAATATGCACCTCAAGGCTCTAGGTTGTAGTTTGCCTTGCTTAATATGTGCATAAGCAAGAAAACCAAAAGCCCTCATATTAGAATAGTCAATTGGTTTGCTGGACTAAAGCTCAATTGGTGTCTGAAGTTAATTCCGGATGAGGGCTTCGTTCACTATATAGCGAGCAGTTGAAAGTGCCTCGACCCATAGAGACTTTGACAACTTTGAGTGAATCAGCATGCATCTCACCTTATCAATCAAGGTTTTATTCATTCTTTCAGCTAAGCCATTTTGTTGGGGTGTATATCTCACTGTTTTATGTCTCACAATTCCATTTCCAGAACAGAAGTCATCAAATCTCTTGTTACAGAACTCTAATCCATTATCAGTTCTTAGCCTTCTAACCCTTATGTTTGTCTGGTTTTCCACAAGAGTTTTACAGGTTTGAAACTTTTCAAATACATCTTCCTTACCCTTCAAGACATATACCCAAACAAACATTGAATAATCATCAATGAGAGATAGAAAATACCTTGCTCCCTCGAAGAAGTCATGCATGCGAGCCCCGCAGATCAGCATGTATGTAATCTAGAGTACCTTTTGAATTATGAACACCAGTACTGAATTTGATTCTTGAAGACTTTCCTAGGATGCAATCTTCACAGAACTTCAAGGTATCTATCTTGTCCACTCCTAAGACTCCCTGTTTTGACAGTTCTTTAAGCCCTTTTTCACTCATATGACCAAGCCTCAAGTGCCACAACATGGTCTTGTCCAGATTCTGATTTGAGACTCCAACATCACCTACAACAGTAGTTCCTTGGAGAACATATAATCCATTTTTCATATCTCCTTTCATCAATATCATAGACCCTTTCAGCACTTTTAAGGTTCCAGATTCCAGCTTAATTATGCATCCCATATTATCAAGCATGCCAAGAGAAATGAGGTTTCTTTTCAGTTCAGGCACATGTCTCACATCCCTTAACTCTCTAACCATGCCATAAAACATTTTCAACCTAATTATGCCTCTACCCACCACCTTACAGCTAGCATCATTTCCCATTACAACAATCCCTCCATCACAGGTTTCATATTTTGTAAACAGATGCTTATTTGGGCACATATGAAAGGAACAACCAGAATCTAAAACCCAGTTACCTTTGCTTTGGTCATTTGTGGCTATAAGAACACCAGCTGAGTCATAACCATCTGAATCTTGACATTCTGATGCAACAGCAGCATCACCATTTCTTCCTTTATGATCTTTGTTTCTTGTCTTCCTCTTAGGGCAGTCTTTCTTGAAGTGTCCTTCCTTGTGGCAATGGAAGCACTTAAGATTCTTTGGTTTAGACTTGGACCTTCTCTTATTTTCTCCATTCTCGACTCTTTTATCTGGTCTTCCTCTGACATTCAGACTTTCTCCATCTCTTGAATCTTTCTTGATTGCTGCTTTAGAACTCAGAGCTTCCTTCACATCTGTCATGGTAAGAGTTTGCCTCCCATACATGAGTGTATCCACCAGATGTTCATAGGAGTTTGGTAATGAACACAGCAGGATCATGGCTTTGTCTTCATCTTCAATCTTCTGATTATGTCTTCCGGATCAAGAATGATCTTATTGAAGGCATCAATGTGATCAGATATTGAAGACCCCTCATCCATCTGCAAGGTGTAGAGTTTTTTCTTAGTGGCCAATCTCTTGGCCATGGATTTCTTTGTGTATAAATCTTCAAGTTTCTTCCACAACCCAGCTGCTATTTGTTCCCCTCCAACCTCTCTGAGTACACCATCACCAAGACTCAGAATTATTGCACTGTGGGCTCTGTCTAGAATATCTGCAAGATCCTCATCAGAAACTTTTCTTGGCTTCTTGGATGATGAAGCTTCAGCAAGTGCTTCATCCAGCCCTTGATGTACCAACAGGGCCCTCATCTTGAGTCTCCACAGGTGGAAATCATTTTCACCAGTGAATTTCTCCACATCCAGTTTTGGTGCAGCCATCCTTTGATCCAAAGTTTGGTGGTAAGCTCTGATACCAATTTGTTTCCAACAAATCCCAGAAATACAGCTGGTCTGTAACGCTCCTTTGGGGGCTGATTTCTTCGTGTATAAAAGGCCATGTAACCCAAGGTTGAGGGGGATCGATTCAGTGACATTCCCTTGTGAGCTTTGTATCTGTTTGAGATTGGTTTAGTGAAAGCTTGCTCTCTTTTTCACAGTAGATGTAAGTTACCTGGTAACCGAACCACTATAACTTGCTCTGTTTTCTGTGTGCTTGATCTTGCTGGTTTTAGCTTCATTCTTGGTAATTTGATTCTGTTAAATTGCCATTAATTTGTTTCACATATCTAGTTCGAATTACACTTAAGTCGAATCATTGATCTTGAGTAATTGGTGGCAATCTTGGGTGACAAAGATCAGCTCTGTTGCTGGTCTCTGTTTTTCAACAGTAGCTCAAAGATGTGATACTCACGCAGAGAAAAGACCCTTAAGCGTTGGAGATTGAACAACAACTTAGGAAGAACGCTAGGAGCCAAGTATCCACCCCAACTATTTGATAATGTTACTGGTAAGAATGTTCTCAAATGTTGGAAATGATACAAGTTCTCAAACCTTTTAACGCCATCGTAATCTCCACGAATGTAGGACAAATGACGAAGACTTCGTTGCTTATCAGCCTCTGAGGTATACTCCATTGTGAAGTATATTTCCCCTGCAGCCCACCGGGCAAGGTCGTTGATAAGATCGTGCATCAAAAATCGTGATGCATTGTTGCTTGATTGCTGAAAAAATGATCTTGAATGTAGCTCCTTAAAGAACTTCCGACCTAAATCTTCACTAGGATTCTCACTCTCTTTGTGATCCAAGAAACCCACGGCACACCACAATAAAATTATCTCCTCCTCTTCAAATTCATAATCCTTTGGTAACAATGAGTAGTATGCAAAGCATTGTTTCAAAGTTGGAGGAAGATAATAATAGCTCACTGCAAGGGCTGGAATAATGCTGCAACTCTCTTCTGGTAATTCCCATATCTTGCTACTGAGTACACCTTCCCACTCACTTCTATCATGATTTCCACGTAAAAGTCCACCAAGTGTTTGTGCTGCCAAGGGCAAGCCATTGCATTTGGTCACTATCTTCTTGCCGATTTCCTCCAGTGATTTATGTGAATTGAAATCTGTCGTCCCCAAAGAATGTTGAGCGAATAAAGATAGACAATCATTATCTGACAACTTTTCTAATTCATAAGCTGAAACAGTCCCCATGAATTCTGCAATCTTGTGATTGCGAGTAGTGACAATAATCTTACTTCCCTGTGCACCAGCTTCAAATGGACGGCTGAAGTCAACCCAATCATTGTACTTCTCATTCCAGACGTCATCTAAAACAATCAAAAATTTCTTTTGAGACAACTGCTTCTTTAGCTCCTCTTGAAGCTTATTCAAGTTGAGAGTATCCACGTTCTGGTCAGTACCAATGGATGTCAGAATTGATTTTGTTAGCCTGCTAACATCAAAATCAGCAGAGACGCAAGTCCATACCCTGAGATCAAAATGATCTTGAACTCGATCATCATTATAGACAAGCTGAGCAAGAGTGGTTTTGCCCAGCCCACCCATACCTACGATAGGTATAACAGAGAATCCATCATCATTCCTCAACAACATCTTTCTTTTCTGTTTCTCTGCCATATACTTTGGCTTCATTCACCAAAGAGGTTGTCTCTCGCCTTTGCCTGTCTTCTGTGGTCCTCCCGGCCGAACTTACGTTCAAACCCAGCGAGTCTTTCAGTGTTACAATATCTTGAAATCTGTCGTTGATCTCTTTGATTTTGGACATCATGGCGTAATCAGACTGAATCGATTGTGGAGTACAAGTGGTGCAGCAAGAAGGAATGAGCTTCCGAAGCTTACTTGTTCTTGTACGACTGCTGCTGGGTTGATCATGAGCAGCAGCTGGTCCTCCATTTCCAATCAGCAACTTCCTCTGGAAAGCCTCAGTTTGGAACTCATCCAACAAGTCTTCAACATCATAAGCCAAGTTCTGAAGCTCGCCAAGCCACAACTTCACAGACAGATCAGTCCTCTTCTTCTCATTAGCATCATTAAGCACCGACTTGATCATCACCAACTTGTTCTTCCACTTCATTAGATCGGCCTGGATTCGCTCTTGGCGTGCAAAAACCGAATCCCTTCCGATGCTAACTTATTGACCAGCAACTCAACGGACGCCGTAAGGATTGCCTCTCCGATGATTGACATTTTTTTTTTTGGTGAAAAAAACCAAATTATGAGTTTATGGAAATTAAAGCAAATAAGAAAGTGAATTATAGTTTGTGATTGCGAAGGGTCTAGCAAATCTAGAAATCAATTAATTAAGCAAAACCAACCACAAAAGTGAAAAGAAAAATAGAGCCGCCCACCACAAATATAAAATCGGAGGAGCTCATGAACTTGCCTTTGCTTTACATATTAAATTAAATAAAATTCAAAAATCTTGCCTTTGCTAATGAATCCCTTAAAAGGGAGTGTATGCGAGTTGTTTATTTCAAGAATAGGCTGGACCCAACCAGCTGCACTTTTTTCGTTATAATTAGGACCAAAAGGGTGCATGATTCAGTGAATTACTTCTGAATAAATTTCAAATTATATTTAAGAACCATAGCATTTCGCGCGATAAATCTATTTTTATTCTCTATCAACCAAACCAATAATGTAGGACCATTAACATGGTTAAAGCTAAAGTTTGAAGTGTTAACCTGGAAAAAAGTTACATTCTTCTTCTCTTACCGTCAATTCAGGTCCATTCCAAAAGTTTGAAGAGAGTTTATCAATTCTTCAACACTAAGAATATCAACATTCTTGCTTTCTTACAATGTTGAATAAAGAGAAATAAATTGTTGAATAAGGAGGAAAATAGAATGTATCTACCTTGGCTTTAGAAGTCTTCCGCTTATAAAGCACGCTAAAAAAAAAAAAGCTCTCTTTTATTACTACAGGTACACTATATATATATATATATAATATATATATATATATATATATATATATATATATATATATATATATATATATATTTATATAATTACAATGATACTGACAATATCTATCATTTTATTACATTAACAAAATTAGGTATATGAAAATATACATATTTAATAAATCAATAACACTATTAGAATAACGAGATTACTTAAGTGAAATGAAATATAATACCCACCAATTCACCACGAATAATTTAATAAGCTTCGCATGCTCATGTTCGAGTAATTGGTGGACATTGGTGAATTAACCAAAGGATGAATGAAAGAATTTTAAATAACAAAATGGAAACTACACCTTTTTTTTTCTGTAATTGTTCAAGAAATGGAACTAATTTTAAGACATTTCAAATAAACTTATTTTCAGAAGCAATACAAAATGATTTCTTCTATTTCGAAATATTTTATGTAACAACGATACAAAGAGAAAAGTGGTAATTCTCTGATTCTATTTTTTTTCATTTTTTAAAAGAGATGATGGGGTTAGGTTGTTTGCAAAATTATTGGCGCGATGGTTTATTTGTTTTTGTTTTAACTTTATTAATTAATTAGCGAAGGAAACATATAATGATTTGTCAAAAATCAAAGCCAAGCCAAGAATTATGCCTTTGCTTTACATGCGTGTTCAATTAAAACAAAAGCCAAAGCAGGAATCTTGCCTTTGCTTAGATTTTTGACAAAGATTAATTGGACACACTCCACATTATTTCACAGATAATAAAACTTAGCTTGTAAAGAACCCTTTCTTCATCTCCTATGTTAGGAATATAATTAGCTTGGAATAAAGTTAGGGATATTGCTACAACCTCCCTTATTATATTTACAATAATGATAGAGCTACAAATTGATGTGATATAAATAAATTATTCAAAAAATGTAATAATTATTTTTTAAAATTATGTAAACCCATGATAGTTTAATATAAATAAATCTCCTCATACCACATTAAATTATGCATATTTATTTGTACAAAGTAGTTGTAGGTCTATCATTACTCCTATATTTAAGATATATCACTTACCCTTTTGCTATTTTTTTAATAGCCAATAAACTTATCGTTGTCTCCTATGACCGACATTTTTTTTTCTTTTTTGTGTAGAGAAAGAAATAGAACTTTGAGTTTTGGAAAGCAAAATGAGAAATTTGAACAGTAAGAGTGAAGGGTAAAACAAAATACATGCAACAAGTCTTCCACTTTTTGTTTATTACAGGAAAGTGAAAATAAAAACAGAGCCCACCACCCATTAATAATTTAGCGATTCACCGATCAACACCACTTGTTACCAGATTCCATAAAGATAAAATCGCCGGTAGGTATTTTTAATCCAGTTTCTAGGAAAATTCTGATAAAGAGGAAAATGGAATGTATCAACTGCGAACCTTTGCTTAGAAATCTTCAACTCATAAACCAAGTTAAATCAAAACCTTGGCAAAAAATTCTTGATTTTCACAGGTTGCGCCAAAAACTCTTTGATTTTTACAGCCTTCATATGAATTCAAAACAAAAATATGATTGTATTTTGCTCTTAGAAAAAGTATTAACAACTCTTTAAATATATCCTGAGGAAGTGGTTAAATAAGTAATTCGAATATAATAAATTCAATTAAAAGTTTTTCCTAGGAGCAAAACTTCTAACTCACTTGAATAATTCTGCCATAACTACAGTCTCTAACAAATTAACTAGAAAATCATATGAAAAAAACGTAAGCTAGTCTAACAAATTAGAAAATCATATAAAAAACACAAAAGATAATTTTAATTTGGAATAGGTATATGACTCAGATTCTTAATTTTGAACTTTATAGTACTTGATTACCTACTTGTTCTTTGTTTTCTCTAATGTAGGAGCGAGCAATTGATCTTTGCTTACGAGAGCTCCATAAAATAGCATTGCCACCCAAATAAAGAATGTATGCAGTTGGAGAACCAATCCTCTAAATTTCCAGCCCGTCCGAAAAAGTAGTGAGAGATAAAGGCCTCAAATAAAGACCATGATAAATAGTTCCTGTCAAATGAGACGTTTGACAAGTTGCCAATGTTGTTGCGAGGGACGAGGATAGTACAACATGACTCATGCGACATCATTGAATCTAACCTCATGCGACATCAACCTATAACTTACAAATTAGATAGATCTATACAAATATTCACTTCAATAATTGACAAAGCCTTAAAAATGAAAAGTCTTCATAAGCTAACAATATAATACTCAAAGAAAACTTTAAAAAAGAAGATCAAATTAGTATAAAAAATAGTAACTCTAATAGCAAAAATCCTTTCATTATTTCACGCTTACAAACTTTTCTCGAAAGTGAAGAAAGAAAAGAGGAAATGCTTACGTTTGAGGATGATTAATTGCATGCCATCAGAAATAGTTAGTTTGAATGTCCAAGTTCCATAGCCGCAGCTAAGTGCACCAAGGTACATTTCAGATGGAAAGGGTTTTTCTCAAGTAATCTAGGGAAATAAAGAGAAAAAGAAAGAAAAAGGCCATACAGCATCTCTAGAACAATCCAGCCATATTTTCTTCATTTCTTCACTAACTTTCACATAAGTTAGTTCAAAGCATTTTTGAATTCTCCACACTAATGATATTATTCAGCTCTGCAGGCTAAAAGATCAATATTGTTTTTCAGACTGTGTGAGAAGGATAGGCTCGAATGGACAATATCACATTTTTCTTTTCCACTTTCTCTGAATTTGGCATCTACAACATTCGCCTTGTCATACTAGATAAAACAAAGGGAGACAGGAAAGATGAGAGAAAGAAACAAATATCGAGGTGTAAGTGGAGTGAAGCATAGCTGATATGTCAAATGAATCTTGTTACATTTTATTTAAAACCACCTTTCTATACTATTAGTCTTTAATGTTCTAAAAATACTGCACATGAAAGTCAGTAATGAAATAAGATGAAAGAGGAAGCAAATAAGTCCCTCCGATCGTTAGAGCTGAATTTAGTAATGTCGTATTGCAGCTTAAAGTTCATCCGAGTTCGAAGTAGGAAAAATTGAATGAATAAAAGACCAGAATTGTTGTTGGAGCGGAAACCATTCAGACATACAAAAATATAAGAAAGTAGAAAAGCTCCTTCATGTGGCGGTTAATTTGGCGTAAGCGGCAATCAATCTCTTTAAAAAGTAGAAACGGAACCAATAGCCTTGTTGAACTAAACCATCCCAGCAGTATAACAAAGCTTGATTAGTAAAGCTTAGCTTACAGGAAACCGAGTTAGATTACTACAATAAGAATTTAGAGCGGTCACTCGATCATCGATGTAATCAATTCAAGTCGAAAAACTTCATCCTTTCAAGGCAGACAACCAAGATGTGCTAAAATCACAAAATCAAAACCAAATTTGAACTTATAAATTCGTAGACTATGTCATTTTAATAAAAATAAAATAAGCAAATAAGGAAATCAAGCTCTTAGTAATAGAACACAAATAATAACCTCATGGTATTTGCATTCAACTTCCTCGTAGTTGATTGAAATGCCTGCATTAATAGATATTGTTTGATTGAGTTCAAAACTAACTAGGAGCAATGCAGGATAAAAATAAAACAAAATTGCTAACCTTAAAGAATCTTCACTTTGAACCTTAAAAACTGCACGTTCACATCTTTATCATAGAAGTACTTTTGATCTTTGGGTGGGTGCCAAAAAATCATCAACCTAGTGGTTTTTAAGCTACTAAGAACAATCCAAAAAAAAAAAACCAACTTAACTACTCTGTAAAATCTAAAACTCCCAAGAAAATTGGTAAAATGCAACAAATTTGGCATCAATTACCAATCCGGCATCATTTTAAACAAACAAACAAAATTTCATCAGCAACATTACAAAATTTATTAGCAACAACAATTAACCACGTCCGATTTCATCAGTGACATTAAAACAGCACTAATACACAATGACAGAAATCAAACCAAATAAATACTATGAACGCGAATGGGAGAAAAAAATTAAGACATTTGCTGCGAAATTTATTAAATTAATAATTACACTATTAATCACAACTCTATTAATTTGACTAAATTAATTCAGGCCAAATATTAACAAAAAAAAAAAAGGGAAACGAAGTCTCTACTATCAAAAACTATTAATTTATCAATCAATCAGGATATTGATTTCATTTGTACTTGTGAGTCAGTTTCTTACTTTCATTTGTTGTCTTTCAAAAGATACTACAATGCTCTGATCATTTGGTAATTGCAAATTAAAAAAGTCTAAATATTTCTGGCCAAAGACACTAGAGAATGTGGAAAAGGGTGATTAATTTTTGTATACACACATAACACAAAATTAAATTATGTGGCAATGGTGATAGTGAGTTGTTTTTGGGGAATCCATAAGTTCACATGTGCATAGACATCTGTTGCAGCCCATTTATTTTCTTGTATCTCCTAAGCATTGTTGGAATTTAGAGCCCCACATTTATCATACATTATTAAGTAAAATGTGCATATTAGGAAGAGGTAGCTTCTTTGTTATGTTTTCTTGCATTTGCTGCAATTTTCAAGTATCACTCAAAATTTTACAAAGAAAAATTATATATCTTTATCAACACTTGCATACATTGCAATTTTCAATGACTTCCATATCTTCATACATGGTATGCTTCCCAGTTGAGACAGATGATGGTATGTTTCCCATCAACCTTCAGTCACTTGCTATAGAAATTAGTACAAGTGAAATATTTTGGGATTATGTGCTCTTTAAAGCATATTGATTTTCTGATTAATAAAATATTTCAAGTATTTATTAAGATATCTTGAATTGCATTAATATTTTGAGTAATGTCCATTTAATCATATTATATGTATTTATACGATCACTATGTGGATTCACAGAAGACATAAATACAAGTTATCTTATGATTAAATGAAATAAGTTCGCAGTCAATAAATAAAGTTGGACACTTTATTTAAGTATAGACTGCAATAAATTCATTGAGTGATTTATCTTAATCATGTATGAATTTATTGATGTAGTATGTCTACATTAAAGCTGGATCACATATGAGATTTAATTAACCTAGTAATAAGCTATCGATTTATTAAATCTCATAGGCATTGATTCTTGTAATCTTAATCTTGAGTTAGTTATGATTTCATGATTGTAGTTGTTATTTTATTTGAGTTACCAATGGGCATGACATACATATGTAGTCAAGATTACCCGGTATCTTTGTGAGAACAATTACAAATATTGAAATTATAGATTAACAATATAGAATTTGTACGACACATCTCTTGATGGGTTTTCAGTACTTGATCATTGAATTATCTGGCCAGAGTGTCTCAACATAAATAAGAATGTTGAAAATGATCATTAGAGAAAACCAATAAGTATCAAGGAACCAGATGTAATTAAATTGATTAGACAGTTGAGATATCAATTTAAATTAACGATGTGGTACAAAGGATTGTGCAGTAAAGAAATCAATGTGGCTTTGGCGAATTATATTCGAGCATATGATTATGGAGGTCAGTTCCAATCATATAGTGGAGTAGAGTTGGAATTAAATAATTATATTTTTTTAATTACCAATTTAATTATTATAGCCACTATTGTATATTCCCAAATGATCCCCGGATTAGCTCATTTAATTGACAACACCATCACTGGACCCAAAAGTAAGAAAAACTGGCATATTAGATGAAAATCATAATTATAATATTTGTTAAGGCCCAGTATATTATATTCAAGTGTAAAAGGGGGCTTGTGATATTTTACGAGGTGGTCTCCTAGTTAGTTACACATACCTTCCACTTTTACGTAAGTGGAGAGATAATATTTAATTTAAATATTTAAATTAAAAGAGGAATTCTATTTTAAATAGAAATCATAATCCTAACATACAACGGTTTTTCATAAGATATTATAAAAATAAGCATTATTCTCTTGAGAAAAGAGAGAGAAGATAATCCTAGAGATTTTAAGAAAAATATAGAAGACATCTAAGATGAGCCAGTTGCAAATGGGGAGTGGTGAAACAGATGCCCACACGTCCAGTGTTGTTCAAACTTGAGTCATAGTTGGAAGATCGTTTGGAGACGGATCTATAACTCTCAATTGTTCATCTTCTCAAAACATCAAGGTATGAATTTATAGATTACTTAATTCTTATATGTTGTATGAGATTGATCCTAGAAGGTTTTAATTGAAAAATTGAAAAACCTAGTTTTATTCCCTTTAATTGGTATTAGAGACATCTCATAATAATATATAAGAATTTCGTAAGAAATCTATCTTGTTAATTATGTATTAGAGTGGCGCAATTTATTTAGATATATATTATTTGTTAATATATGAATAAAACATGATTGGATTGTCTCAATTCATGGTTAGAAGTTTATTTGTATTTTCATTTTAGATTTGTAACAAAATGGGTGGTCTATTATCACCATGCTTCTCTTTTGATTTAATTTTAAAATAACTTTAATGTGAAAATAAAAATTGTGCCACCACCAATAATTTAACAAACTTCACTTTATTATGCTAAAGTGAAAGTAAAAGTTAGAAACAGCCCACCACATCAATAATTTAGTAAGTATGTATTGCTTCCTAGCTATTTTGTATAGGAATAGATACATACATCATCTAACAATTAAAAAATGAAAGTAGAAATTAGCACTCACTTTTTAAATATGGCTTATTTGCAATACACGTACCAGCATTTAATTATAGTTTACACACTCGCGTGGGTGTGTCTAATTTTAATTAAGAGATCAACTATACATAAATATTAAGGTATTTTTAAATAATTGAATAATAATATTATTAGTATTTATAAATTTCTAAGAAATAATATTAATTTTTTTACAAGAATAATAGATTAATTTTTAACAGGCTTATAATATTTAAAGGTATTCAAGTTTATTTTCAACAATAAATAACGCAAACAAATCAATGCTTCATTGTATATTACAAATATAATTATTTAATCCACATAAATAACTTAATTGGTGATAACAAATAACATCATAAGAAAATAGAGCCGGCCACCACAAATATAAAATCGGAGAAGCTCATGAACTTGCCTTTGCTTTACATATTAAATTAAATAAAAGTCAAACCAAGAATCTTGTTTTTGCTTAACGTGATTAATTAGGCACGAAAGCAATGAACCCTTTGTTAGCTTGGAATAAAGTTACTACAAGTACACTATTTTTTTTATATATAATTATAGTGACATTGACAATATCTATCATTTTATTACATTAATGAAATTAAATATACAAAAATATGCATATTTAATAAATTAATAATACTATTAGAATAACGAGATTACTAAAGTGAAATGAAAAATAATACCCACCAGTTCACAACCAATAATTTAGTAAGCCTCACATGCTCATGTTCGAGAAGCTGGTGGACATTGATGAATTAACCAGAGAATAAATGAAAGAATTTTAGATAACAAAATGGAAACTACACCTTTTTTTCCCGTAATTGTTTAGAAAATGGAACTAATTTTGAGACATTTCAAATAAACTTATTTTCAAAAGCAATACAAAACGATTTCCTTCTATTTCCAAACATTTTATGGAACAGCAATACAAAGAGAAAAGTGGTAACTCTCTGATTCTATTATTTTTTTTCATTTTTTAAAGGAAATGATGGGTTTGGGTTGTTTGCAAAATTATTGGGGAGGGTACATTTGTTTTTGTTTTAACTTTATTAATTAATTAGGGAAGGAAACATGTAATGATTTGTCACAGCCAAGCCAAGAATCATGTCTTTGCTTTTATATAAATAAAATTTTTCATATCACATTAAATTATATACATTTATTTATATAAAGTGATTATAAATTTATTATTATTCTTATATTTAAAATATATTACTTATCCTTTTATTATTTTTTAATAACCAATAAACTTATCGTTGTCTCCGATGATTGACATTTTTTTTCTTTTTTTGTGCGAGAGAAAGAAAGCAGAACTTTGAGTTTTGGAAAGCAAAATGAGAAATTTGAACAGTCGATGTGAAGGGTCAAACAAATGCATGCAACAAGTCTTCACTTTTTGTTTATTACAGGAAAGTGAAAATAAAAGCAGAGCTCACCACCCATTAATAATTTATCAATTCACCAATCACCACCACTTGTTACCGGATTCCATAAAGATAAAATCGCCGGTAGGTATTTTTAATCCGGTTTCTAGGAAAATTCTGAATAAAGAGGAAAATGGAATGTATCAGCTGCGAACCTTCGCTTAGAAATCTTCAACTCATAAACCAAGTTCAATCAAAACCTTGGCAAAAATTCTTGATTTTCACAGTTGCGCCAAAAACTCTTTGATTTTTATAGCCTTCATATGAATTCAAAACAAAAATATGATGTATTTTGCTCTTAGAAAAAAATATTAACAACTCTATAAATATATCCTAAGGAAGTAGTTAAATAAGTAATTCAAATATAATAAATTTAATTAAAAGTTTTTCCTAGGAGCAAAACTTCTAACTCACTTGAATAATTCTGACATAACTTCAGTCTCTAATAAATTAACTAGAAAATCATATGAAAAAAACGTAAGCTAGTCTAACAAATTAGAAAATCATATAAAAAACACAAAAGATAATTTTAATTTGGAGGATTGTTCTTTGCTTTCTCTAATGGAGGAGCGAGCAATTGATCTTTGTTTACGAGAGGTCCATAAAATAACATTGCCACCCAAATAAAGAATGTATGTAGTTGGAGAACTAATTCTCTAAATTTCCAGCCAGTCCGAAATAGCAGTGAGAGATAAAGGCCTCAAATAAAGACCATGATAAATAGTTCCCGTCAAATGAGACGCTTGACAAGTTGCCAATGTTGTTGTGAGGGACGAGGATAGTACAACATGACTCTAAAATTGCATTTACTTGAACATCATTGAATTTAACATCATGCGACATCCACCTATAACTTACAAATTAGGTAGATCTACATAAATATTCACGTCAATAATTGACAAAGCCTAAAAAATAAAAAGTCTTCATAAGCTAACAATATAATACTCAAAGAAAACTTTAAAAAAGAAGATCAAATTAGTATAAAAAACAGTAACTCTTGTTTGGGTAGTACCGAGCAGGCTCCCTTGAGGTCAACCCACCTCGAGTAGAAGATTTGACCGCTGGCATAAAGACGGCCTTACTAAGCGTCAAAGCTGGTCAAGGTCGAGTGCCCCCTTCGAGGTCAACCCACCTCGAGCAGAAGACTTGACCGCTGGCACGAAGACGGCCTTACTAGGCGTCACAATTGGTCAAGGTCGAGTGCCCCAAGGCTGGTCAAACCCCGAGCTCCTTCTTCTGCTCGAGGTCTTCAAGCCCCCAGGCATGACCTAGTCACACCAGCAACGGCACAGAGAGAATGCAAGATTCGAGCATAGCTGGTTCGAAACAGTTTGACCCCTCCTTCCAACAACTCAACACGACGATCGATGCCTGGCCGATACCCCATGCGGTATGGTGTACATCATCTATTCAGATGGCGGCACTACGCCCCACGATGTCATGATTTTGTACGCTCATGCCCGACACTATTATTAGGCCGCGGGAACCCATACCCACCTGACATCCCGCATTCCGTGGTGTGCCCGAGTAATCCGGTAGACGGAGGGACCCGAGACACCATTAGCGCGGAGCAGGCTGCCTCGGAAGAAAAGGGCAGGAAAACAGAAGGATAAGTATAAATTGCGAGGGTTCTTCTTCTTTTTTCTCCTTTGGGTCTTTTAAATTCTCTCTATTCTTGCCACTTTATTCCAAAAATCACTTTATTTCACCGGTCTCTCAAACAAAGAGAGATACAAAAAGAATGACCCGATCATCGACTTGGCGTCGGAGGGTTTTCACCGAAAAATACCCGCGACCCCTAACCTTGTTTTTGTGAGCACGGACCCAAGGAAATCGCTAAAATTGAGATTGGCAAGGATTCATGCTCGAGCATCCTACGAGCGAAGTTTATGACCATACGAGAGAGCAAGTAGAAAACCGCATCAAAAACTCTAATAGCAAAAATCCTTTCATTATTTCACGCTTATAAAGTTTTCTCGAAAGTGAAGAAAGAAAAGAGGAAATGCTTACGTTTGAGGATGATTAATTGCATGCCATCAGAAATAGTTAGTTTGAATGTCCAAGTTCCATAGCTGCAGCTAAGTGCACCAAGGTACATTTCAGATGGAAAGGGTCTTTCTCAAGTAATCTAGGGAAACAAGGAGAAAAAGAAAGAAAAAGGCCATACAGCATCTCTAGAACAATGTAGCCATATTTTCTTCATTTCTTCACTAACTTACACAAAAGTTAGTTCAAAGAATTTTTGAATTCTCCACACTAATGATATTACTCAGCTCTGCAGGCTAAAAGATCAGTATTGTTTTTCAGACTGTGTGAGAAGGATAGGCTCGAATGGACAATATCACATCTTTCTTTTCCAATTTCTCTGAATTTGGCATCTACAACATTCGCCTTGTCATACTAGATAAAACAAAGGGAGACAGGAAAGATGAGAGAAAGAAACAAATATCGAGGTGTAGGTGGAGTGAAGCATAGCTGATCTGTCAATTGAATCTTGTTACATTTTATTTAAAACCACCTTTCTATACTATTAGTCTTTAACGTTCTAAAAATACTGCACATGAAAGTCAGTAATGAAACAAGATGAAAGAGGAAGCAAATAAGTCCCTCCGTCGTTAGAGCTGAATTTAGTAATGTGGTATTGCGACTTAAAGTTCATCCGAGTTCAGAAGTAGGAAAAATTGAATGAATAAAAGACTAGAATTTTGGTTGGAAGCAGAAACTATTCAGCATACAAAAAATATAAGAAAGTAGAAAAGCTCCTTCATGTGGCAGTTAATTTGGCGTAAACTGGCAATCAATCTCTTTAAAAAAGTAGAACAGAACCAATAGCCTTATGGAACTAAACCATCCCAGCGTATAACAAAGCTTGATTAGTAAAGCTTAGCTTACAGGAAACCAGAGTTAGATTACTACAATAAGAATTTAGATCAGTCACTCGATACTGATGTAATCAATTCAAGCTGAAAAACTTCATCCTTTCAAGGCAGCAACCAAGATGTGCTAAAATCACAAAATCAAAACCAAATTTGAACTTATAAATTCATAGACTATGTCATTTTAATAAAAATAAAATAAGCAAATAAGGAAATTGAGCTCTTAGTAATAGAACACAAATAATAACCTCATGGTATTTGCATTCAACTTCCTCGTAGTTGATTGAAATGCCTGCATTAATACATATTGTTTGATTGTGTTCAAAACTAACTAGGAGCATTGCAGGGTAAAAATAAAACAAAATTGCTAACCTTAAAGAATCTTCACTTTGAACCTTAAAAACTGCACATTCACATCTTTATCATAGAAGTACTTTTGATCTTTGGGTGGGTGCCAAAAATCGTCAAACTAGTGGTTTTAAGCAACTAAGAACAATCCAAAAAAAAAAAAAAACCACTTAACGACTCTGTAAAAACTAAAACTCCGAAGAAAACAAACAAACAAAATATCATCAGCAACATTACAAAATTTATTAGCAAAAACAATTAACCACGTCCGATTTCATCAGCAACGTTGCGACAACACCAATACACAATGACAGAAATCAAAGCAAATAAATACTATGAACGCGAATGGAAGAAAAAAATTAAGACATTTGCTGCAAAATTTATTAAATTAAATAATTACACTATTAATCACAACTCTATTAATTTGACTAGGTTAATTCAGGCCAAATATTAACAAAAATTTAAAAAAAAAAGGAAAACGAAGTCTCTACTATCAAAAACTATTAATTTATCAATCAATCAGGATATTGATTTTGTTTGTACTTGTGAGTCAGTTTCTTACTTTCATTTGTTGTCTTTCAAAAGTTATTACAATGCTCTGATCATTTGGTAATTGCAAATTAAAAAAGTCTAAATATTTCTGGCCAAAGACACTAGAGAATGTGGAAAAGAGTGATTAATTTTTGTACACACACATAACACAAAATTAAATTATGTGGCAATGTTGATAGTGAGTCGTTTTTGGGGAATCCATAAGTTCACATGTGCATAGACATCTGTTGCAGCCCTTCTATTTTCTTATATCTCCTGAGCATTGTTGGAATTTAGAGCCCCACATTTATCATACATTATTAAGTAAAATGTGCAAATTAGGAGGAGGTAGCTTCTTTCAAGCATCACTCAAAATTTTACAAAGAAAAATTATATATCTCTATCAACACTTGCATACATTGCAATTTTCAATGACTTCCAAATCTTCATACATGGTATGCTTCCCAGTTGAGGCAGATGATGGTATGTTTCCTAGCAACCTTCAGTCACTTGCTAAAGAAATTAGTACAAGTGAATAAGCCTATTCATTTTATTATGGCTAAGGGTGATTTCGATAATGTTAAGCAGATCGAATTGGCAAACGAAATAACTGATCAATTTAATTCTTTGTGCAATGGGTACAGCAACAGAGAAAATATATCTACAGAGAAAATATGTCTATCACCATGCAACATTACATTAACAATTCCTCATCAGTTAATTTTGATGATATGAGATTAAAAACATCGATTTCATAATTTTATGAAATTTCATAGAAAAGATATAATTGATTTGAGTTAGTTTAACATACAAAGAAAGAGTAATTGGGAATGATATCAATGTGGAGTGTGATGAGTAATGATAGATAATAGATATTAATCATGTAATAATGACATATGTATTTACTGAAAAATATTTGGCAATAAAATGATGCTATAAAAATTTAATATTTTTTGCAAGAAAATAGTTTGACAATTAAAAGTAAAAGATATATATGCAATGCTCTGAAATTATTTTATCACTTCACTAGCCATTTTGTAACTACATATTAATTAGAATTTCAATTAATTTCGACCAAAGACTCTAGAGAATGTCGAAAAGAGATTTGATTTCTATACCTTGAAGGTGGCGAAGCTTGTGCAAAATTTTAAGATTATCGCAACAACCAATCTTAAATACTTTAAGAGATGTGTTGTTGTCCAACCTTTCCGCTATTGACTCCCGCTTTGAACACACAAATGAACTTAAGAGCCTGAGGGAGATTGCCACTCCATGAAAAAAATTTAATCTCCGAGCAAATTCCAACTTCAAGGTGCTCAAGCGTGGCAGGTAACTCATTTTCTGAAAACAGAGATGTAAGAGATTGAAAATTTACAGCTCTTAACTGCTCAAGAAGAGAGGTGCCCCTTCTGCTATCGTTGAAGATTCCCTCTTGCTCTATCAGAGTCCTTAAACTACTGCAATCTTCAATCTCCGCGTGATTAAGGCTTGCGGGTAGCTGGGCTCTAGCAATATATATCAACAAATTGCACCCATAAATTTTCAATCTCTCAAGAAATGTGTTGGTGTCACAGGTAAGGATTTCAATGCATTGCAGTACTGAATTGAAATTATTCTCAACTGCGAAGGTAGAGCAGCCTCTGGAAAGCAAACAAGTGAACGACGTTTGTGGTAGCTTCACAAGGCCTTAGTTGCTTCGCCATTGGCCTCATAAGATCGAGGTGTCTCCGACCATTCATTTTTAGCTGAAAGTTTCATATATAAAAATTTGCTAATAAATGACATAATGCATATAAAATGATAATGATCTTGCTCTAAAACTATTATTTGGTTGCACAAATAGTTTACATATTCAGAATGCAGCTTCTTTGTGGTATAATCAAAAGTAAGTAGTTGAGCGTGTTCTTGCTTCTGGTTTGATATCATATATAGATTGAACCATTGAAGTAACCGACTAATAGCAAAACAAATAATGCATGGAAGATAATGGATCAGGGCTGAAGTTTTGTTTGATTGTGGACAAAAGTTAATTAAGGGCAAAAATTCAATTCCATGTTTGAAGCGTGGGGCAAGGGTCCATAAAATAATTCTTTTTCTTTTTTCGTTTTAAAAAAAATGGCTAGGATGAAAAACTCAGCCTCTAGAGCAAAAATTATTATAAATTAATATACTAGAGCCTTTTGGGTTTTGTTACATAAATTCTTTGGTGTTTATCTTGTTTTATTATTTCATTGTTATTAGCAAAAATTATTACTAATTAATCAACCCATCGAGATATTGGTTTCATTTGCAACAACTAGCTAATTGCTTAATACATTTTTAAACTTCTCGTTACGAAATCAAGAAGAACTTGTAAATAAGATCATAGACGTGGTACGTTGTGATGTGATAAATTTAATTTAAATCTAAATTAACAGATGATTCATATATAAGTACATACTGGATTGAGAAGGCAGAGCTGTGTTTTTCACTATAATACAAAATGAGAAGTCAGGCCAATTGAAGGAACGCCCCTGTTTTTGACCCAAACATAAGCCGAACAAATTTATAATTAAAGAAATCATTCAAAATCTCCTTTAATCGAACCCCTCTTGTATGGTTTAATTAAATATCACAAAGGTGCCAAAGACAGTGAAATTAACATTCAGCTCATGAGATTGCCATTGTATATATTGAAAAAGAAATTAATACAAAAAACTGAAAATTATTCAACACTGGATCATGTTGGATTGTTAGATGTTAATTACGATGGGAAAATATACTTGGTCTTTTAATTATCATCTAGCTAATGCATGTGCACTATCGTTTGGGTCTATCACTGGAGTAAAGTTGCGTGATTTTCACAGAACCTCAAAACTCAATTTCATTGCCCAGCATACCATGTCATATGTAGCTCAAAAGTGCAAAAACAGTGAAATAAACGTTCAGGCAATCCCCCTTGGGGAAAGGATGCCAGATTTCCTCAACTCGCAATACTAATCTCTTGAATCTGGTGGAGATTATATAAACCACTCGGTAAAATTTTCAGATTTTCGGATTTCCACAACTCGCAATATTTCAAAAGATGTGTTGTTGTCCATCCTTTCTGCTATTGACTCCAGCTTTGAACATTTGAAAACATCAAGGAACTCGGTTTTGAAAATATACATGTCAGAGATTGAAACACGTTTTTTGTACATACATTTTTTATTTTTTCCAAAAACGAATGTTGCGAATTTTTTTTTTTTTTCAAAAGTGAAGCATGGTCCTATTACTACTATAGAATGTTAGCTGCTACATTTAAGCCCGTGTTTAATTACCGAATAAAATGCACATTAACAAATAATAAAAACTATTTTCATTGTCATAATCTCTGCTTATGTAATTTTCGGTAGCACACTGGCACACGTTGTGCTTTCTTTTATTTATTTTTATTTTTCAGTTATTGAAATTACAATAAATAAAGTTTTCTATCACTCTAGGAGATTGGCTTTTTTTCTTTAAACAAAATTTTGATTTTGGGAGATGGGAAACCTCACCCACTAAATATGGACTCTGAATTTTATGCAAACAAAGTTTATTCATAACTAGTGAAACTGTGTCTAGATACAATGCAGGATACATTTTTACTTGATTAAATAAATCACCTGAGCCTTTGGCTTCACTATTTTCCAACTTGAAATTAAAACACATAATTGATGGTATTGAAGTTCCTCATTTAATTTTGCTGTAGGTCATGTGGAGTTAGATGGCCATCCATTTTTATGTCTATTTTATGCCATCTACCAAGTAGCTTGGTCATATGTATATGTATTGGGATATCCTAGTACTTAAAAGATAAAGCTAAAAATCAATCCCGAATCTAAAGGAAAAAAACAGTAGATAGAACAGAATCTATGTTTTGATGTCTGAGTTTAATTATATTTTCTTTTAGTTTCAGTCTACACCCATAGACCGAATAAAAAATTTAATTAGTAGTTTAAACTTCAAAACTCATTTAGCTTGTTTGGTATTAAGGTGATATGATTAAAAAATTATAGTGAAAGAAAAGCTGTGATTATAAAATAAAAATTATTAATAAAGATATTATAATTTTTTTATCATATAAGATTAAATCAATTTAATTTTTATATTATATTTACATTAACATTATAACTGCTGTCCAAACACTCTACCAAAACAGGGCCTTAGGCTAGAATGTGTGTCGGACATGAACCTGTCAAACTCTCATATAGTCGTATTGTAATGTAACGATCCTTACCATTTAACATGAGAAAATTGAACAGTAAGTGTGAATGGTCAAGCGAAATGAATGTAACAAGTCTTCGACTTGTTTATTCCACTAAAGTGCAAACAAAATTAGAGCCCACCACCCATTAATAAATCGAAACGTTTCTCTCTATCTTTTTATTATATAATTACTTTATTTAGTAACTAGCATGCTAAAACCTAGATCTAAAAGTAAATTAAAATCTTTTATAATCACAATGGTAATTCCTACTATCATATAATATTAATATCGTGTTGAAATAAATTATAAAAAAATTTTAGTTAACACAAATTCGACCTATTTAATATATATAAAATAAAATAATAACATGATTAATATGTTATCAAACAAATAAACACAATTGAAATAACTCTAATGTGCTAAAGTATAAATAAAAAGAGACCCACCACCGTTAATAATTTTTTAATTAAAGTTCACATATATACATCTGTTTAGTTTTAACTAATCATAACAGAAATACTCTAGTAACATAGCAAATACTACTTCAATAAAATTTTAGTTGATAAAAATAAAATACTTGAAGTAATTACCCTAATTGAATAATTGTCTTACATCACCAAACTTTTTTTTTTTTATACGACATCACCAAACTCTGGATTTTTATAAAGTAAAAGCATAAAATATACCAGACAAGATAGAGTTAAAAAAAAACAGTTGGGAAAATGATATGCATGCTGATGCTGCCTTTGATGAGCACGCAGCTCTCTAAAAAAACTCAATTGCTTTTGTGCTTTTTCCTTGTAAATTCATATAATTTACTAGTCTTTTAGGCTATATTTGGATGGTTACATTAAATATAGGATTAGATGAATTTTAGAATTAAATATTTATTCTATGTTTGGCAAGCTTTGTTGGATTAGACTAAAGCGAATTAAATTTGAATTTAATTCTAAAATTATGGGATTACTAATCTTAATTTATACATGGGTTTAGTTAAGACAAGATTAATAGAAAAAATTGTTCATTTATGAAAATTTTAAGTACATCAAACTTATAGATTGGGGGCAGACCAAATTGAGTTTAAAAAAATTCGAGGCACCCAGTCCCAATTTGGCCGGCAGGATTAATATATATTTTAAGAACAATCAAAGCCAATTTGGAATTTATTAAGAGGTTAATTAATTGGCGAAGGAAGTGTTAAGGCAAACATATTCAGCGTGATTTGCGGCATTTTAAGCTTCACAGAGATCATAATAAAAAGTTAACTTGAAATATAAAAAGAGAGCACACTTGCACAAATGACAAATCTTGAGGAATTAGCATTTAGCGAGGATTCACTCTCACCAAATCCACATGGCCAAAGCAAAGGATTAAGTTTTGAGAAATTAAAATGAAATACAAGCAAAAGCGAGCCTATTTACTTTATTATTGGCTAAGGTTGATTACGATAACGTTTTCAAAGATGAAATAGAACAAAGATCAAAATGACAAATAAGCAATTCCAGTCGATGCAAAAAATAAGCAAGCTTTAGACAATAAGTTTGAGGTTTCTGTGAAATATTGGGAAAATAGACAAATAATGAAGACACTACAAGTTAAGCAGATCAAATAGAAGAAATAACCGGTCATCAATTATTTACTGCGGTGGCCACGACAACGAGAGAAAATATGTCTACATGACTACATTAATCCTACTTGGCATGGTACCGTCACCATGCAACATTACATTAACATTTCATCATCTATCAATTTTGATGATTTTAATCGATTTCATAATTTCATGTAATTACATAGAAAAGATATAATTGATTTGAGTTAGTTTAACATATAAAGACAGAGTAATGGGGAATGATATCGTTGTGGCCCGTGACAAGTAATGATAGACAACAAATATTGATCATGTAATAATGAAATATATATTTACTTGTAGAATATTTGGCAATAAAATGATTGTAAAACTTTAATATTATTTTCAAGAAAATAATTTGACAATTCAAGTACAAGATATAAATGCAATGCTTTGAGTTTATTTTATTAAATAGAAGTTCAATTAATTACGAGCAAAAACTCCGGAGAATGTCGGAAAGTGATTTGGTTTTGGGTATAAAATAAATTACAGATGAGTAAGTCAAAATCAATTAAAGAACAACAATAAGAACATCGTTTGCAAAAATCATAAATACATATAACATAAATTTAGTTTCAAACTAAATAATGAATAATAATACAATCACAAATTCTTGTACAAATTTATTTTATATAAACTAATGTGGCATGAGTAAATTGATTAAATTAAATATTCTTTGGTCCACATGATTTATTTATTTTTTTTATATTTTCATTTAACTAATGAGTTAATACTAAATCAACTTGTTCAAAGTAAATTTATATAAGAGTTTGCGACTGTATCATTACTATTAAATAATTATTAGTTTACCACGAGAGCCTTATACATTGATTAAAGAGATTTGCTTAAGGAACAAATTAATTTGGTTCGAGTTTGGTTAGTTCAGTGAAAGCAACGCAATTGAAGGAAATACAAACTTCTGATTTTTACAAAGCAATCACTTAAATATTTGACAAGATTGAGATTTTAAAAAGCGTGAAAATAGACGGATAATGAAGGACCCCACGCAAGTTGGGCGAGAGAAAATAAGCAGGAGGAAAGCGGGGCAAATATTTATCATTATAAATATATTTTTATTTTCTCCAAAAAGATTGTTGCAATATATATATATATATATGTATATATTCACAAAAGAGAAGCATAGTCTGCTATTACTAGTATAGAATGTTAGTACTATATATAAGCGAGAGTCTAATTACCAAATAAAATTCCTCTTCAACAAAGAACAAAAGCTAATTTCATTGTTAGCACATGTTGATGTTTTGCTTTTTTATTATTTTTTCTTTTAGTTATTGCATTTACTTTGCAAAGCTGGTCCAAGTTAATTACAAAATTTCCTCTTACTCTAAGACCTTTTGCAATGGTCCTGTAATTTTTATTCCTTTATGTAAGATTGATTTTCTTCTTTAAACAAAATTTTAGGGATGAGAAACCTTACCCTAAGTACCAACTTTGAATTTTATTATTATTCATACTTAGAAAGCTACAGAAACAAAGTGCATTCATAGCCGATTAACCTATGCCTACCCATTTTACTTGATTAAATATATGCAAAATTAAATCACTTGAGCCTCCGATTTCACTATTTTTCAACTTGAAATTAAAAAGCAGAATTAATTTTGCTTGTAGGCCACGAGGAATTAGATGGTCATCCATTTATGTCTATTTATGGTTATCCAATAAGTAGCTTGGTCATATATATACATGTGCTATACAATTTTTAAAACCATACCTCAATCTAGATATTTAAAAGTGTAATAACATCTTTTAAATACTTATATTGATTTTGTTACATGAAATCCATAGGTGAAGAGAATTTTTAAAAGTATACATCAAAGAAATAATCGAAGGGACAAAAACAATATAAATATTTAAATAATGCTAATCTAGCAAATTTAATTGCAACAATTTGATCTCAATTATATTAATTACAGTCCAATCATTGCTATTTTAATAAAGAACACTCGAGCCTTCATATATATACAGCGTATGAAATTAAATACAAAACAATCTTGACAAATTCTGATGAAAATAACATATTATAAGTACAAAGTAAGACTTCTTAATTCGGTAATTATCCATAAAATTGTGAAGATTTAGGCTGAGGAGAAGATATACTACTGTTTTTATGGTCCAAGGTTTTTAAAGATTTTGCTTGAATGTTCAAATTTTGGGAGGCGGTTGATCTTCAATGTATTACCTTTGTTTGCCTAATGTGATGTATATGTATATTCCCTCCTCGCATTAGTAGTATTATATGATCCATATTCTTTGGCAAGCGGACTCTTACGTGCAAGGAGGTGTACTTTTTAACTCATTTCTCTCACAATTTAGATATGAAACGAAGCAGGGGGTTGGACCAGAGCCACAGCGATTGAGTGCGAACCTCTCTACACATAGCGATAAGGTGAGTCATGGTTTAAAACCTCTAACCTTCATCTATAGCTTAATGTCACGGGATAAGTATTTTTGCGTGACAAACCCGTGCGACACTTAGACAACCTTAGTCGGGATGTTGCTAAGTAAGCCTTTGAGCTTCTCAATAGCTAAGGCAAGAAGTTCCCGAAATGCTAAAGAGAGAGAGAGCTAGCAAGCAATGTAGCTAAATCACGGAAGTGTATTGATCGAAAGAAAGCTTACTAGAGTGTTTGATGCTTGATGCTTTGCTTGATTTGAGTTGATTGCTTGATGCTCAAATGCCTAGAGCTCACCCAAATTTATAGGGAAGCTTGGCTAGCTCTAGAGAATTCTATATACATGTGCCAAAATCTAGAGAATTCTAGGATATGTACAAATGTACTAGAGGTGCTTGGAATTTTACGGAACATTACGGAATCGAGCCAAGCTAGCAATCTTGGCTCATTCCTTGGGCAATTTTGAGACTGGAATTGCCGGCCCGTAACATTAAGCTTTCGTGTCAATCAATATCATTAACTTCAAATTCATTATTCTCATTTGTCATTTGTTCTTATGATATGTGTAAAGATTTTTTTTATAGCATTACTTATACGTTCGATTGGAGTAATCCAAGTAACAATCCTCATCTCGGGCACTGGAGTGACTCATACTGAGCCGGGCCTTGCTTGAACGAGCTTCAGCGATGACCAAGACACGTCTTGCTCGAGCGACCTCCTAGAAAATATACTTTGCTTGTAAAAATGAAGGCAACTTGATAATATAATGTATAGTTTCTAATGAAAATAAATAAAGAATTTAAAGTATCTACACATGTATTTATATAAGACTGAATCAAGCAAGCTCCTACGGATATTAGATTAAATGCCAAAAGCACTCGTTCAGATTAGTCACAATAGATATACAATTTATCCAAGTTCCAAAAAATTATCTTATTACATGAAAGAAAATGCTAGCAATGAAGCAGAGAGTGAAGAAAAGCGGAGGGCACAGCGACGGACATACATTTTCCAAAGCAATACTATTTGATCGAGATAATGATGAAAAAAATTTATCTTGTTAATTTCAAAATCAACACTGAAACAACGAGTCTCAAGAGTTTTGGTAAACTTTATGCATTCGATAATGGGTATCCTAATCCTTTTAGTTAGTTTGGGATTGTTGATTTATATATCATGTTTAGTATACAAAATTCAAATGATGATAATCTTGGCGATTACTTTTGTCATATTTTCTTTTGTGTTGATATATGGTATCTTAATTTTGTATCGAATATTATGGTCAAAATGAACCTATTTTAAAAGCTTTTAATTATATTTATATGCAAATTCATGTTTAAGAATCCATTTAATCAACCAGTATAGGTGCTTATACTGAGTAATTGGTTAAATATTAATACAAAAGACAGAAAACAAGATTATGCAAAATTGCATGCAGGCATATCATATGTTAATCTTAATTTTTTGTTGCTGAAAATTAATTAATTAATTCCACTGCTTCCTCTTTTAATTGATATGGTATGTACCAAATAGGCCACTTCTGATTTATATTGCATGTTTGATAATTTAAAGAAATAGTACTTTTGCATCCATCAAACTTACTTTAGTAATAAAGTACTTTCTCTTGTATTAACCTTCATTAGTAGTTGAAAAATATTTTAAAACAAGTTAAAGCAGTTGTGGCTTTAGTGGCTTTAGATACGATAGCCACACTATTACGAGAATGCTTGAAGAAGAGAAATTCAAATGGGAGAAGAAGAAGAGGCCAATTTTACTTTACTAAAGGAGAAATTGTCCACAGCTCCTATATTGGCCTTGCCGAATTTCAACAAGTTATTTGAAGTCGAGTGTAATGCTTCTAGAAAAGGAATTAGGGTTGTTCTTTCCCAAGAGGGCGACCAATTAAGCATATGAGTGAGAAGTTGAATGAGGCACGACAAAAGTGGTCTATTTATGACTAAGAGTTTTATGCTATCCTTAGAAAATTGAAGACTTGGGAGCATTACTTGATTCAGAAAAAAATTTGTGCTCTACAATGATCATCAAGCACTAAAGTACTTTAATTGATAGTACAACTTGAGTAAGATGCATGCGAGTTGGGTGAGTTATATCACGAAGTTTACTTTTCTCTTGAAGCATAAATCTAGGTAACAAAATAAAGTGGCGGATCGTTAAATAGGCGAGCAACTTTATTAGTAACTCTAGTCAATGAAGATTCTTGGTTTTAGTTGCTAGAAGGAGTTATCTGGAAGATAATGACTTTGCACACATTTGGGATAGTTGCATTAACCATCAAATTGCGGAGGATTTCTTAATATATAATGAATATTGATTTAAGACCAACTAGTTATGCGTGTCTTAAAGTTTTTGAGGAATGGATAATCTGTAAGTTGTATGGAGGAAGATTAGGCGGACACGTGGGTCGAGACAAGACTAAGGCGCTTGTAAAGAAGCGTTATTATTGGCCTCAACTAAAGAGGGACATATGCAAGATTGTGTAGAGCTATCGGATTCCCAAGAAGGCAAAGGACATGCCTGAGAATCTTGGTTTGTAGATGCCTTTACTTGTTCCTAAAAATATTTATTTAGATCTGTCCATGAATTTTGTGTTAGGGTTGCCACATACAAGAACGGGTTTTCAAGATGGCACATTTTATTGCATGTAAGAAGGCTGAAAATCTTGCTTGATGGCACATTTATTCTTTTAGAAAGTAGTGTTTTTGCACAGGATTCCAAAGACAATAACTTCAATAGAAATGTGAAATTTATCGAGCAAGTTTTGGCGTCATCTCCAAGATAAGTTTGTACGTAGTTGCAGTTTAATAGTTCTTTCCATCCACAAACAAATAGGCAAACGGAGGTGGTCAATCGTTCTTTGGGTAATAGGTTACGGTGTGTGTGTGGTGACAAGCAACGGAACCAGGAAGTTGCTTTTCCTCAGGTTAAATTCGCTTACAACAGCATGGTGAATCGATCAACTGGCAAGACATCTTTTGAGATTGTCTATACTAATTCTCTAAGAAAGGTTTGTGACTTGGTTGTCATGCCATCAGCAACTACGATTGGGAAATGCAAGGCAGTAGATAATATGGCAGGAAAAGCTCTGAAGATTCAAGCAGAAGTTCGAGCACACTTGGAGGCTGTCAATGCAAAGTACAAGGCTGAAGTGAACAAGCATCAGCGTAAGAAAGTGTTTATAGAGGGCGATTTAGTGATGGAATACTTTCGGCGAAGTCAATTTCCTGGCATTCACACCAAATTGGAGAAGCACAAGTATAGACTACTTCGCGTGGCTCAGAAAATTAATGATAATATTTATGTACTTCAGTTACCTGACAATTAAAATATCTCTCATACTTTCAATGTAGCTGATTTGTTTGAATATCATCCCGATGATACATGAGTTATACGATCCGACTCGAGGATGAGTTTTTCCAAGTGAGAGGAATTGATGTTGGATGTTGTGCATTGTGAGCGAGAATACTTTACGAATGACATAACATTGGCTACGGTGTCCGTTTTGGTGTATAATATACTGGTTTCAAAGCTTGCGACGAGTGAACAAAACCTAGAATAGCCAAGGCCATCCAGTGCAGTGCTCGACCTAAAAATTCTTTTCTTTCCTTTCATGGTCATTTTAAATTTTAAGATTTTTTCTTACTTTTATTGATTCTTCTAGGATTTTTACCATTTTTTTACAATTCGATTTGGTCTGCGTTTTCTTTGCCTTTCTTATTTCGAGATAGGAAAATTTTATTATAGAATTATATTTTGAATTTACCTACTTTGGTACATTCGCAATATTTAGGTTTGTTATAAAAAGAGCCTCAAAACTCTAGTTTTATTCATTTAGTTTTCCTTTTAATAAAATTAGTATTATTTATAAACTTTTGCTTTTCGTCTCAACAAACTTTTAGCTTCCGTTTTGTCAGAAAGTGTATCCAATGTTGATTAACTCTTCCAATTGAACATAAGAGTAATTAGAGAGTTTAGAGTTTAGGGTTTAGGGTTTAGGGTTTAGGGTTTAGGGTTTAGAGTCAATATTTATGTTACAAAAATTAGAAGTAACATAAGCAATTCAGTCTCATGCATGGACTATAATAACTTGGATTCTTTTAGAATTTGGATTTTTTTGTTAATTCACTTGTTGCATGTTTATCCAACCTCTGATTTTTCTTAATATTTCTTTGTAGTTTATTTTCATGGCACTTAAGCCGTTCTATTGGAATTTTTTGCTATTTGATTTCATTAATTAAAGTAAGTTAGCTTATGAAATTGCTTTTTAATAAATGTTCTTCAGAGGGATTGTGAAAAGGCCAACAACTAAGATAATCGGGTTTTCTAGTTCAACCATCTCTATCCTCAATACTACTGAACTATCAATTACTGAGACACCAAACTTGAACCTGATTCATATGGATGTAGATCAAAGCTTCTTGCGGATACCATCTCCAATTAAAGCGGCTATCTTTGAAAGTTTTACAAGACAACACATATACGAGTCGGAGATTGGCGTCCTTGCCGACATCAAACAATATATCAAGAGCAATTTTGGTTTCCCACTTGATACAAATCTTGAATTCATGTATGCAGATTGCTCTCAATCTCTGTTTAATAAGCTAGTCCTCTGCTTGTATCCTAGAAGGTGGAACATTATGCTTCCAGCGAGTCTCGAATGGGAACTATGTTACTGCTGCCAAATTTTGAAAGCGAACATTGTGAATATCCCAACCATGTTTGAATTGGGCCTTAAGGTGACGGAGAAGATACTTGTGACAATACTTGAGATCGTAAAGAAGGCTGTGAGTGTATATTTCTGGTCCAACAATCAATCCAATTGGCTTACTTTACAGCAATAAAGAGTAACTATTTGTGGAAAATATATGGCGAGAGTTGTGATTGATACTTCGTTCTAGGGATTGGAATTCAACTATGAGGGTTGGGGTAGGTGGGATGCGGAAGGATGTTTGACACAGTTGTTGTGCAAAATCATATTTTTCTATATTAATCTTGTTATATTACGCTAAGAAAGAATACTTATTTATATAAATTAGACCTTAAGAAAAAAAAAAAAACAGAAAATGCAGCTAGGATATTCAAACTAGTATCCCTAAAAATTAGAAACTAAATCTTCTAAATTCAACACATAGATGTAAAATACAGCTATCAAAACAGAAAAAAATTCCTCCCTGCGACCTATGCTATGATATGAAATACACATTGCCTCATTTGACATTTTCAAACATCAATAATGGTAATTTATATATTGATATATTTTTTTTTTCTCATGGCATTCAATATTGTGGTTTTCCTTATCACAATCTTCATTTATTGTAATTTTGCTGTTTTGCTTTGGTAATTAAGAAAATGATAGAAAGGAGAGTGATGCATCATCAACTATTTCCTATTTGTAAATTTCTTATTTGTTGTATGCCCTCATTGCTTTGGTAGGGTGATGTTGATTTTATTTGTGGAGGACCTCCATGTCAAGGGGTTGATGGTTTCAATCACTTCAGAAACCGACAAGCTGCCTTGAAAGATATTAAGAATCGTTAACTGCTGGTGTTTATGGACATTATTGAGTATCTAATGGAGAATGTTGTAGATATTTTGAATTTTTCTGGTGCATTTTTGGCTCGTTATGCTGTAGGGCGTCTTGTTTCCATGAACTATCAAACACATTTAAGGATTATGGTTGCCGGATCTTATAGTTTACCAAAATTTCGTTTGCTGGTCTTTTTATGGGGTGCCCATCCTTTTAAGACAAGTACATTTTAATTTTATCCTAAAAGGACATAATGAGCCATGAGATTTAAATAGTTATTTCATATATTTTCAGAAATTACCGCAGTATCCTTTACCAACTCATGAGATTGTTGCCAGCGCTGTTATACCTAATGAATTTTAGGTATGTGAGTTTGATGTTATCAACACCAGAACATATTTAATTAATATTTATCATTCTTTCAGGAAATTACTATTGCATATGCTAACAATCAACTTTGTCAACTAGAAAAATGCGTTCTTCTTGGTGATGCAATATTGGATCTCCTACTCGTATGTGTTCTTCTAAAAATAATTCATGAATTCATAAACCTTGAGGTTGCATATGCTTTCATTTTTAAAAATTTTCTTTCCTTAATCATAGGTCACTAGTGATGGGAGTGAAGATGAAAGGAAGTATGGGACAGTAGCTTGAACAGAGTTTCGAACGTATATCAGACTCATAAGGAATACTGAGCTAATAAGAATATATTTTGGTCTTTCTATCTTAACTGTTAAAGACTTTTATTTGCATTTATTATTTTTTCTTGCATTATTATTTCTTAAGCAGTAGTTTACTTGGTTATATTGAGCTCTTGTGAGATACATTAAGGTGAAATTATAAACTGCTATAGATCGAAACCTTTGAAGAAAGTTTGTAAGTCTTCAATGCCAATAAATATTTGGAAGGCCGAAAGGATTGCTTAAATGATCGAGTTTTTGAAACTCAGATAGATATGTTTATTAACTGATAAAGTTCATGTTCTCTGATACTTGTAATAGTTTCTATTTTTGTTTAGATATTATTATTCTTTTGGAATATACCAATCTCAATGAGTCAGAAATTTTCTTGCAGTATCTGAATGAGTATATGAATTTGAAAAATGCATGACCTAAAATCCTATCGTTGCTTATCTTGTTTGAACTTGCATAGCATTCATTGATTATATTAATGTATTGGAAATGTAACATTAGAAGGATCTGTAATTCACTCTTGCTACTCTTATCTACATAGTTTGCAACATGAATGAAAAATAACAAACTTGTGAATGTTGGAATATGATTATCTTGTGCCTTTTTGTACATGTGATTAATCTTTCTTCTGCTCAAATGGCATCTCGTCCTTCTTTGTTGTATGATCATCATCCTTTTTTAGTAAACAATGATATTATGAACGATTCTGTTATATTCTTAAAAAGAAGGTTTTATTGCTTTGTCTGCTCATGGTCTTTGGCTTATGCTCAAGTGCATACTTTTGTTTTTAATTTTTAATTTTTTTTTTTGGCCTACTTTGTGTTTTTAGGGTGCAAATTTTAGGGACCTACTAGGTGTACCAGTTGGTCCAGAACACGGTAAAATGGGATCCGTCAATGGATAGAGTGATGCTTAAATTTGGTAAACCATTGGTATAAATTGTGCTTTTAACTTTCTTTATTTCATTAAATTTCCTGTTTACATAATGAAGTTACTTATTTATTTAATTATTCGTAAAGATCCTTGATTATGCAATGAAGTTTGAACATCAATCATCAACCAAGTAAGAGCTATATATTATAATCTTAATTTGAGTTGTTTTTCACTTGTTATGACTTCATTTCAAAATCATCTTGTATTGATCAAATACAGATCTTTTGGCTATCTATGGTAGTATGAAATTGTCAATACAGTAATGACAAGAGCTCAACCTCACAATTGGTTTAGCATCTGTTAATACACTATTATACTATATTTATGTTTATGTTTACTCATACGCTTCTTTATTTTACCATTTGGTTCCTTGATGTTCCTTCATCCTTCACAAGATCAGTACTGACAATCCATGAGAATGCATGATTGCAAGGGTTCGGACTGCTATTGACTTTTCGGACCTGTTAAGGGAAGGTAAATGAAATTAAATTTGATCTCTTTTCAACATATTTCCTGACGACTACTAGCATCTTGCTGACTTGTCACTGAGAGAGCATGGGCATTATTGAGGTTCCTTACTTGCATTGCTATTGTTTCTTTGAAATTGCTTTTGATCTTTGTGATCTTTCTTCTGTCATTTGTCACCCATTACTGCTTCTGTATTAATTCTTTAAAATGGCATTTTAAAACCTAAAATCTATCATCAGGAATAGAACTCTAGAAACCAATTTGAAGAACAACTAGCAAGTAAAAGCCTCGTTTGATATGGTGTTTTTAGAAACCAATTTGCAATCCAATTCAATATTATTGTTCATTTTGCAAAAGTAAATCCGGGTTTTGATTTTATTTGGCTTAATGGGAGAATAGCCCAAGTCCTTTCTCAATCATTTTGGCATGTATTTATAGCTAGAGAAAGATGGATTTGGCAGAAAATTTTAATTTTAGATCTAAATCTCTATAGTCCATCTTTTCCTTTATTTTGCAATGATAGATTTTTAAATGTTTTCTCATTATATTCAACTTTAGGCTCGTGATTTTGTTAGTGATTTTGTTAGTAATCACGTGCCGTTCACTGTTATATTTTTGGATTAAGCCAATAATTTTTCGAGATTTTGTATGGTTTATCACGCAGTTCTTCATGTAGCCATATACTAGTTTTACACTCTAGTCTAGATCCAAGTATTTTATTTATTCTTGGATATATTTTGTAATATTTCCTAATATTTCTAGACAAGTGGCGTTGTGTAAATTGCTATATAGTTTAGCAATTACAATACATATTTACTAATATTATTTAAATTTATTAATAAAAGACATTTCAATAATTAGTAGATATAATAATTATTATTTTTTGAAAATAGTAATTATGATAATTAATTTAATTTGATAATCAACTACTATACCAATTTGGCAATCATATTATGCAAAAAAAGAGGGCAAATTTTGGTATTGGAGTTATTATTAATACTATCAATTACAATATTATGTGAATCTGATCAGCAACCACAAAATATATATGTGAGTTATTTTACGTTTCTTCTTCCTTCTGATAGATGCTCTATTTATACTTTACTCACTAGTATTATACCATAACAAAAGAAGAAATAAGAGCTGCATATTCACAAGGGTTGAAATAAAAAGAAATAAGTTGCGAAATTGTGCTTGAAACTTTTTATTTCGTTACTCATATTGGTTTACTTATTCATAATGGTCCCCGATTACGCCATGAAGTTTGAACATCAATCATCAACCAAGTAAGAGCTGTATGTTATAATCTTAAATCCGAGCTGCTTTATTTACTTGTTATGACTTCATTTCTAAATCACCTTATATATTGATCGAATACTGACCGTTTGGCCGTCTAATAGTCTGTTAATACACTATTATGCTATATTCATGTCTGTGTTTACTCATACGTTCATGCATGTGCTTACTCATACGCCTCTTCATTTGACCATTCTTTTGCTACATCCTTCTTCATCCCTCACAAGGATCAGTACTGACAATCCGTGAGAATGCAACATTGCTAGGATTCCCTGACTGCTATCGACTTTTCAGACCCGTCAAGGAGAGATAAACGAAATCATATTGGATCTCTTGTTAAAATATTCCCTGACTGCTACCATCAATCTTGCTGACTTTTCATTGAGAGAACATGACCATCATTGAGGTTTCCTACTTGCATTGCCGTTGATGTTTCTTCGAAATTGAATTTTGATGTTCATGATCTTATTATATTTGCTTCTTTGCTTTCTTTAGTGGGCATTCCATGATGAATTACTGACACGTCTTGTGAGACTCATGCTTAAACCATATGGTGCTTTTTATCATCATTGTTCCCATTTCCATTCTGCTTTTGGGATTTAGGATTTAAGGGTAAAAAGCAACTTGCAAGCTTCTTTTGTCACCAACCCAAAAGGCCAAAACCAAATAAAGAAAACAACTCTCATTAGATCGGTGTGCTCTCATTGAATTTTCTTAGTTTATGAAAATGAGAAAATATCAAAACATTAATTAATTTTATAAAATCTCAAGGGATAATGAGGATGATGGAGCAATGCATTGGAAATTGCACTAGAATTGGATGTGGATAAAAATAAAATGTTTTCTTTAGGTTTTTTTATTCAAAAAGTGAGAAATATAAGTTGTATTTGACTAACTAATCCAAAAAGAAGAATTTTAAAATGCATTGATCAGTCAAAGGAAAAAAATTATGAAAAAATTTAAAACAAATTTCACTAGTATATTCTCAAATCATGAATGGTTACTACATAATATTAAGCAACTGGAAAAAAACGTGTAATTTATTAAATTTTCAATTCAATTATTTATTTTATATTTTTATAAGTTCGCTTTTAGTTTTTAATAAATTATAAGTGGGGTCACTTATATAAAACTGGGCAGTCAATAACCACCACATTGTTATATAACTTACTTTTTTTAAATTTAACACCTAATGTAAAAATATCCTCAAGGCCCCCAAACTTTATAAAATATAATCGACCTCTAATATAAAAAAATACTACAACTTATATGATATTATATTATTATTATTATTATTTGTTAGAAGTAAATAAAATATTTATTTGGGATTATTACCATGCAATTGGGCTACATAATAAAACATTATTATTTAGATCTATTTTATAATTTGATAAAAAATTATTTGAATTATTAATATATAATTAAGCTGGTGGGTGTCTTTAAAGAGAACTAAAATAATATAGAGAAGTTAAAAGTGTTTGCGTTCTGTTATTTTATGATATTCTAACAAACTATAAGGGGTCACAAAAAAGTTGATACCTCTACTGTTTTTTTCTCCCGGAAAGAGATACCCCTGCTTCATAAGTTGACTTTGAAGGCATGCCCAGAAAAGTGCTTGAAAATGATATGCCACGTAGACTAAACGTTATCCACTCACCATGCACCACTTGTAAAAATCATCACATTTTCTCTGCTCGGCATAAAAATATATAAAAAATAAATATTAAATAAATAAAATACTAGCTGTGTATGGGCATCTATAGTATATATATATATATACATATATATACATACGCACACATCAAAGTATCGGGAATGAGAAAGCAAACGTCTACTTTCTTCTTTCAATTTTGTAAGTCCATGCTAGCTTCTCTACCTAGTCCCTTCTCTCTCTAAAGAGGAGGAACTCGTAAATTGAGTGAACGCACGGAATGACGGAAGCAGCGGCTGCGGCGGAGGCGGTGGAGGAGTTCTTGAGGAAATGCGAGCCGTCGGGTGACGAGGCGTACGGTGCGTTTCGGTCGGTATTGGAGAAGCTGGAGGATCCGAGTAGTCGGACTCGAGGCTCGGGTCTTTCTTTCGGATATTCAGAAGCGGGTCGATGACTCGGACGAGTGTCTAAAGAAGTACCATTTTCAGATCCAAGATGTCGTCTTGGACCAATACGAAGGTCCATTACTCTCGTTTAATTTGGTTGACTTTTTTTTTTTTTAAAACTAGTCGTTTGACCATCCTTGAATTAGTGACTAAAAAGTAATGGTTTGTTTTTGAGTTTTGAGGGTGGTTTCGTGGAAGATAGTTTGAATAAAAAGTGCTTTTGAGTTAAGTGATTTTTGGGAAAGTAGTTTTCAAGTGCTTATGTGACATAGGAAGTGCATTGTAGAGAAGCAATTGTGCTTTTCGTATGTTTTAAAGGATTTTGAGTAGTTCAGTTTTGGTAGTTATCTAGTACAGGGCAATTAGGAGAAATAGTGCTTCTAATTAAGTGTTTTTCAGAAAGTGATTTATGTGCTTTTTTTTTTAATTCAAGAAGTGCGTTTTAGAGAATTAACTGTTAGGAATTTTTCTGAAAGGAACAAAAATAAAAAGCTCTTTTTTAGTTCAGACTTAAAACTTAAAAGAAACTACTGAATTCTTTTTTTTTAAGAAAAAATCTGATTTGATTTTTGAAAGCATTTATGATTGCCAGTGCCATTAGTTATTTTCAATTTTTTAATGCATTATTTTTCTTAACTTAGGTTGTCTATTTATTATGATTATTTTCACTCAACAATACAATAGACTTTAGTTGGGTGTTTTGAGCAACCAATGAGTGTCTGAGAAACTTAGGTGGAGTGCCGATCATTTTCAGGGAATGAGTTTCCAAGAAAACAAAAGGGAAGTCGTAGTTTAAATTAATTTATTTTTGTCTTTTTCTGTGAGCCCAATGAGCTTCTGTTCTCAATTTGTTCTCTTTTGTTTCTTTCCCTTCTTTTCCTGCTGTTTCTTGACAACCAAAAAGAACAGGATTAGTTTCACTTAAGCATTTAACTTTAGTGTAATTATTCACTCTTAACTCATATAATAATTAGGTTTAATGTTAACAAATAGGAAGTGAATTAATAGCTGAAGCTGATTTGGGAGTGGAATGAATGTTGCTAAATCATACTATATGGTAGAGAGAATTTGCTTTTTAGGTAATACTGAACTAATAACAGCTGTTAAGTGTTTCCAATAAGTTTTGTTTCATGAAAATTTGTCATCAGTGCATGAACAAAGTTCTATGGATGTTAGTTAATTCGAGTTCAATGTCACGATCGCTCATATTAAGCTGTATTAAACACAAATCTTACTCTGTACTTTGGAGCACTTGAATAATTGATGCTAATTCCTTAGTCATTTTATTCATCCTGTGCATAAATTATGCAATCTATAACCCAACTCAACTTTCATCTTTCTTTAGTGAAAAATTTGCAAGGCCCTAGGAGGTTTTGTATGTCTCACGCTAACATGGTCACCATGGTTTCACTATGTAAATTTTTCCCACTGGAATTTATGATCCCTTATATATAGCTTATTAACTTGTTCACATCTGCATTATTATCTTTGTAAGTTTATCATATAAAAGTTTCATTTATCATCTTCCAGCATAAGCATCCATAGGTCATTGTTCACTTTTTCCCGTTAAATTCACGCCATATGGTGGTTGCTTGGATATTCTTTGACACTATTGTTTCTAAGTATAGGCTACCAAGGGAGAAAAAATTGACAATGATGGTGATCCCTAGCATTTTTATCCCAGAAGACTGGTCATTCACTTTTTATGAAGGACAAAATAGACATCAGACTCTATTTTGAAGGACAAGACTGTGGCTGAGCTTGGTTGTGGAAATGGATGGATAACCATTGCCATAGCTGAGAAGTGGTTGCCTTGAAGGTTTGTTGTCTTTATGCCATGTGAGAGCTTTTGTTTACTTCCTTACCAGTGCCTTCAGGAGCTCCATCATGATTTCTCTGCTCATCGTTTTCCTATATTGTTTTGCATGGCCACTTGCTATTTATAAGTAACATTGTTGGCACCACATAATGGTGTTTTACTGCACTTATTCGGAAAAGTTACATATCAATGAACATCTGAATTATCAAATCTGTCCTTGTCCGAAAGTCTTTGATCGAGTATGTTCAAAATATAACATTGTTGCAGTTCTTTTATGCTGTCTGAATATCCTTTTGCAGGTCTATGGTCTTGATATTAATCCCAGAGCAATAAAGATCTCTTGGATAAATTTGTACTTAAATGCATTAGATGAAAAAGGTCAACCCATCTATGATGCGGAGAAGAAAACTTTACTTGGATAGGGTGGAGTTTCATGAATCTGATTTTCTAGCTTATTGCGAGAGATCATGAAATTCAACTTGAGCGAATTGTGGGATGCATACCTCAGGTACCATTACTATCTGCAACTCGTGGTATTTCTCGGGGATTAAATTTTGGTGAAGTTTGTTTATCTAATATCAAGCTCAAATTTTAGTGTGCCCACATGGATTACTTTTAACTCCTAGTTTACCCTACTCTGTTTTCTCCATGCAGATTCTTCCCCAATCCGATGCAATGTCCAAAATAATCACTGAAAATGCAAGCGAGAATTTCTGTATTCATTGAGTAAGTATTGTGCGCTTCAGGTTGGAAGATATTCTAAATAATTTAATTGTGATGTGCAATTGAAAATTGTCTTGAAATTAGCAATTAAGTTGGCGGGCTTCCTTTACTTACACATGCTTCTAATTATACATGTTATAATTTTGGTTTGAAGCTTGCGTATTTTAGGTATGGTTGAAGAAGTCTTTAGTTGGTCAATATCAATTTGGAAAGAAAGCAAACCAACAAAGAGTGTGGGAAAAGGATAATGTGAGTTTGACAGAGGCTGAGAGGCAGATAGGAAAACTTGATCTGAGCGATTTTTTTCCCTCATTTTTGCTTTTGCATAATGTGTAATCTCTTCACAATGGCGTTAATTTCCATAGTTCATGTTTCTAGGTGCACTCAACATCGACTATGTCTTGTGGATGACTGGAAAGTTTATTCATCTTGACATATTGCTTTTTGAAAACAGTACAAGTATATTGACTAATAATGAACATATTTTATCAAGTTGTTGCATTTGAAAATTGTATCATGGTTCATGTTGACTTAAATTTAAAAGCCTTGGCTGTTTGGAAAATGTATAGCACTGAGTTTGTAGAACCTTTTAGTGTCTTGAAAGATTGATTGCTTCAATTGTGTTTTCAATATCTTGTATTCTTATTGTTATATTTGTATATATTACAAAGGCTAAGCTGTGTGTATGAGAGATGAAACATAAGAGGTCAATACACGTCAATACACAACTGCTTCACCTTTTACTTCCTTTTTTTTTCTGCTGTATATAGGGTTTTGTGTAGGATCAGTTTGGCTTAGGTCTAATTGCTAGAGCAGTTGAGGAAGGAATTACTGTCATCAAACCTTCCGGGATTATGATATTCAATATGGATGGCCGTCCGGGACAGGGCGTTAAATGGCAGCTTGTTTGAGCAGCGGTGGCTTCCGTGCTCGACAAGCTTTGGCAGACTAAAGTTCTTCAGGCAAGTGAACTTTTATTGTTGGAAATTCATTGTATATCCCAAATGTCCACCTCTTGAAATGTGTTTTGCAGGCTTCGACACGGATATTTCAGCCTTAGTTGAAATTGAGAAGAACAGTCCACATCGTTTTGAGTTCTTCATGGGACTTTCTGGTGACCAACCTATTTGTGCTCGAACAGCATGGGCCTATGGAAAGGCTGGCGGACGTATCTCTCATGCTTTATCGGTCTACAGCTGTCAACTCCAGTCAACCAAACCAGGTTTGCCTTTCATTTGGGTTTTATTAATAAAGTGGGCAATTGCTTTGATCGGGAGGTGAACTAAAATGATATCAACTTCTATTTATGGACCGGTTAAGAAAATTTTTGAGTTTCTCAAAAATGGCTTCCATGATATTAGTAGTTCTTTGGATTTATCTTTCGAAGATGATTACTGTTGCTGATGAGAAGATCCCATTCTTAGCTTATCTTGCTAGTGTTCTAAAAAGCGTTCTTTTTCCATATGAGCCACCAGCTGGAAGCAAAAGATTCAGGAATCTGATTACTGACTTCATGAAAAAGTACCACCATATTCCGCTAAATGCTGATGTGAGAACCTTCACCACTCATCTGTTTTGTACTTATTTGGACAAGTTATTTTTTTCTGTCTGTCCTAGGTTCTGTTTTCCCTGATGCATTATTTCAATTTCTTTGCATGTGAAGTTCGAGGTTCTGTTTCCCCTGATGCATTATTTCAATTTCTTTGCATGTGAATTTGGTTCATTCCTATTAGTTTAGGAGTAAATCTATTAGTGATTTGTTTGTAACAAATAAAGTATGAAACAATCTTGTTTATTTCTGTTCTCAATATGTAGAGCTCTATGGACAATTGCTTATCTTCTGTTATCCACATTAAAATTTCTTCAGAATACTACTTTTTGCTATTTGTGATATGTTGTATTGTTTTGTGGTCTTTCTTATGTCCGTTGAATGAGATCTTGTAATATGAAATTTCATCTAATGGTATCCTTTTGCATCCTGTCCCGTAGTTAAATGCATTTTTGGATTTGTTGATTTATGATGATATGCAAAATTTGGTTTGATGAAATCTTGATTCTCATGTTAACTATCTGTTCATTCAACTTGATCATGGAATGTGTTGTTGCCGTGAAATGTGCTGCACGTGCTTGTTATTTTTTAGTCTTTTCATGTAAACATACTTGGATGTACTTGTATATATACTGGACCTGAGATATTTGCACCTGACCTACTTATTGATGTACATGTAAGATGAAAAACCTTTTTGGATCTGGAACATGTCAAGACCTGCAACTTTTTATTTGTAGATTTACCACTGTCGAGTCCAGTTATAAAACCACAGTTTCGCGAGTGCTTGCATGAATAACTAGCCAAACTTAAAGATGCTTTAGTATGCCTCTTTATCTTCTTTTGTATATGAGTAAAACAATCCACATACCTAACTTTTCTTCTCCACTTGTTTCTCAAGAATGTTGTTGTCTTTCCTTCAAGAGCTGTGGCGATTGAGAATGCTCTTCGATTATTTTCACCTCGCCTTGCAATTGTTGATGAACATCTAAACAGACACGTACCAAAGCAATGGTTAACAAGTTTAGCAATTAAGGTACAATCTATTTCTGATTTACTTTTCTTTTATTTTTGACATAGATGAAAATGTCATTATTTGGCAGATTTTCTTTGGTATTCTTGGAACAAGTAATAGTGCTTATTGCTTGGTTGCACAAAAACTAGTACAGACACACCACAGAATTCTTAGATGATAAAATAACAGATATGAACTCTGCACATTGTTATACTTGTTGCCTTTATTCCTCAGCGACTGTAGTAGATATATTTAAAGAAAATTACTGGTTGGGGCAACAACACTTTTGTGTTGAAATTGAAGGGGATATGAAGAAAGGTCAAAGGAATATATTGAGCGGGGATAGCTTCATCTTACGTTGTGATGGTTGATTTTGCAGCCTTGACTAGTCGAGATAAAAAGTTTATTCCAATCTATAGTGCATTGAGAACTTGGCAGTTTTATTGTAATTGCTGCACTTATGGTTACTGGCTAGAATCGTGTTCGGAGACCTTTCCCAACCACCCACCTCCTTCAATATCTTTGTGGTTTGTAGTTGTCTTATGCTGCATAACTGAAAAAACATCCTTCTTGTAGGGTACGGATACTGATAACCCTTCGGAGGATGTACTCACGATAATTGAAGCACCACACCAGTCAGATTTGATGGTGGAGCTGATAAAGAAGCTGAATCCTCAGGTGGTAATTTCTGGGATTGGTGATTTTGAGGCTATTACGAGTTCAGCTTTTGTGCAACTTCTAGATGTTACAAGAGAAGTTGGATCTCGTCTTTTCTTGGATATATCTGATCACTTTGAGCTCTCCAGCCACCCAAGTTCCAATGGGGTCCTAAAATATCTTGCGGAAATGTTCTTCCTTCACATGCGGCAGTTATTTGTGACCTTGTTAATTAAAAATCAGGTGATTGTTTTTCATTATAGCTGCCACTTGACTCAATTATACTATCGCAAGAGGAGATTTTTATTTTGTCTGATTAAGCCATAAGATGGGTTTCAAGATTTATTCTGATCGAGTTATCTGTTAGCTTTTGTTTTAAAAACTTATTTATGGAAGCCAAATTCTTCTTTCCAGGTTTATTCAGATTTAGAAGTAGCTTTTGTCATCTCGGAAGAAGAGTCCATCTTTTAAGGCCTTGTCTAAGACTGTGGAAGTACTAGAAGGGACTACTGCACTGATTAGTCAAAACTACTATGGTTATCTTTTCATGAGCTTCTCGCTTTCCGAGCTTGCTGACCGGCGTACACCTAAAGAGGTTATCATTCTCGCTTTTTTTTTCTCTTTTTCGTATCACGATCAATTTTTGAATATACATATTTATGTACACACACACACCGCACGCATATTCATGTTTCGATGAGTACATGAAGGTGTATCAATGTTGATTAACTCTTCCATTTGAACAGAAGAGTAATTAGATAGTTGATATTTATGTTACAAAAATTGGAAGTAAGATAAGCAATTGAATATCATGTATGGACTGTAATAACACTGGGTTCTTTTGCCATTTGGATTTTTTGTTAATTCACTTGCTGTATGTTTATCCAACCACTAATTGTTTAGTTCATTTTCACGGCACTTTAGCCTCTACATAGGAATTTTTGCTATTTTATTTTGTTAATTGAAGCAAGTTAGCTCATGAAATTGCTTTTTGATAAATGTTCTTCAGAGGGATTGTGAAAAGGCCAAACCAACTAAGATGATCGGGTTTTCTAGCTCAGCCATCTCTGTCCTCAACACTGCTGAACTATCAATTCTTGAGACACCAAGCTGTAACTCTGATTCATATGGATGTAGACCAAAGCTTCTTGCCGATACCATCTCCAGTCGAATCTGCTATCTTTGAAAGTTTTGCAAGACAAAACATGTACGAGTCAGAGATTGATGTCACTGCGAGCATCAAACAATATATCAAGAGCAATTTTGGTTTCCCACTTGATACAAATACTGAATTCATGTATGCAGATTGCTCTCAATCTACTGTTTAATAAGCTAGTCCTCTGCTGTATCCTAGAAGGTGGAACATTATGCTTCCAGCAGTCTCAAATGGGAACTATGTTCTGCTGCCAAATTTTGAAAGCGAGCATTGTGAATATCCCAACCGAGTTTGAAGTGGGCTTTAAGGTGACGGAGAAGACACTTGTGACAATACTTGAGACTGTAAAGAAGCCGTGGGTATATATTTCTGGTCCAACAATCAATCCAACTGGCTTGCTTTACAGCAATAAAGAGATAAAGAATATATTAACTGTTTGTGCAAAATATGGGGCAAGAGTTGTGATTGGTACTTCGTTCTCGGGATTGGAATTCAACTATGAGGGTTGGGGTGACTGGGATCTGGAAGGCTGTTTGACAAACCTGTATTCTTACGGCAATTCGTCTCTCTCTATGTCTCTGCTCGGAGGGCTGTCAATTAAGATGCTCACTTGGGCGCTCAAATTTAGTTTCTTGTTCTAAATCAACCTCATTTAGTTGATGCATTTAGTAGCTTTCAGGGATTAAGGAAGCCTATAGCACGAGTCGGATACACTATAATGAAGTTGTTGGTGCTGAGAGAGCGTAAAGCGAGGAGACTTGATGAATGCTTGTTGTAGAACATATAAGAAACTTGGAAAGGAGATCAAAGCGCTTGAAAGAGGTACTTCTATCTGCCCTCGTATAAGAAGATTTGAATTTACCAATTATATACGATACATAGTCTTTCAATTATACCACTCAATTCTAAATATACGTGCTATTATTTTCTCTGTGGTAATCTTTACTGCAGCAGGCACTTGAGAAATGTGGGTGGGAAGTGGTTCAATCCTGCGGTGGTGTTTCAATGGTGGCGACCCTCTGCCTACCTCCACAAAAATTATAAAGATCAGTGAGCATTCATCTATCACTTTGGTGAGAAAACAGCTACTTGAACAAATCATGCTTGATGACTCAAATATCGAGGAAGCCATAGTCAAGGCTACTTGGTTTATACATCAACAGTGGCTCTAGGACTGGAATTCATGGCTATTGCCACTTCACAATTACACTAGAAGAAAGCGAATTTGAACGAGCTTTGGATTGCATAGCTAAATTCAAAAGCGTCATACATATAGTTAACTAAAAAGTGCCATTGTCATTTGTCATAATCTATTTCTATTGCCTGATGATGATACCCGTCACGACTTAGTTGTCGTGAATAAATTGAAAATCAAATTGAACTGGTTTTTACAGTTAGCAACAATTGTGATGTTTGAGATTATATACATGATAACACTGACTAGTGTTGGCTCCTATATGAGTTGGGAAAAAAAATTCCCAATTACACGTGTGTGAACAATTCCACTTCAGATATATATTTATAATAATGATGAAATTGTGTTTTCTCGAAGCAATCGTTCTTTTAATTTTGTACATATATGTCTAAAAAATGAGGAAAATATGAAAATATCTTTAATAAAATCATTACCAAATTAAGCTGATTATCTAAAGTCGCAAAATTAAGCAAGTACAAAATACTCGATTTATTATTTTAATTACTCGATTTATTTAATTCATTTACTTTACGTATTATTAGATTAAATAGTCGATTTACTAGAACTTCATAGTCAATTTTTTAAAAAAAATTACTCAACTCTTTTCGACTTGTTTAACTTATTTTAAAATTAATCGACTTCAATTACTCGATTTCTTATTACAATACATACATGCCTTACTTAACTCTCTTACTTTATTTCTTACTCTACTAAATACTAGACTTCTAAAAAATTACTCTACTCTTACTCAGCTATAGTAACTAGTCAAGTATACTTGATTTAAATTGAAATGAAAAATTTCATTTTAATTAAATCGAGATAAAAGTTAAAATTGAAATGAAAAATACTAGACTTGAATTTAACTTTGTCGATTATTTATTCAGCAAAAATTTTTGACTTAGGTGTGTGTGTGTGTAATAGGGTATGAATTTGATACTTAGAGACAAATAAAGCATAATAAAAAAAAAAAAACCAATTTAATTTACTCAATTATGGTGGGTTTACTATTAATTAACCAAATTTAATTAACTCAATCAATTAATTGGTATACAACAAAAGAAGAAGACCAACATACTAATTAATTACTCTTGTACACGATCAAAATAATTTTAATTATATATATATATATGCATGCAAAATGTAAATAATTTTCAAATATAAATTATTTAAAAATATCATCAAACTAACAATTCACAAGTTAGATTATACATCCACGAAATAATGCTAGTCTTGCAAATCCAATCATAATAATTTGATTTTTATTTATATTAATTATGTCCAATCATGCTATTTTAATGAAGAACAAGCATTTATATATAACCGTACAGTAAAAGGATAAATAAAAGAAATTGAAGTTCAATAGCTGAGAATGAAATAGCCATAAGAAATTAATTAATTGATATAATCTTTATCTGCAAAAATGTAAACCCATTGTTCCACTTACTTTTTTTTAAAAAAAAACCATTGTACTATTTAATAGAAATTCGAAAACCCCATTATATACATGATAAAAACTCACCAACACCAAAGTAAATCAAATCATAATAATTCAATTTTCATTTATAATAATTATGTACAATCAAGCTATATTTAATCAAGAACACTTCCAACGGGTAAAATTTCAAACTAAAATTCATACAGTACTCACCGACGGTCCAACACCAAACCATATTAAAAGATTTGAAAGTACTTTCACCAATACACCTAATTTCAAAAAAAAATTACTAATAATAAAATATTTCAAACACACACTTAATACACGATAAACTCACCTGACAGTCTGACGCCGAATATTATTAATTTAAAATAATTTTCAACTGAACTCGAAATTACATTCATAAACGCACCCAATTAAAAATAAATACTAATAATAAAATATTTCAGTCGTCTTCAGTTCAAAAATCAAAAACCAAATTATTAAGATAAAAACTCACCGACATCCAACCATATTAATTTAAAATAGTTTCAACTGAGATTGAAATTACATGCACAAACACACCCGATTCAAAAAAAATATATATATATATATACAAATAATAAACTATTTCAGTCGTCCTCTGCTCAAACTTCAAAAACCCATTTCCCATCTATAAAAACGTAAGGTATATGGGTTAACAAGTCCCAATATTGTCCCCATCCTTTCTGCACTTCTCTCCTATCAACGGACATTTCCGGATCCATAATCGCAAAAGTGAGGTAGGCAGGCCCTTCTCTGGAAAGTATTTGAGCTTGGGACAATCTTGGAGATGCAATGAAGTGAGGTTCTGAAGATCGACAATTGAAGAAGATAGGCGCTCCAGATTTGGAAATTTTACAATCATCAGAGATGTTAGAGAGGCAGGAAGAGGAAGCGTGGTCCCTAATCTTTTGTCCTTTTGCTCTGGTGGAAATGACACCATGCCGTCATCACATCCTCCGATTGTGAGTTCTCGTAGAAAGAGAATCTGTGAAATCCGGCCCCACTCAATCACTGACTTCCAAATCTTCATATTATACCAAACATCAAGTGAATGAAGGTTGGTGGGAAGGCCATCTTCTTCTTCAAGGCTTGGAACCTTCCCTCCTATTCTTAATTCTTGAAGAGAGTTCAGATTGTGCAATCCCTTGGGTAACGCCACTAGTCTCGTACACCTAGAAATCGACCTTCTTCAGTTTAAAACAAGGCAATCCCCCTTCGGGAAAGGACACAAGATTTACACAATTCTGAACACTAATCTCTTGAAGCTGGCGGAGATTATGTAAACCACTTGGTAAAATTTTCAGATTTTCACAATAAACAATGTTGATTGTTTCAAGAGATGTGTTGTTGTCCAACCTTTACTGCTATTGACTCCAGCTTTGAACAATTCCAAACATAAAGGAACTTAAGAGACGGAGGTAGATTGCCAAATTCAAGGGACTCAAGCGTGGCAGGTAACTCTTTTTTGAAAATATACATGTCAGTGATGGACACGTGCCAATATACAAGTCCTCAAGAAGAGATAAAGTGTACCTCTGCTGCTGCTGCTACTCTGGATGCCCTCTGCCACCAAGGATTGAAGTTTGGGACAGCTTTCAATTGTTAGTCTTTTGAGAGAGCTAATGTCTTGCGGTAATCCGTTTTGACTCTTCCATATATATGTACTGCTCTTCAATATTATTTATCTCCAATTCTTCTAATTTTGGCAGTTGCGGTTTCAACGGCCTGCGAAGCTACTTGATTTGATGTATCTCTACAAACCACTGAATTTTGGGACCCAAGATGATCGCTTGCACTTCTCCACACAACCTTTTTACATCCACCAATTTCCAATTTGCAAAGAGCTGGAAGACTCGTAACTGAAACTAACAATTCTTCACATCCTTGAATAACAAGCATCTCCAATGCAGGAAGGCATTCTGGAAATGTTCCTTGCGAGCTTAGGACATCTTAAAATGTGAAGTTCTCTCAATTTAGAAACCCTTCAACTCCCTGACTAGATCTAAGAGGAATCCAGGCTTCCCATTCTTCCATGTCTTCAAAGCGAAGAGTCTCCAAGCATAGAAAAGGAATTGGAGCATCATTGCCATAAAACTCTGAACCTAATCTCCTTACTCTGCTCATTCTACGTGCTGCAAAATGCTTTAGAGAGGAAGTTGCCCGACTGACGGCACGGTAGTACACATGCCACAATCTTCAAATTTTAGGGTCACCAAATTTGAGAATGAGAATCTCTAACCAAGTTGGAAGCGTTGTACCTCAAAGCCACTGACACAAAATTCTTTTAGATTTTTATGAGGTTCTAGCATGTCGAGCACGCCCTTTGCAGTTTCTGCCTCCTTTGAAGACAAACCATCGGTGCTGCATGTCCATCGAAGCATTAACACTTTAAGATTCTTCTTTCCATACAATTGAGCCTCCTTGGCATCATCAACGTCTTCTACGTTCTCCAATTTTGAAATCTTAAGTGTCCCACGAAGATGCATCAACAACTTCAGCTCTCTTAACCCAGAACCACTATCTTTTCCCACAGCAAAATTACACAGCGTCTGAAGACAAGTCAACTTACCAATTCCTAGTGGCATTTCCTCCAATGAATCTGTATTTGAATTTTTAAGATGATGCAATTTCTTGAGGTTTCCCATGTCTGAACACAACTTTTTAGTCTATGACAATTTTCTAACAAAGAGTGTGCAAATTGTAAAAGCTTACTTGACTGATTCGAGGCAAAGTTCTAATTTCCGTTCCAGATAGGTTAAGGTACCTTAAATACCTCAAATCACCAATTGAATCTGGTAGCTCGGAGATGCGATATCTACGCAGAGAGAAGACCCTTAAGCTTTGGAGCTTGAACAACAACTTAGGAAGAACGCTAGGAGCCAAGTATCCAACCCCACTATTTGATAATGTTACTGGTAAGAAAGTTCGCAAATGTTGGAAATGATACAAGTTCTCAAACCTTTTAGCATCATCGTAATCTCCACGAATGTAGGACAAATAGCGAAGACTTAGTTGCTCATCAGCCTCTGAGGTATACTCCATTGTGAAGTATATTTCCCCTGCAGCCCACCGGGCAAGGTCGTTGATAAGATCGTGCATCACAAATCGCGATGCATCGTTGCTTGATTGCTGGAAAAATGATCTTGAATGTAGCTCCTTAAAGAACTTCCGTCCTAAATCTTCACTAGGATTCTCACTCTCTTTGTGATCCAAGAAACCCACAGCACACCATAATAAAATTATCTCCTCCTCTTCAAATTCATAATCCTTTGGTAACAACGAGCAGTATGCAAAGCATTGTTTCAAAGTTGGAGGAAGATAATAATAGCTCACTGCAAGGGCTGGAATAATGCCGCAACTCTCTTCTGGTAATTCCCATATCTTACTACTGAGCACACCTTCCCACTCACTTCTATCATGATTTCCACGTAAAAGTCCTCCAAGTGTTTGTGCTGCCAAGGGCAAGCCATTGCATTTGGTCACTATCTTCTTGCCGATTTCCTCCAGTGACTTATGTGAATTGAAATCTCTCGTCCCCAAAGAATGGTGAACGAATACAGATAGACAATCATTATCTGACAACTTTTCTAATTCATAAGCTGAAACAGTCCCCATGAATTCTGCAATCTTGTGATTGCAGTAGTGACAATAATCTTACTTCCCTGTGCACCAGCTTCAAATGGACGGCTGAAGTCAACCCAATCATTGTATGTCTCATTCCAGACGTCATCTAAAACAAGCAAAAATTTCTTTTGAGACAACTGCTTCTTTAGCTCCTCTTGAAGCAAATTTAAATCACTATAATCAACAGTCTGCTTAGTAATGGATCTTAGAATTGTTCTGGTTGGCCTGATAACATCGAAATCATCAGAGACACAAGTCCATGCCTTAAGATCAAAATGATCTTGCACTTGAACATCGTTATAGACAAGTTGAGCAAGAGTGGTTTTACCTAGCCCGCCCATACCTATAATAGGAATAACAGAGAATCCACCATCATTTCTTGAATCATCCTTCAACAACAATTCAACAATTTCCTCCTTTTCTGTGTCCCTGCCATGTACCCTGGCTTCATTCACCAAAGATGTCGTGGGTAGTCGTTGCCTGTCTTTTCTGGTCCTCCCAGCTGAACTTACGTTCAAACCCAGCGAGTCTTTCAGTGTTACAATATCTTGAAATCTGTCGTTGATCTCTTTGATTTTGGACATCATGGCATAATCAGACTGAATCGATTGTGGAGTACAAGTGGTGCAGCAAGAAGGAATGAGCTTCCGAAGCTTACTTGTTCTTGTACGACTGCTGCTGGGTGGTTCTCCATTTCCAAGCAGCAACTTCCTCCGGAAAGCCTCCGTTTGAAACTCATCCAACAAGTCTTCAACATCAAAAGCCAAGTTCTGAAGCTTGCCAAGCCACTTCTTCACCGACTGATTAGTCCTCTTCTTCTCCTCAGCATCAGCAAGCGTCTCGTTGATCACCTCCAACATATCCTCCCACTTCATTAGATCGGCCTGGATTCGCTCTTGGCGTGCAAAAAACAGAATCCCCTCTGAAGCTAACTTATTGACCAGCAACTCAACGGACGCCGTCAGGATTGCCTCTCCGATGATTGACATTTTTTATTTTTTATTTTTTGGGGACAAAGAAAGAAACAGAACTTTGAGTTTTGGAAAGCAAAATGAGAAAATTGAAAAGTAAATGTGAAGGGTTAAGCAAACTGCATGTAAAAAGTCTTCCACTTTTTGTTTATTACAGGACAGTGAAAAGAAAAACAGAGCCCACCACCCATTAAATATTTAGCAATTCACCAATCACCAGTCACCACCACTTGTCCATAAATATAAATCGCACGTTGATATTTGTAGGGTCAAGCAACATTAATCCAGTGTCCAGGTAAATGCTGAATAAAGAGAAAAATGGAATGTATCTACTTCGAACCTTCGCTTTAGAAATATTCAAACTAGTCTCTCTCTCTCTTTACTATATAATTACTTTATTAATGGAATTAATTTCCATGCTAAAACGAAGACGTAAAGTAAACTACAATTTTTTATAATCACAATGGTAATTTTTACCATCATGTTAATTAATATCGTGTCACACTAAATTATAACAAAGTTTTAGTTGAATATAAAATTAGACTTATTTATTAGAAATATATATATTTAATAAAATAACAGTAAAATTAATATGTTATCAATCAAATAAACTCAATTGAAATAATTGTGATGTGAAAACAAAAATTGTCCTACCACCAACAATTTTAGCAAACTTCACCATCAAACTTAAAGTGAGAGTAAAAGTTGAAAACAACCCCACTACCATCAATAATTTAGTAAGTTGCGCATGCCAGCGCTTGTCTGTGACGATACAGACGTAGATGAACTAAGCATCATTCAATAATTGAGAAAAAAAAAGAGAAAAAATAAATTTAGCGTCTAACAAAAATAATACATCTTTAGTGCAGGTATGGATAGGTAAATCATCTAACATTTGAAAAATAAAAATATAAATTAGAACTTACTTTCTAAATATGATTTATTTGTAATATACGTCTGAGCATTTAATTAGAATTTACATATGTGTGGATATGTGTCTAATTTTAATTAAGAGATAAATTATACATAAATAAATGTTTCTAAATAATTGAATAATGATATTATTAATATTTATAAATTTTTAAAGTAATATTTTTTTCAAGAACAATATATTAATTTTTAAAAGACTTACAATATTTAAAGATATTTAAATTTATTTTCATCGGTAAAAAATGCAAATAAATCAATACTTCATTGTATATTAAAAATATATTTACTTATATAAAAATAAACAATTGAATATTAAAAACATATTTACTTATGTGAAGACAAACAATCCCACCACCAGTGAAAACAAAAACAAACTCACCACCATCAATAATTTAGCAAGCTTCACATGCTTGTGCTATGTCTATGACGAACTGGGCGTGGATGGACCAATAAATAATAATTACGTAATTATGAAATATATATCTATTGAAAAATATTTGCCAATAAAATGATGCTATAAAATTTAATTTATTTGAAAGAAAACAAATTGACAATTAAAAGTCGAAGAAATATATGCAATGTTTTATTTTATCACAAACCATTATTAGAAATTTCAATCAATTCCGATGAAAGACGGTAGATAATGTTGAAAAGAGATTTGGTTTTATATAAAAAAAAATTAGAGATGAAATAAGTCAAAATTAATTATAATTTTTTTTAAAGAACAAAGGTAGCGAATTATGAGTTTGGGAAGCGAGCGAGAAAATTGAATAGGTGAGAAATTACAGCGTCTATACTTTTATTGACCAATGACTAATAATTTGGTAAGCAAAATGAAAAAGCTTAGAAAGTCGCGAAGGGTCAAGCAAAATACTGACGTAAAATGTGCAAGTCTCCACATTTGTTTTGTCTGTTTGAAGAAAAAAAAAAAAACAGAGCCTACCACCAAGGATCAATGAAAGAATTTTAAAATAATAATAAAAAAATATACACATTTTCGACTTAGCGACGAACAGTAATCAAAGAGGAAAGTGCAAAGTTGTTTACATACCCGAACTTAAATGTAATACAACTATAGAAGGAGCAAGATGAAATTTAAAAAAAAAAAAATTCAGTCTCGTTACAAATTAGTTTTATCACAGACATAATCAACTCGTCATTAAAACCATGATTTGATTAGAGTGTCTAATAAAAAATAAATAAATAACAGTTTATATTTGACCAGTCGAAATATTGTAAGTGGAAACAATTATTTTATTCTTTTGTTAATTAGGTTAGTATTTATGATTGAGTGACTCAAAACTATATTTTAGATTGAGAATCAATTATTCTCCCATATTGAGGGGTACAAGATTAAGATTATCATTAATTATTTCATGACAAGAGAACCCTCGAGTTTAATAAAAAGAGAAAGCCATAAGGTCTTTTTTATAAGAAGTGTATCTGATCATTCATTTTACTTGAAAATTTCATATATAAAAACTTATTAATTAATGAATTACATAATATATATATAAAATGACACACAATAATCTTGTACGGAAACTATTATTTACCTGCACAAGTAGTTTCCGTAATCTTCAATTCAAAAGTAAGTAGTTGAACATATGTATAGATTGAAGTAACCATGAGACAAGTAGCAAAACAAATAATGCATGGAAGATAATGATCAACCAACGACTGAAGTTTAATTTAATTGTAGATAAAAGTTTAAGATTAAGGGCAATAACAATTCCATGTGTGAAGCGTTGGGAGCATGCAGTTCATAAAATAATTCTTTTATAAAAAAAAAAAATTGGCGAGCATTACCTACTAAATACTCAACGATTACTTTGTATGATTATTGCTTGTAATTGGGGTGACCATTTCATAAAAACAATGCCGTATGAAACTAAGTTATTAATTCAATTGATAGTTAGTCATTGAATAACATGCTGACCACAATAAATAGTTTAATTGGGAAAGTAGACAAATAATGAAGACATAAGCTAAGCAGAGTAAATAAACATAGCAAAATAAATTGCATACTGTCATTGAGAACTTAATTCTCTAATAAACTTGAATTTTTAAATGTATTTTTTTTATAAATTCATGTCATATACTATAGTCTTTAATTTAGGCTTTATTATATCAATTCTTTGTGCAATGGCCACAGCTACTGAGACAAAATATGTCTAATTAACTACATTAATCATAATTTTATGTAATTTCATATAAAAGATATAATTGATTTGAGTTAGTTTAACTTATAAAAAAAGAGTGATGGGAATGATATCGATATTTTTTGTGATGAGTAATAATAAACAATAAATATTAATCATATAATAATGAAATATGTATTTATCAAAAAATATTTAGCAATAAAAAGTTGCTATAAAAATTTAAGGGTAATTATTAGAAACCTCCCCTGAGGTATAGAGTATTTTCAATTTAATAAATTATATCTGCGTATTCTTAGCCGCCTCCCTTATATTAGTATGTAGTTTCGTATTAAATTAGGTCAGCGAGGATAAAATCGTAAAAAGTACCTGTTAATGAGAATGAAATTCAAACAAATCTTAAATTTTCACTTTGGGTTTCGAAATTAGTCTTAACTTTGTTAATGTTACTGTGTGTAAAAGACAGAAGCATGCTTTACCAGCGAGACATTAACACAAAAAAAACAAAAAGAAAAATGGGCATCTCATTCCTCCATTCAAGTTGTAAGCATGAAACACAGCAACCCTTTCATCTTCTTTATAATGCTTTGAATACAAGAGTTAGCCATGAACAGGGGACAATGACACTAAATCCAGAGACGCCAAAACCAGAGGCAGTTGATTCACGCATGCACTATGGAAGAATACGACTAGTGACTTTTGTCTTCGACCGGCAAACAACCTCGAACCGTGAATGAGTGCTGTAAATGCATATTTATTTGAGCTTATTTTTGTGCTTCCAGTTATTTCTGTAATGATCGTTAGTTCCATGTGAATGAGTGCTGTAAATGCATGTTGTTTTAGGATTGATTGAAAATGGTTTCTAATTTGTAATGTTGCTGTTCGATTGATTTAAAATGACTACCTTGAGCTGTAAATTAATCTGTTGAGGATACTTGGATTTTATTCTTTATTTTAATAATAGTATTTACATGCATCTTTACTATTGGAAACTTTAATGGGTGGTTGCTGCATTCTTGCTTGCTAGAGTAGAGAGCCAGGCAATAACCAGCCGCTGAATCCTTTGTTTTAGCAGCGTATCTGTAATAATTCAAGCAAGCGAAGCTCCAACAGTGAAGATGCATCACTGCGGTTTCACTGGTCCAAGCTCTAAAGCGATGATGTAATGAATATTGAATGTGAAATGTAGATTGATTTATGATATAGAACAAGGCATTTGACTTCATGATTGGCAATAATGTGTCGTCATGTAAGTTTTAGTTAAGTTAAACATGGAATTGCATATTGAGAATAGTTTACAGTGTGTCGTAAGTTTGCTATTACAATGGGAAAATTTGATTAGTTTTTTCATTTTGGAGGGTTATAATATGCAGTTTACATGATTTAATTTGTTAAGAACTTAAGTTTACTCGTTTTAACTATTTACTAAGTAGTAAGTTTACTGTTAAAGTGGCCAAATTTGATTTGTTTTTCCATTTTTTTAGGTTATAATGTGCAGTTTATATCATTTAATTTGTTTAGAACATAAGTTTACTCATGTCAAACATTTACTAACTACTTCTTGTTGTTCCATTTCTCAGCCTTATAAAAATATTTGCCAATTAAAAATCGAGGCTGTTGTGAATAGTGACATGATTAAAGTTGGGTCTGTAATCCCTGAGTAGTACACTTTAAAGAAACTATGGGAGGACGTCAAAGATATGATACACAAGAAGCCTATAAGATAAGTTGAAAAATTAAAGTTTAAGATCATGCTTCCATGGCAGAATTTTGAAGAGATCTTGCACAATGATTCAGAACTTCAAGATACCTTTAAACAGCTAAAGGAAAAGTCATATGCATGGGCTATGTTCACAACCACGACTGAATTAAATTTAAGGGCCACCATCCATGGAGAGTCTGAGAACTATATATAGATGTATACGAGGTTACGGTATCAGACCAATTGAGCAGTTTCTTGTTGGGTTGGATAAGGAGGCTGAATTTGAGTGGTTTGACCTTGCTTGAAGTGAATAAAATTGTGGTACCTGACTTGAATAAAAGTCGTAATATCATCAGAATTTGATACTAGAAGTGTTGTAAAAGATTCATTCGAAAAGCCGCAACGAGTTGAGGCTATAGGAGATAGATCAACCAATAATGCAGCTGCTGATGAGTATGTAGGGTGTTATAAGATAATGGACAGTGATAGTGGATATGATGCTGGAAATGATAATGCTTGGGATTCTGGTTTAGATAACTTCGAATCAGGAGACAATAGTGGTTTAGCATCATATTTGTTTTCAGATGATGAAATTCGGGATGCATTTAACAAATATGAGGCCAATTCAGGGAGTTTTGAGTTTAGTTCAGATGGGGAGAAGATTGTGTTGAAGGTTGGAGCACTGTACAAGAATGTGGATGAGTTTAGGAAGGTAGTGAAAGTATTTGCGATACATAATGGCTTTAGGTTGAAAAGGGTAAAAAACAAAAAGAGTAGAGTGACATTGACAGGTACAGCATAGGTTGTAGTCGGAGGATTCATTTCAGTTGAAACTGAAATGGGAAACACTTTCAAATCGAAATATTTCAACTTGAACACATTTATGCTAGAGGTAATGACAACTATGAAGTAAATTCGACTTTGATTGCTGCAACATTCCTTCATCTGTTTCGAGCCAACCCCTCAGCTAAACATTGAAGTAATTGCAAGTGAGTTGTTTAGGAGATTTGGTATTAAATGTAGTAACCAGAGGCTGTATAGAGCTAAAAACAAGGTGTTTGAGCTGTTAGGCAGGACCATAAGACCAATTACAATAAACTATACAGGTATATGCATGCAATTCTCAACTTTAATCCAAGTTCAACTATAACTATTGATAGAGATTGGTTAGGTGGTGGCCAGAACCCCTATTTTAAGAGGTTTTTTTTGTTGTGTTTGATGCAAATAGAATAGGGTTCTTTGAGGGTTCTAGACAGTTTATAGGTCTTGATAGTTGTCATCTAAAGCGCTTATATAAAGGTGTCTATTTGCCTGCTGTTAGTTTAGATGCCAATTATAGTATATACCCACTAGCCATGTGTGTTGTTGGGAGTGAAAATATTGAGTCGTGGGTTTACTTTATAGATAAATAATATAAGCAAATAGGCTGTAATGATGGTATTAGGTTGTGTTTCTTGAGTGATAGGCAGAAGGAAATTCTCAATGCTTTAGAGATTATGTTTCCTGATTCTTTGAAAAGGTATTGTTGTAGGCATATATATGCCAATTTCAAGTAGAAATTTCCTAGAGTACTATTACGAATTCATTATGAAAAGGTTGTAGAAGTTTGAATGTAGCAGACTTCAACACTTCTATGTCTGAGCTGAACAATATCCATCCTGCAGCACTTGATTGGTTGATGTAGATTCCAGTTTGCTGTTGGGCCAAGCATAGATTTTCAACGCACACAAAGTGCTCTCATGTAACTAAAAACATGTGAGAGTCCTTCAACAACTGGATAAACAATTTTAGAGGGCTGCCTATCGTTAGGATGTTAGAGGAGATAAAAGAAAGGTAATGAATCTTATTCATAAAAGGTATAAGCAGGCTATTCTTTATCAAGATGAGTTGCCACCACAAGTTAGAAGGAGAATATTGGCTAGAAGGATAAAGGCTAATTCTATGTCAGTTATATTCGGGCATAATGATACCTTTGAAATTACGGAGGATGTTTTTAAGAGAAAGTTTGTCGATTTAAAGGCCCAAACAGTGTGATTACTGTTGAGTGGCAAGTGTCTAGTTTGCCTTGTGCTCATGCTGCTGTGTTGCATCGATGCTATGAGGTACAACGTCAATGATTTTGTGCATCCTTTACTGAAGAGCGAAGCATTGATTAACACTTACAAGCATCAGTACTATCACGTGCCCGATGAAAGTAAGTGGCCTCTTGAGTTTCATGATAACATACTTCCTCTGTAATCATTAAAGCTACTAGTAGGCCTCAAAAGAAGAAAAGAAGAGGCTGATAAAACTAGGGAATTTAAGAGAAGTTCTAGAGCAGATATAGTAATTGCGACGAATAGGGGCATATAATGTGTCAAGACATGCAAAGTTAAAAAGGGTTCAAAAAAATGGGAAGGAAGAAAAGTAAAGTCAACAGAGGTTAATTTATATAATTATAAGTTTTATAGTTCTTTTCATCTAAATTTCAGACTTATAATTTCACTTAATAATCTAATTCACTTAATAACATAATGATTTGTTTATATTGTAGGTCAAAGGAAATGGAGCAGGCACCAACAGTGATAGAGGACAGAGCTCAGGAACCTACAATTAGCATGAAGCGGCAGCTGGCACTGCAACTGGATCAAAGGAGATTGTCCATGACAATGGTTTGAATCTGTTGCTCTATTGCTTACTGTTCTTGTTTTACTCGTTTGTAAACTTTTACATACTTACTAATACAAATTTTTGTCATTGAAGGACTACTAACTCAATTTTAAAGAGCTTGTAGATAATGAATCCTGCAATAGCAGCTTTGGTAGCAAGAAGTTCTTTTGGACAGTGATGACAGAGTCCAGACTAATCCCTAACTATAATTTTTTTGGATGGATGGGATGGTACTTCACCTAACCGCTGTAAGCTTTAAATTGTATAGATGTTGTATCATCTTTTGCTCAATCATATCGATAGGTTTGAGTCTTTTTGTTAATTTTTGTAAACTGTGTGATACCTAGATACTCACACCATTAACAAGGTTGTTTAGTTAAGCCTTCAATAGTTCTGAACTTAGCAAATTGCTTGAAATTGATTTTTGTAAATATGGGCTGCTGTTGATGTTGTATTGGCTGATTGTATTACAACCATCGATGACTGTTTACACTTGTGTTGCTACTGGATTTTATTGATATTGAAATATCACATTACTACATTATATTGCTTGATGTTTTTTACTTCAAATTTATATTGTTGATGGGTTGGGTACAGGTGTATTAACATTGTTAAGCCATATTTATACACATTATTGAATGTATGTGTTATTCTTTGACAGATGCTCAAAAATTGTTTAAAGTGGTAGTTTGTGTCCTTAATTATATTTGGATGCTGATAATTGCTTGTCTGCTATTAGTTTCACTTTTTTTTTTTTAAGAAGTATAGATGAGTGGCTTTGTTGACTCTATGTTTCATTTCATATCTTGTTTGAGAAATGTATTTCACTTAGAAAGCACCAATTGCATTTAAGCTTATAAAACAACAAATGTATTTTTAGTCATCACTGGTGTATTTACTTGAGGAAGCATTAGACTTAATGACACATTACATAAAGTACATCACAACATTAAATAGAAAGAACAGCACATTCAATACAACCATAACCTTAGCAACAATTGCACCCTTCGTAGATTTTTGTGACTTCTCCACTATGGTCTTTACTGTCTTCACTTCTTTTTAAATTCCAAATAGCATTGCATAGCATACCTCTGTTGACATACGTCGCTTCAAATAGAGCTCCATTGCTAAAATCATCTCTATTTGGTACCCACCACTTAAAACATCCATAACCATTTTTTTAGCACAACAATAATAAAGCATATGTGGATTGTCATCAATTTTTGAAGTCTTTAAATCAGCTCTCATGTAGCATTTGCATATCTTATTTGAGAACCAAATGAGTTTGCCATTGATTGTTTTCTTCCAAGCTAACTCATATGTGTTTGATCGAACCGAATTGTTTGAACTTTGTGAATCCATTGATGTGCAAGACTGCTCCAACTTTGAATAATGCTTGGGAAATGCTGAGTTTTTAAATTGATTGTTGAAAGATATATCAGATATGGTATAGAGATGAAGTGAAATTGGCAGTATTGGTTGGTACTTCTGAAGTGAAATGAAAGTTAATTTTTCCCTTGAGTTTGAATTGAAAGTTTATGCTGCCTATGTAGCTTGTTTATGATTGCTTACATAACCACTGGAACTGCCAATATAACTGTTAAAGGCAAAGATAATAATGTCAGTTTTGTTGCAGTTAATTTTCAAATTTCACATCCATTCTTAAAAAAAATTGAAATTGTTAGATGCATAAAGTTTAATATCTGAATCATTTTCCACCAAAGAAATGATTATACAGTGGCTGAAGAGCAGTATTTTGGTTTTATATGAAAGTTCAATTGCATGTTATATCATCTGTTTCCGTTTCCTTAATGGTAAATAAAGTTCTTGATGATGACAATAAGAATAGCAAAAGAAGTTGGTAATTTAATTGTGGAGATTTTCGTTATAGTAGTTCATTGAAATTAAAGACAGCTGAATTCACTTTTGTCTGATGCAGTCTGTCCCTCTTTGGTGTGATTACTTGAAATTTGTACAAGAATGTGATCCATCTATACATGAATGTTTACCCGATGGCATTTCAAAGGCAAGGAATCTATTTGAGCAGGCTATTACTGCTGCTGGTCTGCATGTTCAGAAGGCAGTAAAATATGGGAATTGTACAGAGAATTTGAGCAAGCTATATTTTGTACAATTGACAAGACTAACTTGAAGGTGAGAGATTTCAATTTATTTTACTTTATTTTTTTTGTTTAAATAATTAATTTATTACCATCTATAGAAAGAGGTGGGGTTGTGTGCTCCCCTGGTACACAAGAAGGATTCATTCCAAGAGCCTTGCTGCTTGTTTTGCAGGAAAAGGAAAAACAGATTCAGCGGATTCAAAGTATATTTGATCGCCAGTTGTCTGTTCCCCTTGCTAACTCAAGTACAACTCTTCTTGCCTACAAGTCTTGGGAGGTGGAACAGGGGGCTGTTCTTGACGTCGAATCTAGTAATCTAGATGGGATTTCTTCTAATGTTGCCTCAGCATACCAAAAGGCATTGGAGATATGTAATGCACGAGCTCATCTTGAAGAGCAGATTTCTAGGCAGGGTTTATCTGACTCAGAGAAATTTCAACAATACACGGTGGATGACTTTACTATCATCATTTGATAGCTTTTTATAATAAGTGAAATCTAGCTAGAAATTTTATTAATTTCAATTTTATTATTTTTTTTTATTTCTTCTTATGGAATTATGAGTATTTTGTTATTGTCTAGCTTAAAATTAATATCTGCACTTTATATATCATCTTTTTTTTCTTAACCAATATATATATATATATATATATATCATGTGTCATTATTTTCCTTCCTCTCCTTTTTCTATTTTGTGTTTTCAAGTCTAATATTATTTTATAAATCTGTTATTGTTGTAGATCTATTTGAAGTATGAGCAATCTTCCGGAGATCCTGCTCGAGTTCAACTTCTCTATGAACGTGCTATTACTGACTTTCCTGTATCAAGTGATCTCTGGCTTGATTATACTCGTTATCTTGACAAAACATTAAAGGTTTGCTCTCTTATTTCCTATTTCAATTCTTCTGTTGCAGCTATTTGTATACTAATCTACTCTCTCCTTCAGGTGGGTAATATTGTGAGAGATGTTTATTCCAGGGCCACAAACAATTGTCATTGGGTTGGAGAACTTTGGGTACGATCTTTGCTTTCTCTGGAATGTGAACTTTGCTACAGTATTTACACATCTGTAGAAAAGCAGACATGAATCTGAGAGATTTACTGGCATATGCACCTGTGCAGAGAACTTAAAGCATATGAAATACCATGGTGGTTGTTGGAGTGCTTCAAAAAGTGTTTTCTTGGTTTCTTACTCCTTTTATACTTCCATTGCATTTTAATAACTGGGTTGTTTAAAAGTCCTGTACTTATTTTCTTTTAAATGTTGTCGTATTTTTAAATTTATAAAAGATTGTTCTAATTTTATGAATAGCAATAAATTGTGCAAACTCAATTTTAATTTCATTCTGCACATATTACATACATGTGGGATTCACCTGTTATTTCATCAAATTTTCCGTTGCTAATTTCAGGTCTTTGAGAAGTAGCTTCTATGTACTTTTTCAACCCTTGAGGAGGTAAAGAAATAATTTTAGTGTACTTCACATACCTTGGTTTTGTGTGCTGTAATATTTGGTATATATCTACTTCTGATTCATCACATATATTTTTGTTAACTTCTGATTCATCACGCATATTTTATTTAACTGGCTCTTTTTGTTTCAGTACCTAGATTTATTCCTTACCTGAATAGATGGATTGAGGCGAAGAATTTTATTTTCTGGTGAAGTTGAGGGCGGCTTGGATTATTCATTAATAAGGGAAACCTTTCGGGTTTGTGAACTTATACTGTTTGATATTCAATATTATAATTGGTTTTACTCCTTAATTTCAAGAAATTGAAGCTTCCCATATTATGTCCTCAAAATGCTCAATTGTGGATTACTGGATTTAGCATGGAGCATCTGATACTTTTAAAATTCAAGACATGGTTTTTTGTGTATAGCCATCAAGTACTTTGGCCCTCAGTTGTGGTATGTGGGTCTATACCAGCATCAGGTGTGTCATGGTGTCTAGCATAGATACCATTGGAATTGTGGGTTTCTGTTGAATGGTTCCAGCAGCTATATCTGTGCCGGATGTTGTGATATCCTGTTACTGGTGCTTTTAAGTGAAGTTTTAAGTTTTCTTGTCAAAATTTTGTTACATGTCAAGTAGAAGGCACTGCACTGAAGCAATGATACTTCTAGATAGCTTGTTCTGACTGCTAGATTTCGATCCATTGCTTTTTTTATTGGATGAAATAAATCATTTAGGGCTTTCCTGGCCAGAGATAGAGCTGAGTGGTGCTACCATCATCATTGGTAGGACAAAAAGGTCAAATTTCCTAATTGGATGCTTTCTGACCTAGAAAAGGTGTCTTCGGGAATTTGTGGATTTAAGTCTTCACATGATGCTCAACTATTGATAGTCTAACCTCAGTACGGTATCTACAGCTGTCTTCAAAATTTGTGCTCATAAACATATAACCTGTTTGTCTTTACGATGCCACTTAAATTTGTTAGCTTTCTGCCATTTGGAGGTTGTAAATGTCCACAACAAGAGTGTTTTTCTTCCTTACAGCGTGCATCAGATTACTTATCAGAACAGATGAAAAATACTGATGGTTTGTTGCGTTTGTATTCTTATTGGGCGCGTCTTGAACAAAGTTTGGGACAAGATATAGTTTCAGCTCGTGATGTTTGGGAGAGACTGCTTAAGATCAGGTTCACCAATTTTGATTTTTGCCAGTGCATATTAGCAAAATTTCTATATATATATATATATATATATAATTCTATATTGAGAGCATCCTCATTTTAACAAAGTGAGGATGTTTTGTCTGTTAGTGGACATCCTCACTTTGTTAAATTAAGGATGCTGTCATTAGAGAATACTGAAATATATATAGGTATATGTACATATATACCCATTTTATTTATTTTTTTAATTAATCTTACGTAATGTTTCTGGATAATTTGTGCCCTTAATGCAGTGGTACAATGTTGGAAGCCTGGCAAAGGTATATAGCTATGGAAATTGAATTGGGTCATATTAATGCTGCTAGATCGAAATACAAGAGATGCTACGGTAAAAGATTTTCTGGGACAGGATCAGAGGTAAATTTCTTTTGTCCACCTTCTTTCATTAATATTAATTGCTTAACAACATACCTTGTTTATTTCATTGGTCTTATTTATAAACACCTGAAATACAACAAAATCTAAAACCAATATATCTCGCCACTTCACTCCCTCCATTTCTCCAAAAAATCAGCGAATACTTTGCTTCAAATCAAACACTCTAAAAAAACTAGCTGGCTAGCCAGATGGCGAAATCAAGAATTGTTGCAATGGCAATTCCATTTCTTGTTATGGCAGCAACACTGATGATCATGGCATCACAAGCAAACGCTCTGATACCATACGCAAGATCACCTCTCTTTGACATGATGTTCCCAAGGACAGAAGATCCTTTCAGGATTCTAGAACAAAGCACTGTAACAATCCCAAAAGGAGCTGATCATCAAACTCTAGCCCTGGCGAGAGCATACTGGAAGGAGACCCCAACGGCACACGTGATCACGCTCGACATTCTCGGGATGAAGAAAGATGATGTGAAGATCGAAGTGGAAGAGAACAGGGTACTGAGAGTGAGTGGGGAGAGGAAGAGTGATGATTATAAGGAGGGAGTGGAAGGAGAGAAATGGCACAGAGCTGAGAGAGCAAGTGGAAAGTTTTCAAGGCAGTTTAGGATGCCAGTGAGTGCTGACTTGGAACATTTTAAGGCTCATTTGGAAAATGGGGTTCTGAGGATCACAGTGCCGAAGCTTGCAGGGGAGCAGAAAAGGCAGCCTAAGGTTATTAAGATTGGTGAAGAGTCTGGTAGATCTTCTGGTGAAGATATTAGGGCCATCAAGGCTCAAATGTAATTGATTAAAGAATCAAGTGTTTGCTTTGCTCGATGTACGAGTTGTTTTTGATCTTTTCTTGGTTTTGTTGTGGGATGTTCTCTTTGGTCCTTTGGATGTTCTGTTTAACATTTAACAAACAATAAACTGCATTTCATAAATCTTGTTCTACAGAAGTACAAGAAATCACTACCGTTGGTTTATTGTTAAAAAAAAGTCTTTTCTTTGGCATTGAAGCAGTTATTATGTATCTTAAGGAAATAAAATTTATCCCACTTTAATTCAAAAGATATTTCCTACACTGTCATATTAATTTGAGATGAATTCAAATATTTAATAACTGATGAATTGTATTTATAAATATTAATAATGATAGTACTTGAACAATTAATTCAAGAACCTGTATATGGTGCATTATATTAAAGAGTATAAATAATTTTGTAATATGTGTTTAATTAGTAAACAAAAACCACTTTACTGTACAGGACAGCTGTAATTCTTCAGGCCGAAATGTAATTAGAGAAGTATAATGTTTTGCCTTTTTTTTAATACCTTTTGGCTAAATGCTTTGCTTAGTTTGCTTTCTGTTTTGAAAAATTTATTGGCTTTTGTGTGGGATGTTGTTTCTCTTTTGATTCTATGGGATTTGATAAGATGGTGTAAATATATATAAAGATCATGTAATAAAGTGCTTTTGATAGATCATGGTCCATTTACTATTAATGAACCACATTTAATTAATTTAGTCGATCAATTGGCATTTGTTAGCATCATTGTTATGCAACAACCCAGCAAATTAATAAACAAATCCTTCCGATGAACCTCAAATTACTATTGTACACGATCAAAATAATTCCAATTTTATATATATAGCACACAAAATATAAATAACTTTATATTTAATAATCACCAAACAATAGATAATACAAAGACGAAATACAACTACCATAGCAAATCCAATCATAATAATTTGACTTTTATTTATATTAATTATATTAAATCAGAACACTCGATTACTTATACGTCCAATAAGTAAAATTTCAAAACAAATTTTTACTTGTTAACATCATGGTTATACAATTCACAAATTAGATTATATATGGACAAAATAATTTTAGTCTAGCAAATCCAATCATAATCTCAAAACAATATTGGCCAAAGTCTGATGAAGAGAAATAATATATATATATTTGTAGAGCAGAAAGATAAAAAAGAAAATGAAGTTAATTAATTAATTAATACAGTCCACCGCTGCTAAATAACGCAAACCCATTGCTCAAAAATCCGTTATATACATGATAAACTCACCTACAGTCCGACACTAAACCTTATTAATTTAATAATTTTCAACTGAGATTAAAATTACATAGGCAAACACACCCAATTAAAAAACAAATATTAATAACAAACTATTTAAGTCGTTCTCTGCTCAGCTATCAAAAACCTGTTTCCCATCTATAAGAACAAAAGGTATATGGGTTAACAAGTCCCAATATTGTCCTCCATCCATTCTGCACTTCTCTTCTATCAACGGACATCCCGAGATAGATAATCGCAAAAGTGACGTAGGCAGGCCCTTCTCTGGAAAGTATTTGAGCTTGAGACATTCCCAGAGTTTCAATTCAGTGAGGTTTTGAAGATCAACAATTGAAGAAGACAGGTGCTCCAGATTTGGAAAATTTACAATCATCAGAAATGTTAGAGAGGCAGGAAGAGGAAGAGTGGTCCCTAATCTTTTGTCCTTTTGCTCCGGTGGAAATGACACCATGTCGTCATCACATCCTCCAATTGTGAGATGTCGCAGAGAGGAGAATCTGTGAAATCCCCGGCCCCACTCAATCATTGACTTCCAAATCTCTGTATTATCAAGAATACGAAGTGAATGAAGGTTGGCGGGAAGGCCATCTTCTTCTTCAAGGCTTGGAAGCTTCCCTTCTATTCTTAATTCTTGAAGAGAGTTCAGATTGTGCAATCCCTTGGGTAACGCCTCTAGTCTCTCACACCGACTGATATGTAGCTTAGTCAGTTTCGCACAAGGCAATCCCCCTTGGGGAAAGGACACCAGATTTCCACAACTCCAAACTCTAATCTCTTGACTCCAGCTTTGAACAACTCCAAACACTAAGGAACTTAAGAGACGGAGGTAGATTGCCAACTTCAAGGGACTCAAGCGTGGCAGGTAACTCTTTTTTTGAAAATATACATGTCAGTGATCGACAACTGTCAACTACTAACTGCTCAAGAAGAGATGAGGTGTACCTTCTGCTGCTGCTGCTACTCTGGATGCCCTCTTCCACTGTCAAAGTCCTTATATTATCGCAATTGTAGATCTGCAACCGCTTAAGGCTCGGTGGTAGCTGGACTCTAGCAATACATGTCAACGAATGGCAATAACCAATACTCAACATCTCGAGAGATGAATTGGTGTCGCACATCCATGCCTCTGGTAACGATTTCAGTGCATCACAATCTCTAATCTCAATTTGCCTCAACTTGGAAGGCAGAGCAACCTCAGGAAAGGAAACAAGGGACCTGCAGTTGTAGATTTCTATCTCTCTCAAGGAACTAAGGCTGAGCGATGATTGTGGCAGCTTCACAAGGCCTCCGCAATCAATCAATGTTAGATATTCAAGTTTGCATGACAACTCACAGAGCTGCTGTTGGTCCTTTTCTTCCTCTGCCACCAAGGATTGAAGTTTCGGACAGCTTTCAATTGTCAGTCTTTTGAGAGAGCTGATGTCTTGCAGTAATCCGTTTTGACTCTTCCATATATATGTCTGCTCTTCAATATTATTTATCTTCAATTCTTCTAATTTTGGTAGCCGCGGCTTCAATGGCCCTGCGAAAAACACTTGATTTTATGTCTCTCTGCAAACCACTGAATCTTGGGAACCAAGATGATCAGTTGCACCTCTCCACACAATCTTTTTACATCCGCCAATTTCGAATTTGCATAGAGCTGGAAGACTCGTGACTGAAACTAACAATTCTTCACATCCTTGAATAACAAGCATCTCCAATGCAGGAAGGCATTCTGGAAATGTTCCTTGCAGCTTAGGACATCTTAAAATGTGAAGTTCTCTCAATTTAGGAAACCCTTCAACTCCCTGACTAGATCTAAGAGGAATCCAGTCTTCCCATTCTGGTATGTTTTCAAAACGGAGAGTCTCCAAGCATAGAAAAGGAATTGGAGCATCATTCCCATAAAACTCTAAGCCCAAACTCCTTACTCTGCTCATTCCACGTACTGCAAGATACTTTAGAGACGGTAGTTGCCCGACTGACGGCAGGGTAGTACACATGCCACAATCTTCAAATTTTAGGGTCACCAAATTTGAGAATGAGGAATCTCTTAACCAAGTTGGAAATGTTGTACCTCCAAAGCCACTGATACAAAATTCTTCTAGATTTTTATGAGGTTTTAGCATGTCGAGACACGCCCTTTGCAGTTTCTGCCTCTTTTGAAAACGAACCACCGGTATTGCATGTCCATCGAAGCATTAACACTTTAAGATTCTCCTTTCCATACAATTGAGCCTCCTTAGCATCATCAACGTCTTTTACGTTCTCCAATTTTGAAATCTTAAGTGTCCCACGAAGATGCATCAACAACTTCAGCTCTCTTAACCCGGAACCACTATCTTTTCCCACAGCAAAATTACACAACGTCTGAAGGCAAGTCAACTTACCAATTCCTAGTGGCATTTCCTCCAATGACTCTGTATTTGAATTTTTAAGATGATGCAATTTGATGAGGTTTCCCATGTCTGAACACAACTTCTTAAGTTGACTACAATCTTCCAACAAAAGAGTGTGCAAATTGTAAAGCTTGTTGACTGATTCGGGCAGAGTTCTAATTTCAGTTCCAGATAGGTTAAGGTACCTTAAATACCTCAAATCACCAATTGAATTTGGTAGCTCAGAGATGTAATATCTACGCAAGAGAAGACCCTCAAGCGTTGGAGCTTGAACAACAACTTAGGAACAACGCTAGGAGCCAAGTATCGGCGCCAACTATTTGATAATGTTACTGGTAAGAAAGTTCGCAAATGTTGGAAATGATACAAGTTCTCAAACCTTTAACGCCATCGTAATCTCCACGAATGTAGGACAAATGATGAAGACTTCGTTGCTTATCAGCCTCTGAGGTATACTCCATTGTGAAGTATATTTCCCCTGCAGCCCACCGGGCAAGGTCGTTGATAAGATCGTGCATCACAAATCGTGATGCATTGTTGCTTGATTGCTGGAAAAATGATCTTGAATGTAGCTCCTTAAAGAACTTCCGACCTAAATCCTCACTAGGATGCTCACTCTCTTTGTGATCCAAGAAACCCACAGCACACCATAATAAAATTATCTCCTCCTCTTCAAATTCATAATCCTTTGGTAACAATGAGCAGTATGCAAAGCATTGTTTCAAAGTTGGAGGAAGATAATAATAGCTCACTGCAAGGGCTGGAATAATGCCGCAACTCTTTTCTGGTAATTCCCATATCTTGCTACTGAGCACACCTTCCCACTCACTTCTATCATGATTTCCACGTAAAAGTCCTCCAAGTGTTTGTGCTGCCAAGGGCAAGCCATTGCATTTGGTCACTATCTTCTTGCCGATTTCCTCCAGTGACTTATGTGAATTGAAATCTCTCGTCCCCAAAGAATGTTGAGCGAATACTGATAGACAATCGTTATCTGACAGCTTTTCTAATTCATAAGCTGAAACAGTCCCCATGAATTCTGCAATCTAGTGACTGCGAGTAGTGACAATAATCTTACTTCCCTGTGCACCAGCTTCAAATGGACGGCTGAAGTCAACCCAATCATTGTATGTCTCATTCCAGACGTCATCTAAAACAAGCAAAAATTTCTTTTGAGACAACTGCTTCTTTAGCTCCTCTTGAAGCTTATTCAAGTTGAGATTATCCAAGTTCTGGTCAGCTACAATGGATGTCAAGATAGCTTTTGTTAGCCTTCTAACATCGAAATCATCAGAGACACAAGTCCATGCCTTGAGATCAAAATGATCTTGAACTCGATCATCATTATAGACAAGCTGAGCAAGAGTGGTTTTGCCCAGCCCACCCATACCTACAATAGGTATAACAGAGAATCCATCATCATTCCTCAACAACAATTCAACAACATCTTTCTTTTCTGTTTCTCTGCCATATACTTTGGCTTCATTCACCAAAGAGGTTGTCTCTCGCCTTTGCCTGTCTTCTGTGGTCCTCCAGGCTGAACTTGCGTTCAAACCCAGCGAGTCTTTCAGTGTTACAATATCTTGAAATCTGTCGTTGATCTCTTTGATTTTGGACATCATGGCGTAATCAGACTGAATCGATTGTGGAGTACAAGTGGTGCAGCAAGAAGGAATGAGTTTCTGAAGCTTACTTGTTCTTGTACGACTGCTGCTGGGTTGATCATGAGCTGCAGCTGGTTCTCCATTTCCAATCAGCAACTTCCTCTGGAAAGCCTCAGTTTGGAACTCATCCAACAAGTCTTCAACATCATAAGCCAAGTTCTGAAGCTCGCCAAGCCACAACTTCACTGACTGATCAGTCCTCTTCTTCTCATCAGCATCATTAAGCACCGACTTGATCATCACCAACTTGTTCTTCCACTTCATTAGATCGGCCTGGATTCGCTCTTGGCGTGCAAAAAACAGAATCCCCTCTGAAGCTAACTTATTGACCAGCAACTCAACGGACGCCGTCAGGATTGCCTCTCTGATGATTGACATTTTTTAATTTTTTATTTTTTGGGGACAAGGAAAGAAACAGAGCTTTTGAGTTTTGGAAAGCAAAATGAGAAAATTGAATGGTAAATGTGAAGGGTCAAGCAACCAGCATGTACAAAGTCTTTCACTTGTGTATTCCAGTAAAGTGAAAATAAAACAGAGCCCACCACCCATTAATAATTTAGCAATTCACCAATCACCATCACTTGTTACCAGATAAATGCTGAATAAAGAGGAAAATGGAATTTATTTACTTCGAACCTTCGCTTTAGAAATAAAATTCGATTTATTTATTATATATATAATAAAATATTAATATATTATCAAAATCAAATAGACTCAATTGAAATAACTCTAATATGAAAATAAAAATTGTCACACTAAATTATAATAAAATTTTAGCTGAACATAAAATTTGATATATTTATTATATATATAATAAAATATTAATATATTATCAATCAAATAGACTCAATTTAAATAACTAACGATCCACTTATGTTACAACAGTTGTAACATATAATTCTTTTTGTCTTTATATGAAAATACGATTACATATAAAATATCTAAATCTAACGGTTGGAATTAAATAAATAATAAATGAGGTATTCACTGACTACCGTTAAAATTAATTATTTATTTGGGTAATAAGAAACTTCGTCTTGACAAAATACATGAGTACAAAAGTAATTTTGGTTTATGTACAAAACAATAAAAAAGAAGTAAGGGTTTAACGATGGGGAAGACGACGATGGAAAATTTTTGGGGGAAAAATATTTCATTGATTCATATATGGTGGAACTTGGGCTCTAGCTCGTATCAATTCAATGGTGATTTTGTTACTATAGCGGGTGTAAGTGATTTCATTTGAGAAATAATGATGAGAGATTGGAATTGGAAGAAGACGATTGGAATATGTTGGGAGGAAAAGATTTTGGTGATTCAGCTATTTTGCAGCTTGGGCCGTAAGCTGTATGAAATCGATGGCGAATATGAAATTGCAAGCGGTGTACGTTATTAGAAAATGAGAATTAATCTGGAGAGAATGAAATATAAAAAGATTGTTGCAATTTAATTCGAGGAAAATTTTTATTATTAGAACCTATGTAAATATGGAATGGCTTGGATCCTAAACCGATTGCAAAATCGGACCGAGAACTCCAAGCCAAAATGAGCGATGGTCAAAGTTAACAATTTACCCATATGTTGAACCAGAGTAAAGAAAAGAGTCTGAATATATCACATAATTTCTTTTTATTTTTTATTTTTTGTCATTTTGCTTGTCACCAATTCCTTTTAACATCTTTTGTACATCTTCTCTTCGCTGGAATCATTTGGTTGTCAATGGTATTGCCGCAAAACATCATCTTATATCTAAATGTTCTTTATTATTATTATTTTCTAATTCTTCAATTTTAATGATCCATTTCACTTATGTAACTTTTATGTGGATTTCATGATTAATTTTTTGCGTTGAAAAGAGCTAGATATATTTCATGCCTGCCACTTGTTTAACAAAATTCCTCAAAGAAGAAAAAGTTAAAACCCCCAAAAAAATTACCGTTTCAGATACTATTCTTGCTAAAGAGAGGTCAATAAGAGAGGTATAACTCTAGTATTAAATATGAAAAAAATAAAAAATAAAAATGTGTATGGTGATGAGAATAAACAAATTTCCTTGTAAACTATGTTGTACATAATCCACCAGTGGCTGTTTGTGATTGAGTTGCATTGTAAGCATTGGCATATTTGTTTGTTATAGAAGATTTTGTTTGTTGAGTTCTGTTAAAAATATACAATACTGCAATTTTCTCCTGCAATCAGTTATGGAAGAGGAATATAAAGAAAAGTGAGATTGAGGTATTGAAAATTCCTTTAAGTTGATTGCTACAAATATGTCGATGATGGCCTCTCAAAACAAAGCCAACATCAATATAGTTAGTACAATACCTTCTAGTAACCGACTACATCATTTATCCACCTTTTAATTTCAATTATTGAATTTATCAACTTTACATTGAACAGTTTCTCTACATAAAGATAAAAGTATTGCACGTTGCAATCTGTTGCAACATCAGCGAGTCCATAACTCTAATATGAAAATAAAAATTGTGCCACCACCAATAATTCAGCAAACTTCACTTTATTGTACTAAAGTGAAAGTGAAAGTCAGAAACAGCCCCACCACCATTAATAATTTAGCAAGTTGCACATGTATGTGTTTGTCTGCTTGACGATCTGGACATAGGTGGACTAAGCATCGTTGAATAATAAATAATACATAATCTATGTATTGCTTCTTAGCTATTTTATACAGGCATAGATACGTACATCATCTAACAATTAAAAAATGGAAGTAGAAATTAAAACTCACTTTTTAAATATGACTCAGTTGCAATATACGTAGCAGTATTTAATTAGAGTTCACACACTCGCGTGGGTGTGTGTCTAATTTTAATTAAGAGATAAACTATACATAAATATTAAGGTGTTTTTAAATGATAGAATAATGATATAATTAGTATTTATAAATTTTTAAAAAATAATATTATTTTTTTTACAAAAATAATATATTAATTTTTACTAAGCTTACAATATTTAAGGGCGTTCAAGTTTATTTTCATCAATAAACAACGCAAATAAATCAATGCTTCATTGTATATTACAAACATATTTATTTAATCCACATGAATAACTTAATTGATGATAGCAAATGACGTCTTAAGAAAATAGAGCTGCCCACCACAAATATAAAATCGGAGGAGCTCATGAACTTGCCTTTGCTTAACGTGATTAATTAGGCACGAAAGTAATGAACCCCTTTGTTAGCTTGGAATAAAGTTACTACAAGTACACTATTTATATATATATATATATATATATATATATATATATATATATATATATATATATATATAATTATAATGACATTGACAATATCTATCATCTTATTACATTAACAAAATTAAGTATATGAAAATGTACACATTTAATAAATCAACTTCCTCAGTAGTTGATTCAAATGCCTGCATTAATAGATATTGTTTGATTGTGTTCAAAACTAACTAGGAGCAATGCAGGGTAAAAATAAAACAAAATTGCTAACCTTAAAGTATCTTCACTTTGAACCTTAAAACTGCACATTCACATCTTTATCATAGAAGTATTTTTGATCTTTGTGTGGATGCCAAAAATCATCAAACTTGTGGTTTTTAAGCTACTAAGAACAATCCAAAAAAAAAAAAAACCCACTTAACGACTCAGTAAAACTAAAACTCCGAAGAAAACAAACAAACAAAATTTCATCAGCAACATTACAAAATTTATTAGCAACAACAATTAACCACGTCCGATTTCATCAATGACATTGCAACAACACCAATACAAATGACGAAATCAAACCAAACAAATACTATGAACGCGAATGGAAGAAAAAATTAAGACATTTGCTGCAAAATTTATTAAATTAAATAATTACATTATTAATCACAACTCTATTAATTTGACTAAATTAATTCAGGCCAAATATTAACAAAAATTAAAAAAAAAAAGGAAAGCGAAGTCTCTACTATCAAAAACTATTAATTTATCAATCAATCGGGATATTGATTTTATTTGTAATTGTGAGTCGGTTTCTTACTTTCATTTGTTGTCTTTCAAAAGATACTACAATGCTCGATAATTTGGTAATTGCAAATTAAAAAGTCTAAATATTTACGGCCAAAGACACTAGAGAATGTGGAAAAGAGTGATTAATTTTTGTATACACACTAGAGAATGTGGAAAAGAGTGATTAATTTTGTATACACATATAATACAAAATGAAATTATGTGGCAATGTTGATAGTGAGTCGTTTTTGGGGAATCCATAAGTTCACATGTGCATAGACATCTGTTGCAGCCATTTTATTTTCTTATATCTCCTGAGCATTGATGGAATTTAGAGCCCCACATTTCTCATACATTATTAAGTAAAATGTGCAAATTAGGAAGAGGTAGCTTCTTTGTTACATTTTCTTGCATTTGCTGCAATTTTCAAGTATCACTCAAAATTTTACACAGAAAAATTATATATCTTCTATCACCACTTGCATACATTGCAATTTTCAATGACTTCCAAATCTTCATACATGGTATGCTTCCCGATTGAGGCAGATGATGGTATGTTTCCAACGAACCTTCAGTCACTTGCTATAGAAATTAGTACAAGTGAAATAAGCCTATTCTTTTTATTACTTGGCTGAGGGTGATTTCGATAATGTTTTCAAAGATGAAATAGAACAAAGATCAAAAAGACAAATAAGTAATTTCAGTCAATATAAAATATGAGTAAGCTTCGCACGTGCTTGCATGTTCTGACAAACAGGACATGGCATATAATTTTATAAAATATGCGGTAACATATTCGACAAGTTTGAGGCTTATGAAATAATGGGAAAATAGATAAATAATGAAGATACTACAAGTTAAGCAGATCAAATTAGCAGACCAAATAACTGATCAATTTAATTCTTTGTGCAATGGCTACAGCAAAAGAGAAAATATGTCAATCACCATGCAACATTACATTAACAATTCCTCATCAGTCAATTTTGATGATATGAGATTAAAAACATCGATTTCATAATTTTATGCAATTTCATAGAAAAGATATAATTGATTTGAGTTGGTTTAACATATAAAGAAAGAGTAATTGGGAATGATATCAATGTGGAGTGTGATGAGTAATGATAGATAACAGATATTAATCATGTAATAATGAATTATGTATTTACCGAAAATATTTGGCAATAAAATGATTCTATAAACATTTAATATTTTTTGCAAGAAAATAGTTTGACAATTAAAAGTAAAAGATATATATGCAATGCTCTGAAATTATTTTATCACTTCACTAGCCATTTTGTAACTACACATTAATTAGAATTTCAATTAATTTCGACCAAAGACTCTACAGAATGTCGAAAAGAGATTTCATTTCTATATAAAAAAAAAAAGAAAAGAAAATAGAGATGAGATAAGTCAAAATCAATTACAAGATGAAATTAAGAATATATTTTGTAGAAGCTACAAATATATATAATATAAATTTAATTTCGGATTAAGTAATTATAAATTTGTTTAGTAAGAGGGTCTTGTAGGAAAATAATTTTTTTTCCAAAAGAGATTTGCTCAAGGAACAAGTTCAGTTAATTTGCAAAGGCTCAAATAATTTAAAGCAATGCAATTGAAGGAAATATAAAGTAATCATCATAATATTTGACAAGTTTGAGATTTTAAAAAGGCTAGGAAAATAGACAAATAATGAAAACTCTACAATTTGGGCAGAGCAAATAAACAAAACAAAACATAGTAAATATTTACCATTATACACATATTTTTTATTTTCTCCAAAAACGAATGTTGCAATATTTTTTTTTTCCCGAAAGAGAAGCGCAGTCTGCTATTACTACTATAGAGTGTTAGCTACTATATATGAGCACGTGTCTAATTACCAAATAAAATTCTACTTTAACAAAGAATAAAAGCTAATTTCATTGATAGCACATATTGTTCTTTATTTTATTTTATTTATTTTTTCTTTTAGTTATTGAGGTTACTTTGCAAATTGCTCCAAGCTAATTACAAAATTTCCTCTAACTTTAGGATATTTGCAATGGTACTCGTCATTTTTATTCCTTCATGTGAGATGATTTTCTTCTTTAAACAAAATTTTGGGAATGAGAAACCTTACCCATTAAATGCCAACTTTTAATCTTATTATTATTCAAGCTTAGAAAACTGGAGAAGCAAAGTGCATTCATAGTCAGTTAACCTATGTCTAGCTACAATAAAGGTTCCATTTTTACTTGATTAAATATATATAAAATTAAATTGCCTAAGCCTCTGATTTCACTATTTTTCAACTTGAAATTAAAAAGCAGAATTGATGGCATTGGAGTTCTTTATTTAATTTTTCTGTAGGCCATGAGTAATTAGATGGTCATCCATTTTATGGCCATCCATTAAGTAGCTTGGTCATATATATACGTATTAGGATGTCATAGGCCTTAAAGTTAAAAATCAATCCCAAATCTAAAGTGAAAAACAGTAGTTATAACAAAATCTATGTTTTGATGTCTTAGTGTATAAGCTCGAACAATTAATCGTATATAAAATGCATGATAGAACACAGCACTCATATTTTAGCAATAATCATAAGCCCCTTAGATCATAATGATAATTCTTATTAGTCAAAAGAATCAAATTGATTTTTAGTTGTATATAATTAGAGCACTAGATCAACAAATAATTGAATACACCTTAGCTTTGCCATTCGAAGTAAGTAGCTCAACCTCAGCTGCCCAAAGACTGCCAAGCCATGAAGACAATACCAAGATACAAGATCAATAATATTAACATCAAGAATTACGTCGGAGCCGTCACATATTATACCCACCCCAATAAGAAATTAAATAATACAGTCCGAGCTCCTCTGTTTTAAAAGAAATTTACAAACCCATGCAGTGGGAGTAATTGATTAATTTATACAGTAAAGTACTCATTCCTCTGTTTCAAATCCAAATCCACTGCTCTACCATTTATTATGGGTTTGCAAGTGCCGATGTTGTTCTCCATCTTTTGTGTATATTAACATATTAATGAGTTAATAATAATGACAGAACCGGTGTAACTAAGTTATATGATGTAGAAAGAGTGGCAGCTGGACTTGCTCGGGCACAGCCTCGATTTCAGTTACTTCTTTGACCATGTCCAAGCTCTTGTAAGGGCTAATCTCAAAATTTCGTGATATTGTGCCTAGAGCTTCCTACATCATTATAACAATTTTAAAAAGTTGACGAGTCCAAATTTCCAATAACTGATAAATTGTGTTAAGAAATTGAAATATTAATAGTGATGACACAGACGCATGGAATTTCCCTGTTTTGAGTTTGACTAGAATAATCTAAATAATTTAAAACAATCCATTAAGCCAAAGTCAAGCCAATTCAAGGACCTCCCTTGTTTTTGACTTAAACATACTTAATCTGAACAATTTATAATTAAATAAATCATTCAAAATCTCCTTTAATCGAACCTCCACTTACATGGTTTAATAAAATATCAGAAAATTGCCATTACGTATAGTGAAATTCTTGTTCAGCTCATAAAGTTGTCATTATATATATTGAAAAAGAAATTAATACAAAAAATTGAAAATTAATTGACATTGGATTACGTTGGATTATTAGTTATTAATTAGGGTGGGAATATAATCTTGGCCTTTAAATTAAGAGAGAAAGCATTTGACAATCACGAAAACAACGACAATTCACTCCAATTAACAACATCACAAATGCATGGCCTATATTGCGAGTTTTTTTATGATTTTAATTAAAAAAGGAAATACGAAGGATATATTACATATAATTGAATTTTATCTTTGATAATTAGACAAAATAACACTAATCTAGCTAACTAATCCAACCATCATAAATACGAAGGACATTTATGCTTTGTATATTATGTTGCATGTTTTAGAAAACTGAAAATTATTGAAAAAAAAATCTTAAAAGAGATGTAATGAAAACAAAATGAGAGAATAATGCACACATCACAGCAATGTTTCATTCATTCTGAATCTATATATACAAAACTTGTATCCGATTTGTTTGGGTAATATCGGACGAGCCCTCGAAGCCCTTCCGGTTCGAGTAAGACACCCAGAGACAGACCTAGCTCGAGCAGCCCTTACGGTCAAAGTTGGTCAAGGTCGAGGAATCCGGAGATGCTCGAGCCCAGAGCACTTCCTTCGCTTGCTCGAGGTCGTACCTCGGGTCAAAGGCTGGTCAAGGTCGAGAGCTAAGCACTCCTTCCCCGCTCGAGGTCGGTCCCTCGGGTCAAAGGCTGTCGAGGTCGAGGCTAAGCACTCCTTCGCTCGCTCGAGGTCGTCCACTCGGTCAAGGCTGGTCAAGGTTAGGAGCCAGAGCACATCTTTCCTACTCGCGAGATACCCACGAGCACGGTGGGCAAGACCAGGCCAGGGCAACCCGGCCGTTTTCTCGGAATCACGGCACACCTTTTAATGTCGACCGGGGTCCCACGTGGTGTGGTGGAGATCTTGTTGCTAGTGGTAGGCACATGCCTCCAAGGTGTCATAATTCCTACGCACTTGCAGGCATGGTGATCAGCCACGTGAATCGGGTTAAGGGGACGGTAGCTCATCCACAGGGAATATTCCGCCAATCCCGGCTGTCAGAGGGACCCAGATACCACTAACGTGGGAGTGGACAGCCTGGAAATGGAAAGAGCGGGAAAAATGGAGTATAAAAGGAAACGAAGGGGAACGTTACAAGGGTTGGATTTTCTAATTCATAGGTTCTTCCTGTTCTAATTTCTCTTATCTGAATTTTCTGAAAACACCATACTTATCCAAAAAGGGGGGCGAAATAATACCCCTTTCATCTTTCCGGTCTCCCTCACTAAGGGAGATACCAAAAAGACAAACCCGAATACTGACTTGAGCGTCGGAGGGTTTTCGCGGATTTCGCCTGGCGACCACGACCACTGTTTTACGTGAGTCACGGGACCGGAGATCTCAGATTACGAAGAAGGCAGGTGGAGCAGGGACGAAATCACCTTTCGAGATCGAGCTTATCAGCGAGCGAAGGACCGAGAAGCTGTTTGAATCCATGACGGAAGGTTCGAAGCAGTCCTGCTTTCGAGTTGTTTGGAAGCACTGTTGAGGCACACGGGAAAAATTACATCAACATCTTTTGGCGCCGTCTGTGGGGATCGGCACAAAAAGCCTGATTTCCTAATACATTCAAGAGACACAACACAAGGATGAGGGAAGCAGTAGAAGAGGAGTAAGTCCGGAAGAATCGGTAACTTTGAGAGAAGTGGCCAATGAGGCCCGAACAGGGAGATCCAGGAAAGAATGGATCGGATGGAAAAACAGATCGAAACTTTGACCTCCCTTTTACAAGAATTCGGGGAAGGACGAGAGAAAAGCATGTAATGATGTCCGGAGTCGGTGAGGAATGCTCATGTTCGGGAAAATCACGGGAGATGAAGCCCAGACCTATGGCACCAAATGTTGCGGTGAGAGAAGAAACAAACATGGAGGAAAGGGGTCTCGTCAACATTTGCGGGATCTGACCTCAACCTCTCGTGCGGAGGAGTTGGAGGGAGAGGTGCTTGAGGTTGGCACGAGTTGTGGAAGATCTTGAGGAGCGGAAAGAGTCCAGGCTGGTGAATAATCTTTGGACAACGAATCTCCACTCTCCACGGAGATCATGGGTGTCACGATCCACGTGACTTCCACTTCCGGATCTGAAATTTTCGGGAAAGAGTGATCCATTAGTACATATAGAGCGGTTCAGCGACATGGCGAGGGTGCAAGGTGCATCGGCAACACGGAGGTGCGGGGCCTTCCAGCTCACTCTTGAGGGAAGGCGAGAGAATGGTACCGCTGAGACTCCACGGGAAGCATTTTGAGTTTTGAGCAGGATGTGCGGGGAGTTCGCGAGAACAATTAGAGGCGTGATGACCCCGATGATGACATGATGGAGTTGTTAGAAGTGAGGCGAGAAAGAAGGAGAGTCCCTCGGGAGTTTATCAAAAGATACCGTAGATCGGTTTTAGATCTTGGTGCGTTTAACCACCCGAACCTGAGAGGATTGAAGGATGGTATTCGGATGGGCGGGCAGGTGGTATAACTGCGGAGTCCTTGATCCATTCGTATTCGGATGCGTATGAGCGGTGAAGTCTGGATATGGTGATCGAAGAAGAAAAAGCGCATGGTGAGAAGTGAGCGAGTTGGTGGAGCAAGAAGGAAGGAGAAAGGAGCCTGCAGGGGACCACGAGGCTCAGGCGAGGAGAGGCCAAGGCTGCCTGTCTGACCCGTGTCGAAGAGTTCCCCAGCTGCGGATGGTCCCCAGCCACCTCGCGAGTCTCAGGTAGGGATCGCGGAGAATCTGAGGCGTCATGATGGCCACGTACCCATGACCCGGCCATAGAGTAGACTGAGTGAGCTCTGACGGGGTGATGGTTCATTACCACCCCGCAGAAGCTTCAGGGGATAGGGCAATACAAGTAGTGGAGCAGGCCACCTTACGGACGATTATCTGAAGTTGAAGGTATCTCTCGAAGAGATACTCAAGTGGGTGAAGGCGAGGGCTGCTTAAGCCTCAGCCTGTGGAGTGGCCAAGTCGGTGGCAAGATTTGGATAAGAAGCGATTCTGCTGGTTTCCATGGTAACCACGGCCACTCCACGGCCTGATCAGTGATTTGAAAAACCGGTGGAGGATGCGGTTAGGGCAGGTGCGTGGATGAGTTTGTTGAAGGGGACACCGGTGGTTGAGCGGCGACTGAGGAAGATGGTCAGGGCTTCTGAAATAGACCGCAGAACCACGCAGTCCACGAGGGTAATCTCAAGAGGGCCCTGATGGCGGGAAGTTCAAATAGGGCATAGAAGTCACATTCATTGCTCCGGTGCCAGAAGGCCAAGGTTGGCGGTACCAATCATGTGGACGGATGGAGGCGAGGAGGCGTTGTACCCTCACGAGGATGCCTTGGTGGTAAAAGCCGGCATAGAAAATAAGGAAGTTGACTAGAATCTTGGTTGACTCGGGAGCTCGGTGGATATTCTCTTGAATCCACACTCGAGGTTTAGGAATAACGGTAGCGAGCCTCGGCGAGACGAAGCACGTCCTTGAAAGGATTCGGGGAGGAAGCTAATACCTCTAGGAATCATCAAACTAGCGATGACCATGGGCTCGAAGCCTTTCGAGAAGAACATGATCGTTGGATTTCGTGGTGGTAGATGAAGCCGACCCGTGCCAGGCGATTCTAGGAGGCCGTTCATGAGGATCGACCAATGCGTGCTATCCACCCATTATTTAGCCACTAAGTGTCGAGTAAATGGAATTTGTTGGGGTCGTGAAAGGCTGACCGAAGGGTGGCGAGGCTACTCTGCCGTAGTCGCCAAGGAAACCATCTCGAGATAACCTCGCTCGACTCGGGGGAATCGAGGAATGGGCGAGGAGCATCTGCGGCCGGCTCGTCCGGATGGACGAGAGATCGAAGGCAGTGGAGCACCTGACTCACGAAGAAGTATTTCCGGTGGGTCTCTTTGTATTGCAAAAAGCTAATGTAAGATTTAGTCCCGAGATGGGATATGTAAAAGTACAAATGTATGTAAGAATAAGAAAAGCATTCGTAATGTAAGTTCGAAATGAAGACCGGAAGCGAGAAAAACTCCTTGGCGAGAAGTCCCAAGCTAAGTCATTAGGCGGGACGGTCTATAGCTTCGAGTCGATTGAAGACCCGGAGTAGGAGTAACATCGGAAGAAGCTCGGGTCGATTAAAGGCTCGGCGGAAGATCAAGAAGAGCTCCTTGGCCCTGAGTCCCAAAGCCTAAGTCTTAGGCGGGACGGTGCTGCAACTAGGTCGAGTCTGAGGCCGGCGGGAGTGTCGAGCAAGCACTGGGTCAATTGCGGGCCGGGCGGGAAGATCGAGAAGAGCTCCTTGGCCATAACTCCGAAGCCTAAGTATCGAGGCGGGGCGGTGCCATGCTTGGGTCAGTGCGAGGCCGGCGGAGTCTGACACCGAGGCAGCTTGGGTCGATTGCGAGGCCCGGCGGAGTATACACTGAAGGCAGCTTGGGTCGATTGCGAGGCCGGCGGGAGTAGAAGTCTCGGAAGGCGTTTGGGTCGATTAAAAGGCCGAGCAAGAGAAGTCAAGAAGAGCTCCTTGGCGGAGGTCCCAAAGCCTAAGTCTTGGGCGGGACGATGCCATGCTTGGGTCGAGTGCATGCCGGCGGAGTATAACACTGAGAAGGCAGCTTGGGTCAATTGCAAGCCAGGCGGGAGTAGAGATTAAGAAGGCGTTAGGTCGATTAAAAGGCCAGGCGGGAGAAGTTTGAGAGAAGAGCTCCTTGGGCGAGAGTCCCAAGCCTAAGTCTTGGGTGGGACGGTTGCCATGCTGCAGGTCGAGTGCGAGGCCCGGCGGGAGTAGAGATTGAAGAGCTCCTTGGCAGTAAGTCCCAAGCCTAAGTCTTAGGCGGGACGGTTGCCATGCTTGGGTCGAGTGCGAGGCCGAGTAGGAGTAACACAGAAGATGCTCGGGTCGATTGAAGACCAGGCGGGAGTAATATCGAGAAGGAGCTCGGGTCGATTAAGAGGCTCGGCGAAGTTGAAAGTACTCCTTGGCGGAAGTCCCAAAGCCTAAGTCCTAGGCGGGATGGTGCCATGCTTGGGTCGATTGCGAGGCCGGCGGGAGTATCGGCAAGCTCGGGTCAATTAAAGACCGAGGCGGAAGATCTAGAAGAACTCCTTGGCGAGAGTCCAGTGGAGACGGTTGCCACGCTGGGTCGATTGCTGAGCCGGCGGGAGTGTCAGCAAGCTCGGGTTAATTGCGGGCTCGGGCGGGAAGATCTAGAAGAACTCCTTGGCGGGAAGTCCCGGAGGGACGGTGCCACGCTTGGGTCAGTGCGGGGCCCGGCGGGAGTATCGAGCAAGCTGGGTCAGTGCGAGGCTCGGGCGGAAGATCGAGAAGAACTCCTTGGCGGAAGTCCCAGCGGGACGGTGCCAGCTTGGGTCGAGTGTAGGCCGGCGGGAGTAGCTGTCGAGAAAACACTTGGGTCGATTGCGGGCCGGCGGGGAATATCGGCAAGCTCAGGTCAATTAAAAGACTCGGCGGAAGATCTAGAAGAACTCCTTGGCGGAAGTCCAGTGGGACGGTTGCCATCTTGGGTCGAGTGCGAGGCCGGCGGGAGTTCGAGGGAACCTCAGTCCAAAGTCCACAGGCCTAAGCTACAGGTGGGACGTTGTCTAACAAGATCCAAATCGCGAGGCTCGAGAAAGTCAAATGAGCTCGTAAAATAGACATAAGGCTTTTTAACCTAAGTCGAGCAAAACTCTACCATGCATCGTTAAGCGACGTTACACTTGGGCATAAATGAAAATAGGAAGTCCAACACTTAGAAAATTTTTACTCGTGCAAGCATATTCAAAGTCAATTCAACATAGAAGACAAGAATGTGTGCACACGAGCGATCGATAGAGTTGTTCAACATGTATCTTTTTTATTTCATTAAAATGATTACATATGTAAAAAAAAAAAAAGAAAAAGAAGAAGTCCAAGTTATTATTGGAAGGGCGTCTTGACGGCGGTGGATGGCGGCATCCATGAGGGCGGCGAGGAGGGGCGTCGGTGGGAACTTCGGCGGGAGGAGCATTGGAAGGAGAAGAGGCGAGCTCTCGACAACACCTTGGGGCTCGGATCGAGTAGCCGGGATTGCTCATGTATTGATTCATACCCTTGACCTTGGACATATCGGCCTGGGTATGCCTTGCCAAAAGCATACATAAAGCGATCGTGGCTGAGTCTGCCTGATGTTGTACTCGATGTGATTTGGACGCTTGAGTGTCAATTTGCTCTTGAAGGCGAGCGACTTCTCCCTCCAGTGAGCTGCTCGTAGCAAGACTTTTGAGTGTCGAGATCCTTGAGAGCATGCTTGACTTCGTTCTTGGTCTCGATCGACTCCTCTCGAGCCGGGAGACCTTGGAGTCGGCCTTCTTGCATCTTCTGCAAGATTTATATTCTCATCCAGTGACTACGATTTTCTTCCTTGACTCGTTCACGACTTGCTCCAAGCTACGAACGCTTGCTTTCAAGTTCTTCTTGGGAACTCGAGTTATCTCATTAAGCACTGATCGCGAGATGCCAAGCTCGGGAGGAGGCCAGTTGGAAGATCTTGAGCAGCGCTTGAGTCTTGAGGACTCATCTCGTCCGAGGAACACATTGGTCATCTCTTCGTTTAAAGCCCTACTAGTAAGGCTCGGAGCAGCCGGTGACATTGTTCTTGCACATGGCGGTTGGAGGGCGAGGCTGGATCAGTGATCCTTTGTCTCCTGCGAGGAGGACCTTCCTCCGCCCTCTCGGTGGGCCGGCGGAAGAAGTGGCTCGGCGGGTGGTGGCGGAGCACTCGACTACTGCTCGAGGTCTTTTGAGTGCTCACGCCTCGGTCGTCCCATACGTCGATGTAACATTTCACGCATCCTGCGACTCATTTCTCCACTTGGTACTAAATTGGACTCAGAAGCTTGAGGTGTCGGCTGACTCCACTGCAGAGCTCGCGTTTGAAAGAGCGATGCACTACGTGCTTGAAGGCGACCCCGATCGAATAAAGCACCGGGAGGCTGCAAAAGATAACCAAGCAAAATAGTGAGAACAGAGCGGCGGGAAAACTAAAAGTAAAATCACAGGCGGATAAATGACACAGGTGCAAAAGTGCCGCTCAGCTCTCCCCAGCGAAGAAGAATTTGCTCTTCCGAGTTGCCACGGAGGTCGGGAGATCGATGATGGGCTTTTACCGCTTGATTGGAGGTAAGGTAATACCAACCGGCATCCTTTGAGCTACGCTTGGTGGTAGAGGTGTCGATTTCCCTACCAGAGCTCATCCAGTCGCGGCGTTTCCACAAAGCGAAGAGTCAGGAAAGGACCCTCGACCATTCGGGTTCAATTGCCCGAGGCGAGGCGGAACCAGGCGAACCCGGCCAAAATAAAGATTTGGAGGCGGCTAACCCCAGTTGAAACACTCGAGGTAGAAAGTTGTATATCCTTGGGGGACGGTGGGGATTTCACCCTGCCCGACGACCTTAAAACTACACTATCGGTTATATTGTAAGTGCTGCTAAGTCTATCTAAGTCAGGGGTGGTTTCACACCTCGGTGAGGTCGATGGGGTATTCCCAGCTTCGAGACCTTTGGTGGCCCTCGTCCTTTCTTTGTGGTGGGTCTCGACCACGGGTAACTCTCTCTGGACTAGAATCTCTCACGGGGATTATCTTGAGGGACTGTGCCTCACTAGAGGAGGAAGAGTCCTCCGGCGACATCCTACAGGGGCTCGAGGATTTGACATTTTCTAAGGATGTGAACTAGCAGGGGTGCGGGAGAAGAAGCGGTGTAGTGGCGGGAAGCGGAAAAATGAGCATGCACGAACACGAAAGGAAGTGTGGTTGGCGGAAATCACCTTAGCGGGAAGAAGAAGAAGCGATGGCGGCGGAGGCAGTTAATTGTGAGCTTGAGCGAAAAGTAAGCAAATAGAGAGACGATTGAATAAGTTGGGGATTTTTAAAGAGGTGCAGCGTCCACTTGTTGGCGTGCGTTTGAGGACACGACCTTTGAATTTCAAATGCTGCAGCTAGGATCGACCCGTGTCCACCTAAAGGTGAAGTGGTGAGGTGGGAGGCAATTTGGAAGCGTGGGGAAGAGTAAAAGGCAGCGAGTCGACCCGTCATTCTTGAGTTTCGGTCTTATCTCGCTTCACTCAAAGACTAGAGCTGGGGGCTGGTGTTTGGGTAATATCGGACGAGGCCCTCGAAGCCCTTCCAGCTCGAGTAAGACACCCAGGGACGACTAGCTCGGCGGCCCTACGGTCAAGGCTGGTCAAGGTCGGGAATCCGGAGATGCTCGGGCCCAGAGCACTTCCCTCGCTGCTCGAGGTGCGTACCTCGGGTCGAAGGCTGGTCAAGGTCTGAGGCTAAGCACTCCTTCCCACTGCTCGGGTGAGTCCTCGGTCAAAGTGTCGAGGTGGTCCCTCGGGTCAAAGGCTGTCGGGTCAGAGGCTAAGCACTCCCTGCGCTGCTCGAGGTCGTCCCTCGGGTCAAAGGCTGGTCGAGGTCGGGAGCCAGAGCACATCTTTCTGCTCATGAGATACCCACGAGCACTGGTGGGCAAGGCCCAGGCCAAGGCAGCTAGGCCGTTTTCTCGAGAATCACGGCACACCTTTAATGTCGACCGGGGTCCCACGTGGTGTGGTGGAATCTTTGTTGCTAGTGGTAGGCACATGCCTCCAGGTGTCATAATTCCTAGCACTTGCAGGCATGGTGATGCAGCCACGTGAATCGCGTTAAGGGGACGGTAGCTCATCCACAGGGAATATTCCGCCAATCCGGTTGTCGGAGGGACCCGAGATACCACTAGCGTAGGGTGGACGGCACTGGAAATGGAAAGAGCGGGAAAAATGGAGTATAAAAGGAAGCGAAGGGAGCGTTACAAGGGTTGGATTTTCTAATTCACGAGTTCTTCTATTACTAATTTCTCTTATCTGAATTTTACGAAAACACCATACTTATCCCAAAGGCGAAATAATACCTCTTTCATCTTTCCGGTCTCCTCACTAAGGAGATACCAAAAGACAAACCGAATCTTGACTTGGCGTCGGAGGGTTTCGGCGGAACACGCCTGGCGACCACGACCCTGTTTTACGTGAGTACGGGACACGGAGATCTCCGATTCGAAGAAGACAGCGGAGCAGGGACGAAATCATCGCTCGAGATCGAAGCTTATCGCGAGCGAAGGACCGAGGAACTGTTTGAATCCACGAGCGGAAGGTTCGAGACAGTCACTGCTCGAGTCATTTGGAAGCCTCTGTTGAGGCACGCGGGAAAAATTGCATCAACATGATTGTTTACATTTGTTTAATCTAACGGCTATAACATGTGTGCTATCGAAAGCTACAGCTGCCATCTTTGTTTGTCTTCATTGCATCCTTGATCTTATATTATCATGGATACTGGGGGGTCCTTCCTTGAGACATTTCAACAAACACCTGATTCATTCTATCAAACGTCCGCATCACTATCACTAAATGATATAAGATAGTTTTGTTTTGAAATATCACCTTGATTTTCTTATTCTCAGAGCACAATGGGTGATGATTTGATCAGAAATATTAATATGCATACATCCCATTCTTCTCATTCTTTATTTTTTTCTTTGAATTGTTGATTTTCGTGTAGCATTCTTCATTCTTGCAGTGCCATTTCCTGTTATGGCAGCAGCATTCTTGATCATGGCATCACAAGCAAATGCTTTGATTTGCTTAGTTTGCTTTTTGTTTCTGACATTTCTTGGCATTGTGGGAGATAGTTTCTCATTTGATTTTCTGTTTTTGTTGTTATGGGATTTGGAGATAATATACACTTACGAAGATGGTGTAATAAAGTGCTTTTGATAAATTCCCCCTGGTTGGTTTATCTATGATAAAGAACTAATTCAAAGAGAAAATACGAAGGACATGTAATTGAATTTTATCTATCACAAGTACATTATCTATATTGCAAGTCTTTTTAGGACTAATTCAAATAGAAAATATGAACACCATATATTTAAATTTTATCTACGATAAAGAACTCTAAGCAAATTTATATACATACTGCAATACCAGTTACAAATTAATTTGCTTCTTTATTTCCTTTGATCAACAATTAAAAGTTTTCTTACATGAAATCGATAGGTAAAGGGAATTTTTAAAAGCATACATCAAAGTAATGATTAAAGGGAGGAAATCAATGTCAATGTTGATTATTGAATGTTAATTATGAAGATTTAATGTAGTTAATAACAGTTACGATGAATCCACATTTTCAATCAACAACTGATAAATTGTATTTTAAAATATTAATAGCAGTGGAATAGAATAATTAATTCGAGGAACTCACCTATAGTGCATTAAATAAATGTATTTACCAGCCGGCCACTCGAACAATTTTAATTTGGCAGCTCATTGCAATTATTGCTCTTAGTTATTGTTTTATATATATCATTACAGTAATTTCTTAATTGCAATTTGATAATTTTGTAAGCCAGCAAGTTTGTGTCTTGTAGAATTTGATTTTTTTTCAAAAAATTCAGACATATATGATGATTATTTAATTCAAAAGGTATGCTATCAACTCAGCTTTGAATTTACTGAAAATTTCTAAATCTTTTATCATGTATGAATGCCCTGCTTTTGTTCAGATGAAGCTATAGAGCAATCAATTTTAACTGACACTACAAACATTTATTAATTGACAATTTTCATATATTAACATATATATTTGTCACTTTATTAAATATTAGGTATGCCTCAATTACGAATGATAGTTAATAGATGTATAAAACATATTTGACGCTTTTCAAAAAAAATAAATAAAATGAAAACATAAATGACTTTTTTAACTAACCATAAAGCATTCGGTCCTATGTAAAAAAAAAAGGGGGCCCCGTTATGACGATTAAGTGAAATTTCATTAGGCACAGCAAAACGCAAGCGCTTCTTCACAGAACGACAATTCAATAAAGCTTGCTGCCGCCATTTCTCTACTCCGATCAAAGCTTCTCCACATCCAAAATCAGAACACCAAGCCTCCATCTTCTAAATCAGACGTTCTTCTTTAGAATTAGGACCGGTCTCCATCATTCTCACTTCTCGATCGCGCGAAGAACAACTAAGGCAATTATTTCACTCTCGCTCTCTTTCACATGATTTTTCTCTATTTGATGCCCTAAGGTCAATTTTGTCTTCTAATATTAGAACTTCCTTTGCTCTATCCTAGGATTAAATTTCGTTTTGTATTATACGGATTGTGATTTGGAATCAATAAAGTTGAATCAAAAGCCTAAGCTTTTGACCATGCATTATGAATTTCGGCCATGATGTGGAAGTTAATTTAATGCTTTGCTTTAGAAAGGATCTGAATCCATGCGGGGCATTTAAAAGAAAGTATGTTGTTTGTTGTTATTTATAAATTTTGTTACAAGTATAGGCTTAAACAGTAAAGATGAGGTGGGGCAGCTAAGGGCCTCTATTGATTTTCACTGTTTCTCCGTGAGAGGGAATTTAGTCATTGCTTTTTATGATCTTACTTATGTCACTCTTGTAATGTATGTAGTGTTTAGTACCTTGTATTTCTGCAGGGGGAATGGGCTGATTTTGCAAACTGGTCACACTATGCTGTTGATTTCATTTTAGGTAAGATGACCTTGCATTATCATATGCCAGTCCTTTGAAATGTATAAGCATAGATTGGTGATTACATAACCTGTTAGAAAAAGTAATGTCTTTCATGAGGCAGGAAATTTTGGCAGTATTAACTTTTAGTTATGCCATACTCCTATTTCTCGGGGATCCTTACTTCTGGACGACTGATAAAGATAGGAGCAATTCTTACTTTTTAAAGTCAGGAGCTTGCATTGAGTTTGAGGGGCTTTATTTTATTTTGTGCTGAAACTAAGGTTAGGCTAATTAATGGTTCTTTTCTTCTATTAGTTCATTAGAGGATAAGAATAGAGTATTCGATTAAGGTACTTTAGCTTCTTGTGATCTTGTTTGGTCATTTGCCAAACATGCTTGTAAAGCAATAAAATGCAACTGTTTCATGGGTGACTTTGTTTGGATGTCCCATGACCTTGAAATTGATTTTTACAATGTAGATACTATTTGTTTGTGATTTTAAAGTTTGAGTTTTAGGTTTGGAGATCTTATTGAATGATGACATAGGTATTTGCTAGTAAGTGTGTAACAACTATTAAGAGAATTTAAGCTATTAAAGTATTGTTTTGTGGTTCTGATAGTATGAAGAATAGTAAAGAGTGGCACTAATTAAGTTCATTTTAGTTCCTATGATTATATATCTGTTATTTTCACTTTAATATTCTACATATGATGTTTCAGTTAGCGGCAGGTTGTTAGAAGAGAAAGATGGTTTTAAATTTAGATTTTTGTGTGTTTGTTTTAAATTTTTATGTCATATGTAACCTTGTTATTTCTACTAGCATTGGCTGTATCATGTTTAAATCAAGCTGGAAGACGAGGAGCTCAAAGTTGTGGCTCAATAGTTGACTCCAATGATGAAAACTCTTGTCATCTCTGATGACAAGACCTCTCGATCGATAGCTACGATATTGTCGAGGTGATAATTCATGGTCTGCTCTTTAATTTTCTGCTATTGCTTCCTTAAGATCGTTGTTCTGTTCTTTGTAATTAGATTTATTGATTTTGTTGAATTCTGGTGATTGTTTTAGTTTTGCTAAATGAATGCATGATAATTGTTATGCTATTTGATTTTGTAGTTGGATTGGTTTATTGATTTTATGCTATTAATTCCTTAAGATACATATGGTAGAAGCATAGAAGATGAAGTTAGAGAGGTATTGCATCTTGAGCGTAATGCACTCCTGAAATAATTCAGAAATTCCTTTATTCTAACATTAACATGTTATTTCTCATTGTAAGGTTTACATTCATCCAAACATTGTTGATATTTCTCATGCATAAATTTTTCCTTCTCCTTGTGCATAGATATCTAATGCTTTTATTACATAAGGCAGCTTTTTTCATCATCTAGTTAGATTCATAATATAAAGCTCTCAGTTAATTCAATCAAAATTTTTCAGCCTTGTCGTTAAACAATAAAATCAGTATATGGCAGTACTTTTGGTTTCGTGATGTGTAGGGCCGCGTCGGGGAGTTATATAGATCTCACTAACCAAGACACATTTACAGTCAGAGAAGATATAAGGTTTATAAAATATTAGACCTTTCATTAACTATTGGGTTAATGGAAATTTGTTTAATAGTTTTTCTTTTTGTATGTACAAGGCTGCTTTGAAAATTTTTTAGATCAATGGTGGCGTGCTAACTATAGGCTTTAATGTATAGTTTTAGAAACAAGATCTTATTTTAGATTTAAGACTTTTGATACATATATATGTACAAGTTCATGTTAATATGAATTCAGGTTTCCTATGCTTTATTGTTGTGTTTCATGTAAGTTCAACATTATAATACGTATAATATGCAGCCCAAGACAAGGAATTTCTTTTTTTTTACCCACACATTTGACAATCTTATGCTGTGAAAAATATTTGATTTTTATTAATTGACAAAAATAAATTACAATTTTGCTAAATGTCAAATAAACATACCTTTATTTCACAACTTTTAAATAGTAATTATTCTCTTTTTTTCTTGTAGTGTGAGTGACAACCTGGAAGTACTAAAAATATTAGTCAACTGAATTGCTACTGATTTATATTATTGTCTATAAGCGAAAAAATAAAAATAAATAAGGAAAAAGGTCACTTTTATTCATTGATTTTGAATTGAATTGAATTGATAGTGATTTTTAAATTTTCTTAATATTGTATGTAAATACGAGGAAAACAGCTTCTAATGTTGCATTCACTTACCTAAATGAATGAAATAGGTCACGATCTCTTTTGTCTGTTTAGATTTTTTTTTTTTTTTCCGGACAATCTGAAGTACTTGATAGTAGCACTTATTTATTTATTTTAGTTTTGGTTGGTTATAGATTCTCCTATTCTGCATTATTGGGGAAATTATAGATTTTTCTAGATTGAACAACTTTGTTATCTTTAACAGGAAGTGGTAAAGTCAGACAACAGAATATCTGTTGCAAATTAGAAGTCAAATATGAAAAATTTCAGCCAAGGCAATCCCAATTCCCAATAGCAGAAGATATTTCTCTTGGTTTTATTTAATTTTCTGTACAGTTGTGTTGTCATGATGAGTGTAAAAGTTCCGTTGCACGAAATTGCTAGATGAAGAGAATTTTGAAAAGCATACATCAAATATGAGCATGTTAAGGCTCATTTGGAAAATGGGGTTCTGAGGATCACAGTGCCAAAGCTTGGTGAGGAGAGGAAACCAGTGTTTGCTTTAGCTTGGTGTGCTATTTGCTTCTAATCTTTTCTTGGTTTCGTTGTGGGATGTTTCTCTTCGGATGTTCTGTTTATTATATTTTGAGGTTTCTTGTATGTAATAACAACAATGAAGTGCATTTTATAAATCCTGGTCCTACAGTAGTACAAGAAATTAATACGCTTGGTTTATTGTTAATGAAAATAAAAAGACTTTTTTCTTTGGCATTAATTATGCACTTTTAGGGGGAAAAAATTATCCCACTCCAATTCATAAAGATATTCGCTCTTCTGTTATATTAATGATCCAGAAAAATTGTGCCAGTTTTGATAAATCCAAACATTTAATAATTGATAAATTGTTTTTGTAAATATTAATAGCGATGGCACAGAAACAATTAATTCAAGAACACGCCTATAGTGCATTAAATTAAAGAGTATAAATAATTTTGTTATACAGTCCAGCCTTAATGTGTTAAATTAGCTATCAAAGACCACTTTACAACAGCGTAAAAGAACATTGTAACATTATGGCTGATGAGGCGGCTGGTACTTCTGGTGAAGATTTTAAGTTAAGGCTACTAAAGCTGAAATGTAACGCTTTGCTTAGTTTGCTTTTTGTTTTCGATATTTTATGGGCTTTGATGTGGGATATTGTTTCTCTTTAAGATTATGTAATAAAGTTTTTTTTGATAAATAATGGTCGGTTTACTATTAATTAACCAAATTTAATTTATTTGATCAATTAATTGGTATTTGTTAGCAACATATTGTTATACAACAAAAGAAGAAGACCAACATACTAATTAATTACTCATGAACACAATCAAAATAATTTTAATCTCATATATATATATGCAAAATGTAAATAACTTTCAAATATAAAATATTTAAAAATA
>CM046812.1:605328-626459 GCA_025617385.1 Murraya koenigii
GATATCATCAACGCACCATGTGGGACCACAGTCGGGACATTAAAGGTGTCTTAGGGATTACGAGAAAGCAGTGCGGTTTCCACTGGATCGAGTCTTGCCGGTTGTGCTCGTGGATCTCTGCGGCGGGAAAGATGTGCTTTCGGCTCTCGACCTCGGCGGGCGAAGGAGTGTTTAGCTCCGACCTTGACCATGCTTTGACACGAGGGGCGACCTCGAGCCGCGAAGGGTGCTTAGCTCTCGACACTTGACCGGTTTGACACGAGGGGCGACCTCGGCGGGCGAAGGAAGTGCTTGGAGCTCGAGGCTTTGAATTCCTCGACGCCTGACCGAGCTTTGACGGGAAGAGCTACTCGAGTAGGCTATCCTCGGGGTGTCTTACTCAGTGGAAGGGCTTGAGGAGCTGTCAGATATTGCAAACACAGGTCCCAGGTTTAGTCTTTTGAGTAAAGCGAGATAAGGTAGAAGCTCGATGAGATAGGTAGAACTCGCGACCTTTTCAGCTCCAGCGTTCTTGCTTTTCGGACACGTGGTTGGGTGTGCTTGGCTCCATCCATTTGGGACTTCGGCATGGTATTCTTCGTGAGTTTCTTACGCTCGGGCTGCTGATTGGCCAGGGTGTCTTCTATTCATTACTCACTGCTCGAGCACTGTAATTGACCCGAGCATGGCGCGTCAGCTTTAATGACTTAGGCTTTGGGGACTTCAGGCGAGAGGCTCTTCTTTATCTTACGCGGGACTGCGATTAACCCGAGGCTTGTTGATACTCGGCTCGAGACTCTGATTGACCCAGCGTGCGCAGTCACGCTAATGACTTAGGCTTTGGGGACTTGGTAGAGGAGCTCTTGATCTTACGCGGGCATGAAATTGACCGAGGCTTCGCGATACTCACTGCTCGGGCTGCGATTGACCCAGCGTGTGCACGTCCGTTGGGACTTCGGCAGGAGCTCTTGCAAACTTCTCCTGCTCGGGCACTTTTAATTGGCCGGAGCGTCTTCTTGAATCTACTCACTGCTCGGACTGCAATTGACCCAGCGTGGCACCGTCCGCTAATGACTTAGGCTTTGGGACTTACGGCCAGAGCTCTTCTTGATCTTACGCGGGACTGCGATTGACCAGAGCTTGCGGATACTCTGCTTTCGGGCTGCAATTGACCAGCGTGTGCCGTCCGCGCTAAGACTTAGGCTTTGGGGACTTAGCCAGGAGTTCTTACCGAACTTCTCCTGCTCGGGCGCTTTTAATTGGCCAGGAGCGTCTTACGAGATCTCTGCCTACTCGGGCACTGCAGTTGGCGTCGTCTTGTTATACTCCTGCTCGGGCTGCAGATTGACCAGCGTGGCAGTCGCTTCAATGACTTAGGCTTTGGGACTTCAGCGAGGAGCTCTTGACCTTACGCTCGGGCCACTTAATTGGCCGGAGCGTCTTACGAATCTCTACTCATGCTCGGACTGCAATTGACCAGCGTCTTCTTGTTATACTCACTGCTCGGACTGCAGTTGACCGGCGTGGCGCGTCAGCTCAATGACTTAGGCTTTGGGACTTACGGCAGGAGCTCTTAAACTTCTCACTGCTCGGGCACTTTTAATTGGCCAGGAGCGTCTTGAATCTACTCACTCTGCTCGGGCTGCAATTGACCAGCGTCTTCTTGTTATACTCACTGCTCGGGCTGCAGTTGATTGACGTGGCAGTCACTTTAATGACTTAGGCTTTGGGACTTCGGTGAGAGTTCTTACGAAACTACGCTCGAGCACTTTAATTGACCAGAGCTTCTCGATATTACTCTGCTCACGGTCTTGATTGACTAGGAGCTTGGCACGTCACTCTAATGATTTAGGCTTTGGGACTTCGGTAGGGAGTTCTTACGAAACTTCGCTCGAGCCTTTTAATTGACCGAAGCCTTACGATGTTACTCACTCTCTAGTCTTGATTGACTCGAGCTTGGCGAGATCAGCCTAATGATTTAGACTTTGGGACTTACGGTGAGGGAGCTCTTACAACCTTGCTCGAGGCACTTTTAATTAACAGAGCCTTACAATATTACTCCGACTCACGGTCTTGATTGACAGGAGCTTGGCAGATCGCTCTAATGATTTGGGCTTTGAGACTTCTGGCAGGGAGCTCTTAGCCTTACCTGCTCGAGCACTTTTAATTGGCTGAGAGCTTCACGATAGCACTCCTGCTGCAGTGTTGATTGACCGGAGCTTGTGCCAGTCACGTCTATTGACTTAGGCTTTGGGACTTCAGCGAGGAGTTCTTACCGTCATGTCTTCGTTTTGAACTTACATTATAAATGCTTTTCTTATTCTTACATACATTTATACTTTTACATATCCCATCCTAGGATGAAATACATTAGCATTTTACAATACAAGGAAACTTCTTGGAAATACTTCCTCGGGAGTTGTGCGCTCACGGCCTCTTGACCTCTCGTCCAGTCAGCTTTTCACGAGAACTTCGGATCCGGGAGCGGAAATCACGTGGGATCGTGACACTCGTAATCTCCGTTGAGGTGGAGACTCGTTATCCGGCATTATCCGCTGACTTGGACTCTTTCCGTTCCCAGAAGATCTTCCACAACTTGTGCCAACTGCGCACCTCTCCTCCAACTCCTCACTTACGAGAGGTTGAGGTCGTATCCTACAAATGTTGGCGGGACCCCTTTCCTCCATGTTTGTTTCTTCTCTCATGCAACATTTGGTGCCCTAGGTCTTTGGGCTTCGTCTCCGCATTTCCCGAACATGAGCATTCCTCGATTTGGACTCGGGACATCATTACATGCTTTTCTCATCCCTCCACGAGATTCTTGTAATGAGGAGGTCGGAGTTTCGATCTGTTTTCCATCAGATCGATTCTTTCCTGGATCTCCTCATTACGGGCCTCGTTGGCCACTTCTCTCAAAGTTATTGATTCTTACGGACTTACTCCTCTTGGTTGTTTCCCTCATCGTTGCGTTGTGTGTCTTGAATGTATTAGGAAATCGGGCTTTTGTCTGGAATTCCACGAGCGGCGCCAAAGATGTTGATGCGATTTTCCGCGTGCCTCAGCGGTGCCTCGAACCTTGAAGCGAGTGCCTCCAAGCGGCTCGGCGGGGCATGTCGAACCTTACGCTCGCGGCTGAAGCGGTGCCTCGATCCTTACGCTCGCGATAATCTCGAGCGGGATTAACCCTTTCTGTTCCTCTGTCTTCTTGAGCGGAGATCTCCGAGACTGTACTCACTGAAAGCGAGGTCGGGGGTCGCAGGGCATGTTCGGCGAAAACCCTCAGGCGTTCAAGTCGATGTCGGGTTCGTCTTTTGGTATCTCCTTAGTGAGGGAGGCCGGAAAGATGAAATGGGTATTATTTCGCCCCCCCTTTTTGGATAAATTCGAGAAAATTCAGATGAGAGAAGTAAGAATAGGAAGAACACGTGAATCGGAAAATCTAACCCTACGTGAATTAGAAATGCCAACCTTTGAGAATCAAATTCTTCGACCCTTATAGCGTTCTCCTTCGTTTCCTTTTATACTCCATTTTTCCGCTCTTTCCATTCCCAGTTGTCCACTCCACGTTAGTAGTATCCGGGTCCCTCGACAGCCGGGTTTAGCGGAATATTCCACTAGGGATGGTGACTGTCCCTTAACTCGATTCACGTGGCGGATCACCATGTCGGGCAAGTGCGCTAGGAATTATGACACCTTGGAGGCATGTGCCGGCCACCGGCAACAGTATCATCAACGCACCATATGGGACCCTGGTCATACATTAAAATGTGTGCCGGGATTCTGAGAAAACGGGTGGTTTCCCTGGATCGGGTCTTGCCCAGCTGTGCTCGTGGATCTCTGCGAGCAGGAAAGATGTGCTCGGCTCTCGACCTCGAGCAGGCGAAGGAGTGCTTAGCTCTCGACCTTGACCAGCTTTGACCTGAGGGACGACCTCGAGCACGCGAAGGGGTGCTTAGCTCTCGACCTTGACCAGCTTTGACTTGAGGGATGACCTCGAGCACGCGAAGGGGTGCTTAGCTCTCGACGTTGACCAGCTTTGACCTGAGGAACGACCTCGAGCAGGCGAAGGAAGTGCTTGGAGCTCGAGAGCTTTGAATTCCTCGACCTTGACCAGCTTTGACCAGAAAGGCTGCTCGAGCTAGACTGTCCTCGGGGTGTCTTACTCGAGCTGAAAGGGCTTCGAGGGGCCTGTCCGATATTACCCAAACATCTGTTGTTTTACATTTTCAGCAAATTGGAATGAGTGGATTGACGGGCAAAAGCCACGTGAAGATTGTGTTGCGATGCATGAGGGAGAGACAAAAGCTCAGGCTCATCTGCAATCATATGGACCCTCACAAGCATTTCATGTACACGACTTGGTTCACCAACCCAGCAACTTGAAGCAGGCAAAGTCTGGGAAGTGGGAACGATCCTCCTCCTTTACAAACCCAAGCTGCCTTAACCTTGTATTTCTGATATTTAGTTAAAAGAGTAAGAAGGTTGATTCTCTGTCAATTACCTGTTAGAGACTGTTTCTTTTTCATTTACTGATGCTTAAATGATGCTTGTTTATTAAATAAGAGTTGAATTATTGGATGACATAAATCTTAGTTTAGTTGTGTTACCGACTCTAATATGAAGTGATGGTTTTTGAAGCCTCGTATTATGACATCCCAATCTCGTTTGTTAGGACTGAGAGATACCGCAGATACCACCCATGCCATAATACATCACCGGTTGAGAAAAGAAAAAAAAAAACGATGCTATATTCAACTTTCAAGTTTTCTCGCTCCAAGAATCAATATGTTCCATATGTAAGACTGTTGTTAACCATAAATTTGTCTACAATCTATAAAAATATTTCTTTTACTGATTAGAACTATACGAAAAAGCTACTAACATGAATGCCTTAATATGTACATAATTTACGTTAGTTTCGGTTATGGACAGGAAACAACACCCATGCATCCATCCATTAATAAAAATGTCACTACATTCCAGAAAACTATAGTCTATACCACTACTTTAGCCATCACCGCCCTAGCTTAACTAATATAAGCGACTCTTGGACTTCTTCAACACTTCTTTCAGTACTACAGCTATTCTCTCTGCCATGTGGTGCTCTTGAAAGATTTCTTTGACCCTCTCATAGCCTCTCTTTCCCATTGTAAGTCTCCTCTCAACGTGTGTAGCTAGCTTCACAATGTTGTTTGCCAGAGGAGTAATCCCTTCTTTCCCAATGGGATGTAAAAAACCCGTTGTCCCATTTACTACAATCTCTGTGGTGCCTCCAGCTGCAGTTCCCTGAAATAGACATTTTTGGAGCAAAGTTAACAAATAGTATCAAAATCTGCTTGAATGCTGAGAACATTACCAAATAGAAGGGTGAAGTTCACTTAATACCAGTACAGGTAACTGAAATGCCATGGCTTCGATAGTTATCCTCCCAAAGCATTCTCCCCGAGCCTGCATGGAATGAAAACAGGGGGCACATTCATCAAAACTTTTCCATTCAATTAATTCCTTTGTGGAAAATTACATGTCTGGAAGGAAAAACAGAAAAATAATAACAATAACAATTATAACAGTACACAAACCAGAAGGACAACAAATTGATAAGAAACTTGAGATGAACATCAGTGAACCTAACAGGAGAAACTTGAAATCCTAAGTACATACTAGATGTAAGAAATAAGCCACCATATGTGTCATTTTCATCTATTTGCTGACACGAACTATTTTGTGGCCGAAATTAAGAATTCCACCATGAAATGTTCAACCCTGATGGAACTAACAACCATGTCTCTTTCGTTTTTCCTTTCTTCGAAAAATAAAGTCTGCTAATTAGACACAGTCTTGATGTGCTTGCATGTCCACATCACTGGCTAATTCCTTCCAATTAGTTTCAGGTAACATTATTTTCAAATATATAACACGGACCAATTGCTTCCTAGCACGGCAATGAAAAAAATATAAAGAAATCACAACTTTGAGCATGTTTGTCTAAACGCACTCAATAATTTCTGGGTGGACCAAATAATAACTTTGCAGGCATAAACAAAAACTACCTGGGAATTCTGCACAAGAACATCAATTGATGCTAGATAAGGGGCCACAGTCAGAGTTTTATTTACAAAATGAACACGATCTTGAATTTGCTTCTGCATCACATAGTTCCGTAATTCTGACTCAAGGTTGGTTTGAGCATTCATGTCACTTCCTATAATCACTGCATGCATTGAAGGCACTTGTAGCTTTTTTCCTTTGATCAATTCCAAGCTCTCATAGAACGAACGAAGAAACAGATCCTGCCCCTTTCCATGTGAAACACCTGAAGTTAAATAGTACTTCAGTACACTTGAAATATAAATTAGTCAATAGCATTTACCTAATAGTAGACACTGAAAAAAATTTCCTATTTTTCTTTCAGTTTCTTGTATGGACAGAAGGGAAGATGATGGGTCAAGGCGGGCTCTTCAATGAGAATGAAGATAACAAATCAGAATTAAAAAGTGAACAGAAGAATAGAACAAAAGGTTTTTAGCATTTCTTTTTAGTTGGGCAAAACCGAGAAGCACACAGTAATCAGTACAGCTGAGCACAGCAGTGTTGGCAAACTTTTTTAAACTTAATCAGAAAGGAGTAACCTAATCAAAGAAGTAACTTGATCTAAATAAAAGCAGATGCAGTCAGAAAATTTGCAACACAAGATCTTATCACCAAGAAATTCATACTATTTATTAAGGCAAACAGTAAATCTTCATTTCGCACTCCAAGAGACTCCCGCACATGTTCACGCAGAACTCTCTTTGCAACATTGTCCTCAGCAACTTCCATAAGTTCCTTGCTATTTCCAAGGTGAACAACATAGGTATCAGGCATTTTAATCCTGCAGAGAGTAAATGTTAAGAATGACAATCCAATATTTGAGTAAACAATGTGATTCACTTCTGTCCATCTTTAGATTATAATTTCTGACCAAAGGATAGTCCACCGAACTTGTCAATCATTTGTTTCAGATGAACTATAGATTTCTGACCAGTATATGATATTCGAGAGCTGATTCCTACATACAAACATAATGTTGGAATAGATTATGAATGAAGCATGTAGACAAGGCATAAGCACAAATATAAATATATAGACTTAATCTTGTTATTCTATCCATTGCAGTCCAAGCACAGGATATGACCAAGTATCCAAGATGCCGTGTCTTAATATATCTAGGCTAGGAAATTTGTTACTCTGAACCTAACCTAAAATCAAGTTTATGAGTCAATAGTTTGGAAATGTCTTAAAAGGAAACAAAATAAAAATTTATCTTATAGAGTAACTTAGAACTGAGCTATGAAAAAATAAATAAATAAATAAAGAAGAAGAAGAAAGTAATTGTGAAAACTTTAGAAGTTTACCTCAAACGCTCTCGAGTCCTATTCTTCCAGTATTCTGCTGTTACATGTGAATCAATCATAGCACCAGCAACCAAAGGAAGGTGCTTAATATAGTCCACTTTGAAGTAATGCCCTCGCATTTCATGGATCCACCACAATACATTTGGTAGAACACGAGGAACATCTTCCTTGAGAACAGCATCCAGCCATTTCCCAGCGACTGCAGTGTTCAAGACAATCAAATCGGCTTTAAGAGCTGTATTTATAGTTTCTTGACCTTTAGCAGAAATGACCTAACAAAGAAAAAAGTCATAATTAGAAGCTAGGCAAAGAATTTTAAATCATTTCAATCTCTCGTGAACACCAGACTGTAAGCAGATCCGGTCATATATGGGCCCAAATCTAAGATCATCGTTTCTATCCTCATTAATACTGTTTCTTATTTTGAAGATACAATGATTATACTTAAACTAGCAGGTTAAGTGACCATGGTCTATACCTTAGCAAGGTGGTCTTTTTTGGAAACTCACAACCCACTTTAGAAGCATGGATTTACACATGCTGATCAATGAGATAACAGAATTTTACAATATTTTCTAGCTCTTACCATTTCAAAAATATTAATGAGAAGGCATGGCAATATTGCTCAAAGTAAATATACTAGTCCAAATACAGGAAACTGTTCACTTTTGCAATAACATTGGAAATGAGAATTGGCACACATGCATTCAATGAAAACAAATTATCATGAATCACTTATAAAGGGAAGAAAATACAGACAGTACAAAAGTAAAATCCTAAAAGGTGAAAAACCAGAAAATGCAGGTGTTCAACACATGAGACCAGATGATATATATTCAGGTCCTATAATCAAGAGATCTTATAACCTGTACTCCTCTGTCCAACATCTTATGCTCCAAACTGTATATCACTTCATCTTCTCCAGGTGGCTTCTGGATAGTGATCCAATTAACCTTAGCACCAACACCCCTTAATAGAAATGCTAGCTCCATCAGCAGCAATGGACCACCTGAGAAACGTTACAGAGCAGAAATATGCCGGCAATAAAATAATTAAAAATTAAAAAAAAAGCGAGAGAGAGAGAGAGGGGGAGAAAACTATTCTTAAATACCTTACATGTAGAATGATGAATATACAAAACAATTATAAAAGAATTCATATAATCAATTAGGACGAAATAAATATTTGGCCATAATTTCTAATTAATGAAACAAATATTTAGCCACATATTCTTTACAGTGAAAGACAAGAAAATTCAAGAGTTAAGATCAACTGGCCAATAACCCCTATCCCAACCAAACACGTGTGCTGAGTTGTCACTTCTATCATATTACAACTAAATGGAAGGAAATGAACCACCATCTGACGTTTGGAAAAAAATGTAGTTTTATACACCGATACCTGCCAGATAATTCACTCACTTGTTTCATGCAAGGATAACGAATAATGATAAGGACAAATAAATGACATGTGCTACCATGGTAGCAGCCTAAGGTCCTTCATGCATGCATAATATAGCCAATTCTTGGGAGGCACATTCTGGAAAGCTAATACTACACAACACAAGCCAAACTACACTACTGTACAACATAAGCGGAATACAGAGACAGCTGCAGGTTGCTACAACCAGGTTTTATACTCATCATCCTGACTGTTAATATCAGCTCATCCGTAGCACAAATTATTTCCCTTTCAAGGACTAAGACTCTGGCAGATCGGCATTTGTTAAAGAACACTAAAGATTTTATGTATTGTATTCAATACAGCCACACAATTAACAAAAAAATAAGGACCCAAATATAATGGTCTGAATAGCAGGAATACTAGCATTGTGTTTTCCTAATTTAAGCATAAAATGAACTCAACATGATAGGAAGACTCAGAATAGTGTCTTTTGCAATACGAACTACAAATACCGCAGAGCCTTAACTCATCTTAAAATCCTGTGTTTCTCAGAGTCAGATGATAATTAATGCATATCCCTTAATACATCTTCTCATTAATTAGTAATTACTTCAATTGAACTAACCACAGCACTAATACAGTCTGCACGACTGAACTGACTAGCAAAATGAAAAATACCAGAGAGAGAGAGCTCGTGTGAGACCAAGAGAACGAGCTTGGCCTTCATGAAACCGAGGGGACTCGATTTGGTCGCGATACGCGGAACGGATTGTGATTGAACTCGCTTCTTCTCGGAAACTTCCAGGCGACGATCGCAGGGATCCAAGGCAGCTCTAATGAACAACGCAATCGCTGTCGAGATGGACAACATGATGAGCAGAGCCAATATCGACCTTTTCTGCAGTGGGACCCACCACCCAGTCGCTGAGTGCTTCGCCATCTCTTCCCTTCCCCTCTCGTTCCTTTTTATTAGAGTTTGAGAGGCTCGACGATGTGGAAAGCTTTACCGGTCTCGGCATTTTAGGGTATTGATTTGTATCTCTGACTCAACTCGCTGATTTGTGTACATTTGGCTTTCTGAGCTTTGACACTCGTTAATGATTAATCTTTAAATTAGTGTTCGATGAAATGAAGTCATTTTGTTTAAAAAAAATTTATGAATTCATATTATTCTTACATAATTACAGCTTTTATGTTCCCAAGTCCTAACAATAGCAAGAAAAACACTGGATCTAGGTTGATGTTTACTTGTTCCCATATTTATTTACGCGTAACCAGATGACAATGCCCCACGTAAACAAAAATTAAGGAAAATGGTTTTCGAGGGCATGGTTACCTAGGCCACTGGAAGGAAATAATTACGTAAATGATATTTCACCACTAATAAAATATTATAACAACAGAAATTACAGTGTTGTAGTATATACAGTACTAATATATTTTTGTGCTACAGTAAACTGTAGCACAAGTGCTACCCTCCACTTTCCTGTCAAATCAGAGTTATCGATTTATTTTTATTATTGATATTTATTAATTAATTAATTAAAATAATTATATTATTTTATTAATTAATTAATGAATGACATATTATTTAAAATAATTATTTGAGATAAAAATTTTGAAACATGTAGCATTACTCGATGTTCAAGTATCAAGTCAATAATTATAAGTTAAATGATATATTTTTAAAAATTAATTAAATTTAATTATTTCAATTAAGTAACACCCTCATAAGTTGTTACATTAATTATAAAATGATGGAGTTATTTTGGACTTATAATTTTCTGTCTCTACATCTATTTACTTAACAAACTTATCCTGTATAGATTTTAAAAGTAAAATTTCACTTAATACACCCTTCAAAAATCTAAAATAGCCCTTCTTTCGTTTGCAGCCTAATTATCATTCTATTAATCGTCTTTCTTCAAAAAAAATTTCCCCTTAGTTCTTCAATTTTTTTTTCCTGTGTGATGAAATTAAATTTAAATAATTCAATCAGTTAACAATATGATACATCATCTATATGCTGAAAATATGAACAACATAATATATGGTTTTGTAAATGTTTCCGACAAGTTATCTATGTGATAAAGTTATGAATGATTGGTCATACAATGCATACTCTGAGATATCAGTTTTAAAGCATTTCATCTAAGTGTTGAAACAATAAGCGACATGTCATACAAATTTTTAAAATTATACAAGATATCATCTATATGATGAAGTTGTAAATAACAAAATAACAGATCATAAAATTTTTACTCCAGAGTGAATATATTACTACATCTACATGCACGTAAAAAGTAGCTTGAAATTCAACCATATGCCTAGTTTAGGCCCAAAACTGTGTCCCATAACCTTTAATTTTGTGCATAAATTGGGTTTGGGAGCTTCGACTTTATTTTCATAGGGCTTTTTCCACCAAAACTCTATTTGAAGCATAAGAATACTTTCCCGAGAGATTCAAATCAATCCGACAAGTTCTCCTAATTTTTTGGAATTTTTATAATTTAAAAAAATCAACAATTCGTAAAAGTTAGTTTGAGCTTAGAAGTCAAAATCAATTTCTATTTTCTCTTACGGTTTAGTTTTAAAAATATCTACGAACATGAAAAAAAAAAAACAACTTAAAATGTAGCCACAAAGCTCACAGGCCCTATTTATGTCCAAAACCATGCATTGTAGCCTTGGATTATGGGCTTAAACTAGGCTAACGAACTTTTGTTTGAATTTTTCATGATTTTTTATTTATGGTAGAATAAAATATTCTGTCCAGTTTTACATTAATCCAATAAGTGCTTTTAATTTTTAAATTTTTTTTTATTTTCAATCAAATCTTAAAAATTACTTTGAGTATCGAAACCAACTTTCATTTTTTTTTTAGTTAATTTCATTAATTCCTGCGCATGAAAAAAAAAAAAAAGAAAAATAGCTCAAAAGTTCCCATGACTAGCGTAGGCCCAAACCGTGTGCTAGCCTTTGGTAACAGGCTTAAATTGGTTGGGTTTAGGAGCTTCGACTTTATTTTACTACAGCTTTTCTACCAAAACTCTATTTGAGCCATAAGAAGGCTTTCTTAAAGTTTCACATCAATCCGATAGGTTTTTTTATTTTTAGAAAAATATTCAAAAATTCATAAAAATTATTTTGAACCTTGGAATTGACTTTCATTTTTTAAATAGTTTAGTTTCACTAATATTTATGACTTCATTTTCCTATCATTTGTTTTTTAAACAAAACCCTATTTGGGCATAAGAAGACCTCCACAGAATTTCACATCAATAAAAAAAAAATCCTCTTTTTTGGATTTTTATTTTCTTAAAAATTTTAAAAATTATTTCAAGCCTCAAAATTGATATTTTTTTAAATATAGCTTAATTTTATCAATACCTATGTGTAGGGATGGCAAAAAATTTCCACGGATACAGGCCTTAAAGGGGCCTGTTATATTATGATGGATTTTTTTCTTTTGTTTTATAAAAAAATTAGATATGTGTATAATTATTCATACCCGTTAATTGAACGTATGAGTATTAAATACTAAAACTTATATTCGCTCATAAACCCGTTTAATTATTTTTTATTAATTTTTAAAAGTTAAAATTATTAATTGACAACTAAATCTAAACATTAAAATCTTAAAAGATTAAAACGTTAATAATTAAATGTTAGCTATTTTAAATATTTAATTGTAAAATATTTTAAAACCTTAAGGGGTACTATAGGTAGATATTTTAAATTCTAACTATATTTTACAAGATCTGATTCAATATTCCAATATTGATATTTTAATATTGACTATAAAATAGTTAAATATGGTTCGATCAACAATGATTTTATTTCTCTAAAAAATAGCTAAAGATGGTCCACATTCTTATAATAATAATTAACCTATATATTTTTAATTTATTTATGTACTCAAGATTTTTTTTTTCAATTTAATAAGATTTTGTATTCTAAAATGCATTAGCCCTCTTATCACATCATTATTAAACTATTAGCATTTTTTTATATTTTTCTTATATTTAAATTGATTTAGTATTTTAATTTATTATTATATTAATTAAAATTATTAATCATTAAATTAAAATGATATATACATGATAGGAGAAGGAAATGTGTATCTATATCTTTTAACCTCAAATGGATACAGGTGTCAGGGTCGAGTGATTAAGGTTGGTAATTCCCAAGCCTATGTCTATAAAAATAAGCCCAAGTTCTGAAAAAGTCCGTTCATATTGAGCGGGCTTGAACGGGCCCGGGCTGGGCTTGGGTTTTTATTAATTTTTTTAAAATAAATTTTTAATAATACTATAAACAAAAAAAACTTAAATTATACACGATTACCTAATATTAACAATACAACAAAATAACTCACAAATGCTAATATCAAAAATAAACTAATCCAACAATAAATTTTTATTCAATAATTTGTATAAACTATTAAATAATATTAAACATAAAAATATATCGATTGATTCATCATAATATTATTTATTAAATTCAACAATTAGTAGTATAATTTAAAAATAATTGAACTATTTAAAGAATTATTTTTAATTTATTAAATTAAATTTAATGTAATCCTATTCAATATTACACCAAATAAAAGATAATATTATATATAATTTAATCTAATTTAATATAATTTAATTTGACTTAATTTTTAAAATTAAATATATATATACATATATATATATATATAAATTTATAAACCCGAACTTTTTATAAAAGTCCTTATCCAGGTCCGTTCGTAGCGGATCTTGAATTTTTGAATCTATATCTAAAGATTTAATATACGAACTGGATTAGCCCGAACTTTTTTATCCACCCTATCGGTGATGGAGGTGCTCACTATCCAATAGGTATAAGTATGGGTATTGACATCTTTGCACAAGACCCGCCCTATTCCTATCCTTACCCATGTGCGTGTAAAAACTAGCTCAAAACATTCGATCGCAAAGCTTCGTGCCCCATTTTAGGCCTAAAATCATGCGTTGTAGCCTTTTGTTATAGGTCTAAACTAGGGTTGGAAACTTCATCTTTACTTTACTAGGGCTTTTTGTTTCTTGAAATTTTACTCAAGGCATAAAAGATGTTTGGGTAAAATATCGAGACGAGCCCTAAAAGCCCTTCACGGTTTATGGGGTAAATATCGGACAAACCCCTCGAAGCCCTTCGGCTCAAGCAAGACTCACGATGGTAACCTGGCCGAGCAACCCTCGGGTCAAAGGCTGGTCAAGGTCGAGAGCTCCTTGCCTGCTCGAGGTCATCCTTACAGTCGAAGGCTGCTCGAGGTCGAGAGCTCCTCGCTCGCTCGAGGTCATCCTTCCGGTCAAAGGCTGCTCGAGGTCGAGAGCTCCTTACCTACTCGAGGTCATCCTTCTAGTCGAAGCTGCTCGAGGTCGAGAGCTCCTTGCTCGCTCGAGGTCGACCCCTCGGTCAAGGCTGGTCGAGGTCGAGAGCTCCTTGCACCGCTCGAGGTCATCCTACGGTCAAGGCTGGTCGAGGTCGAGGCCAGAGCACATCGCTCACTGCTCGCATGAGATCCACGAGCACTGGTGGACAAGACCAGAGCCGAGGCGACCCAGGCCGATTATCTTAGAATCACGGCACACCTTTTGATGTCGACAAGGGTCCGCATGGTGGAGAGATGACCTTTGTTGTCGGCGGTCGGCACGTGCCACTAAGGTGTCATCATTCCACTGCGCTTGCGGACATGGTGATCGGCCACGTGCATCGGATTAAGGAGCAGTAGCTCATCCACAGGGAATATTCAGCCGATCACGGTTGTCGGAGGGACCCGGATACCATTAAGCGTGGGAGTGGACGACTGGAAAGAGAAAAAGCGGGAAAAGCAGTATAAAAGGAAGCGAAGGAGAGCGGCACGAGGGTTGGAACTTCAATTCACGGAGAGGTTGAAAGAACTTGATTCAAAAGGTTGGCATTTCGAATTCACGAGGTTCTTCGATTCTCATCCTCTCATCGATTCTCTCAAAAACACCATATTTATATCGAAAAGAGGCGGTATAATACCCTTTCATCTTTCCGGTCTCCTCACTGAGGAGATACAAAAAGAAACCCGATCTTGACTTGGCGTCGGAGGGTTCTCGTAGGAAACGCCTGGCGACCCACGACCGGTTTTACGTGAGTGCGGTCAGGAGACCCGTTGTTCGAAGAAGGCAGTGAGCAGGACGAAGGGGCAATCCTGCTCGAGCTTGTCGCGAGCGGAAGGATCGAGTCTTGTTTGAATCCATGACGAGAAGGTTCGAGACGTTCACTTTCAGTTGTTTGGAAGTCTTGTTGGAAGGTTCGAAGCTTTGTTGAGGCAGCGTGAAAAATTGCATCAACATCTTTTGGCGCCGTCGTGGGGATCGGCACTAAAGCCCGATTTCTAATACATTGAAGACACACAAAACACAGCGATGAGGGAAGCAGTAGAAGAGGTGTAAGTCTGAGGAATCGATGACTACGAGAGAAGTGGCCAATGAGGCCCGAGCGAGGAGATCCGGGAAAGGATGGATCGGATGGAAAAGCAGTTGAAATTATGACCTCCACATTACGAGAATTCGGGGAAGGACGAGAGAAAAGCCTGCAGCGATGTCCGAGTCGGTCGAGGAATGCTCGTGTTCGGAAAGCGGGAGATGAAGCCCAGACCTGGGGCACCGAATGTTGCGGTGAGAGAAGAAACGAACATGGAGGAAAGGGGTCTCGCCAGACATTTGCGGAGGCAGCCTGACCTCTCGTGCGGAGGAGTTGGAGGGAGAGGTGCAGCAGTTAGGCGCAGTGGTGGAAGATCTTGGAGGCAAGAAAGAGTCCAGGTGGCGAATAATCTTTGGACAATGAATCTCCTCTCTCGCCGGAGATTATGGGTGTCACGATACCACGTGACTTTCGCTTCCGGATCTGCAATATTCGGGAAAGAGTGACCCGTTAATACACGTAGGCGGTTCGATGACTGGCGAGGTGCAAGGTGCATCGGCGACCGAGGTGCGAGGGCCTTCCGCTCGCTCTTGGGGAAGAGGCGAGAGAATGGTGCCATGAGCTCCACGGGAAGTATCTTGAGCTTTGAGCGGATGTGCGGGGAGTTCGCGGAGCAATTTCGAGTGCGGTGACCACGAGGATGACATGATGGGTATCGGAGGTGAGGCAGAAAGAAGGAGAGTCCCTCGGGAGTTTATCAAAAGATACCATAGATTGGTCCTAGATCTTGGTGCGTTCAACCATCCCGAGCTACGAGAGGATTAAAGGATGGGATCGGGATGGGGAGATCATGGTATAACTGCGGAGTCCTTGATCCGTTCATATTCGGATACGTATGAGCGGGTGAAGCGGGATATGGAAATCGAAGAGGAAAAGGCTGCAAAGCGAGGAATTAGCGGGACCGAGGAGCGTCTGGGTTGGCTCGTCCAGACGAGCGAGAGTCGAGGCAGTGGAGCACATGACTCACGAAGAAGTATTTCAGGTAAGTCCCTTGTATTGTAAAATGTTAATATAAGATTTCGTCCCGAGATGGGATATGTAAAAGTACAAATGTATGTAAGAATGAGAAAAACATTCATAATGTAAGCTCGGGATGAAGAGCGAAGGTTTAAGAAGAGCTCCTCGGCATGAAGTCCCGAGCCTAACTCATTAGGCGGGACGGTGCTCAGCTCGGAGTTATTTGAAAACCGAGGCGGGAGTGAATCGAAGACCTCGGGTCAATTAAAATGCTCGGCGGAAGAAGAACTCCTTGGCGGAAGTCCCAAGCCTAACTCGTTAGGCGGGGACGGTCTCGAAGCTTCGGGTTGTTGAAAACCGAGGCGGGAGTGTTTCGAAGCTCGGGTAGATTAAAAGCTCGAGGAGAAGAAGAACTCCTCGGCATGAAGTCCCAGCCTAACTCATTAGGCGGGGCGGTGCTCGAGCTTCGGGTTGTTGAAAACCGAGGCGAGGTGTTTTCGAAGCCTCGGGTCGATTAAAAGGCTCGGGGAAGAAGAACTCCTCGGCGTGAAGTCCCGAGCCTAACTTCATTAGGCGGGGCGGTGCTAGAGCTCGGGTTGTCTGAAAACCGAGGCGGGAGTGTTATCGAAGACCTCGAGTCGATTAAAGGCTCGGCGAGAAGAAGAACTCCTCGGCGTGAAGTCCAGAGCCTAACTTCGTTAGGCGGGACGGTGCTAGCTTCGGGTTATTTGAAAACCGAGGCGGGAGTGTCATCGAAGACCTCGAGTCAATTAAAAGGCTCGGCGGAAGAAGAACTCCTCGGCTAGAAGTCCCAAGCCTAACTTCATTAGGCGGGACGGTGCCAGCTTCGGGTTATTGAAAACCGAGGCGGGAGTGAATCGAAGCTCGGGTCGATTGAAAGGCTCGAGGAAGAAGAACTCCATGCATGAAGTCCCAAGCCTAACTCATTAGGCGGGACGGTGCTAAGCTTCGGGTTATTTGAAAACCGAGGCGGGGTGTTATCGAAGACCTCGGGTCAATTCTGAGGCCGGCAGGGTTGAAGGAACCCTTGTCCAAGAATCCCAGGCACTAAGTTCGAGGCGGGACGTTGTCTATAAGAGCCAAATCGCGAGGCTCAAGCAAGTCAAATGAGCTCGTAATATAGACTTAAGGCTTACTTAGCCTAAGTCGAGCAAGAATCTACCATGCATTCATAAATAAAGATGTCTGACAACTTAGAAAATTTTTACTTATGAGCACATTCGAGTCGATTATATAGGGCATGAGAATGTATGCGAGGAGCGATCAGCGAATTGTTCGAACATGTATCTTTTATTTCTCTTGAAAATATTACATATGTAATATGTAAAAAAAAAAAAAAAAAAAGATGCAGTCAAGTCACTCGGCGAGAGGAAGAAGCGACATCAGCGGCGGGCGTCTTGGCGGCGGTGGAAGATCGGCATCTGCGGGAGCAGCGGCGAGGAGCTTGGCGGGAGGAGCATTGGAAGGAGAAGGAGCGAGTTCTCTTTCGACACCTTGGGGCTCACGATCGGGCGACTCGAGGATTGCTCGTGTACTCGGCTACATACCCTTGACCACGGTCATGTCGGCCGGGTATGCCTTGCCAAAAGCATACATGAGGCATTCATAGCTGGAGTCGCCTTGGTGTTGTACTCGGTGGCAAGTTGGACGCTCGAGTGTCGATCTGTTCTTGAAGGCGAAGCTTCTCCCTCAAAGGCTGCTCATGCAAGACTTACGAGTGTCGAGGTCCTTTCGAGCATGCTTGATTCGTTCTTGGTCTCACTCGACTCCTTCCGAGCCGGAAACCTTAGAGTCGATCACTGCTATCTTCTACTGCAAAATTTATATTTTCATCCAGTGGTTTTGATTCTCTTCCATACCGCTCGTTCAAAGCTCGCTCGAGCTACGAACGCTTTGCTTGAAGTTCCTCACAGGAACTTCGAGTTATTCGTTGAGCACAGTTGCGGATGCCAAAGCTCGGGAGGAGGCCGTTGGAAGATCTTGAAGCGACGCTCGAGAGTCTGAGTCTCATCTCGTTCGAAACACAGTCGGTCGACTCTTCGTCGTAAGCCACATGGTAAGGCTCGGAGCAGCTGGTGACTCTGTTCCTGCACCTTCTTGGTTTGAGGGCAGTAGTGTCGGTGATCCTACATCTCCTCGAGGAGGACCACTCTCTGTCGCTTTCGATCTGCGGCAGAAGAAAGCGAGCTCGGCTGGAGGAGGCGGAGCACTGATTCCGCTCGCGGTCTTTTGATGTGCTTTCGCACCTTGGTTGTGCCCTGCGCATTGTGCAGCGACTTCGCGCATCCTGCCGGTCATCTCTTGCTGCTTATTAATTTAGACTCCAAAAGCTACGAGGTGTCAGCGACTCCTGCGCGAGCTTGCGTTTGCGAAGCGATCTGCACTGCGTGCTTGAAGGCGGCTGATTAATTAAATAAGAAGCACTCAGGAGGCTGCGAAAAACAACGAGCAAGACAATGAAAGCAGAGCCGTAAATAGAGGAACTAAAAATGAAATCCTAAGGCGGATAAATGACACGGAATGCGAAATGCTGCGGGCCGGAGGAACTCCCTCGCTACTGAAGTCTGCGTGCCCAGCTCTCCCAGCGAAGAAGAATTTGCTCTTCAGGTTGCCACGGAGGTAGGGAGATCGATGATGGGCCTTACCGCCATGTTGGAGGTAAGATAATACCAACCAGACATCGCTTTGGGCTACACTTAAGTTGGTAGAGGTGTCGATTTCCCTACCAAGGGCTCGTCGGATCGCGGCGTTTCCACAAAGCGAAGAGCCGGAAAGGACTCTCCGCCCATTCGGGTTCGATTGCCCGAGGGCGAGGCGAAACCAGGACAAAACCCGGCAAAAATAAGGTTGGAAGCGGCCTAACCCCGTCTGAAGCACTCGAATAGAAGGTTGTAAACCCGTGGAGGCGGTGAGGATTTCACCTGCACAGCAACCTCGAATTACACTATCGGGAATGTGGTAGAGTCTCCACTAAGTCCATTCGACTCCGATTGAGAGGTTTGACATTCAAGTGGTCTATGGGGTATTCCCAGCTCGGACCTCAGGTGGTCCTTACCTCACGATCTGGTGGGTCTCGGTAGCGGGTAATCCCTCTCGGGACTAGAGATCCCTCACGGGGATTATACTTCGAGGTCGTGCCTCGCTAGAAGAGGAAGAGTCCTCAGGTGACATCCTACAGGGGTTCTTTGGGGTCGACATTTTAAGGGTATGGAATAACGAGATGCGAGAGGAAGAAGCAGTGGTGAAATGGAAAATTGAGTGGTACACGGACCTGAAGGAAGTGTGGGTGGCCGGAAGCCGCCTTGACGGAAGAGGAAGGCCAGATAAGCAGGAGGAAGCGGATGAATTTTGAATTTGAATGAGAAGTAAGCAAATAGAGAGCGAGTGAAGAAGTTGGGGATTTTTAAAGAGGAAGGCGTCGCTTTCGAGTGGCGGCGTGCGTTTCGAGGGACCACGACCTTTTAGGTCGCGATCCTTTCAAATTCAAATCTGTGGTGGGATCGACCGCGTGTCCGTCTTAAATGAGAAATGATTGAGTGGCGGGACAATTTGGGAAGCGTGGGGAAGTTTAAAAGGCCGCAATTGACCCATCATTCTTGAGTTTCAGGTCTTATCTCGCTTAACTCAAAAGACTAGAGCGGGGGCTGGTGTTTGGGTAAAATATCGAGACGAGGCCACAAAAGCCACTTCACGGTTTATGGGGTAAATATCGGACAAACCCTCGAAGCCCTTAGGCTCAAGCGAGACTCACGATGGTAACCTGGCAGAGCGACCCTCGGGTCAAAGGCTGGTCGAGGTCGAGAGCTCGCTTACTGCTCGAGGTCATCCTTACGGTCGAGGCTGGTCGAGGTCGAGAGCTCGCTTGCTCTGAGGTCATCCTACGGTCGAAGGCTGGTCGAGGTCGAGAGCTCGCTTACTACTCGAGGTCATCCTACAGTCAAGGCTGGTCGAGGTCGAGAGCTCGCTTGCTGCTCGAGGTCGATCCCTCGGTCAGGCTGGTCGAGGTCGAGGCTCGCTCCTGCTCGAGGTCATCATACGGTCAAGGTGGTCGAGGTCGAGGCCGAGGCACATCGCTCACCTGCTCATGAGATCCACGAGCACTGTTGGACAAGACCAGGCCAGGCAGCCCGGCCAGTTATCTTAGAATCATGGCACACGCTTTTGATGTCGACAAGGGTCCCGCATGGTGGAGAGATGACCTTTGTTGTCGGTGGTCGGCACGTGCCACTAAGGTGTCATCATTCCACTGCGCTTGCCGAGCATGGTGATCAGCCACGTGCATCGGATTAAGGAGCAGTAGCTCATCCACAGGGAATATTCGCAATCACGGTTATCGGAGGGACCCGGATACCATTAAGCGTGGGAGTGGGCTGACTGGAAAGAGAAAAAGCGGGAAAAGCAGTATAAAAGGAAGCGAAGGAGAGCGGCACAAGGGTTGGAACTTACAATTCGAGAGAGGTTGAAAGAACTTGATTCTAGAAGGTTGGCATTTGATTCACGAGGTTCATTACGAGTTCTCGAATCTCTCTCATCGATTCTCTACAAAACACCATACTTATATCCAAAAAGGCGATATAATACCCTTTCATCTTTCGGTCTCCTCACTGAGGAGATACCAAAAGAAACCGATTCTTGACTTGGCGTCGGAGGGTTCTCGTAGGAAAGCGCTCGGCGACCCACGACCGGTTTTACGTGAGTGCGGTCAGGAGACCAGCTATTCAGAAGAAGGCAGTGAGACGGGACGAAGGGGCAATCACTGCTCGAGCTTATCGCGGCGGAAGGATCGAGTCTTGTTTGAATCCATGACGAGAAGGTTCGAGACGTTCACTTTCAGTTGTTTGGAGAATCTTGTTGGAAGGTTCGAGCAGCTTGTTGAGGCAGCGTGAAAAATTG
>CM046812.1:632299-644769 GCA_025617385.1 Murraya koenigii
TAAGACGGACACGTGGTCGATCCCACTGTATTCGAAATTCAAGAGACGTGATCTAAAAGCCGCTCCTCGAAACGCACGCCACCACTGAAAGGACGCTGCCTTCTTCTTTAAAAATCCCCAACTCTTCACTCGCTCTCTATTTGCTTACTTTTCATTCGAATTCAAAATTCATCTCGCCTCCAAAGGCTTACCTGCCTTCTTCTTCCGCCAAAGCGGCTTCCCGGCTCCCATATCTCCTTTCGCTGTCTGTGTATCACCTGCTCTTCCATTTCTCCACTCGCTTCTTCCTCTCGCACCTCGTTAGTCCATACCCTTGAAAATGTCGAATCCCCAAAGAACCCCTGTAGGATGTCTCCTGAGGACTCTTCCTCTTCTAGCGAGGCACAACCTCTTAAGTATAATCCCCGTGAGGGATTCTAGTCCCGAGAGGGATTACTCGCTACCGAGACCCACCAGCATCGTAGGGTAAGGGCCACCGAGGTCCGAGCTGGGAGTACCCCATAGACTACTTAGAATGTGAAACCACTCAATCTGAGTCGAATGCACTTAGTGGAAACTTACCATATTCCCGATAGTGTAATTCTGAGGTTGCCCTACAGGGCGAGATCCCTAGCCGTCTCCCCAAGTGGTTTACAACCTTCTATTCGAGTGCTTCAGATGGGGTTAGCCGCCTCCAAATTTTATTTTGGCCGTGTTTTGTCCTGGTTTCTGCTTGGCCCTCGACAACCGAACCCGAACGGGTGGAGGGTTCTTTCCTGACTCTTCGCTTGTGGAACGCCGTGACTTGGGCGAGCCCTGGTGGGAAATCGACACCTCTACCACCAAGTGTAGCCCCAAGGATGTCGGGTTGGTATTACCTTACCTCCAACTAAGGGTGAAGCCCATCACCGATCTCCCGACCTCCGTGGCAACCGGAAGAGCAAATTCTTCTTCGCTGGGGAGAGCTGGGCACGCCAGACTTCAGAACGAGGAGTCCCTCCAGCCCCGCAGCATTTCGCGACTCCGTGTCATTTATCTTCCTCGTGGATTTTGCTTTTAGTTTTCCTGCTCACGCTCTGCTTTCATTGTTATGCTTTGTTGCTTTCTCAGCCTCGGGTGCTTCATATCCGCCAGTAGTCACTCGAGCACGCAGTGCAGCATGCCTGCAAACGCAAGCTCTGCAGTAGAGTTGTTGACACCCTGAGCTTTGAGTCTAATTTAATAGCAAGCCAAGAGATGACCGGCAGGATGCGCGAGCCGCTGCACAGCGCGTGGAACAACTCAAGGTGCGAGCACCTCAAAAGACCGCGAAGCGTAATCAGTGCTCCGCCTCCTCCACCGAGCTTCGCTTCTTCCTGCCCAGCAGTCGAGCGTGACAGAGAGTGGTCCTCCTCGTAGAGACAAAGGATCACCGACCCAACTCGCCCTCAAACCAAGACTGCGGCAGAACAGTAGTCACCTACTGCTCCGAGCCTCACCATGTGGCTTATGACGCAAGAGTCGACCGACTGTGTTTCTGGATGAGATGAGACCCGCCTCCTCGAGTGCTGCTCAAGATCTTCCAACTGGCCTCCTCCCGAGCTTTGCATCTCGCGACTGTGCTCAACGAGATAACTCGAGTTCCTGTGAGGAGCTTCAAGCAGCGTTCGTGAGCTCGAGCAGTGCTTTGAACGAGTCAAGGGGAGAATCAAAACCACTGGACTTAAAATATAAATTTTGCGTAGAAGACAACCGTGGCCGATTCCAAGGTCACCGGGCTTGAGAGGAGTCGAGCGAGACCAAGAGCGAGTCAAGCATGCTCGAAAGGACCTGGATACTCGTAAGTCTTGCATGAAGCAGCCTCTGAGGAGAAACTGCTCGCCTTCAAGAGCAGATCGACACTGAAAGTCCAGCCTGCCACCGAGTACAACACTCAGGCAGACTCCACCATGACCGCCTCATGTATGCTTTTGGCAAGGCATACCCCGGCCGACATGACCAGTGGTCAAGGGTATGTAGCCGAGTACATGAGCAATCCTCGAGCCGCCCGATCGGAGCCCCAAGGTGTTGAAAGAGAGCTCGCCTCTTCTCCTTCCAATGCTCCTCCCGCCAAGCTCCCGCCGTGTCCTTCCTCCCGCCTCCTCTCACTGATGATCCCGCCGCCGATGATGTTCCCGATGTCGATGCCGCTCTTCCCCGCCGAAAGTGACTTAGACTTTTTTTTTTTTTTTTTTATATATATGTAATATTTTCAAGTGAAATAAAAAGATACATGTTCGAACAATTCGCTGACCGCCTCCGTGCATACATTCTCATGCCTTATATAATCGATTCTCATCCTATTTTCATTTATGCTCAAGTGTAATGTCGCTCAACCACGCAGGTAGAGTTTTGCTCGACTTAGGCTAAAAACTCATGCTTATTTTGCAAGTTCATTTTGACTTGCTTGAGCTCAAATTTGGCTCCTCGATATGCATTGTCCCGCCTAGTGTTTAGGCTTGGGACTTTAGACAAGGGGTTTCCTCTGAACTCCCGCCGGGTCTCGCACTGACCCAAGCTTGGCACCGTCCCCGCCTAAGACTTAGGCTTGGGGACTTCCGCCAAGGAGTTCTTCTTCCGACGAGACTCCCGCCTCGGTTTTTAATTAACCCGAAGCTGGCACCGTCCCGCCTAACGAGTTAGGCTTGGGACTTCCGCCTAGGAGTTCTTCTTCCGCCGAGCCTTTAATCGACCCGAGGTCTTCCGATAACACTCCCGCCTCGGTTTTCAACTAACCCGAAGCTGGCACCGTCCCGCCTAACGAGTTAGGCTGGGACTTCCGCCGAGGAGCTCTTCTAAACTTCTCCGCCGGCCTTTAATCACATTGACCGAACGCCTTCTTATGTAACTCCCGCCTCGGTATTCAATTTACCTAAGTTGGCACCGTCCCGCCTAACGAGTTAGGCTTGGGACTTCCTACCGAGGAGTTCTTCTTCTCGCTCGGCCTTTTAATTGACCCGAGGTCTCGTGATGTAACTCCCGCCTCGGTATTCAATTTACCCGAAGCTTAGCACCGTCCCGCCTAATGAGTTAGGCTTGGGACTTCCTACCGAGGAGCTTTTCTTCCGCCGGCCTTTAATCGACCCGAACGCCTTCTGAATCTCTACTCCCGCCGGGCCTCGCAATCGACCCAAGCTGCCTTCTAGTTATACTCCCGCCGGCCCGCACTCGACCTAGCTGCAGCAACCGTCCCGCCTAATGAGTTAGGCTTGGGACTTCCTACCGAGGAGTTTTTCTTCCGCCGGCCTTTAATTAACCCGAGGTCTTCTCGATGTAACTCCCGCCTCGGTATTCAATTTACCCGAAGCTGGCACCGTCCCGCCTAACGAAGTTAGGCTTGGGACTTCCGCCGAGGAGTTTTCTTCCGCTCGGCCTTTAATTGACCCGAGGTCTTCCGATGTAACTCCCGCCTCGGTATTCAATTTACCCGAAGCTAGCACCGTCCCGCCTAACGAAGTTAGGCTTGGGACATCCTACCGAGGAGTTTTCTTCCGCCGGCCTTTAATCGACCCGAACGCCTTCGAATCTCTACTCCCGCACGGCCTCGCAATCGACCCAAGCTGCCTTCGTTATACTCCCGCCGGCCCGCAATCGACCCAAGCTGGCAACCGTCCCGCCCAACGAGTTAGGCTTGGGACTTCCTACCGAGGAGTTTTTCTTCCGCCGGCCTTTAATTAACCCGAGGTCTTCCGATGTAACTCCCGCCTCGGTATTCAATTTACTCCGAAGCTGGCAACCGTCCCCGCCTAATGAAGTTAGGCTTGGGACTCTCGGCCGAGGAGCTTTCTTCCGCCGGCCTTTAATCGACCCGAGGTCTTCCGATGTAACTCCCCGCCTCGGTATTCAATTTACCCGAAGCTGGCACCGTCCCGCCTAACGAAGTTAGGCTTGGGACTTCCTACCGAGGAGCTTTTCTTCCGCCTGGCCTTTAATCGACCCGAGGTCTCAGTGATGTAACTCCCGCCTCGGTATTCAATTTACCCGAAGCTGGCACCGTCCCGCCTAATGAAGTTAGGCTTGGGACTTCCTACCGAGGAGTTCTTCTTCCGCCGGCCTTTAATCGACCCAACGCCTTCGAATCTCTACTCCCGCCGGGCCCGCAATCGACCCAAGCTGCCTTCTGTTATACTCCCGCCGGCCTCGCACCGACCCAAGCGTGACACCGTCCCGCCTAATGAGTTAGGCCTGGGACTCCTACCGAGGAGTTTTTCTTCCGCTCGGCCTTTAATTAACCCGAGGTCTTCCGATGTAACTCCCGCCTCGGTATTCAATTTACCCGAAGCTGGCAACCGTCCCCGCCTAACGAGTTAGGCTGGGACTTCCGCCGAGGAGTTCTTCTTCCGCTCGGCCTTTTAATCGACCCGAGGTCTTCCGATGTAACTCCCGCCTCGGTATTCAACTTACCCGAAGCTGGCAACCGTCCCGCCTAACGAAGTTAGGCTTGGGACTTCCGCCAAGGAGTTCTTCTCAAACTTCTCATGCTCGGCCTTTTAATTGACCGGCCGCCTTCTTATGTAACTCCCGCCTCGGTATTCAATTTACCTAAGTTAGCAATCGTCCCGCCTAACGAAGTTAGGCTTGGGACTTCGCCTAGAGATTCTTCTTCCGCCGAGCCTTTTAATCGACCCGAGGTCTTCGATGAACACTCCCGCCTCGGTTTTCAATTAACCTGAAGCTGGCAACCGTCCCGCCTAACGAGTTAGGCTTGGGACTTCCGCCGAGGAGCTCTTCTTAAACTTCTCCCGCCGGCCTTTAATCGACCCAACGCCTTCTTATGTAACTCCCGCCCGGTATTCAATTTACTCGAAGCTGCAACCGTCCCGCCTAACGAGTTAGGCTTGGGACTTCCGCCAAGGAGTTCTTCTCAAACTTCTCATGCTCGGCCTTTAATTGACCCGATGCCTTCTATGTAACTCCCGCCTCGGTATTCAATTTACCTAAGCTGGCAATCGTCCCGCCTAACGAAGTTAGGCTTGGGACTTCTACCGAGGAGCTTTTCTTCCGCCGGCCTTTAATCGACCCGAGGTCTCCGATGTAACTCCCCGCCTCGGTATTCAATTTACCCGAAGCTAGCAACCGTCCCGCCTAATGAAGTTAGGCTTGGGACTTCCGCCGAGGAGCTTTCTTCCGCCGGCCTTTAATCGACCCAACGCCTTCAATCTCTACTCCCGCCGGCCTCGCAATCGACCCAAGCTGCCTTCGTATACTCCCGCCGGCCCGCAATCGACCTAGCTGGCACCGTCCCGCCTAATGAGTTAGGCTTGGGACTTCCTACCGAGGAGCTTTTCTTCCGCCGGCCTTTAATTAACCCGAGGTCTTCTGATGTAACTCCCGCCTCGGTATTCAATTTACCCGAAGCTTGGCACCGTCCCGCCTAACGAAGTTAGGCTTGGGACTTCCGCCGAGGAGTTTTTCTTCCGCCGGCCTTTTAATTCGACCCGAGGTCTCTCGATGTAACTCCCGCCTCGGTATTCAATTTACCCGAAGCTGGCACCGTCCCGCCTAACGAGTTAGGCTGGGACTTCCTACCGAGGAGCTTTTCTTCCGCCGGCCTTTAATCGACCCGAACGCCTTCGATCTCTACTCCCGCCGGCCTCGCACTCGACCCAAGCTGGCAACCGTCCCGCCTAATGAGTTAGGCTGGGACTTCCTACCGAGGAGTTTTTCTTCCGCCGGCCTTTAATTAACCCGAGGTCTTCCGATGTAACTCCCGCCTCGGTATTCAATTTACCTGAAGCTGGCACCGTCCCGCCTAACGAGTTAGGCTGGGACTTCGGCCGAGGAGCTCTTCTTCCGCCGGCCTTTAATCGACCCGAGGTCTTCCGATGTAACTCCCGCCTCGGTATTCAATTTACCCGAAGCTAGCACCGTCCCCGCCTAACGAAGTTAGGCTTGGGACTTCCTACCGAGGAGTTCTTCTTCCGCCGGCCTTTAATCGACCCGAGGTCTCGCGATGTAACTCCCCGCCTCGGTATTCAATTTACCCGAAGCTGGCACCGTCCCGCCTAATGAGTTAGGCTGGGACTTCCTACCGAGGAGTTCTTCTTCCGCCGGCCTTTAATCGACCCGAACGCCTTCGATCTCTACTCCCGCCGGCCCGCAATCGACCCAAGCGCCTTCGTTATACTCCCGCCGGCCCGCAATCGACCCAAGCTGGCACCGTCCCGCCTAATGAGTTAGGCTTGGGACTTCCTACCGAGGAGTTTTTCTTCCGCCGGCCTTTAATTAACCCGAGGTCTTCCGATGTAACTCCCGCCTCGGTATTCAATTTACCCGAAGCTAGCACCGTCCCGCCTAACGAGTTAGGCTGGGACTTCCGGCCGAGGAGTTCTTCTTCCGCCGGCCTTTTAATCGACCCGAGGTCTTCCGATGTAACTCCCGCCTCGGTATTCAATTTACCTGAAGCTGGCACCGTCCCGCCTAACGAGTTAGGCTTGGGACTTCCGCCAAGGAGTTCTTCTCAAACTTCTCATGCTCTGCCTTTAATCGACCGGATGCCTTCTTATGTAACTCCCGCCTCGGTATTCAATTTACCTAAGTTGGCAACCGTCCCGCCTAACGAAGTTAGGCTTGGGACTTCCTACCGAGGAGTTCTTCTTCCGCCGGCCTTTAATCGACCCGAGGTCTCAGCGATGTAACTCCCGCCTCGGTATTCAATTTACCCGAAGCTTGGCACCGTCCCGCCTAACGAAGTTAGGCTTGGGACTCCTACCGAGGAGTTTTCTTCCGCCGGCCTTTAATCGACCCAACGCCTTCTGAATCTCTACTCCCGCCGGGCCTCGCAATCGACCCAAGCTGCCTTCTTGTTATACTCCCGCCGGGCCCGCAATCGACCCAAGCTGCAGCACCGTCCCGCCTAATGAGTTAGGCTGGGACTCCTACCGAGGAGTTTTTCTTCCGCTCGGCCTTTAATTAACCCGAGGTCTTCGATGTAACTCCCGCCTCGGTATTCAATTTACCCGAAGCTAGCAACCGTCCCGCCTAACGAGTTAGGCTTGGGACTTCCGGCCGAGGAGCTTCTTCTTCCGCCGGCCTTTAATCGACCCGAGGTCTTCCGATGTAACTCCCGCCTCGGTATTCAATTTACCTCGAAGCTGGCAACCGTCCCGCCTAACGAAGTTAGGCTTGGGACTTCCTGCCAAGGAGTTCTTCTCAAACTTCTCATGCTCGGCCTTTTAATTGACCGAGCGCCTTCTTATGTAACTCCCGCCTCGGTATTCAATTTACCTAAGTTAGCAACCGTCCCCGCCTAATGAGTTAGGCTTGGGACTTCCGCCTAGGAGTTCTTCTTCCGCCGAGCCTTTAATCGACCCGAGGTCATCTCGATAACACTCCCGCCTCGGTTTTCAATTAACCCGAAGCTGGCACCGCCCCGCCTAACGAAGTTAGGCTTGGGACTTCCGCCGAGGAGCTCTTCTTAAACTTCTCCCGCCGGCCTTTTAATCGACCCGAACGCCTTCTTATGTAACTCCCCGCCTCGGTATTCAATTTACTCGAAGCTTAGCACCGTCCCGCCTAACGAGTTAGGCTTGGGACTTCCGCCAAGGAGTTCTTCTCAAACTTCTCATGCTCGGCCTTTTAATTGACCGAGGCCTTCTTATGTAACTCCCGCCTCGGTATTCAATTTACCTAAGTTAGCAATCGTCCCGCCTAACGAAGTTAGGCTTGGGACTTCTACCGAGGAGTTCTTCTTCCGCCGGCCTTTAATCGACCCGAGGTCTCGTGATGTAACTCCCGCCTCGGTATTCAATTTACCCGAAGCTAGCAACCGTCCCGCCTAACGAAGTTAGGCTTGGGACTTCCTACCGAGGAGTTCTTCTTCCGCCGGCCTTTAATCGACCCGAACGCCTTCAATCTCTACTCCCGCCGGCCTCGCAATCGACCCAAGCTGCCTTCGTTATACTCCCGCCGGCCCCGCACTCGACCTAGCTGCAGCACCGTCCCGCCTAATGAGTTAGGCTGGGACTTCCTACCGAGGAGTTTTTCTTCCGCCGGCCTTTAATTAACCCGAGGTCTTCCGATGTAACTCCCGCCTCGGTATTCAATTTACCCGAAGCTAGCACCGTCCCCGCCTAACGAAGTTAGGCTTGGGACTTCCGCCGAGGAGTCTTCTTCCGCTCGGCCTTTAATCGACCCGAGGTCTTCCGATGTAACTCCCGCCTCGGTATTCAATTTACCCGAAGCTCAGCACCGTCCCGCCTAACGAAGTTAGGCTTGGGACTTCCTACCGAGGAGTTTTTCTTCCGCCTGGCCTTTAATCGACCCGAACGCCTCTCGACTCTCTACTCCCGCCGGCCTCGCAATCGACCTGTTGCGCAACCGTCCCGCCTAATGAGTTAGGCTTGGGACTTCCTACCGAGGAGTTTTTCTTCCGCCGGCCTTTAATTAACCCGAGGTCTTCCGATGTAACTCCCGCCTCGGTATTCAATTTACCTGAAGCTGGCACCGTCCCGCCTAACGAAGTTAGGCTTGGGACTTCCGCCGAGGAGTTCTTCTTCCGCTCGGCCTTTTAATCGACCCGAGGTCTTCCGATGTAACTCCCGCCTCGGTATTCAATTTACCCGAAGCTAGCAACCGTCCCGCCTAACGAAGTTAGGCTTGGGACTTCCTACCGAGGAGTTCTTCTTCCGCCGGCCTTTAATCGACCCGAGGTCTCGCGATGTAACTCCCGCCTCGGTATTCAATTTACCCGAAGCTGGCACCGTCCCCGCCTAACGAGTTAGGCTCGGGACTTCCTACCGAGGAGTTTTTCTTCCGCCGGCCTTTAATCGACCCGAACGCCTTCGAATCTCTACTCCCGCCGGGCCTCGCAATCGACCCAAGCTGCCTTCATATACTCCCGCCGGCCTCGCACTCGACCCATGCTGGCAACCGTCCCGCCTAATGAGTTAGGCTTGGGACTTCCTACCGAGGAGCTTTTCTTCCGCCGGCCTTTAATTAACCCGAGGTCTTCGATGTAACTCCCGCCTGGTATTCAATTTACCCGAAGCTAGCACCGTCCCGCCTAACGAAGTTAGGCTGGGACTTCCGCCGAGGAGCTTTTCTTCCGCCGGCCTTTAATCGACCCGAGGTCTTCCGATGTAACTCCCGCCTCGTATTCAATTTACTCTGAAGCTTAGCACCGTCCCGCCTAACGAAGTTAGGCTTGGGACTTCCGCCAAGGAGTTCTTCTCAAACTTCTCATGCTCGGCCTTTAATTGACCCGGTGCCTTCTTATGTAACTCCCGCCTCGGTATTCAATTTACCTAAGCTTGGCAACCGTCCCGCCTAACGAAGTTAGGCTTGGGACTTCCTACCGAGGAGTTTCTTCTTCCGCCGGCCTTTTAATCGACCCGAGGTCTCGTGATGTAACTCCCGCCTCGGTATTCAATTTACCCGAAGCTGGCACCGTCCCGCCTAATGAGTTAGGCTTGGGACTCCTACCGAGGAGTTTTCTTCCGCCGGCCTTTTAATCGACCCAACGCCTTCAATCTCTACTCCCGCCGGCCTCGCAATCGACCCAAGCTGCCTTCAGTTATACTCCCGCCGGCCCGCACTCGACCTAAGCTGGCAACCGTCCCGCCTAATGAGTTAGGCTTGGGACTTCCTACCGAGGAGCTTTTCTTCCGCCGGCCTTTTAATTAACCCGAGGTCTTCCGATGTAACTCCCGCCTCGGTATTCAATTTACCCGAAGCTGGCACCGTCCCGCCTAACGAGTTAGGCTTGGGACTTCCGCCGAGGAGTTCTTCTTCCGCCGGCCTTTAATCGACCCGAGGTCTTCCGATGTAACTCCCGCCTCGGTATTCAATTTACCTGAAGCTGGCAACCGTCCCGCCTAACGAAGTTAGGCTTGGGACTTCCGCCAAGGAGTTCTTCTCAAACTTCTCATGCTCGGCCTTTTAATTGACCGGCGCCTTCTTATGTAACTCCCGCCTCGTATTCAATTTACCTAAGCTTGGCAACCGTCCCGCCTAACGAAGTTAGGCTTGGGACTTCCTACCGAGGAGTTCTTCTTCCGCCGGCCTTTAATCGACCCGAGGTCTCGCGATGTAACTCCCGCCTCGGTATTCAATTTACCCGAAGCTAGGCACCGCCCCGCCTAATGAGTTAGGCTTGGGACTCCTACCGAGGAGTTTTTCTTCCGCCGGCCTTTTAATCGACCCAACGCCTTCTGAATCTCTACTCCCGCCGGGCCCGCAATCGACCCAAGCGCCTTCATTATACTCCCGCCGGCCTCGCACTCGACCCAAGCTGGCAACCGTCCCGCCTAATGAGTTAGGCTTGGGACTTCCTACCGAGGAGTTTTTCTTCCGCTCGGCCTTTAATTAACCCGAGGTCTTCCGATGTAACTCCCGCCTCGTATTCAATTTACCCGAAGCTGGCACCGCCCCACCTAACGAAGTTAGGCTGGGACTTCCGCCGAGGAGTTCTTCTTCCGCTCGGCCTTTAATCGACCCGAGGTCTTCCGATGTAACTCCCGCCTCGGTATTCAATTTACCCGAAGCTAGCACCGTCCCGCCTAACGAGTTAGGGCTTGGGACTTCCGCCAAGGAGTTCTTCTCAAACTTCTCATGCTCGTGCCTTTAATCGACCCGAGCGCCTTCTTATGTAACTCCCCGCCTGGTATTCAATTTACCTAAGCTTGGCACCGTCCCGCCTAATGAAGTTAGGCTTGGGACTTCCTACCGAGGAGTTTTTCTTCCGCTCGGCCTTTAATCGACCCGAGGTCTCGCGATGTAACTCCCGCCTCGGTATTCAATTTACCCGAAGCTGGCACCGTCCCGCCTAACGAAGTTAGGCTTGGGACTTCCTACCGAGGAGTTTTTCTTCCGCTCGGCCTTTAATCGACCCGAACGCCTTCGATCTCTACTCCCGCCGGGCCTCGCAATCGACCCAAGCTGCCTTCGTTATACTCCGCCGGCCTCGCACTGACCTAGCTGGCACCGTCCCGCCTAACGAGTTAGGCTGGGACTCCTACCGAGGAGTTTTTCTTCCGCCTGCCTTTAATTAACCCGAGGTCTTCCGATGTAACTCCCGCCTCGGTATTCAATTTACCCGAAGTTAGCACCGTCCCCGCCTAACGAGTTAGGCTGGGACTTCCGCCGAGGAGCTTTCTTCCGCCGGCCTTTTAATCGACCCGAGGTCTTCGATGTAACTCCCGCCTCGGTATTCAATTTACCCGAAGCTGGCACCGTCCCCGCCTAACGAGTTAGGCTGGGACTTCCTACCGAGGAGTTTTCTTCCGCCGGCCTTTAATCGACCCGAACGCCTTCGAATCTCTACTCCCGCCGGGCCCGCAATCGACCCAAGCTGCCTTCGTTATACTCCCGCCGGCCCGCAATCGACCCAAGCGTGGCAACCGTCCCGCCTAATGAGTTAGGCTTGGGACTCCTACCGAGGAGTTTTTCTTCCGCTCGGCCTTTAATTAACCCGAGGTCTTCCGATGTAACTCCCGCCTCGGTATTCAATTTACCCGAAGCTTAGCACCGTCCCCGCCTAACGAGTTAGGCTGGGACTTCCGCCGAGGAGCTTTCTTCCGCCGGCCTTTAATCGACCCGAGGTCTTCCGATGTAACTCCCCGCCTCGGTATTCAATTTACCCGAAGCTAGCACCGTCCCCGCCTAACGAGTTAGGCTTGGGACTTCCTACCGAGGAGCTTTCTTCCGCCGGCCTTTAATCGACCCAACGCCTTCTGAATCTCTACTCCCGCCGGCCTCGCAATCGACCCAAGCTGCCTTCTTGTTATACTCCCCGCCGGCCTCGCACTCGACCCAAGCATGGCACCGTCCTCCACTGGACTTCCGCCAAGGAGTTCTTCTTAAACTTCTCCCGCCGGCCTCGCACTCGACCCAAGCGTGGCACCGTCTCCACTGACCTCTCGCCAAGGAGTTCTTCTTCCGACGAGACTCTCGCCTGGTTTTCAATTAACCCGAAGCTGGAACCGTCCCGCTTAACGAAGTTAGGCTTGGGACTTCCTACCAGAGCTCTTCCACTGCTCATCTTGAACTTACATTACGAAGGTCTATTCTTATTCTTACATAGATTTGTACTTTTACATATCCCATCTCGGGATCTAAATCTTACATTAGCATTTTACAATACAAAGAGACCCACTGGAAATACTTCCTCGGAGTCAGTGTGCTCCACTGCCTCTGATCTCTCGTCCTTCCGATGAGCCGGCCTAGATGCTCCTACCTTCCATTCCTCGATTTCCTTCGAGTCGAGCGAGGCTATCTCGCGATCGCTTCCTTGGCAGCCACTGGCAGAAGCAGCTCCTCGCCACCCTTCGGTCTGCATTTCACGCACCCCAACAGCTCCATTTACTCGACACTTATGGCTAAATAATGGGTGGATAGCACGCATTGGCCGATCCTCATGAACGGCCTCCCTAGAATCGCCTCGGCACGGGCCGGCTTCATCTACCACCACGAAATCCAAAGATCATGTTCTTCTCGAAAGGCTTCGAGCCCATGGTTACCGCCAACTTGATGAT
>CM046812.1:650864-806654 GCA_025617385.1 Murraya koenigii
TTGATAATTCTCTACTTGTTGGTTCTTTAGGAAGAAAAGCTTAAAGATAAACCTGGATATGAGCATCTTAACGAGCCACTGCACGTGTTAGTGGAGGCTGAATTGCCAGAAACATGATAAATTCCCGCTTGGATCATGCTGTAGCGATGCTAGAGAATCTTTTGAAGCCTGTGGTATGAACAGGAAAACTCTTGTATTTTCTCTGAACTTTGTCGATATTGTTTCCTTTAGCATCTCTCCTAATTCCTGCTTGTTCAAACTCATCTCTCTATGCAGGATGAATCCTTGGATCATTACAAGAAGCAACAACTGCAGGAATTAGCTATGCTGAATGGTACTCTAACATGTTTGGTTGGGGGTAGAGAAGTGGAAAGAGTGAAAAGAATTTAATTTCTTTTCCATTTTCCATTCATTGGTTGCACTAAATTTAATAGAATTCAATTTTCATTAAATTTCAACTTCCATCAATTTGAGGAATTTATATTCCTTATCAATTTGGGTAAGGATTTCAAATTCCTCATCTATTGTGATGCCAACATTTCAGTATTGTCCTCTAAATAAAATTAATTGTAAATAAGTTAGAGTACAAATAATTTATATTCAATTTTATAAATTAATATAATAGGATTATTTGAAAAAATAAAAATAGCAATAAATGTTAGGAAATTTATGGGTGAAGTAGAACCACAACTAAAATGAGATTAGAAGAAAATAAAGAACAAGCACAAATTTAGATACCAGAAATTACGTAGTTTGGCTTATAGCCTACATCAACGGGCAAAGACATAAGGAAATAATTTTATTATACTGGAAAAATAATAACTTCTCTCTAATAATAGAAGAGAATAATTATATTTTCTCTATAAATAGGAGAAAACTATTCTCACTTCTCAATACCCTAATTACACCCAATACTAAGAGCACTTATTTAACTCTCAAAATTCTCTCTAATACAAGAGAAAATAAATTTTCTGCGATGATTGAAATGAGAGAAGAGGCTCTCAATTTATAACCACATTTTGACTACTATTCATTATTTATTTATTATTATTATATTATTATTTTTTTCTTTTTCTTTTTCAACACGACTGTTGTGTCAGTGTTGAACAAATTTGGCACCGCCCATCTAGAAGGGCGGTGCCAATTTTGACATTCTCCCACTTGGAGATTTAATTGAGAACCAATCAATCTCCACACCATCCTTTCTGCTTTGCCATTGACATGTTGCTTACGTTTCTGCTAGGCCACAAGAGAATCTACTCCATATAAACTTGTCAGTAATGATTGGCTTAGTCATAATATCTGCTAGGTTTTCCTTAGTATGGATTTTCTGTAAATCTACACTTCCATCTTCCACTACTTCTTGAACGAAGTGATATTAAATCCCTATATGTTTTGTCCTAGAATGAAAGGCTGGATTCTTTGCAATGTGCAAAACACTCTGACTCTCACAAAATACATGAATTTTTTCTTGTTTGTGCTCGAACTCCTCAAGTAACCTTTGTATCCAAATAGCTTTCTTGCATGCTTGTATAGTTGCTATGTATTCTACCTCTATCATAGATAAAGCCACAACAGTCTGCAGTTTTGAAACCCAGCTTACAGCTCCTCCTGCAAGTGTAAACACATAGCCAGTAGTGGATTTTCTTTTATCAAGGTCACCTGCGAAATATGAATCCACATAGCCTCTGATAGTAAATTCTGACCCTCCATAACTCAATGCAACATCTGAGGTTCCTCTGATATATCTTAGAATCCTCTTCATTGTTTGCCAATGTTCTCCACCAGGATTCGCCATGTGTCGACTAACTGCTCCCAATGCTTGTGCAATGTCTGATCTTGTACAAATCATAGCGAACATCAAACTTCCCACTGCTGATGCATATGGTACTTGAGACATCTCCTTCCTCTCTGCTTTATAGCTAGGACACATACTTGAGGATAACTTGAAATTAACAGGAAGTGGGGTAGAAATTAGCTTACAATCTTGCATGTTGAGCGTCGCAAGATTTTCTTCAAGTAATTCTTCCGTGAAAGCCAAATCTTTCTGTTATTTCTGTCTCGGTAAATTTGCATCCCTAGAATCTTATTTGCTGGTCCCAAGTCCTTCATTTCAAACTCCTTAGCCAATTGCACATTTAATTCTTGGACTTGATCTTTGTTGGAGCCTGCGACCAATATGTCATCCACATACAACAGCAAAATGATAAAATCATTATCTTCAAATCTCTTGTAACAAGCACAATGGTCTGAACTGAGTCTGTTGTATCCAAGGCTCATGATGAAGGAATCAAATCTCTTATACCAACACCTCGGCGCTGTTTGAGACCCGTATAGAGATTTATTCAATCTGCAAACCAAGTTCTCCTTGCTGTTTCAAAGAAAACCTTCCGGTTGGAGCATATAAATCTCTTATTCATGTTGTCCATGAAGAAATGCAGTTTTCACATCTAACTGTTTTAGATGTAGGTCGAATGTAGCACACATTACCAAAACTACTCTGACTGTCGTGAGTCGAACTACTGGAGAAAATATCTCATTGAAGTCAATACCTTCTTTTTGAGCATATCCCTTTACCACCAATCTTGCACGATACCGCTCCACTTGATTATTGCCATCACGTTTGATCTTGTAGACCTATTTATGTCCAATGGCTTTTCTTCCATGTGGCAATGGCACAAGTTCCCATGTCTTGTGTTTGGGTAATATCGAGCAGCCCTCCTCGAGTCCAGCCAGGCGTGAATAAAAGACCTCGAGGTCAACCCATCTCGAGCCCAGGCTAAGTCTTCTGCTTGAGGTCTTCATAACCTCGTCAAAGCTGGTCAAGGTCGAAGAGTAAAAGGTCGGTCAAAGCTCGAGCTCCCTCTCCTGCTTGAGGTCTGCAAATTCCCAACCACGACCCAGCAGCACCAGTGACAGCGCAGAGAGAAGATAAGATCCGAGCACTGGTGACTTGTAATAGTTAAATCCCTCCTTTCGATGATTTAGCGTGCCGATCGATGTCTGGCCGACCCCCACGCGGTTTGGCGTGGCCCCCGTTACCGATGGCCGGCAGACGCCCCCACAGTGTCATCATTTCACGCAAGCATGCCCGACACTATGATCAGGCCGTGTGAGCCATGCCAACCAGACAGTCATGCATTCCCAGGGAATATCATGCTAATCCCTGCTGTCAGAGGGACCCAGACACCACCGATGTGGGAACGGATGATCTCGGAGAGAAAGGGCGGAAAAAATAGAGAATAAAAGAAAACGGACGGGTAAGTTGCAGGGGTTCCGAGAATTCACACAGATTCTTCTCCTTCTTGCTATCCCCCACTTTGATTTTCGGAATTTCATTATTCAGAAAGGAAGGCAAAAATACCCCTTTTATTCTTCCGGTCTCTTTAATTAAGAGGGATACAAAAAACAACCCGATTACTGACTTGAGTGTCGGAGAGTTTTCGCCGGAACAACACCCGGCGACCCCTGACCCTGTTCCCTGTGAGTACAGGTCCGGGAGACTTCCGTTCTGGTAAAGACAAAGGAATCGAGATAGGAAGGCAGTCTTGCTCGAGCTCGAGCTCGAGCTAACCGTGAGCAGAAGGTTTTTGACACTATTTGAAGGGACGCGAGAAAACAACATCAACATATTTGGCGCCTGATCGTGGGATCGGTTTAAAAGCCTAATTTCCCAACACATTTAGAAGAGACAAGGCAACGATGAGAGGAAACAACAGAAGAGGAGTAAGCCCAGAGGAGTCGGTGACTTTGAGGGAGGTGGCCAATGAGACCCAAAACAAAGAAATCTAGGAGAGGATGGATCAGATGGAGAAATAAATGGAGACACTGACATACATACTGCAAGAGCTCAGAGAGGGACAGAAGAAAGCGTGCAATGACGTCCCTGAGTCCAGCCGTGGGAACGCTCCCATCCGGTAGCATGCGGGGGACGAAGCCCAGAGGCTGAGAATACCAAATGTTGCCGGGAGGGAAGAGACGAACATGGAGGAAAGGGGGTCCCGTCAGCATTTGTAGGATCTGACGACAAACCTCCCGTGCGGAAGAGCTGCATGGGGAGGTGCGTAGGTTGGCACAAGTTGTGGAGGACCTCCGGGAAAACGGAAAAAGCCCAAGTTGGAGGATAATGCTGGACAACGAGTCTCCACTCTCGACGGAGATCATGGGTGTCACGATCCCACGTGACTTCCGTTTCCCAGATTTGAAATTTTCAGGAAAGAGTGATCCGTTGGTGCATATAGAGCGGTTCAATGACATGACAGGAGTGCAGGGACTGTCGGCGACCCGAGTGCGGGGCCTTCCGCTCACTCTTGAGAGAAGGGCAAGAGAATGGTACCGCTAGGCTGCCACGGGAAGCATCCCGAGCTTGAACGGATGTGTAGGGAATTTGTAGAGCAGTTTCGAGGCGCAGTGACTCCCGAAGATGATATGATGGAGCTGTCGAAAATAAGACAAAGGGAGGGAGAACCCCTCCAAGAGTTCGTCAAGTGGTACCACAAATTGGTCATAGATCTTGGTGCATTTAATCATCCCCAAGCGTTGAGAGGACTGAAGGACGGGATCAGGATGGGGAGGCCATGGTATAATCTACGGAGCCCTTCGATCCGTTCATATTCAGATGTGTATGAAGAGGTGAAAATGGATATGGTCATCGAAGAGGGAAAGGCTGCAAAGCTGAGAAGTGAACAGGGCAGTGGAATAAAGAGGAAGGAGAAAGGAGGTTCTGCCCGAGGAGCGCTAGCTTCAAAAGCAATAAGGGACTGGGTTGCCCCTACAACCCTTACTAGAGAGCTCCCTCGCCGTGGATGATTCCCGTGCCACCCTGCAGGTCTCCAGGCCGGGATCACAGGGAGTACAGGCGCCGCGACGACCACCCATCCCACAACCAACCACCAAGAAGACCTGCGATAAACCACAACAGAGCAGATCGTCCATTGCTACCCCCACCAAGAAGCTTCCCAAGAGATCGGGCGATACAGGTAGTGGAGCAAAGCCCAGCTTACGGGCAATCCACAAGGTTGAAGATATCTCTTGAAAAGATACTTTAAGTGGCAGAGGAGCGAGGACTTCTGAGCTCCCCAACGCCGATGGCTAAGTCGGCTGGCAAACGAGACAAGGTGATTTGAAGAACCAGGTAGAGGATCTGGTTAGGAATCGGTATTTGGACGAGTTTATTGAAGGAGGACATCCGGTGGTTGAGCAGCAATCTGAGGAAGATGATCGAGCTTATGAAATAGACTTGGAACCATCGGCTACAAGGGTGATCTCAAGAGGGCCCATGATGGCAGAAAATTCAAAAAGGATTTGGGAATAGCAAGTGCGAGCCTCGAGCAGACGAGCACTTCTTTGAAAAGATTTGGGGGAGGGAAGCTGATACCTCTAGGAATCATCAAACTGGCTGTGACCATGGGCTCGAGGCCTTTTGAAAAGAATATGATGTTAGAGTTTATAGTGGTAGATGAAGCCAGCCCATACCAAGCAATACTGGGGAGGCCGTTCATGAGGATCAGCCAGTCCGTGCTATCCACCTACTACTTAGCCTTAAAGTATCGAGTGAATGGGGCTGTGGAGGTCGTAAAAGGCAGCCAGAGGGTAGTAAGGAGCTGCTACGCTGTGGTAGCCAAAGAAACCATACAGATAACCTCACTGGACTCGAAAGGGGAGTCAAGGAGTGGAAGGCAGGAGTCGGCTGAGGAACTAGAGGAGGTTGAAGGTGAGAGCAGACGACCTCGAGAAGAAAATTCAGATCGGCTCGGGCATTAGCGAGCAGTTAAAAGAAAAGCTGGTGAAGTGTTTACGAGCACACGCGAATGTATTCGCATGGAGGCATGAGGATATGCCTGGGATTGACCCAAAGGTGGCGTGTCACAGGCTGGCAATACGGAAAGATGCTAAGCCAGTGAGGCAGAAGAGGAGATGCATCAACCAAGAGAGATATGAGGCCATCAACTGCGAGGTGGAGAAGCTGCTGAAAGCGGGATTCATAAGGGAGGTCTCCTACCCGAGTGGATCTCGAACGTGGTGCTGGTAAAGAAAGCAAGTGGGAAATGAAGAATGTGCGTGGACTTCACAGATGTGAACAAAGCTTGCCCTAAAGATAGCTTCCCGTTGCCAAAGATAGACCAACTGGTGGATTCTACGGCGGGGCACGGGCTGCTTAGTTTTATGGATGCATTCTCAGGATATAACCAGATTCCTATGCACCGATCAGACGAGGAATGCACAGCCTTCATCACCAATCAGGGACTGTACTGCTACAAGGTCATGCCCTTCGGCTTGAAGAATGCGAGGGCAATATACGGAGGTCGGTGAACAAGGTCTTCAAGCCATTGATCGGTCGAACGATGGAGGTGTACGTGGACGACATGATCACCAAGTCGAAAGACGCGGAGGAGCATGTGAGGCATTTAGAGGAGACCTTTGCACTCTTAAGAAAGTACCGAATGAAACTAAACCTAGAGAAGTGTGCCTTTGGGGTTAGTTCAGGAAAATTCTTAGGCTTCATGGTCAGTCATAGAGGGATCGAGGCCAATCCAGAGAAGATAAGAGCAGTGGTGGAAATGAAGTCCCCCCGTAGCCTCAAGGAGATATAAGTCTTACCGGTAAATTGGTATCCCTCAACAGGTTTATATCTCGAGCCACGGATAAATGCCGAGTCTTCTTTCAGGAAATGAAGAAAGACAGGAAGACAAAGTGGATGCCAGAATGCGAAGCGACGTTCCAACAGTTGAAAGAATACTTGCTAAAAGCTTCGTTACTGTCTACATCTCGAGCAGGGGAGGTATTATTTCTGTACTTAGCTGTGTTCTAATGGGCAACGAGTTCGATTCGGTAAGGGAGGAATCGAGGTGCGATACTCGTTTATTACATGACGAGCTTTCTTTGGAAGTTGAAACTCGATATCCAGTGATGGAGAAATGGGCACTGGCCTCAGTAACAATGACTCGAAAGTCGAAGCCTTATTTTCAGGCGCATTCGGTAACGGTTCTAACAAACCATCCGCTCAGGCAAACTCTGCACAAGCCAGAGACCTCCGGAAGGTTGGTGGAGCTCAGTTAATTCGACATCAGCTACCAGCCCCGAACAGCCATAAAAGCTCAGTCCTTAGCTGATTTCGTGGTTAAGTGTATAGAAAGAAATGGAGAGATGGAGAGCAAGCATCCACCAGACTCCTCAGCCCCAATCAGTGCCTAGATAGTTATAGTCAACGGGTCATGCGGGGACCAAGGAGCAGGAGCAGGAATTGTGCTTCTCGATCCGAAGGGATAGAGATGCGATTATCTTGTGAAGTCGAGTTTGAAGTCACCAACAATCGGGCCGAGTATGAGGTCTGTAATTCTTGGATTGAAGCTCGCCTTAGTAGTAAAGGCAAAAGAGGTGAAGCTTCGGACAGACTCACAGCTAGTGGCAAACCATCTAAGCGAAGCTTCAAGCGAAGGCGAGAAGATGGAGGCTTACCTTGGAAGGTACAGGCGGTGATTGATAACTTCGAGCGGTCGAGGTGGAGCGGATCTCAAGGGGGAAGAATTTTCGAGCCGATATGATAGCTCAGATTGCCGCTACCTCTGACCCAAAAGTACCAAGGTCAATCCCGTTAGAAGTTAAGACCTGCTCGAGCCTCGAGCGGGAAGGCGAGATCTTGGGTTTATCGTCGAGCGGCAGTTGGATGGAACCAATTGTTTCTTACCTCAAGGAAGGGATGGTGCCTGCCGATAAGAAGCAAGCAAGGAAGTTGAAGTGTAAAGCGGCCAGGTATACTCTCATCGACGGGGTCTTGTACAGACGGGGATACACTCTCCCATTGCTGCGGTGTCTAGACCTAGAGGAAGCATACTATGTCCTCCGAGAGATACATGAAGGAATTTGGGGGAACCATTCAGGCCCAAGGTCTTTGGCTTTCAAACCTTGAGGCAAGGACGCTTTGGCCCGCATGCATCAAGATGCTCAAGAGAAGACCAGAAGCTGTAAGAGCTGCCAAAGTTTTACCAATTACCTGACTCAGCCTCTAAAGAACCTTACAGTGATGAACTCACCATGGCCGTTTGCTCAATAGGGAATTGACTTGATCGGGCCACTGCCAAAGGGGAGAGCATCTGCAACACATGCCGTGGTGGCGATTGATTACTTCACCAAATGGGTCGAAGTGGGAGCCCTGAGTAGTATTACAGAGAGTAAGACCACTGACTTTATTTGGAAAAATATGATTTGCAGATATGGGATTCCCCATGCATTGGTCACTAACAACGGGAGACAGTTTGACAACAACAAGTTCAGAGACTTCTGCCAAAACTTGGGGATAGAGTTGAAGTTTTGCTCCCCCTTACACCCGCAGGCCAATGGCAAGTGGAGGTTGCGAACAAGACCATAAAACGTCTCCTGAAGACCAGGCTCGGTGAGCATAAGGGAGCCTGGGTGGACGAGCTGCCCGGCGTTTTGTGGGCTTATAGAACCACACACAAGATGGCCATAGGAGAAAGCCCATTCTCTTTGGCGTTTGGGCATGAGGCAGTTGTTCCTGCAGAAGTAGGAATGGGATGCACCGAACAGAGTACTTCAGCGAGGAGTAAAACAACGAGCAGATGTGTGCAGGCTTGGACTTCTTTGGAGGAGAAGAGGGAAAGAGTCGCTGCTAGGATTGCAGAATACCAGCAAAAAGTGACCCGCTATTACAACCGGAATGTGCACATCCGCCGTTTCCAAGTGGGGGATTGGGTACTCAGAAAAGTCAATCAGAACACGAAGGACCCCAGGCAAGGTGTGTTAGGGCCGAATTGGGAGAGTCCTTATCGAGTCACTCAAATAGCCGGACCAGGAGCATATCGGCTAACCCATCCGGATGAACGAGAAGTCAAGAGGCTATGGAACGCTCAACTCTTGGTGAAATACTTCTAGTAAGCTTCCTTGTGTTGTAAGCATTAATGTCAAATTCCTTCCCAAAATGGGGATCTGTAAAAACTTGAACGTGTGTAAAAGTAAGAAAAACATTTGTAATATTAATTCAAGTTGAAGCCAACAAGCTCGCAAAGAAGAACGCTAAGGCCAGAAGTCCCAAAGCCTAGCTTTAGGCGGGACGGTGCCAAGCGTGACCAATTGCAGGCCCGAGCAGAAGAAGCTCATGAAGACAACGCTAAGGCCAGAAGTCCCAAAGCCTAGCTTTAGGGGGGACGGTGCCAAGCGTGGCCAATTGCAGGCCCGAGCAGAAGAAGCTCATGAAGACAACGCTAAGTCTAGAAGTCCCAAAACCTAACTTTAGGCGGGACGGTGCCAAGCGTGGCCAATTGTAAGCCCGAGCAGAAGAAGCTCATGAAGACAACGCTAAGGCCAGAAGTCCCAAAGTCTAGCTTTAGGCGGGATGGTGCCAAGCGTGAGCCAATTGCAGGCTCTAGCAAGAGAAGCTCGCAAAGAACAACGCTAAGGCCAGAAGTCCCAAAGCCTAGCTTTAGGCGGGACGGTGCCAAGCGTGGCCAATTGTAGGCCCGAGCAGAATAAGCTCATGAAGACAACGATAAGGCCAGAAGTTTCAAAGCTTAGCTATAGGCGGGACGGTGCCAAGCGTGAGCCAATTGCAGGCTCGAGCAAGAGAAGCTCACAAAGAAGAACGCTAAGGCCAGAAGTCCCAAAGCCTAGCTTTAGGCGGGACGGTGCCAAGTGTAAGCCAATTGCATGCTCGAGCAAGAGAAGCTCGCAAAGAAGAACGCAAAGGCCAGAAGTCCCAAAGCCTAGCTTTAGGCGGGACGGTGCCAACCGTGAGCCAATTGCAGGCTGGAGCAAGAGAAGCTCGCAAAGAAGAAAGCTAAGGCCAGAAGTCCCAAAGCCTAGCTTTAGGCGGGATGGTGCCAAGCGTGAGCCAATTGCAGGCTCGAGTAAGATAAGCTCACAAAGAAGAACGCTAAGGCCAGAAGTTTGAAAGCCTAGCTTTAGGCGGGACGGTGCCAAGCATGGCCAATTGAAGGCTTAAGCAGAAGAAGCTTATGAAGACAACGCTAAGGCCAGAAGTCCCAAAGCCTAGCTTTAGGCGGGACAGTGCCAAGCGTGGCCAATTGCAGGCCCGAGTAGAAGAAGCTCATGAAGACAATGCTAAGGCCAGATGTCCCAAAGCTTAGCTTTAGGCGGGACGGTGCCAAGCGTGGCCAATTGTAGGCCCGAGTAGAAGAAGCTTATAAAGACAATGCTAGGGCCAAGAGTCCGAAAACCTAGCTTTAGGCGGGACGGTACCAAGCGTGAGCCAATTGGAGGCTCAAGCAAGAGAAGCTCGCAAAGAAGAACGCTGAGGCCAAAAGTCCCAAACCCTACTTTAGGGGGGATGGTGCCGAGCGTGGCCAATTGAAAGTCCGAACAGGTTAAGTTCGTGAAGGAAATGAGAATACCAGAAGTCCCAGAGCCTAGCTTAAAGTGGGACAATGCCAAGCGTGATCCAACCGCTGGATCGAGCAAGAAAAGCTCGAGGAGAAAACGCAAAATTTAAAAATAAGGCAATATCAGGCTCGAGCCGAATGGGCCCGTAAAATGAACAAATAACGAGCACAAGCCAAACATTGGCTTGATTGGACCGAGCTCGTAAGATAAACAGAAAGTTGTCAGTTTAACTTAAGGCAAGGCTTTGCCACACATAAGTCAAAAGATGATACGAGCATAAATAACTTGGGGAAGAAAAATAAAGGCCCAACACTTATAAATTTTTTACTTGGCAAGTGCATGAAGTCAATCTCGCACATAAATATAAAACGAAAGTATATGTATACCGGTACAGAGGCAAGTTACCCAATGTTTACTTTTTATTCATTCATTGAAAAGATTACAAATACTGAAGTAAAAAAAAAAGAGTGTTCAAGCGGTCGGGGAATCATGGCTAGCGAGGGCATTAGCAGCGACGAACGGAGGGGCATCATCAGCGCAGCACTGCAGCGGGAGGAGCAAGATCGGCAGTGGGGAGGAACAACTTCCACAGGTTCGATGGGGGCCTCGGATGGGAAGCTTCGACCACTTGGATCGGGATGCCATGGATGTACTCAGCAACACCCATTTGTACCTTAGATAGGTCGACCTTGGGGTATTCCACCGCAAGGCAAAGACAAGGCGATCATGAGTGAAAGCCATCCCTTCATTATACTCGGTCGCAAGCTTAGTTTCTAGAAAATCCACCTTCCCGGAGACGAGAAGTTTCCCTCCATGGTCTTCTCAAAGGAGAATCTCTAGGTGTTCAAGTCCTTCTGAGCCTCGAGTAATTCCTCCCGGACAAGGGACAGCTTCCTCTTGAACTGGGTAGCCCTAGAGTCTGACATCGCTGCCTTCTCTGCGAGGGTGGAGTTCTCCTCTTGCAGCTTCACGTTCTCCTCTTTCAATCGCTAAGACTCGCTCGAGCTCCGGATCTCGCTCGAGCGCCTCTGAGAATCCTCAGTCTTGATCTTGAATCTAGTAACAGCAACGGCAGTACGAGAAGAGAGGCAGTGGAGAGCGCTGACCAGCTTATCAGCATCATAAGACTCCAACCCATCCAGGAACCTATCGTTCATCTGCCTGGTAAAATCCTGAACATAGGGTTCGGCACGGCTAGACCGACCCAGCCTCACTGACGCTTTCGGCTGAGCCGAGTTGAGGCCGCGATCCTCGGACGCTTGCGAGGAGGACCTTCTTCTGCCCGCTCTACCTCTTGAGTCAGAGGGGAAACTCGAGTCGGTGGAGGCAGAGCATCTGTATCGGCCCGAGGCCTCTTCGAGCTGCTCGCACTTCCGGAGGTCCCCACATGCCTCTGCATCATGTCAAGCACCCCCCTCATCCCTTCTCCTGACACTAGGCTGAACTCAACAAAATTTTGGGTTGTAAGCAGCTCCTTGCACGAGCTTGCGTTATCAAGTGCTGTGCTGACTTGTGCTCGGAGCTCTTCCCCAATCCTAAAAGAGGCACCCCAGGATATTGCAGGAACAATCAGAGCAAAATAGTGAGAACAAACACGAGCAGAATGGACAAAATAAAAATTCGATGGACTGATAAATGACCTGGAGTGCAGAAATGCCGTGGAACTGAAGGGATCCCCTCGAATAGAAGTTCAGAATGGCCCCAATCTCCCCAACAAAGAACAATTTGCTCTTCCGGTTGCCACCGAAGTGGGAAGATCGGTTATGAGTTTCTTGTCCTTCGATCTGGAGGTGAGGTAATACCACCCAGCGTCTTTCGAGCTACATTTCAACTGGTAAAGGTGCTTTATCTCCTCTACCGAGGGTTCACCCAAATTACACCATTTCCACAAAACAAAGAGGCCAGAAAGGACCCTCCACCCATTCGAGTTCAATCGCCTCAGGGCCAGTTGGAGTCTGGACAAAACTCGAGCAAAATAAGGCTGGAGAGGCAACCTGACTTCCCATTTGAAGCATTCCAGGTGGAAGGTAGTATACCCTTGAGGGGGGCGGCTGGGAATATCGCCCTTGCCCGGCACCCGCAAATGTACATTGTCGGGTATATGGTAGGTGTGCCTAAGTCTATTCAAGTCCAAGTGTGTGGTTTCACGCCTCATGAGGTCTATGGGGTACCTGAGCGAAGAGAGAGGTTTACATGGCCGGAAATAGCTCTGACGCAGAAGAGAAAGACGGAAAAACACTTACAAGAAGATTTCGGGTCTAAGTAAAAATGAGCAATAGGAAGCACAGTGGAGAAATTGAGGGTTTTTAAAGGGGGAGACCCGTCTCTTCAGCTGACGTCTCTTCAAGTTTCGAACGCACGGCTGGGATCCATCCACGCGTCCCTTATTTAATGCGAAATGATGGAAGCGGAGAACAGCTGGAAGACATGGGGAAATGGAAAAGGCCGGAAAGCCGACCCATTACTAAAAGTTTCCAGTCTTATCTTGTTTCATTCCAAAGACTAGAAACTAGAGGACTGGTGTTTGGGTAATATCGAGCAGCCCTCCTCGAGTCTAGCCATGCGTGAATAAAAGACCTCGAGGTCAACCCATCTCGAGCCCAGGCTAAGTCTTTTGCTCGAGGTCTTCATAACCCCGTCAAAGTTGGTCAAGGTCGAAGAGTAAAAGGTCGGTCAAAGCTTGAGCTCCCTCTCCTGCTCGAGGTCTGCAAATTCCCAACCACGACCCAGCAGCACCAGTGACAACGTGGAGAGAAGATAAGATTCGAGGACTACTGACCTAGAATAGTCAAATCCCCCCTTTCGATAATTCAGCGTGCCGATCGATGTCTGGCTGACGCCCCACGCGGTATGGCGTGGGCCTCGTTATCGTTGGCCGGCACACGCCCCCACAGTGTCATCATTTCATGCACGCATGCCCGACACTATGATCAGGCCGTGCGAACCATGCCAACCAGATAGTCACGCATTCCTAGGGAATATCATGCTAATCCCGGCTATTAGAGGACCCATACACCACCGACGCGGGAACGAATGATCTTGGAGAGAAAGGGCTGGAAAAATGGAGAATAAAAAGAAACGAAGGGGTAAGTTGCAGGGGTTCAGAGAATTCACACAGGTTCTTCTCCTTTTTACTTTCCCCTACTTTGATTTTCAGAATTTCATTATTTAGAAAGGAAGGCAAAAATACCCCTTCTATTCTTCCGGTCTCTCTAATTAAGAGGGATACAAAAGAACAACCCGATTACTGACTTGAGCGTCGGAGGGTTTTCGACGGAACAACACCCGACGACCCCTGACCCTATTCCCTGTGAGTACAGGTCTGGGAGACTTCCGTTCTGGTAAAGACAGAGAAATTGAGATAGGAAGACAGTCCTGCTTGAGCTCGAGCTAACCGCGAGTAGAAGGTTTTTGACACTATTTAAAGAGACGCGGGAAAACAGCATCAACATCTTATTTTTTTGTAAAGCTTCAATTTCTTCCTGCATTGCTGCCGTCCACCAAGTAACATCTGAGCTGTTTAAAGCTTCATGGAAAGTTGATGGCTCTCCATCCTGTATTAAAAGACAATATGCAACATTGATCTCTGTAACATACTCTGAGTGCCAGGTTGGTGGTCGTCTCTCTCGAGTTAACCGACGAATTTTGAGAGCCTCAGACTCAACTGGTTCTTGTTCCTCGTGCTCTGGTGCTGCTTCTCAGAAGACTCTGAATCTTCCTTATTTCTACATATACCGGTGTAGTCTCTAACTTTTCTTTCACGATACTATCATCCCCATCTTTTTTTTTTGTAGTTGATCTTCTACAAAGACAATATCTCTGTTGATGACAATCTTGTGGGCAATGGGATCTCACAGACGATACCCCTTTACACCATTAGCATACCCCAAAAAGATACACCTCATAGATTTTGAATCTAACTTTGTTCTTTCTTAGGAATTATACATTACATATACCAAACCTCCAAATGTATGTAAATGAGAGTAATTAGCTGGCTTACCTGTCCATATCTCCATCGGCGTCTTCAACTCAATAGCTGTTGATGGAGACCGATTTACCATATAAGAGGCAGTTTTGGCTGCTTCAGCCCAAAATGAGTTAGGTAGACCAGCAGTCCTCAACATAGCTGTTATCATTTCTATAAGAGTTCTGTTCATCCGCTCGACCACTCTATTTTGTTGAGAAGTGTATGCGGCTGTAAAATGCCTCTGAATACCTTCTTGTTTACAGTATGCAAGAAATGCACCATCTGTATACTCTCCACTATTATCTGTTCTTAAGCACTTGATCCTTTTCTCGGATTTAAGTTAAACCCGTGCTTTGTATTCCTTGAATACTGGAAACACATCTGACTTTTTCTTGATTGGATACACCCAACGTCTCCTAGAGTAATCATCAATAAAAGTAACGAAGTACTTTGCTGACTCTTCTCCATTTGACGCGACACATGCATCTACTTCCTGTAGTGTTTCTCCTTGAAGCAAGAATAGATTTGCACTGATCTTTTCTGCCTTCATTAATAAAAGCGCTCCTCTGACAATTTTTATCATCCTATTTTCAATATGAATTTTGCACCCAAGACTATCTATTTTTCCTAAAGACAATAGATTTTTCTTCAGGCCTTTGACATATCGTACCTCCTGAATTGTGCGAACTGTACCATCATACATTTCTATTTTGATATTGCCAATACCAGCGATCTCCAAGGCATGGTCATCGCCCATGTACACAGATCCTCCTGAGATAGGTTCATATGTGTGGAACCATTCTCTCCGAGAGGTCATGTGCCATGTTCCGTTGATCTCCTCTTGTCACCAATAGTGCTTCGGTTCGTCGAGAACTTACATGTCTATCTTCCTTGGTCTTGCGCTGCTTTCCTCGTTTGAGATGGAGGCTGCAGCATCATCAAAAACTAGACTATCCGTCGGGTTGTTGTTCGTCAGATTGATGATGAGTTAATCATACGAATCTGGTAGACTTTGAAGTAGAAGCTCCGCACGTTCATTTTCCTCTATTTTGTGACCCAACGTTGTGAGTTGCGAAAATAGAGTCTTCAAGGTGTTGATATGGTCGGTCACTGTTGTAGATTCTGCCATGCGAAGAGTATAGAGTCTCCTCTTTAAAAAGATCTTGTTGTGCAGCGACTTAGCCTCGTACAATTTTGTGAGAGTATCTCATATTTCCTTCGCTGTCTTTTTCTCTGCCACACTAGATAACACCTCATCTGCAAGTGCTAAGTGTAGATCAGCAATTGCATTACCGTCTATCTCGTTCCACTTGGCATCATCAGTTATTTCCATGGGTCTTTCTTCAATTGCTGCCAAACAATTATTCTTTCTTAAAATAGCTTTCATCTTCATTTTCCATAACAAAAAATTATTCCCGTTGAACTTCTCAATCTCGTATTTTGACGCCATTATTTTTACCACGAACTATCTTTGTTAGGATCGGCTCTCACTGTTTCACATTAACAATAACTATATATGTGAACAGTAACTGTATATATGAACAGTAACCTTGATTTCAAAAAATGCAATCAATGCTCTGATACCACTGTTAGGAGATTTATGGGTGAAGTAGAACCATAGCTAAAATGAGATTAGAAGAAAATAAAGAGCAAACACAAATTTGGACACTAGAAATTACGTGGTTCGGCTTATAGCTTACATCCACGGGCAAAGACAGAAGGAAATAATTTTATTATACTGGAAAAATAATGACTTCTCTCTAATAATAGAAAAGAATAATTATACTTTCTCTATAAATATGAGAAAACTATTCTCACTTCCCAATACCCCAATTACACCCAATACTAAGAACACTTATTTAACTCTCAAAATTCTCTCTAATACAAGAGGAAATAAATTTTCTGGGATGATTGAAATGAGGGAAGAGTCTCTCAATTTATAACCACATTTTAGCTTCTATTCATTATTTATTTATTATTATATTATTATTTTTTTTCTTTTTCTTTTTCAACACGGCGTGTTATGCCGTGTTGAACAAATTTGGCACCGTCCATCTAGAAGGGTGGTACCAACTTTGACAATAAAGTGGACAGGATTGTCCCCGGAGGTTCGCCAGAAATTCATCGAAACATATCGGAGGTTCGTTGGATTGTCGCCGGACTGTTTTGCCGAACCATCGCCAAAATGTCGGCTGTCAACGATGGTCGGAGGTGGCGGTAGCGGCAGTCAACTGTTGTACTTCATCATCTACGATAATACAAGAGGTTTTATTTGTCAATACAAGAGGTTCTATTTGTCAGCAACTTTAATTATTAACCAGATATTTGCTTCCAGTTCCAAATATTTTAAAATTTGATGTCATTACTTGCTAGTTATGTTGATGCTATGATAGAGCTTATATATGCATGATTTTAATTGGGAATTAGAATTCATAATGCCTTCAAAATAATAACTTTGTTGATTCTAACTAGCAAGTAATGATTTGTCTTTAAGGACTGGAAGTTGATTTGTTTTTCGATAGACATTCTAAAAAAAAGAAAATCTAAATAGATATATAATGGGACCAGTATGGGCATGTCATGAACTTAAATGGTCTGGACATGTAAATAATTTAAATAGACTGAGATAAAGGTTTGTCTACAAAGGTCAGCGGTGGTATTCATAATGTAGGCTATATAGCTAGGCCTTGACTGGTTCATGATTGATATAGATGCAAGCTCTTTCAATGCATAGTTGGAAAAAACATTGACTATTATTTGGGAAAAAATGAAAAAGAGTTTCTTATATTTGTCATTTTCCTCAAATAATTTATGTCAACTAGAAATTTTTTTTATCACTGTCCTATTTAATATGGCGTGTTTACGTTTTTTTTTTTCTCTAATAACTTATGTTAACTATATTAAAAATGGAGATATTATAATTTTTGTAGTTAATCTTTTATCAATAAAATTATTCTTTCCCACAAAAAATTCTCTAAACTTATCTTTATATCCATGTTGTGTATTCAAAATATGCCATCGAATTTATAGGTGAAAAGTGGCTGAATTAACTACCCAACGGTGTTTCATAATTCACCATAACAAATCCATGTACAATGACACGTCAAACTCATTATAATAATGTAGTTGTTGTCCAGGATCCATTGTGATCACTAAACAATTTTATGATTTGTTTTTATTACAATATTTTTTACATGATAATATGCAGTCAATACAAATTACATATTAAACTATTTTGTCCATTTGATTATGTGGTATGAATTTGAAAGCAGTCCAAGCAAGTTGTAGAGTTTCGGTTCTCTATTATTGGCCTAAGATTTTATTTTTTTTTACTCTTATATTTTCTGCAGATAACTTTTTTTTTAAAAATATATCTGTACTCAGATAAATTATAATAAATTAATACTAACGCACATGTTTCAGGTTTTGATTGTTGTACTACTATACAAAGAAGCGTCTGTGCTTTGTGGCGGCTCCCTTCTTGAAAAGAATAGTGAAGCTCGTTGCTTGGAAAGTCAAGTGCGCAAGAATCATCTTTGAAGGTACAATTTAATTTTAATTTTATTAATGGATTATTATTTGACTAAGTTACTCTTTCATTAATGTCAACACTTTTATTACGTGAATGGGTATGTGTGTGTTATGAGTTCTCATGATAAACTAATTGGTGAGTCGTCATTGTTCAGTTAGTTGATGGTGAGGAAATGATCTCAAGTGATTATGGACTAGCTTACACTATAGGTGGCTGGGGGAATGATTGTTGGATTTTCTGAAATGGAGACTTTATGGATGTATTGTTATAACGGTTCCTGATTTGGTAATAATAATAATTAAAATTTCTTCTTATACATTGGACGGACGAAGATGATGATGGGAATGATGGGATGAGGATGATGAGGTTGAGGTAAATTACTAAGATATTTTATTCTTTTCCCTCTCCTAACTTCTACACGATGATACAACTTTATGAATATTCCTTTTTTTTTCTCATAATTTGTTAGAAAATTTTTGGGTGAAGCAGAACTACAGTTAAATGATATTAGAAGAAAATAAAGAGCAAGCACAAATTTGGACATAAAAAATTACATGGTTTGGCTTATAGCCAACATCTACGGATAAAGACAGAAAGAAATAATTTTATTATACTGGAAAAATAATAATTTTTCTCTAATAATAGAAGAGAATAATTATACTTTCTCTATAACTAGGAGAAAACTATTCTCACTACCCAATACCCCAATTACACCTAATACTAAGAGCACTTGTTTAACTCTCAAAATTCTCTTTAATACAAGAGGAAATAAATTTTTTAGAATGATAGAAATGAGGAAAGAGGCTCTCAATTTATAGCCACATTTTAGTTACAATTCATTATTTATTTATTATTATTATATTATTATTATTATTTTTTCTTTTTCTTTTTCAACACGGCCTGCTGTGCCATGTTGAACAATCTTTGACATTCTCTCACTTGGAGATTCGATTGAGAACCAATTAATCTCCACACCATCCTTCTCGCTTTGCCATTGACATGTTGCTTATGTTTCGCTAGGCCACAAGAGGATCTACTCCATATAAACTTGTCGGTAATAATTAGCTTAGTTATAACATCTACTAGGTTCTTCTTGGTATGGATTTTCCAGTAAATCTACACTTCCATCTTCCACTACTTCTCGAGCGAAGTGATATTGAACCCTATATGTTTTGTCCCGAAATGAAAGGTTGGATTCTTTACAATGTGCAAAGCACTCTGACTGTCACAAAACACATGAATTTTTTCTTATTTGTGCTCGAGCTCCTCAAGTAACTTTTGTATCCAAATAGCTTCCTTGCATGCTTGTGTAGCTGCAATATATTATGCTTCTGTCAGTAGATAAAGCCACAACAGTCTACAATTTTGAAACCCGACTTATAGCTCCTTCATGAAATGTAAACACATAGCCGGTAGTAGATTTTCTTTTATTAAAAGTTACCCGCAAAATCTGAATCCACGTAACCTCTGACGATGAAATTCGACCCTCTATAACATAATGCAACATCTGAGGTTCCTCTGATGTATCTTAGAATCCTCTTCACTGTTTGCCAATGTTCTCCACCAGGATTTGCCATGTGTCGACTAACTGCTCCCACTGCGTGTGCAATGTCTGGTCTTGTACAAATCATAGCGAACATTAAACTTCCCACTACTGATGCATATGGTACGCGAGACATCTCCTTCCTCTATGCTTCATTGCTAGGACACATACTTGAGGATAACTTGAAATTAACAGAAAGTGGGGTAGAAATTGACTTACAATATTGCATGTTGAGCGTCGCAAGATTTTCTTCAAGTAATTCTTCCATGAAAGCCAAATCTTCCTGTTATTTCTGTCTCGGTGAATTTGCATCCCTAGAATCTTGTTTCTTGGTCCCAAGTCCTTCATTTCAAACTCCACAGCCAAGCTGTGCCTTTAATTCTTGGACTTGATCTTTATTGGGGCTCGCGACCAACATGTTGTCCACATACAACAGCAAAATGATAAAATCATTATCTTCAAATCTCTTGTAATGAGTACAATGGTCTGAACTGAGTCTGTTGTATTTAAGGCTCATGATGAAGGAATCAAATCTCTTATACCAACATCTCGGCACTGTTTGAGACCATATAGAGATTTGTTCAATCTGCAAACCAAGTTCTCCTTGCTGTTTCAATGAAAACCTTCCGGTTGGAGCATATAAATCTCTTCTTCAAGTTCTCCATGAAGAAATGCAGTTTTCACATCTAACTGTTCTAGATGTAGGTCGAATGTAGCACACATTGCTAAGACTACTCTGACTGTTGTGAATCGAACTACTGGAGAAAATATCTCATTGAAGTCTATACCTTCTTTCTGAGCATATCCCTTTACCATCAATCTTGCACGATATCGTTGCACTTGATTATTGCCATCACGTTTGATCTTGTAGACCTATTTGTTTCCAATGGCTTTTCTTCCATGTGGCAATGACACAAGTTCCCATGTCTTATTTTTGTGTAGAGCTTCAATTTCTTCCTGCATTGCTACCGTCTACAAAGTAACATCTGAGCTGTTTAAAGATTCATGGAAAGTTGATGGCTCTTCATCCTCTGTTAAAAGATAATATGCAACATTGATCTCTGTAACATACTCTGAGTGCCAAGTTGGTGGTTGTCTCTCTCGAGTTGACCAACCAATTTTTAGAGCCTCTGACTCGACTGGTTCTTATTCCTCGTGCTACTGTGTCGCTTGAAAGACTACGAATCTTCTTGATTATTTTCTACATATACCGATGTAGTCTCTAACTTTTCTTTTACAGTACTATCATCCCCATATTTCTTTTGCAATTGATCTTCTATAAAGACAACATCTCTGCTAATGACAATCTTGTGGGCAGTGGGATCCCACAGACGATACCCCTTTACACCATCAGCATACCCCAAAAAGATACACCTCCTAGATTTTGGATCTAGCTTTGTTCTTTCTTGGGCATTATACATTATATATACAGGACATCTAAATGTATGTAAATGAGAGTAATCAGCTGGCTTACCTGTCCACATCTCCATCGGCGTCTTCAACTCAATAGTCGTTGATGGAGATCGATTCATCAGATAATGAGCGGTTTTGGTGATTCAATCTAAAATGAGTTAGGTAGACCAGCGATCCTCAACATAGCTCTTATCCTCTCTATAAAAGTTCATCAATCCACTCCGCCACTCCATTTGGTTGAGGAGTGTATCGTCATCAGAACTGTCTCTCGAATACCTTATTGCTTATAGTATGCAAGAAATGCACCATCTCAGTATACTCTTCGCTATTATCCGTTCTTAAGCACTTGATCTTTTCCGGATTCAAGTTCAACCCAGCTTTGAATTCCTTGAATCACTGGAAACACATCCGACTTTTCTTGATTGTATACACCCAACACCTCCTGGAGTAATCATCAATAAAAGTAACGAAGTATTTTGCACCTCCTTGGGATAGATCCGGTGATTCCCAAACATCGGAATAAACTAAGTCGAGAATGTATTTACTTCAGCATGAGATTTGCTAAATTTCAATCTATCGTCGCTTACTTGTAACACAATGCTCGTAAAATGGTAAACTTACCGATTTGAGTCCGGAGCGACTTTCGTTGAGAGAGAATCTTCAAACCTTGTTCGACATGTGGCTAAGTCCGAGATGCCACATCATCTCCGACTCTTCTTCATTTGACGCGACACACGCATCGACTTCACGTAGTGTTTCTCCTTGAAGCATGAATAGATTCGCATCGATCTTTTCACGCCTTCATTAATATAAGCGCTCCTCCGATAATTTTTATCATCCCATTTTCAATATGGACTTTGCATTTATCTATTTGTCCCAAAGACAATAGATTTTTCTTCAGGCCTTTATCAATTAATACCCAACGTTGTGAGTTGCGAAAATAGAGTCTTCAAGGTATTGATATGGTCGGTCACTAATGTTGATTCCGCCATGCGAAGAGTATAGAGTCTCATCTTTAAAAAGATCTTGTTGTGCAGTGACTTAGCCTCGTACAATTTATAATTTTATAAATTATATGAAAGAAAGGCTTTGCATATTTAGCAACTATATGTTTTATACTGGCAGTGAAAAGAGTGCATATGTATGTGAAGATTGTTCTATTTGAAATCAAGGGAATCCTAATTCATATAGATATGATATGATCATGAACAAATAGAGTATGTATTAGAAACAATTATCACATATATTTAATCAAATTCTAAAGAAAATTTAATTGAATTTCTATACAATCAAATCTACATACAATTAAAATGAAACAAATTTCTTAAACGTCCTGTTTCTGCATAAAAATGTCATTAACTTCTTGACTACTTTGTTCTACACTTCTACTTATGGTCCTTGCTACTCTATTCAGAAGATGGCATTTTTTAAGCTTGAAACCAATTCAAAATGTTGGTGAAAAATGGGTTCAAGGAATTGTGGTAAAGATGAAGATAAGCACCAATAAACAATCTGCCTCATTGATGATACACAATGATAACAACAGCATAGCCCGTGAGATGTATACACGGATAAGATCTTTGAAGTGATATCCTAATGTAACGAGAATAATCCCCGCCCAAAGAGAGGAAACCTAAACTCAAAAGTCCAACGCAAGCTCGCGATCGATCGAGTAAGAGCGGATCTAAGTGGTAGCCATTTGTTGCAAAGGTCGGTTCGTCTAAGAAGCGCTACTGAACGATCATGAGTCCGTGGGCTTTCTCGGTGAAGAATTTTCGGGCGCTCGATGGTATTTTCTTGTTGAAATAATGATTTGTTGTCAGCTGAAAAGGCAAAGCAATAGATCGCTTGGGACACAAGAAAACTCCACATATTTAGGCCATGTTTGGTGGCAAGAAAGGAGGAGAAAAGAGACGAGGGGATAGGGATGGCAATAGTACTCGTAAACTTGTTTAAATTTGCTCGCTAAAATCTGCCTGGTACAAATAATTTTGCGGATTCCGGATGAATTTGGTATTAGAAATTAAAACCCGTATTGTATTAACTAAATATTTGACTGGATTCTCGTATGGATATCTCCATCGAACTCACACTTTTTTCAAATATTTTTAATTTAATTTTAAATTTTTATGGTAAAAATAATTAAATCTAAAAATATAAAATTAAATAAATGTAAAGTGTGTTACATATCACATGTGATGTGTATGAACTATTATTCTTTAACTTAATGCATGGATTATTTTATTATTATAATTTATTTTTGGATCAATATTTTTAATCTTAATCATTATTACAGGCATCATGTTGGATAGGTGCAAATGGTGGTGAATAAAATGAAAATCTTTACTTGTGGAGCTTGTGTTGAATAATAATATGAAACAATAATTGTTGGTTAACATAATGTATGGATTATTTGTGGTTTTTTTATTTATAGATTTATGTATTTTATACTTAAATTTGAGAATTTATGTTGTATTGATGTTGAAATTTTAATTTTTTATTTACATTGATTAAATTTAGAATTGAGTATATTATGTGAAATTTTAAGTGATTAATATAAATTTACATATTGAACATTTGTGATTTTAAATGTGGGAACCCACAAAATATCCGTTGGGTACCATTGCGGATTTGGTAATTGTCAAAATCCTCATTGAGTGTGGGTTTGGTAATTTAAATTTTATGTGGGTGTCGATTTGGTAATAACAAATATATTGCGTGCAGTGCCTATTGCTATCTCTGAGAAGGGAAAAGAAAAGAGGAGAAAGGAAAGGAGAAGAAAATGTTGGGGAGTTCAATTTTTATTGTTTGTTTTGGTATAGAATTAATAGAGGAAAAAAATTAATAATTTTTTTTATCTAGACAAGTTTACTCTTTGTGTTAGATTTTTAGTATTTATTATTAAATTAATTAAAAAATCACTAATATATTTAATTATTAAAAAATTAGCCTCTAGGATAATGTTTCATTGTTAATGTCCAAAAACATTTGTGATACTTTTATCTAAATTGGATTTTGCCTATTATTATGAAAAGTGTTTTTACCAATTATTATCCTAGTGCTTTTATCAAAAGTATTTTTTTCTTTTTCTTTTTTTAGTAAGAAACATTAACGTCATTTCGAAACATAGTCCATAATATTACTACAAAAATATTAAATTTCAAATGCTCAAATAAAATGATACAAACATAGCCCATAATATTACCAAAAACACAAAACACTTTTTGTTAGTAATCTTCATGCTTTTAGAAGGTAGACTTTAATTATTGGAGCTTCAAGCCAATGTTGGATACCAAAGTGGAATTACGATTTACGAATGTCTCAGAAAATAAAATGAAACAAATCAATTTATGAAAGAGTTTTGTTTTGGTACAATACTAAATAGAACAAACTCATCTATGAGTCTAAGTAGATGGATTTCAGTAAAGAAGACACTAAACAAACGAGTATGCCAAAGACAAACAAATGAAAATTAGAAAATAATTCATCACTAATTTTTTTCACACTAAGAATGCATATTGCATACTGCTTTCTTCTTATATACATGCATACATATATATATATATACATATGCACCTAATGCCAACGCTGTGAGCCAGTCCTCTTGTGAAGGAGTGGCTTGAATTTGACTTCTCAACAGGTTCACAAAATATTGCCAGTGTTGAATTCGCAACGAATTACACCTGAACTGGCCTTGCAGAGTTTGGCCACCAGCCCACACCAGCTTCTTATCTTCCTGGATTAGAGGCTGCATCCAAGCCTCGCCACTTCTCATCTCCATTCTCTATCAGTGCTAAATGCCACGACATATTGATCCCCGCGTACAAACCCCAAAATGCAATCAAGTGCCCAAAATCTTCCAGGAGGGCCCCACTTGACACATTTTCACTCCCAAATGACTAAGAAAGTAGCCAGCTAACAGTTGCTTGAACACTTCAATCCGTTTACATGGTGTGAGCATGAAAATCAGCCACAACCATAGTTACTATTACATTGCTTACTTTCAGAATCGTTCGTTGTAATGAGAGATCTACTTTTAGCTAGTTTTCCTCTTTCTCAAAATGTTTTGTCTCAATTAAGCTTAAATCATCCATTACTGCAACAAAAAAATGACACCCATGTTATACACTTCTCCCCCACAACCATAAAACAGCACCCAGCTTACTATTCATTTCATGATTTTACTGCAACAAAAATCTACAAACCCATTTTTTTTCAGAGCTAGCTTGCTTGCAGCACCAGTAACCAATATGGTACAGGGCTCCTTGGTATATATATGTACAAGTTAATGAACGTAATACAGAACAAAACAACCAGAATTTTCTAAAACAGTAAAATGTAAGAATCCATGAAAAAATATTGCATTTCTCAAAATAATTTAAGACTTTACAGAAACAATTAACTCCTGTTTCAAAATCAAGAAAACACAATCCCAGTATACACTTCAAAGGCATAGAAAGAGACCGTGTAAATGAACTTCTTTAATCTCTAAAGTGTATTCCAAAATTAGGACTAGAGTGTGTAACCGGGACATGCTAACAAGGAAGAATTCTATTATCAAATTATGGTTATGAGATGAATTTGCATGCATCCTCAGTCATTTTTTGCAACTTTTTTTTTTGTCATATATATTCTTTAATTACACAAAAAGGAAACAAAATGTACATACGCGAACATCTGCCTACTTACAAATGAACTTTCAATAATCTCTAAAGATTCTTATGAAGTAATAATGGCCAGTGTAATGAATCTGTAATAGTGATAACTAATAATCACAGCTGAAAGAAATAGAGAACATAAAGTTTTAAAACAGTACCCAAAAATGAAAATGCATTCAAGCATTTTGCAATTTTGGGATGTCAAACAAGGAACCTATATTGAATAAAGGGTACGTTAACCATTCAACACAACATAATCAAGTATATACTAATTAAAGAATTGCTAAAATTATGCATTCCTAAAGCTTGTCAAATATTAACTACACGAATCCATGGCACATAAACAGCTGAACAAGAATTTTCAAGCACCCAAAACTGTAACTAAACTTGTGTCTAAATGCGGGAATAAGCAATACAAGAAATAGAAACAGGCTGAGTTTCAAAAATAAAAAACTATTAACTGAAAATGCCTGCCACACAGGTTTAACTCATTCGCTATGGATATGCAAATTAGGAGTTTAGCTGTAATGTTGCCAAGCCTAAAGAATGTGTTCTAAATATTTGAAAGGGAAAGAGAGAGAGGCTCCTGTCAGTTTTTTTTTTAGGGAATCTAGACCAAAAATTCCTTAAAGAGTGTGTTCTAAATATTTCCCCTTAAAACAATGCCAGTATGCAACTACATTTATTTCATAACCTTTACACTTCTCCATTTCTCATGTCCTAATCAAGTCTTAAAAAGTGATTTTTGTAATGAATAAAATTAAGATTAAGTGTTATAAAAAAAGAGTTTTGTTAAATTATTTTTCAAGTAACTTATAAAGTAACTTACGACCTTTATAAAATAATACAAAATTAGTAATATGGATGATAGGATCCATTATTTTTTACAAAGATTATAATTTACTTAAAATGTAACTTAACAAAACCCATAAAAATTATACTTTTTCAGAGCATCAAATCTACATAAAAGTCAGTACAATTTTTGGCTGTCGTTTATTATTAGAATAAAGATATGAAGCAAATAAATATTATTTTAATTAAACGGTTTAAAAGTTAAAAGAAAAAAACATTTGACATATCTCGCTGAAAGACTGGAAATCTTGACTATTAGATTTATTCTATTTTCATATTTGTTTTCTTACCTTTGCTTTCTCTTTTTTTTCCTTTTTCCTTTTTATAATGTTTGGTATTTTGCAACTGGACTCTCTTTTTTTCCAGATAGGCTCAAACAGAAATACACGTTGGCATCGTCTCGTCAAAGCGTGTAAATGTTCATCCAAATTGGCAAATTCAACACGACAGTTTATTTTGTTGACAATTTTTTAGCAATGATAGTGAATTTAATAACTCTTCAACCTATCTCAACATCATAAGTAACAAAATTTAAAATATTTCAATGGTAAGAAAATGAAATTAATTGGTGGGATGCAAATTATTTTTCATTTCTTTGTCATTATTGATCATTACATATTAGAAGATAGTTCATAGCTAAAACTGAATGAAACAACAGAAAATACTCTAATTAATTAATGAATTAATAATAAATAATGGCTTCACTTTCATAAAACAAAGTAAATCTTCAACAGACAAAGTATCGACGGACGCTTCAGCGTTCACTAGATATCCCGCAAAGAGTATTAAATTTAATATGAATTTATTTTTATTTTAGCAGCCGCCTTCTTTCCTCGAAAGCCGTAAACGGCGTACAATTAATCTGTTGGAGTCCACAGGTATCGTCTACGTTAAATCTAATAGAGACATTTACGGTCATAACGACCGTCAATTTTGCGTCAGAAAATTGGTTAAGTCTTTTGTTTTCGTTTTCTTTCGTCTTACTAAAACAGTATATGTATAATATTAAGATACTTAATCTTTTTTCACTTTTTAAAATTTTGGTCAAACTGGAGTGATTATTAGAAATTTTAATGTCAAGCGTTTCAATGGAAGTTGCTTAGTAGATTTATAAATTATTCTTTATGTTTATACCACCAATTGCAAAATATAAATGGCTTCCCCATAATTTTCTTTTTTTTCTTTTTTTTGTTTTTGTTTGTCCATTCTCAAAACCTCAGTTAACTATAATATATATTATTTACGCATAAAGTATATATTTTTCCAATAAAGCATTAAGAATTAGTTTTAAGGTCATACGTTTATTCAATCCATTGAAAAGAAATATGTATCTTATAATTTTTTATTATTATATTTAACCCTTCACTAACCTTTTATTTAGGGTATCAAAATTAAAAATTTTTAAATAGCAAGATAAAGGAAGAGGAGATTTTGATTCCTCTGTTATTGGAGAAACAAACATTTTTTTTTTTTTATGAGAAAACAAACGGTTTTGAGGCCAAGAGGGTGCAATCTTAAAAGTTGAGGGGATTCGATATGTATAAATGATGTATAACCATAAATAAATGTGGAAGACATAATTAATATTCAAATTCTAAATGAAGACCTAATTATAATCATTTGCATAATTATATATTCCAATTAATCAGTAAGAGAACAAAAGATTCTAAAATTGGTAACTGAAGATACACCAATGTGACAAAAGCCTTTATCCAAGTAAAACCAATCAAATACAATTTAAACACTCACATATGCTTTCACTGCTAATGGTCTTAATATTTCAGACCCCAAAATTAGAGTATAATAAACCATAGCTCCAATTTGTAACATCTTTTGTGAGAAATGTTATGTCAGTCGGCACTGATGACTCGCTAACTCATCTCTGTTATTGTGATCGCTTTGGACTTGAGGCCCCAATAATAGAATCGCCTTTATTTTATGCCTCACCAAAACTGCTAACTTGCCAAATTAGCTATTCTGTGATAACAGCTACATAATCAAAGCATTGTAAAATATATTCATGAAACGTATTTACAATATATGCACATGATAATTAATGTAATTAACTAAATGAAAAGGCATGAAACCATCTATTATAGTTGGAGATATTATATTGTATACTTACCAAATAATCTAAAACTCTAATGTCATCAAGTTAACGAAGTTCATTATACCCGATACATATCAAAAGACACTAAGAGAAACAAATTATATTCACTAAGTCTTGTGTTTTATTCAATTAAAAGCTACAGAGTAAACATAATTGAAATCAATAAACATCTATTGTCCCGTAAAAATCATGTTGGTAAAGTCAGTACACCAAAAGTAAACTCCATATAAAAACTTGTCATAAAATACGTTTCTGAATTCTGAATATACTTATGAAAAGCATAATTATTTTTGATAAAATTGTGTATCGTTATCAACCTTTATCAGAACATACATATTACTAAATACTGAAAATATAAATTGAAGAGGACTCTAATACCACATGTAAAATAATTAAATTAAGATATGATTTTACATTCAATCATAGATGTTCAAGCTTCAAGTGTTTTATACATTCACTAAATTTCATAAGGTTTCTTTCAATTCATTCCACTTTATAGCCTTTCTTCTGTGATGGAAAATAGCATTTAGCAAGCATAGATTTTGCTAGGTTAGAGATCTTTTTTTATAGTAGTATTTCATAACTTAAAAAGACTTTACATTTGATTCTATTAAAAAAGTGAAATTAATGATCTTTATCACTTTTATTATGAAAGTGGTTAATAAACTTTACCATTATCACTTGAAATATGTAAGTAAATTGTTAATACAAGTTTATTTATTTATTTATTCAAATAAAATGACTAATTATGTGGACCAGGTATTGAAAATTCTTACATCAAACATCAAACTCTCTCACAAAAAATTGACAACGAAAACTATAGTCGTTGTTGTAATGTCTTCAAAACAAAAGTGTGTGTGAGATTCAGGTGCCATATAATCGAGTGAATTATGCTTGGAAACTTTTCTTTTTAAGAACAAATAGCCAGAAGAACAAAAGACTTTCACACATTATGAAAAAATTAGTGAGAAAAGGCAAAAACCCTCACAAAATACTTTTCTTCCTATTCTATTATGCCTTAATAATTTAGGCTTTTTAGTTTGGTAAATTCATGTTTTAGGATTTACTATAAAAGAGTGTTAAAATTCTAATATATCATTATTTTTTTATAGTAAAATTGATAATTAAAAAAATTCCACCTTGCCATATTGTTTGGGCTAGATCTAACTTGTCTTTGTGAGAATTGTCATTATGTACTCCGCATATAAGTCACTTATTTAAATAAATGAAGAGATAAACTCATATTAATGACTCATTTACTTGTATTGAGGGATGGTGGAAGAGTTTATTAATTACTTTTATAATAGAAGTAATAAAGATTACTAATTTCACTTTTTTGATGGAATGAAGTGTAAAGTCATTTAAGTTATGAATTACTACTATAAAAAGGTCCCTAGCCTAACCAAATCTATGCCTGCTAAGAATTTGTTTTCCATCATAAGATAAAAGTTATAAAGTAGAATATACTATAAAATACTTTTATAAGCTTTTGGTGATTGTAGAGAACACTTTAAGCTTAAACAACTATAATTAAAGGTATGATCCTATCTTAATTTAATTATTTTACAGTTTTGATATTAATTTTTACTTAGTAAACACTCTAACCATGTTAACCATTGATTCTAATGAGTAAAAAAAATAAAAAATAAAAAACAATGTTTATGCATGTTTGATGTTATCGTAAAGAAATTGGGAACCTGCTGTCCATTTGTACGAACCAAATGGATAGGGTGAGTAACTGACCATTTTCAAAAGTTATGTTTTGCGACGCCCGGGAACTAAAGTTATTGCCTCCCACTGAACCACAAATGAATAAGCAGAGATGCCAAAATTCGGATTCGGAAATAGATACACCTACATTCGCATCTGCATCCACGTTAATGTTTTTACATCCGCTTTTAGATTTGGATGCAGGTAATATTTGTATCGATTTCAGTAATATTTGTATGGATTTCAAACGGATATTTCAGATATCCGAATTCATATATTGCTAATTCACATTTAAATTTTAAAGAATCCAAGTATCCAACACAATACATTTTGACATTTTGCTCATTAATTCTCAAAAAAATTCAACACAAACACAAAGGCTAATCGAATTGAAGGAACAAGATACTATTATTCAACCAAGAATTCTACTAACCCAATTGAAAATAAAGCCGCAATAAATAAATTACCCAAATCCTCAGGCACCATCATCACCAATGCTAAAATCAAAAACCAAATTAATAAAAGAAGCAACAAGAAGTGACGATGATGATGAGCGATCTACCAGCAATGCTGTTGACGGCATGAGATGCGAATGAGGGAGTAAGTCGACAGGATGCAGGTGCAGTAGTGTGTAACAACAGCGAGGACGGCGACGACAGCATGAACGATGACATGTGGAAAGAATTAGAGATACGGCAACAGTGTTAGGAATTTTAGTATTTTAATTTTTTATTTTCTTGATTGAATAAAATTTGGCAGTATTGTTTTTGAGAGAATTAATGGTGTGTTTACCTTTCGGGAATGAGAATGAGAATTGTGGAATGTGAATGAATAATGTGTTTACTTGCTTAAATGAAATGAGAATAAAAGTGACGGCCAATCTCACTTAAAATTAAGAATGATTACTAGAGTTCTCATTCCCATAAGAGGTGAGAATGGAAATCACATTTTTGAAGTAATCATATTACCCCTATTCAAATTTTAAAAATTTCATTTTATCATTCTTTTTATTATTATTATTATTATTATGAAAAATGTATTGTTGATAATAATCATAATAATAATAATAATGGTTATGATTAATATTAATTATAATTATTAATGATTGTACTTAGTACTTATTATTATTTCTAATAATAATAATACTATTAATATTATAATAGTGATTATTATAATCGTAGTACTATTATATTTATTAATTAATATAATTAATAATAATAATAATAACTAAACTCAAAATTATTATTATTATTATTATTATTATTAGATAGTATTAACTAGAATGATTAATAATTATAATGATAATTACGATTATCAAAATAATAATAATAATAATAATAATAATAATAATAATAATTATTATTATTATTATTAACAATAATTATTTTTAATAATAATAATAATCACAATTATGGTATGTAAAATAATGACAATAATCAACTAAGGTTAGTCTAGTAATTTGTAGCAATTCATTTCGATTCTAAGATAAAATAAACACATCAAAGACAATATAGTTCATTACGATTCCGATTCCTATAATTAAAGTAAATAATTTATTCTAATTTTCATTCCTCATTCGATTCGAGTCCATTCCGATTATTGATTAGTAAGCGTACCATGAGAGTTTTGTGTTTCGAGACTTTGTGGTGGTGCTGGCGGATTCAAAAATATTTATCATCCCTATAAATAAGGTTGTTAAGTGGTCGAAAAAGACACTAGGCTGAAGAAAAATAGTATTTTATGATAATGGTCGAACCATGGTGAATTTCTCCCTAGTGGTGCCAAGAAAATATATATATATATATATATATATTATAAAATATGAATAGAGTAGATATTTTTTAATATTTAAGAGTAAAAAATTTAGACAGTGTTTGGTAGAAATTAATATAAATTATTATATGATGTAAATTAGGATAAATAAGAAAAAAATTCAAGAGAACGAATTTCCATTTTTTTAAAAATCTAAACCATTTCATCAGTTGACCTTATAGAGAGAAGTCAACAATCAACACCAATAACTTAAAGAAAAAATAAAAAATAATAATAATTAATTAATTATCCGAACATAGCGGCCCGCTTTAGGGCTGTACCAAATTACGATAACGGTAAAAAAACACTAGTCAAGAAACAAAATTCCACAAATGGTACAATCTTCAGATGCACGCACGAGTGACGAGACGTTTGTCACAATTAATATTATAGGTTTTTAGTTTTTTATTTTGAATAAAATTGGTTACGGATGTGCTACGTATCAAAGTTTAAAAAGGGCACTGACCCTTCTAGATCTGATGCTCAATTCAAACCATTAACAAAATATATATATTATATATATATATAATAATAATAAAATAATAATGTATATTAACTAAAATGCAGCTATAAATTGAGCGCCCATTCTCTCATTTCCATCATCTCAGAAAATTCATTTCTTTTTGTATTAGAGAGAATTTTGAGAGTTATTGGTTGTAATCGGGGTATTGGGAAGTGAGAATAGTTTTCTCCTAGTTATAGAGAGAGTATAATTATTCTCCTCCATTATTAGAGAGAAGTTATTATTTTTCAGTATAATAAAATTATTTCCTTCTGTTTTTGCCCGTTGATGTAGGCTATAAGCCGAACCACGTAATTTCTAGTGTTCAGATTTGTGCTTACTCTTTATTTTTCTTCCAATCTCATTTAGCTGTGTTTCTGTTTCACCCATAAATCTCCTTACACTACAGCCTGAGCTTCCGTTAGAACCGTCCTATCTTGTGTTCCAACTGCTAAAGTTTCCTTCCTTTTTCTTTCCTTTACTTTGAGGAGAAGAAGATCAGACGATAAGATGATCTTCGGATTCCTTGCTAACAGACCGAGTCCTCCCCCTCGGCATTGTAAACACTCAACAATCTGTTCTTGGACCTTATCATGTAACTAACCAAAGCCTTCTTTTTAACTGAAAACTCAGACCAATTTCCAGACGCTGATGATCATCGCGTAAGCCCGTGACTTCTCCGTCAAATCTAACAGTGGCATTTGCGGTCATAACGGCCGTCAAGCTTCCGTAATCCCTTCTCTATAAATTCAGAGCCTTTGCTCTTTTTTCATGCGCCGCTCTCCTCCGCTAACGTATTCCCTCATCTCTGGTACATATATTGAGATTGAGGTTGAAGTTTGAAGGTAGTTGGTTGTTCGAATTTTTCAGCAGTGATAGCAATTAAGTTTTGCCACGGATGGTCTGTGAAACGATAGCAGCTGCAATTATTTTATTTCAAATTGTTGTTAAGTTTTAATAGGAGTTGAAAAGGGAAAATTAAGTTTCGCCAAGCAGCGGCTTCGCCACTGATGATCGGTGAAAATTTAATTAAGAAAACACATACCGTAAGCTGAAAATCATAAATATTATTTTAGATTTATTTATGATTATATATATATATATATATATATATATATATATGGTAATAGTTAAGTTACTCTACAAGTAACTTACGGTCCTCATCAAATGATGTAAAAGTAATAATAAAATAATAAAATTTATTATTTTTATGAGTGACGTAAGTTATTCTAAAAGTAACTTAACAAGACTCTCTCTCTCTCTATATATATATATATATATATATATATATATATATATATATATATATATATATATATATATATATATATATATATATATATATATATATACTCGGCAAACAAATGAGCTCTATTGGAAAAAAGTATAATATATTAAGGAAGGTTGCAACTCCCACAAATTCATGAAGAGCTATTTTCAAAGAATAATTTTCTCCCACGTAATTTCATCTGTTATAACTTCATGTATTTATTAATTGAAAAGATTTGGATCCGTGCTTAGCTAAGACTTTGCGTCATGTGGCATTTATAATTTTTAATGGTTGAGATTTATTTTTTCTTTCTTTCTCTTTATCTTAAGAGATTCTAATCTTTTTTCTCTTATTTCAAAATAATAATAATAATAATAATTCTTTCTTTCTTCTTCTCACCTCCTGAATCATCATTTTTGCTCTTAAACTACCCCGAAACAAACCAACCTAGTCACAAATAACTCATATTCAAGTTTAAATTCAACAATATAAAGAATGAAAAAAAGTACATAAATTTTCCACTAAAACAAAGCAATCGATTCGTGGCAGATTAAATTTTAATATGTGTCTCATTTAGGATTTTGGATTTTTCTTTTCCTCATCTTCTCTAAATTTTTCTAAAGTAAGGAAATAATTATTTTTGTTGGAAGAATTTTTATAATTTTGGTTGCGAGAATGTTTTCAACTTCCATTTTCTCTTTAAAAAATTAAGGTTTCCTAGTTTTCATATGTTCATGAAATTAAAAAATATTGTTTTCATAAGGGAGTTAAGAGATAATAGGTTAAAATTAGAAGAGGAAAATGGAAAAATAAATCTCAACCATTAAAAATCATAAATACTACATGTCACAAGATCTTATAAAGGCTAGCAAAAGTTTAGCTGAGCACTGAATCCAAATAATTGTAAGATTGAGTGGAAATTAAGGTTTATTTAGTATTGTAGTTACTAATCATTGTCTAAAAAATTACGGTATTGAAAGCATTTGAATTTTTTTCATAATAATTGTGGTTTTAAAAAAAACATTACCTTAAAAATTAAATAGGGCTGAAATACTTAAGGGTTATTTGTTTTTTGTCTGAGGTCTTAATTTGACTTAATTTAAGATGTTTTGATATTTTAGTTTGTTTTTTTTTTGTATTTGAAATTTTATTGTAAGACATTTTCATTTTAATGAAAAAGTAAAATTTTCTGAATTTTATCTGAATGATAAAATATTTGAATGGAAAAATATTATTTTTTATCACAAAAGTCTAACTAAATGTATTTATTTTCTACGTAGCTATTAAATGTTATATTAGAATTTCATTTGATTTTAAATTGTAGTTGGTATTAAATACTTAATACACATACAATTTGAAGTGTAAAATTTTTTTTATTATTAAATAATAAATTTTTATGTATAAATATTATAATAAATTATAAAAAAAATAATGTTATCAAAATTATTTTTCATAAATTATATATCAAATGCTTACCTTATAAATATTTATAATATATAAAAACTATTGTACTATAAAATATTGTAAATATATATTTATTTAAACGTCAAGTATATATAACATTTTCAAGGTTATAAGTGTAAAAATATTAGAATTAAGATGTTTTGAACTTATAAAAATAAACAATGTATCACTTATATTTAGATGTAAAAGAATAAAAAATAAATATATTGCTCAGACATATGCATTCAGACTCATTCAAACTTCAGTAATATTCAGACCCATTCAGATTTCAGATAAAAAAATAAGCACTACCTTAATCATCTTAAAATTTTTTTTTTCTAACAGAATGGGTCCAATGGGATACATATAAGCTGAATAATTTTAATGGTTCTGCAGTGAACAAAATTTATTTGTTCAGGATGTCAAAAGCATACCATAACGTGTTTCGATATCTCATTCCAACTCTCATCGGCATTGTGGGAGCAAATATGCAAGGCACAACTGAGTGCTTGCTTGAAACATGCACTACAAATATATGATATTTTCTTATAACCACAGCTGTTTATTGTTATGCACATTTAGCTCATCAAAAAAATTCTTCCCGATCTTGGGCTCTTGTAGCAATTATCTCTGGAGCTGTTTCTGCAATCTTTTGGTCTCCATATTTGTTCCACGCTTTGATATTGGTCATATCATTTTGTACATTGTATGAACTTGCGCTTTCAGTATCATTGTTGTGCATCAATATGGGACGTTGTTTATAGAAGCTTGTCACCTCTACAACGAAACCTTGAAGCCATTTTGCATCGACATTTGCAATAGGTTTCAAGCTAATAACACTTCCTTGACGGGACAACAACGAACAGCACAACTAGTTTAGAAGGAATCTTCTCCAAATGTTTCACCTTTCACAATAGCAATGTAGATGCAGTAATTTTGAAAGGTAACAGCGAAATTGCAATAATTATTAGGGTCCGGCTAAGTTACAAACATTGTAATTTACAACTCACACAAAAGTATACGAGGCCCACTATTATGTTATAAGTTTTTGCATTGTGAGCTGTAAGTTACAATGTTTATAACTTACCAAAACTTTAATTATTATTGTCAAATTTTAAATTATTCTTTTTATCCCTCTCACGCATTGTTTTATTGATATTATATCAATTAGGGTGGACAAACTATTCAATTTTTACTGACCAAATTATATTGAAAAAATTTAATTTAGTTCAATTCGATTCGATTTTAAAAATAAAAATTAAATAGTTTAAAAATTTACGAATTTATTGGAATTAAACCGACACCTAATTTAATTAAAAATATATTTTTATTTTAAATATAAACACCTATATTCTAAAATCATTTTTCAAATCTTAATTCATAAGTTCATAACCCGAAATCGCATCACCCCTCTCTCTCTCTCGGCATCATCTCTCTCTCTCCTCGCCTCACGGTCAGCGGCCGCACAACCCCTCAAGCACGCTGACCAACTATGAAAAATTCTGTAATAGGGATTTTTTTTTATGGGCCCAATATTAAAGTCATTACCCTAAAACAGGTCTCAATGATCATTTTTTAAGCCACGCCTAGTGTCGGTACCTTTTCCCAGAAAAATAAATAGAAATCATCATACTTCCACAATTATCCCGAGTGCTCTAACCTGCCACATCATAAAAACTATTATAAGTCTATTTACAAAATTTCACTAAATCATGAATAAACTTGACTGAACGCAGACATCGTGTGATATCTACACCCCATAATTTCTGACCGGATCCAATTCATAAAAAAAATAGGAACACATAGAATTTAAATAAAATTCTTTCAAATTTTTTATGTAAACCAAAAATTGGAATTTTTCAGGTTAAATTACTACTAGATGATGAAGTACAAAAGAAAAATCATCATCATATTCTGACAATAACACAAAATAGAAAACATAAAAATCTCGAAACTTACGTTCTCATTCAAAGCTTTGATTGAAGAGGCGTTCTTCTTACTCATTCTTTATTAAATGATCAAAACACCCTTGACATTTAAGTGTACAAGAGCTGACACTTACGGTGCGTTTACTAAATGAGAATCAGAATAGGCTAAAATCGAAATGGACAGGATGAGAATGAAGAATAGGAATCAGGATAAGTTGTTTACTTGAATTGTAGGAATCGGAATCAGAATGAGCTGGATTATCATTAATATGTTTACTTTGTCTTGGAATCGGAATCGGAATGAGTTAGATTGTTTCAAATTAATAAAAAATCCTTAATTAATTTTTGTCATAATTATTATTAACATTAATATATTAATTTATTATAATACTTTTATCATTAATAACAATATCAACAACAACAAGAAGAATGATGAATGAAGGGACTAAAATTTTACCTTCACACATATTTTTAGTTGGTGGAGAACTTGTAACGCTCTTGGACCTTGATTTCAGTGTGGTGGATACCTGAAAAAGGCACTCTGAAGCCCAAGTTAGTGTTTGTTTAAAGAAAGAAATAAGATGAACAAGAACAATATCATTAATAACAATATTATAATACTTTCATCAATAATAACAATATCAACAACAACAACAACAAGAATGATGAATGAAGGAATTGGAATTTTACCTTCACACATATTTTTAGTTGGTGAAGAACTTGTAACGTTCTTGGACCTTGATTCCAGTGTGGTGGGTATCTGAAGCCCAAGTTAGTGTTTGTTTAAAGAAAGAAATAAGATGAAGAAGAAGAACTTTCTCTCTCTAGAGTAAACAATGATATTTTGGCCAAAAGACCCCCTTCTCATAGAGGTAGCTCATATTTATAAATGATGGGTGACATGTAATTAGGGTTTTAACTTGAACTCTTGTCTTGTCTCCTATCATTATTGTGCATGTAGATGTGAATTGGATAGTAGGAAAACAAATATGTTTATTCCAAACTTATGCATTTCCTTACTCTTATGACTCCGGGCACGGTCTCCTTAGACCAATGGATCTCGAAACTAATCCCTATTCTTGCCATCTTTATAACCTCGAAGAGAATTTTTCCTTGGACATTACCCCTCTGGACTAGCTTGAGACTTATTTCCTCTGGAATATTTTGGGTGTTATTTCCTCCGGAATAATTTGAGCTTTATTTTCCCGTGGAATAATTCATTCTTATTTAGAAGAGTAGACACATAGCATAATGTGGTGCCTTTGGAATATGACACCTACACTACTCCCCATAAGTGTATTTTCTTTAGAAAATACTTTAATTGGGATATGAATTTGTAGTTTTTGTTTCACTGCTCATGTGGCCTTTTTGAAAGAAGTAAATGTGCCTTAGGCTTTTGAATATATTTGGAGAGGAATGTTATCAATGAACTTTTCTCTTAGTTCACTTAGGGGAAAGCAAACTAATTCCCCTAACTAACGTTCCAAGATGAAATGTTAGTTCTTTGAATTTTTCTTCTAAACTGAAGTCCCAGGAGAAGATATTATTGTTCTTTAAATCAACTGAATTGATTCATTTGAATTGAGATTCTTGTAGGGATTACTTATTGTTCTTTAAATCGATATAACCAATTCCACTGAATTTTTTCTTTGAAATGAAGCTCCAAGAAGGAATAGTTTCATCAACTTTTTTTTTTTTCAATTTTTACTGAGCCTTTGTTTGCCTTGTTGGATATTTACCTTTTCTTGGATTAGCTTAGTCTTGTGGCCTTAGAGATATATATATTGGGTGTTGCCTTTCCCATGACTTGGGAAAAGTGACTTATTCTAGAAGAATAATTTTATAAAAAATTTTCTCGCTGGCTTAGGGAAGATTTTCCTAGTCATTGACTTCAGGAGAAGTAAACTATTTTTTGAAGGAACATTGTTTTGGAACTTTTCCTCCTTATCAATGTAAGAAAAAAGTAAATTATTCCAGAAGATTATTGTTAGGAACTTTTCTTTCTTATTGACTTAAGGAAGTTTTTCTTAAGGAAATGTGATCTATTATCAGAGAATATTAGTAGGTAACTTTTCTTTCTTAGCCTAGAAAGGTTTTTTTTTTTTTTCCCTTCTCGTTGGCCTTGGGAATTTTTTTTTAGGTCCTTCTTAGCATAGGAAAAAGTATCAATTCTAAAAGAGTATTATTATAGACTTTTCTTCTTTCCTGGCTTAGGGAAAAATTTTCCTTTTTATTGGCCTCGAGAAAAATAAGTTATTTTGGGAGAGTATTGTTTGAGAATTTTTTCTTGTTATTGTAAGGAAAAGTGATCTATTTTGGAAGAATATTATACTGAAACTTTTCCTTCTTCACCTAGAGAAGTTTTTCTTTTCCCTCTTTATTAGCCTAGGGAGAAGTGAGTTATTTCGAGTTAATATTATTATGGAACTTTTCTTCCTAGTTGGCCTAGGAAAAGTTTTCTCTGTTTCTTGGCCTATGAAAAATGAGTGATTCCGAAAAAATATCATTATGGTGTTTTTTCACCTTGTTGAAACAAAGAAGAATGGCCTTTTCTTAGCTTAGTTCGCTCTTATGACCTTGGTTTTCTCTTAGCTTTTATTTGTCCTTAGCCTTTGTTTTTCCTTAGCCATTGTTTACCTTATTGGACATTTACCTTCTCTTGGCTTTGCTTGTTTTTGTGGCCTTGGCTTCTATTTGACCCAGTTTTTTTTAGCCTTTGTTTTTCCTTAGGCATTGTTTGCCTTTTCTTGGCTTAGCTTGCTCTTATGGCCTTGGCTTTTGTTTGACTCAATTTTTCCTTAGCCCTTGTTGACCTTAGGAATTTCCTTAGCCATTGTTTGCCTTATTCGACATTAACCTTTTCTTGGGTTGACTTGGCTTGCTCTTGTGGCCTTGCTTTTTGTTTGACTTGATTTTTCCTCAGACTTTGTTGACCTTGGGAATTTCTTCCTCCTTAATGGGATATTACTTCATCCTTAAACTAATAACAATTAGGTAGTTGTTTCTAATATTTAAAGGTAACTATTTTCCAAATTAAAGTTCTCATTTGAATTATTTTAGTTGTTCTTGGTTAGCCTAAGGAAGTTTTTTCTCTTTGTCGTTACAGGAAAATTTTTCATAAAAATTCTACTTAAGGAAAAATAAACTATTCTCCAAAGGAATACTATTATTCATCTTTATTAATGTAAGGAATGAGACGACCCGGCCCATTTCCAAAGGCGACCTATCTTGAGCAACTGAATTCAAATATTAAAATTCATCATATTAATGAGAATTCTACCGAAATTTCGGCAGAACCTCCCCTAAACATATAACATTCCCAAACCTGCAATTACAACACAAGCACTCCCAAATCATTTATTATACATCAACCCAATCTCATCTGGTAACATATCCAATAATACAAACATTTCATAGTTCATATATCACATTCCTAGTATAATTCCAAAATATGATAATTATACATTAACCAAAAGAAATAATTAGTTTATAGCCTCAAACAATCTCAATGGCCCAAATGACTCCAACAATGTACAGCTGTTGGGTTAACTGTTGTACCTGTAATCTCCTGGAGGGAAAAAATTATAATAAAATGGAGTGAGTATAAAACACAGTGAGCTCAGTGAGTGGATAGTAGTTATTAAAACATAAAATAATTGCAAAAATAAGTGCATCACTTGTATAATTACTTTTCTCAAACAAATATATTTTCATGTAAAAACTTATTTCATTTCAATCATATTTTGAAAATAAATATATTTTCACACTGCCACAAAATCAAGAAAAACATCTCATCTTGAAATATCATCTCGTGCTGAAATATCAAATACTAAATAATACAAATATACTTAAACAAATACCCAGTAGATAATCTAGTCATATCTGGACCTCAACGGACGGCAATGATATACTATCTGAGTACCATCATGCCCGGAGCTACTGAGATAGAGCGAAAGGACGTATCCATCTCATGCTTATCGAGCATAACTCATACCCGGATCTCAACGGACGTACTTATGATGCTCTATCTGGCGACATCGTGTCCGAACCACCCGGTCTCATATCTCAATATTTGTCCGCATGCATATGCCCTCAAAGGCGAAGCGCCCAAACACACGGACCAAAGGGTATTTGCTTAAAACTTAAAATCATGATCGAAATCATTATATATATACACTTTAAATCATGCTTTAAATCATACTCGAAATTAATATATATATATATATATATATATATATATATATATATATATATATATATATATATATATATATATATATACATTTTAAATCATGCCCAAGATCCATCATATACTCTTTAAATCATGCTCAAAATCAACATATACACACTCTTAAATCACGCTCAAGATCAAATCATATACTCTTAAAATCATGCTCGAAATTCACATAAAAGCACTTTAAATCATGTTCGAAAATCAATCATCTCTTTTACCATTTTAAAATCGATACAGAGCATAAATGAATAAATATAATTTAACACAATATTTATACGCAATAAACATTTATTTCGGAAAATCATTTAATGAAAGCACTTTAAATATTCATTTCATAAACAAGTTTTACTATATAAAAATCAAATAATTTTAATATATTCCACTCACAGTGACAATTTCAGACTCGGCTATCACCCAAGTCAGCAGGTAGATTCTCGTCCGCAGATCCACCTATTTTACAGAAATGATATAATTACTTTCCATAATTATAATTTGAACTAATCTCACAAAAATAACGCTTAAAATAAATATTCGTCCTAACATTACAACTCTCAATTTTTCCCGACTTACCGTATTAATCTCGTATTCGTAATTTACTAATAAAATCTGAAATTATACTACCCTCAATTTCATAATTTATTAATTTACCATCAACATCACAAAATTACCAATTTATCCTCAATTCAGATTACAAAAACATCCTCAAAGCTGGAAATTATGAAATTACCCTCTATACGCGAAATTACCAAAATGCCTCTATGGTCAACATTGACCGAAATTCACTCAACGGCAGTGGGAAGCTAGGGCTAGACACTTCTCATCGAGGTGAGTCCAACGGTGCCGGTGGTGGCCTCCCACGAGCGGTGGAGATGCCGGATCGAGCTCGTGAAGCTGCGGCACTTAGGGTGGTCGATCGGCAGCAAAACGGCCTCCTCGGTCTTGGTGGCTGGTCGGGAATGAAAGATGGTGAGGTGGGGAAACTTTTCCAACCAGTGGCATGGCCAAAGACGGCCGAGGTGGGGGTGGACTGCACTGAGCTCACGAAGCTTCACGTTTGACACCTTACTTGGCCAGTGAAGTGGCCAGAAATGGAAGAAAACGACGGGTCAGTTTCGCGGGTTCGGGTCGGGTCAACATGTTTCTCCTTTCTCTCTCGGTTTAGCACCAAATTTCACCCGATTTTTCCCTTTTATAAATAGTGACAAAATATCACATAAACCCCCTCTTAATTTAATTATTTACAGAAATAAATAAAACAAATGCATATGTTACAAGGAAAAAGTAAATTATCCTTGAATAATGTTATTAGGGAACTTTTCCTCCTTATTAGCCTAGGGAAAGTTTTTCCTCTTTGTTGGCCTATAGAGAAGTAGACTATTTTTAAAAGGAATATTGTTATGAAACTTTTTCTCCTCTGGTCTAAGCAAGTTTTTCCTCTTTGTTGGGCTATAGAAATGTGAATTATTTTTTGAAGAAATATTGTTATAAAACTTTTCCTCTACATCGATCTGAGGAAGTTTTTTCCCTACTCTTTAACATAAGAAAAGTGACCTATTCTAGAGAAATATTATTACACAACTTTTTTCTTTGTCTTAGCTAAGGAATTTTTTCTTCTTTATTGGTATATAAAAATTTTTTCTCCTCCTTAACATAAGAAAAGTGACATATTCCGAAGGAATATTATCACAAAAATTTATCTCCTTATTGGCCTAGGCACTTTTTTTTCTTTTTAATTGGCGTAGAAAATTTTTTTCCTACTCTTTAACATAAGGAAAATTGACATATTTAAAAGAAATATTATTACATAACTCTTTTCTCTTAGCTGGCCTGGGTAGGGAAATTTTTATTCTTTATTGGCTTAGGAAAATTTTTTTCTCCTCCTTGACATAAGAAAAGTAACCTATTCTAGAGGAATATTATCACAAAAATTTGTCTCCTTACTAGCCTAGAGATTTTTTTTTTTTTTGATTGGGGAAAGAAAATTTTTTTCCTTCTCCTTAACATAAGAAAAATGACCTATTCTGGAGGAACATTATCACAAAGATTTGTCTCCTTATTAACCTAGGGAATTTTTTTCTTTTTAATTGGCCTAGGAAAATTTTTCTCTCTTCCTTGACATAAGAAATGCAACCTATTCTGGAGGAATATTATCACATAGATTTGTCTCCTTACTGGCCTAGTGAATTCTTTTTCCTTTTAATTGGCCTAGGAAAATTTTTTCCTCCTCGTTGACATAAGAAAAGTAACCTATTCTGGAGAAATATTATCACGAAAATTTGTTTCCTTATTGGCTTAGGGATTTTTTTTTTCTTTTAAATGGCCTAGGAAATTTTTTTCCTCCTCCTTGACATAAGAAAAATAAACTATTATGAAGGAACATTATCATAGAGATTTGTCTCCCTACTGGCCTAGGGAATTTTTTTCCCTTTTAATTGGCCTAGGAAAATTTTTTCCTACTCTTTAATATAAGGAAAATTGACCTATTTTAGATGGATATTATTTCATAACTCTTTTCTCCTAGCTGGCCTGGCTAAGGAAATTTTTATTCTTTATTGACCTAAGAAAATTTTTCCTCCTGCTTAACATAAGAAAAGTAACCTATTACGGCCTAGGAAATTTTTTTTCCTTTTAATTGGCCTAGGAAATTTTTTTCCTCCTCTTTGACATAAGAAAAGTAACTTATTCTGAAGGAATATTATCATGGAAATTTGTCTCCTTATCGGCCTAGGGAATTTTTTTCCATTTAATTGGCTTAGGAAAAATTTTCCCTTTTCCTTAACATAAGAAAAGTAACCTATTCTAGAAGAATATTATCACAGAAATTTGTCTCCTTACTGACCTAGGGAGTTTTTTTTTTTCCTTTTAATTGGCCTAGGAAAATTTTCCCTTCTCCTTAACATAAGGAAAGTTATTTCGGAGGAATATTATTACATCATTTCTTTTACTAGCCTAGGGAAGTTTTCCCCTTTTTATTGGCCTAGGAAAATTTTTTCTTGAGTTTCTTTAGGATCTTTTGAATTCCCTTTTGTAGGCATTCTTGAAACCTCTATTCCTCATCAATATTAGTTTCCTTTGTGCTTTTCTAAGTTTGTTCTGAATGGCATCTGACCTTTTTTTTTAGTAGGCCAATTTGCATCTTCGTTCCTTTTTTTTGTTTTTCCAGAGTTGTTCCTTATCACTATCATTTCTCTCTCATTCTTTTGATTGCTCAGGAAGAGTTGTGCTAAAGCACTTATGAGCTCTTTTGGAATTATTATAGGAGAATTGATCTAGAAGCATTTAGATTAGTCCAGATTTGATTCAAATGGACCTTAGCTTTTTCTCTAAGGACCAATCACTGTGGCATCATCTACTAATGGAAGCCACCTGAAAATTTTTTTTAAAATCTCCTTAGGATTTTTTTTTTTTTAATTTCTTTCGTAGTCATTCTTGGAACCTCCGTTCCTCATAACTATTAATTCCCTATACGCCTTTTTGAGTTTGTTACGTGTAGGTTCCAACCCTCTTTTTAGTCTTTCCATATTTTAATTTTTCCAGGACTGTTCCTCATTATTACTATTTTTCCCTCTTATTTTCATTGCTCATAAAGAGTTGTGCTCCAAGCACTTACAAGCTCTTTTAGAATTATATGAAAGTATGATCTAGACTTTAAAAGCTTTTGCTTGATCTCTTTTATTGTTATGGGGATGGGAGAAACAAGAATATAGTTAACAGAATAGATAAATAAATAAAATATGGGGAGTTTCCACTTCCTCCTAGAATCAGCATCTAACATTATGAAATTTGTAGATAACTAAAAAGTAAATGTGGAAATGTAAATGTTAAATGCATAAAGATAATTGTTAGTTGCATAATATGTAAGGATAGTTAAATTAGTTCACGTAAGTGTAATACCTTTTTGTTTATTCCCTATCAGAAGGTGAATATTTAGGTTTTTTGTAGCTTCACTGGTGGGCAAGTCAAGTAAAGTTATGAGTGATGTAAAAAATTAAAAAATAAAGTTTGTTAGTATTTTAAAAATAGAATCATGCTGTTATATTAGGACATAGAGTTATGTAAGTCCACGTCAGTTTAATATCTTTCATTCACTCCTTCTGATAAGATGAATGCTTAGGTTTCTCTTAACCTCAACTCGTGGAAAAAGTAACGAAGTACCTCAGAATAAATAAAGTGGTAGGAATATAAATAATTCAGCATGACAAATAAAGTGGTAGGAATATAAATAATTCAGCATAGTTGTCAGAAATTAGCATAATTAAAAAAAATGAATATAAAATATAGTAAAGCATAAATGAGTTTTGGGTTTAGTTTTAGAGATTATTTTGACCATTATTGACCATCTTAACTTGCTGCCATTTGGTCAAAGTTTTGTGTTGACTAAATGGGTTTTTATTACTTTCTTTATTCTTTATTTCTAACAACTCAGTTATAGGAGGGGCCTTCATTTTTTAGCTTAGATTCTTGGCTTTTTTACCTTGTTAAGCTGTTTGAGATTCTTGACTTTTTTGTCACAGAGGTAGCTCATATTTATAGATGATGGGTCACATGTAAGTAGGGTTTTAACTTGAACTCTTGTGTTAATGACACGTGTTTCTCATCATTATTGTGCATATAGATGTGAATTGGATAATAGGGAAACAAACATGTTTATTCCAGACTTATGTATTTCCTTACTCTTATGAGTCCAGACATGGTTTCTTTAGAACAATGAATCTCAGAATTAATATTTATTCCTACTATCTTTATAAGCACCAAGAGAATTTTTTCTTAGATGTTACCCCTTCGAAATAGCTTGAAAGTTATTTCATTTGAAATATTTTGACTGTTATTTCCTCTGGAATAGCTTGAGCATTATTTCCCTCCAGAATAATACGTTTTTATTTAGAAAAGTAGACACGCATCATATTGTGATGCCTTTGGAATATGGCTTCTACAATTATGATAACAATAACAATAATAATAATGAATAAATCATAATAATATTAATATTAATAATATTGATATTAATGATAGTAATAATAAATTAAAATAATAAAATTAATAAACTTTGATGATGATAATGATAATAATAATAATAATGAAATTAATGATAATGAGTTAGATTATAACATATTACCGAAAATTACTTAATAAATTATTATCATAATTATTATTTTATATTTTAATTATAGTGATTATTTAAACAAAAATTATTATTATTATTATTATTATAGTTAATAATATATTAATATATAAATTAATAATTATTATTATAATATTTTATTTATTAATTAAAATATATTAATTAACGATAATAATTATTATATTACATTAATTAATTATAATAATATATTAATTAATTAATTATAATTAAGAACAAAATGAGAATTTTTAATTTTATAGAAGGGCAAAATTATCAATCTATAGAACGAGAGATTGATTCAGCAAAACCCTAAAGAACCAATCTTCCATTTCTTATTCTCAAATTTGGATGGATCTCATAATTTATAATTTTAAGAATAATATTGTATATTCTAAATTTTTTATTTTAAATAACTATTTTAAACGACGTGACATTCATCAATTAATTGATAAAATAATATAGTTAATTTACTTTAATTTTACTAACTAATTGATAAATATTATATTATTTAAGATAATTATTTAAAATAAAAAATTTAAGATATATAATATTATTATAATTTTAATTTTATCCCTATTTTATTTCGTAAATAAACATTATCAATAATTTTCGCTTCATATTCCGATGTATCGTAGGTCATTGTACGGGGCTACGAACCTATTTGAGACGAATACAAAACTAATGTCCTTGTCTTAGAAATCATGTTATTTGACTCAGAAGTAAATGTTGATTTTCATCTTCCTCCCGTTTCCGCGGAAAATTTATTTTCAGTGCAGTGGAATTGAATTAATCTGAAGTAAAAAAAAATGGTTGGTATGGGGAAATTATACTTGAAACGTTGTCGTTTTCTCGTACAATTGCTGTGATTTATTTATTTATTTTGTGTTTTTTTTCCTGGGCTTTAGGGTCAGAGAGAGAGGATAGGGTCTCCTTGGAACTCTCTGAAGAAATTCTTCAGAGCATGGAAGTGGGCATGTCTTTTAGAGATTATGTAATAAGTTTCTGTTTGGGCAACATACTTGATTTGCGTTTTAAGTGTATCTGTTTGTTAATTCAGTGTCGTTTTGTTTTGGTTTGTGTTTCAACAGAATGGGAGAATTAGTTCCATGGATTTTCATAAATCGTCCAGTTATTTGGTGACTGCTAGTGATGATGAATCTATACGCCTGTATGATGTCACTGCTGCCACATAAGTTGATCACCTCTTTCTTGGAATTTTATGTTATCTTTGGTAGTACTTTTAACTAAGAAAGGGCTCTTGAATGAGTATAAATTTTGCAATGGTTGTTTGCAATTGCAGATATAATAAAGTGTCTTTTGAAATCAAATGAACCGTTGAAGTGGTTTTCTGGGAAATTGCTTGATATCTGCTTTCGTAGATTGAACTTTCTGGGTAAGGAAATCACTTGTAGTGCTGTTTGAAGAAGTGCTTCATATATGTTTCAAAGTGATTTTACTCAAGGGTACTTTCTGTTAAAGCACTGCTGAACGTATGCTCTATGTGTTTGATGAGCTCATGAAAGTTGCTTTTGGTGTACAGAGTGGCAAAGAGGTATGGTAAGCAAAATTCCTTGATTCTCATGCCTTTTGAATGCTTAGAATTCAAAGGGATGTTAAGTCCCCTACATGGACCCAGTCATAGTATTCATTGTCTTCTAGGCAAACCAACCATGCTTTTGATTCTACATTTGAGCATGTACCTTAAGCAGCAGTTTGCATAATGAGTTCTATATCCAAATACTATATTCTTTTGATGTTGGTATTGTTATCATATAAACATTGTTTGGTTTTGTTTATTTTTCTTGTCAAGGTTGCAAGTTGGATGAGTTTTGATACAGAGCCTTCTTTCATAAAGCGGTCCCCTTGAAGTCTCATGTTTGTTATGGGGTCATCTGAGCTATCATTTTGGATTCCTGATCTGTCTAAACTGGGAGCTTACGTTTGAAGGCTGTAAAGTTTCTAACATTCAACACCCTTATAATTTCTTGAGTATCTGAATATTGATGTCTATCTATTGCCGGGAAGGGAACTTGTTTGTATCATAAGATACACTGATTATATAAGGAGCTGCTCACAGTCGCAGTATGTATACGCATCTAACTTACCTGTTAGTAACCTTTTCCAACAAGTTCTGAAGAAACAACAGTAGATCTGGTATCAATATGTTCTTCAGAAGAGCATGTCTTCTTACATGTATAGCTATGGGTGCATGAATTGAGCTACTGAGATGTTACACTCAATTGAAGCACTTCCTAACCGACCTGGCAAAGGTTCCTTGCAGTTTGCCCTCTTCTTAGTTCTTTGGCAGGCAACAATGTGAGCAATTACCCGGACTATGAGGCCTCGTGTGGCAGCATGGGCACTGCCTAGGCAGTTTTTTAAAAAAACTAGGAACTTTATTTGTCATTGGCATTTGTAACATGATTAGTTATTAACTGGATTACGTTGTATATATTAACATGATATACCTAATCAGACGAATAACAGGTTACAATCCAAGTTTTGTTGATCATGAAAGGTATGAGCATGATAGTTCATTTAGGTCATTAGGTCAGCCAAATGGAAGACCAATGGATTTGGGGAATTTGTCTACAATGCAAACTGAGGTGATAATGCCTGTTCATGGTTTTATCCTTGCCATGTATTTTTATCCCGTAATTGTGAATTTGATGCCACAAAACTTTGTATTGTAATTTCTTGGAATTCTGACCGTATACTGTTCTCCTTTTTCTATGTCTCTTTTAATGATGGGATGACTATCTTTTAGTGTAGTAAAGGTTGGAATCATATGTTATACCTAAAATAAATTTGTCACACTAGATTGATATATTGATTCTCTAATCAACTGAGAGTATCTTCTAGTTCAGCTATTTCGTTTTCCGGTATAAAGGAGAAATGTTCTTTGATCTTGCCTCATATGTTAAACTGCCACCAATATGATATACTGTACATATATCTAGCAGTGAGGTGAAGATAAATTTGAGTTACATCCATGTTTAAGATTAAGTTCTTGCTGTTGCTCATAGCTGAATGCTGTGGTTTAAATGACTGTCTTTGGTTTTGGTTCTTGCACATCACCTTTTAGAGGGCTCTTGATTGTTTCGTCGAGTTAGCTTCATAAGCTGTTTTGGATTTGATGATAAGTTTTCAAATACAAAAGAAATGAATCCTTATAACATTAGATGCCTTGATTCAGGAAAATGGGCATATCAAAGCATGGCCCCTTTTCAAACTCCTTCAGTGGGCTGGCAAGGTGTTCCTGGAATTCCAACCACACCTGTTGTAACTTGTAAAGATAGTTATTAGACTTGATGTTCTTGTGGATAAATATCCAAATGAATGTTTAAACTTTGCTTTTCAATTTAAAAGTTAGTTTTATATATTCATGTATTTAATTTCCTTATAGTAATAGTTTCTAACTTAAACGCATAGCAGCTTAAACACATAGCAGTTTAATTTTGTTGGCCTGATTTTGGGACCGCGTGGGAGCTCCCTCGAAAGAGTTGATGCCATGGCAGAATGTAGGGTGCTCGTTAGAGGCCAGGGTTCAGTCAAGGATTCTATAAAGGTATGATCTATCATAATATGGTGAAGCTATGCGTTTTGGAATAAGTTGCAGATTCAATTTACTCAAGCTAAACTGGACTTGAACTCTTAAAGCATGAGAATATGAAATTATAATAGCTAAAGCTGCTTCTTGCTTATGAATATTATACGTTTGATGTTTCAGATTTGAGTTATTTTACTTGCAGCTGAATTGTAGGATTTATAGATTAAGTAAATTAGTTCCTCTTATTTTTACTAAGGTCCTTTCTATTTGAACCTTGCTAAAGGAGGACCATGTTAACTTGTAGGACAGCATGAGCTCTTGTCCAATTTTATCTGGTGCCGATGTGCATCTCCGATAAAAAAATTGTATTTCAAATTTTTTTGTTTTGTTTGTTTGATTAGCACCCTAATTATCCTGGCTTTATGTAACAGTTCGTTGGATGCTTTAATTTTTAGTTAGGCTGATTTTGCGTCATGGTATGACTAGATTTGCTTACGATCATGCATGATGTAGTTCTATGATATTTAATGGAGGATCGTGACATTTTGCGGATTGATTTAACTGGAGAAAGATGTACTAAGCATGAAATTACACATAAATTATGTTGCTTCTGAATAATGACTTCCAGTATTTATAGCCTTTTTTCTTTCTCATAATTGTTTTCACGGAAACAGCTGATATGATTGTGGTGCTTTTCCATCGTTGTGGTAGGCATAGATATATGTTTTTAGTAGTTTTGTTTTTCATTGATGGCAACTGTACTGGAAATATTGTTACCAGTAAAGTGGAATTCAAGACTCATTTCATGTTCTACAGATGGGAAAGTGCATCTTGCAGTTGCAGACTATTTCTTTATATTTCCTAATGTTGGATGTTGCTTGGTGTTATTATACCATCTCGTTTTCTCTTGATAATTCTATACGTTTTGGTTCCTTGGGAGAAAAACTTAAAGATAAATCTGGATATGAGAATCTTGATGAGCCACTGCACGTGTTTGTGGAGGCTGAATTGCCAGAGGATATAATAAATTCCTACTTGGATCATGCTGTAGCAATACTAGAGAACCTTTTGAAGCCCGTGGTATGAACAGAAAAACTATTGTATTTTTATCTGAACTTTGTCGATGTTCTTTCCTTTAGCATCTCTCCTAATTCCCACTTGTTCAAACTCATCTGCAGGAATTAGCTATGCTGAATGGTACTTTAAGAGAAGAAAGCCCAGGCATGAGTCCGAGTATGAGTCCTAGTATGTCACCCTTGAACACTGCTGGAATGAAACGTGCCAAGACCGGAAGATATTCAGTTATACATAGAAATGATGAAATGAACCATTTTTGAATCACTGGGTCACTGCAGCTGATGGATTGCTGACCTGACAAACTTCATTGGTTTTGTTCTTCAGAACCTTGGGGAGAGACTTGATTCGAATAAACAGTTGGTTGAAATCCTGAGTTAGGTTCGCTCTGAACCATTGGCATCTCAAGACGGGTATCTGCTTCCAATGTTTGTATTCTATATAGCAAACATCTTTGTCAATGATCGTGATTATTTGGTGTAATTAATAATTGCATTGTAATTTCAGTTTATTTACCATATTCTCTTCTTGTTTGTAGACTCAGTGAATCAGCCCTTGTACTTTTGTTGCACCATTCTATTATTTTGTTATCATTGTAAGCTGCCTCAAGAATATGATCCATCCAATCTTATGTTAATAAATTTTACATATGATTATTCAGAGGATTCCTACATGTGTATTGGCATAAGAAGCCGATTTTGGAGTCACTCTTCTGACATACCCTTTATATCAGATTGAAAAGTATTTAGGTAGGAAGAGCGTAAGATTCACGTGCTATAGGCTCATCATTAGACATTTTCACAGCCGCGCATGCATATGTTTTGATTGGGACTGTCCCCAGTAAGTTTTTCTCCCGGGTCTCTTTAGAAGTCACTGTCAAGCCTTACTGCGATGACAAGACGGCACTAGGAACATCCCAATCTTGCTTACGAAACCACAAGGAAATAAATGTTTATTAAAAATCTGCCACGAATAATCTGCTTCATTCTGAAGCACAAATAAGGCAAAAATGCCATCATGTACCTCATCGTACATTCCAAACAATATGGCCTGAAAAGATCGGGGCGGATGCCTTGTTTATATAAAAGATAGTTATAGTATAAAATATTCAATAAATATTAATTATTGTGGTTTAAAAATTAAATTATTTTAATTAATTGTGTGAATGATGAAAAGTTTATAATATTTTTTTAGTTAAAATTGTTAATTAAAAATTATGTTTATTATAAATTATTAATTTTTATTTTATATTTATAATTTTTTTTTAAATTTTTAAGTTACACTACTTCAATACAAAACATGGCTTAAGATTACCCAATTGCTCATAAACTAAAACAATAATTAATGAGTGAATGAAAAAATAAATTATAATTATTTATCTATTTCAAATCCATTATCAACTGTGAACTGCAAAAAAGAAGGAAAAAAGAGCGAATCTCTCTTGTTGTTTGACAAAACTATTCGAAACCCCCTAGTATTTTAGACACATCTCAACCCCTTTGAGTATTAACCCTTTATTTTTTTTTACTAATCTTGCCATTTTAGCTTTAGTGATTGTTTGATGTTGAGAACATGAATACTTATTATTTAATTAATTGAATAAATTTTTTAAATCATAATTACTTGAAAGTCTATGGAAAAAAATAAGGGGTATATAATAAATTTTCAATTAATTCTTAATAAGAAATGAAAACAGTTAAAATATATTTTTTTCAATTAATTCTTAGTCAATACAACAAGTTAAGTTAGGGACCCATTTGAGACGAATACAGAAGTGTCCTTATTGGAAAAATCTTGCTGTTTGATAAATGTGTTGTCACATTTTGACTGGGGGACGCCACTTAAATTTCCACGGGGGCCTTTTACATTCAGCTACAGTTAACTTGATGGGTACGCCTTCAGTGCTTCATTTATTTTCAACACTCTTTTCAGCAATCGTCACAGTGCCATAGAGTGTGAAGACGCTATGTAAAAGTAATTAAACTTCCCGGGGCCAATGTTTGCTCAGTGGAAAGGAATCCTTGAGTCAAATTCATTTTTAAACATTCTTTTGACTGGAGCACAAAAGAAAAAGCTAAATCTATTCTTGTTTGTTTTGCGAACTTCTTAGTTTCTACGAAATCCTCCCTCTCCCCACTCCCCAGCCAATTTCACTTGAGCATATATATATAAATACCCAAGCCATGAGATAATCTTCCTAAGCAGAGGTAATTGAGATAATTTTTTTCTTTTCCCTCCCAAGTTTCAAGCTGAGTTTACATTTTAGTTTTAGTTTTAGTTTTTTGTCCAAATCGATCAGCTTTACAGTTCCCTACCTTATTTGCCGAGAAAGAGAAAACTCAATCCATGGTTTGCTGAGATATATGTGCAAATGCAAAGCTGCCAGTGCATTCTTCAACGTCCAAATCTAAACCCTTCTGTGTATGGTTATTTTCTTTACCACTGACTCAAAGTTTGTGTATTATATTTGAGTATACATGCAGCCCACTTCAAATTGTTTTTGTTCTCCTAATTTAATTTTCGTGAAAAAAAAATTGGTTAAGTACCTGCTGAAAATTTGTTAAGCCTCCTACAAAAGAGGTTTGTTTTCTGTTTTCTGTTTTCTGTTTTCTTTGTTTCTCTTGTCCCAGCACAATAAATATAGAGTAAAATTTTAATTTGTCCTCACTTAAAATGATAATCTTTAATTTATTTGAATTTATCAAATACCATTAAGAAGTTAAAAATTTTTCATCAAAGTGCCTCCATTTATTCTAATCTTTTGACTCATAAATAGAAGAAAATTGATGTTTTCAAAATTTCAAAGGGCTAAATTGAAGATTTTCGTTATAGAAACATGTAACTTTGAAAATCAGTTTATGTAGGGTCTCAAGAATTAAAATTTTTAAAGCAAAAGATAAACTTTATGAAGAAATTTGATTGTTTGATTGAGTGGGATCGGATTTCCTGCTTTACAAGTTTATTAGATTATTATTAAGACTAGATTATTATGGATGATGATAGAGGGATATTTTGATTCCCATAACAAAATATTTTTACATTTTTTTCGAACTTTTTAAAAATTTTATTATCCACAAAGATCAATTGGAATTTGAAATTAGTCTCATAATTTTTTGATAACTTTACACTTAAAAATTCAAATAAAGGTAAAATTATCTTTTAACGTCAAAAATCTTAAAATTAACGGCAACAACAATATTTAACAGAAAGAGTGAGTCATGATAGTTGTTCAAATAATAGTGTGCCCAGAAAAATTTTGATGAAACATTTGGTGCAGATGAAAAGGAATCCCTCAAATTTTTTGCGAAGAATTGCATCGGTTGAAAGGAAATAATTGACAGATAATTTGAGAGGAAATTAACACAAGATTTTTTAATTTTAATTTTTTCAAAGAAAATGGGATATATAGAAAATGATTAATCATTTTAATGATTTTGCAGTGGGCAAAATTTCTTCTTCTCGATGTCATATCCCAACATTTTTGGGTATCTGATACCGGCTCTTATCGGCATTATGGGTGCAAATGCGCAAGGCAAAACTGAGCCCTTACTTGAAACACACTCAATAAATATATGGTCTTTTCTCATTGCCACAGCTATATATTGTTATGCACATTCAGCTGATCTCAAGTCTCGACTTCATCGAGAAAATTCTTCTCAATTATGGGGTCTTGTTGCTGTTGTCTCAGGATCTAATTCTGCAATCTCTTTAGTCTCCACATTTATTCCACGTTCTACTATTGGCCAAATCACTTTGTACACTGCGTGGATTGGCAGTGCAATTATTGTTGTTGTGTGTCAATATGGCACGTTGTTTTCAGAAGCTTGTTGTCAGCTCTATAACAAAACCATGAAGCCATTTTGCAGTGACATTTGCAACAGGTTTCAAGCTAATAACACTTCCTCGACGGGGCAGCTGCGACCAACACTACCAGTCTAGAAGGAATTTTCTCCAAATTAAATGTTTCGCCTTGCAAAATAGCAAGCAATCATCACATGTACACGTAGTAATTTTAAAAAAGTAACGGAGAAAATTCCACTAAAAAAATTAGTGTTCACAGTCTTTTATGTTTGAAATATAAATAATTACTGTGATAATAGTCAAACTCATAGCAGAGCACTTGGTGTATTTTCTTGTTGAAATAGATAATTGACGTCAGCTGAAAAAGCAACGCAGTAGATCGCTTGGGACACAAGAGAACTTCACATATTTATTGTATGTGCTTTGAATGAGGGCTCTGTTTAATTTGCCCGATATCATAGACTTAGAGGTTTAGCTAAATTAACAGCAGACTTGAAACACTTGTCTAAAACCCCTTCGAAAAGCTTTTTATTACAAGGTTAGTCACTTTAAAAACTTGACTCCGATATACAACAAAATTAGAAATTCCAATTTTCAAGCGCTTATAAATAGTCCTCCATTTTTTTTTTTCGGTTATTTGAATGATTTGAAGGGAGTAGAGTTATCTAAGGTGAAAATCCTTGGGTGCTCTTAGAGCATTGTTGTTTTTTCATTCTTTTTTTTTTTTTTATCATGTGTGTGTTTCAATTAATTATGATTATGTGCATACATACATGACAAATAATGAATAAATAAAGAGTAATATTTCAAGAGCACCGAAAACCTTTTCTTATGTAAAGATAATGGTGGTGGAAACGTGTGTGAAAGAGCTTTCAAGTGATCACATGGCAATAGGGTTAACAAAAAGGCCTACGCCGAGCAAGCTTTGGTCTAGTCCTCTATAAGAATGCCTGGACAAGAGGTTTAAGTAAAAAAAAAAAAGGCATTGGTCAGACTTAATTCTCTATTTTTTAAAAAATAAATTTTATAAATTAGAATAATAAATTAAAATTTAAAAGTAAAAAAAAATCAAATCACTAATTCATAAATTAATAATAATTTAAAAAACTTAAAATTATAATTATAAACTCTCTCTTATGCGTTAATTAATTAAAAATGTGCAAAGGTACCAAATTAGAAAATTTAGTATTAAAAAATAATTTTCTAACCTTTTATTTTATTTTTAAGATATAATTTTTTTAATTTATTATTATTATAATAACTTGTTGATTATTAACTCATTTTAAGTTTGTAACAATTAAAAAAATTTAAAAAAAAAATAAGTGAAAGCCTAACCAGGCCGAGCTCGTCTTTATGTTTCCTGTAAAATAGACTTGGGCTTGAGTTTGGAAAAGACCAGCCCAAGCTCATGTTTTGCCATCCTCACTCAACATCCTTTGATAACATAAAATTCCTTTTGAGGGGAGAGGTATGTCTATGTAATTTTATAGCATGCCCTCCACTAAAAAATAAAAGGCTAAACGTATGGTAGCGGCAAGTGAAATGGGGGAGGTCTATGCAATTATGTTAAATATGGTATGGCATATAAAAGTAATTTTCGCTTAGACCATCGATAACTTTAAATAATTTGTCATTTCAATGAGATAAAAAATTTTCACTATTGAAGTTCTCTCGACTAAAACACAATTGGATAATTAGTGTTTAATAAATAAAAAAAAATTATCGCTCCATTAAATTGTCATAACTCAAAAACTGCATTATTTGTTTAAACACAATATTTTGGGACTCCAAATACACAAAAAAGATAATAAAAATTTTCAAAAATCAAAGAAAGAAGTAAAAAGTAATAAAAATCGATATTAAAAGTATTCTATTATTTTTCTTCTTCTCATGAGTCATCACTTTTTTCAAAAAAAAATCCAAAAATAAAGTAAAAAGAGAAAAAAATATTTAATGCACTTATTTCTACTTAAATGGTATATAATTAAGGGAAAATGGTAGTAAGCCCCCCAACTTTTGAGATAAATGACATAAACTCCCTACTTTTTAAACAAGATATTTAACCTTTTAATTATGTTAATTTTTAGAATAGTAGCAGTCATGGTATTATAGAATAAGATAACTTTAAAAATTTTACACGTTATTTTTATAAATACAAATTATTTTTTAAAATAAACAATATTACTATTTTCTTAATTAAAATTAACAAGATTTAAGGGGTTATATAAGTTTCAAATAAGAAGTTTAATTAAATAATATGCATGTCTTATATACGTTTTTTGCTCCTTTACCCTCTGTTTTGAATGAGAATGAACTTGAGACACATAAGGACAATATGGCGTATCTCTTGTTTATTTCTTTCTCAATAACCCCATTTATAACCCTATTTCTTTGATTTTTTTGTTTTATAATCTTTTATCACGCTACATTTATTGAGGTGTACCTTTAAAATTTAACAATAGGGTTATATACCCCACTTTTTTTTTTTTTTTTCAAATTCTGATAATCAACCTAGCCCACCCTTTTATTTGAGATATTAGTCAATTAGATGGTCAAACTCCACCAAAGTGGTTAACTAACTTGATTGGTTCAAGTGAGCTTCAAAACTTTGGTCCTGCAACCTTCAGGATTTAACACCCATGTTAATTAACTATGTGACATGTCCATCATTATTCCTAATAATTCGCTCCGTTGTGGCATGAAGGTGAATCTCCTTCATTCGCAGCAGAGAGATTAATTAATTAAGGGTATATTTAAGATTAAGGTACTGTAACTTAAAAATTATAATTATTATAAAAAAAAATTATAATTATAAAATATAATTTAATAATATATAGTAAATATAATTATTACATAATAATTTTAATAAAATTATTAAATATATAATAAAATTTTCATCGTACAAATAAAAAATTATATTAAGATAATTTCTAAAGTTCAATAATTAGTGTTTAACAAATACTTTAATACTGTATCTTAAAAATTACACACGCCAATCTCAATCTCAAACACACGATCAACAAAGTCTATTGAAATTGCGTTTGTGTATGTGCTGTGGCTCTCTCTCCTACACCTAGGCATTTTTGTGCCTCAGTTTGAGGTGAAGAAATGGTCCATCAAGGCCATTAGTAAGGAGTCAGCAATACCAGTACCGCCTTTTATTCAATAAGTGCAGTGTTTATCAGGCACACAGGATCAAAAATCTTCTTATAATTAATATAATAATACAGAGTTTGTCCCATCCATAAGGTTTGAGACTTTTTGAAGCCGCTGAAAAAATAGTATATACAAAACAATTACATGTTGTTTGTGTAATTGAAAAAGGAAAATTTTATTTGCTATTCGTGTGATCGAAAAATGGAAGGGCCGTTTCTATAAATTTTCCATCAACGTTGGTCGTGAAACGAGGCCGTTGACGTATTCGTGGTAGCTTTGGCGGTCTGCCCACCACTCGCAACTTTAATCCAGCTGTCAGATTATAATTTATTTATAAAAATAAATTAGAATCTAGGAATATGAAGCTTCGTGGACATTGCGTAATCCCCGTGACTTCTCCGTTAAATCTAACAGAGGCATTTAGGGTGATAACAGCCGTCAATTTTGCGTGAAAATTTTGGTTAAGCCGCTGTGAAAGATATTTGTTTTCTGTTTTCTTTCTTTCTCTTTTTGTTTTTTTTAAACAAGAGACTAATGTTCGAAATTACAACTCATATATTATGAGATTATAACTGATATTTATAAAATTATAACTGATATTTACAAATCAGACTATTACTAGGACTAGGCACTGTCCAGATTTTAAGCCCTCACTAATATTCGAGGGAGTAGAATTACAACTCATATATTATGAGATTACAACTGATATTTACAAATCAGACTATTACTAGGACTAGGCACTGTCCAAATTTTAAGCTCTCACTAATATTCGAGGGATGTCTACTCCTCGTACATGGGTAAGAAAACAAACTAATTGTGGGGACTCGAATTGCTGCCCTCTAAATTGGAGGGCAGCAACCCTCACCACCAGGCCAAAGGCCTAGCGGCGTTTTCTTTTTTTCTCTTACTAAAACAATATATGTATAATACAAGATACCGTTTATCTTTTTTCACATTAAAAATTGAGTCAAACTGAACAAGATTATTAGAAATTTCTTAATGTCAAGCATTTACTTAAATTAAGCTTAGTAGAGTTATAAATTATTGTTTATGTTTATACCACCAATTGCAAAATATAAATGGCTTCCATAATTTTTTTTTTTTTGGCAACGGATCTCAAATCCTAACAATTAAGTATAATATATATTATCTACATATAAAGTAAATATTTTTCCAATAAAGCATTAAGAATTAGTTTTAAGGTCATACATTTATTCAATTTATTAAAAAGAAAATATGTATCTTATAATATTTTATTATTATATTTAGCCCCTTTGACCAACCTTTATTTAGGGTCTCATAAATTAGAATTTTTTAAAAAGCAAGATAAAGGTAGAGAGGATTTTTGGATTCATCCATCATTTAATCGACATGTATAAGACTAAGGATCTATTTAAGATTATTTTTGGGAGACTCAAAAGTATTTTTAAAAAGTTAAAAAATAATTTGGGTGTTTGTTAATTTTTTTATAAATAAATTTTGACAAAATCATCTCATCCTACATCAAATTTTGAAAATAAGAAAAATAATAACTTTTCAAAATCTTATTTTAAGAATCACTTTTAAATTTAATATCATTCCTTTTATATATATATATATATATATAATTATTCAGATTTATTATGAAATAAAATAAGCGGAGCCTAGGGCTGCTCTTTCCCTCTCAATCTGAACCAGCTGAAGTCAATTTCGTCGCCCCTTACCTTACCTTAAGTCGAGGCCAAAACAAGAGTTCCAGAGATTGTTATAATTATCAATTATATTGTGATAATAAAATAAAAAATAAAAACTAATAACATAAATATATTTATTTTAATTATCAATTATTATATGTACATAATAAAAAATATTTTATATATTTTTTTATAAATGTTTAAATAAAATAAAATTTTATTCAATATTTTACCCAATTTACTCATTTACAGTCTTATAATAGTTTAATATTAAGATTTATCAAATACGTATAATTATTTTTAAAATTCGCAATATTTTTCCAATTTAGTCATTTATAGTCTTACGGTAGTTAAATATTAAGATTTATCAAATACATATAATTATTTTTAAAACTCACAATATTTTTTAAAATAAATTTTACCAAATATTTATCTGATTCTATTCACAGTTAGTTATTTCTATAAAATAGTTAATAATAATTATTTTAAAAGATAAAGCATTACTATCTTGACCATAAATAATCCCAAATCAAAATATTTTTTTATTTTTTTAACATTTGAGAAAACTAGCCTGTACCCCAAAAGTTGAGGGTTGGAAATTTGAGTTAGGTAGCTGGAAATAATTTTTTATTATTTCTTTTTTTTTATCCAGAAGGTCAATTGGTTTTGTGATATTAACAATTAAAGATTCAAATGAGGGGCAAAATTATCTTTTAGTCAACTAATTATGAAAAATGTTAAGGGTATTACTATTTGAACCTACCAAATTTCTCTTTGTACCCATTTTAAAAAATAAATTCATTATTAAAATTTTAAAATTTGAAGATATAAAAAAAGTTATGCACTAATCTCTTTTTATCTCTACCTTACAATTACATATTCTCTCTCTATTCTCATATTTTATAAACTAAAAACTCAATTTCACTCTCTTTTAAATTATTTTTTTTTGGGACTTCCGTAATAGATCACGATCTCCATTTCATGCTTTCTATATGTAAGAATTTTCTTGATATTCATTAACTTTTGTGTTTAGTAAACTCTAATTTCTTGATATTTATTAACTTTCATGACTGATAAAAGTTTATTTATATTCAATTTAAAATAGTTGATTTTGTTTCTCTTAATTTGTAATATCAATTATTTGTAGGTAAAAGAATATATATGAATGAATTAATAAAATTTTGTGAAATTGAGATGAGAAAGAAAAGAAATGGTTAATTAAGTCATTTTATTAAAAATTATTTAAATAATAAAATTCTTAATTAGAAAAAAGGTATAGAGAGAAAATTTATGGGTTCAAATAATCATACTTAAATGTTAAAATTAGTGGCAAAAAAATATTTAAAAGAAAAAAAAAGTACACGGTGATAGTAGTTAAAACAAGTCTATATATAATAAAATTTGATAAAATATTTGGGGGCAGATGAAAAATAACCTTTATATGTGCTCCCTCGAATTTATAGAGGAATTATATTCAAAGAATAATATTTTCGTCCCAATTTTGTATCTATTGCGATTTCATTTTTGTATAGATTAGTTATATCTATATTGTAAAGATTAATTAATGGTCAAAACTCAGTCAAAAGCAAATGATGGAATTTGCGAATTGCTTGAACAACAATTAGTTTATCTGGGTTTTGATACTTTCTTTGTAGTAGTTGCTGTTGTCTTGCATTTAATGATTTTGTTGTGATTTCTAATTTGATGTCTGATTTGGTGTGATCGTAGGATCTGCCATAACAGGACCAATTGGTAAGGAGACACGATGAGATTTCAGATTTTCTACCAATTTTATTTGTGGCAGAATTTAATTTCTGTTTAAATTCCAGGTTTTCTACCAATATTTAAGAATAAAAAAATTATATTATGAAAAGAATGAAATTAGAAAAAAATATTTTAGATATTTTAAAATTTAAACAAAAATCAACATTTATTCTCAAAAATTTAAAATTTGAGTCTTTTTTAGTAGAATCAAAATAATTTATTTAATTTTTAAAAACTTTACTAATAAATCATCAAACAATAATAAAATTTTTAATAAGAATTTATTATATTAAATAAACATTTATAATCATTAAATAAGTTATATCAAACAAACATTAATTACAATATCAGCATAAATAAATAAATAAAAATTGAAGAGAGTGAGTTTTCATTTTTATTTTTATTTTTTGATAAAATCTAGACCATTTCAATTGTTGAAGAAGCTCTGCAAGTGTAGTTGGATTGGTCACCATGTTCGATTATAGAGTAGTAGAACTCCGAGTTCGATTCTTAAGAGTAAGAAAAAAGTTAAAAAATTATATTTGAGTTTGTCTCCCTCCTTTTTCTTTTTTTTTTTTTTAAAAAAAATTATTGAATAACAATCAACACTAATGACTTAACTCAGACAAATAAATAAAAATAATAATAATTATCAGAATATAGCGCCACTCTTCAGGGAAACGGTTTAAAAAAAGACATTAACAGAATTCCGCCAATCGTACAATATTTTGATGCACGCACGTGCGACGACCGACAAGACGTTTCTCACAATTAACAAGTTTTTTTTTTTTAAAAACTATTTACTGACGTGTTACCTTATCGTCGTGTAATTGAAAGGCTAACGTAGGCTTTGTCGGTCATAACGGCCGTCAAGTTGCCCTCATTCTTCCTCTATAAATAGGTGTTTTGCTCTTTTGTAGGCATTCACCGATTGAAGGCGTGAGAAACGAGCTCGTTTTTGAGATCAGGCACGTTCTTCAATACCTAAATCTGAGGGCACATTTGAGAGATCAACAGCAACACGTCCCCCAATCATAGGTCTATATGATTGAAGGTGAGTACAGAGACCAACAGCAACACATCCCTTAATCTCTATGATTGAAGGCGAGTACATTTGAGATTGAGTTTGAAGGTTGTTGGTTTTATATTTGCAGCGGAAATTATTTTATTTAAAATAATAAGTTTTGAAGCAAAACTTAATTTAAAACTCTCTCTCTCTCTCTCTCTATATATATATATATAATATAGCAAACGAATGACCTCATTGTGAAAAAAAAAAAAAGTCAAATATAATAAATGAAGGAAAGTGGCAACTCCCAGGAAAGTTATTTTCGAAGAATAATTTTCTCCCACGTAATTTCATATCTGTTAATTAAAATTGAGTGGAAATTAAGGTCTTATTTAGTATTGTGCCTAGTAATAATTGTTTAAAAAACTACAGTAATTAAAGTATTTGATTTTTTTTTTCTATAATAACTGTGGTTTAAAAAAAATCCTACCAATTTACCTTAATTCTAAATAGGGCGAAATACACAATTATCTTTTAAATTTCCTTTTTTCATTCTAACAGAATTGGTCCAGTGGGATATACAAAAGTTGATTAATTATTTTAATGGTTCTGCAGGAACAAAATTTATTTGTCTGCGATGTTAAACGCATACCATAACGTGTTTGGATATCTGATTCCATCTCTCATCGGCATTATGGGAGCAAATTTGCAAGGCACAACTAAGTGCTTGCTTGAAACACACCCAATAAATATATGGTCTTTTCTTATAACCACAGCCATTTATTGTTATGCACATTTAGCTCATCAAGAGAATGCTTCTCAATTTTGGGTCCTTGTAGCAGTTGTCTGCGGATCTGTTTCTGCAGTCTCTTTGGTCTCCACATTTGTTCCACGCTCTGATATTGGCCATATCATTTTGTACACTGCATGGATTTGCGCTTCCACTATCATTGTTGTGCATCAATATGTGGCGTTGTCTACAAAAGCTTATCAGCTCTACAACGAAACCTTGATGCCATTTTGCATCGACATTTGCAATAGGTTTCAAGCTAATAACACTGCCTTGACAGGACAACAACGACCAGAACTACCAGTTTAGAAGGAATCTTCTTCAAATGTTTCACCTTACACAGTAGCAATGTAGATGCAGTAATAAACTTATTTCAAGTAGCCGGGTCAGCTTCAACACAGTCGTCTTGTATCCTTCAATAAACAAAACCCCTGTGAAATTTCCATCCTGGTTCCTACTAATTTGCTCCACAATGGCATTCACAGAGATCAACTCAGCATTTGCAAGGTCCATCCATATTGTTTTTGTGTATGTTGTAGCTTTCACTCCTATGCCTTTACACCTCTTATGCCTCAATTTGATGTGAACAAATGGTTTGTCAAGGCCATAAGTAAGAGTCAGTCAGCAATAGTAATATCCGCCTTTCCTCAATCACAGCAGTGTGTATACGGCACACAGGATTAATAATTTTCTTGTTAATATAGTAGTTCAAAGTTTGTCCCATTCCAGAAGGTTGAGACTGTTTGAAGCTGCCAGAAAAAGTAAAGATACAAAAGTTAGTCTTCCACTTAAGTGATAGCTTCCACTTAAGTGATAGCTTCCACTTAAGTGATAGCAAATACTATAAAAGATATGAAAAATTACTCTAGCTACATTGTCTTACCAGTTCAAGGATAGACTGAATCAGAGATTCTATTTTCAGTGCCCTACAAATAATTCTTCAGATGGTTGAAAAAAAAAAAAAAGAGGATTATCTAGTCCATTATGTACAAACCACAAAAGCTTGCTGAGAGGCATATTACACCACTTTCAACCAGCTAAACTCATAAATTTGAACCTTTCATACTTCCATATCCTCTTGAACCATCTGGTATTGCGCATTACGAGCATTGTACTTTGACCTGATTTAATGGTGGGGAACAGGGTTGCAATGAATGCACTTACGACAACACTATTAACATCCCAATTTTGCTTACAAAACCACAGGGAGATATTAGAATGATATCTCAATACTTCAACTCTTCAAGCCATTCAGAAACATTTTCCATGCAATTGGTTGCAATATCAGACAAGCTTAAGCCTGCCACCAATAATCTGCTTCACCCTGAAGCACGAATAAGGCAAAAACGCCATCCTCTACTCATCATTCAGCCTCAACAGATCACTGGTGGGAGGCTAAAGCTCGTGTGATGAGTTGTTAAAAGGGAAAAAACCCCTTTTTGATAATTATGCCAAGATGAAAGTCACTACAATTACCCTAAAAAAGGGTCTAGGTGATCAGTTCTGAAATCAAGTGGAGGTGTCGGTGTCCTTTCCCCACAAAAATAGAAATCCAAAGAGCACGAACTCTGCCATATCATAAATACTATTACAAATCTATTTACAGAATTTCACCAAATCAAAAATAAACTTGACTGGCATCGCGTGTCCCCACAATTTCTTATCAGATTCAATTCATAAAACAAAGAGGGACGCATAAAATTTAAATAAAATTCTTTCAATTTTTTTTTTTGTGTGCGCCAAAAGTTGGAATTTTGCAGATTAAATTATTACTAGATATGAAGTAAAAATGAAATCATCATCATATAAAAAAAAAAACTCGAATCCAATTTGAGCATTTATATGTTTTCTTACTCATTCTCAATGTTTTCTTTATGAAGTATGCTTTTGTATGTATGAGAAAGTAGGTCACTAATTATTAAATGATCAAAATACCCTTTACATTGAAGTGTACAAGTGCAGACGCGTAAGGGTACCGTATTCATTATCTGAGAAATATTAGTCATGCTATTTGACTTAATCTGAAGTGGAAAAAAAAATGGTTGGTATGTGGAGATTATAGCTGAAACGTTGTCGTTTTCTCGCATAATTGCTGTTATTTATTTATTTATTTTGTGTTTTTATTTCTAGGTTCAGAGAGAAGACAAGGTCTCGTTGGAGCTCTCCGAAGGAATTCCTCAGAGCATGTCTTTTAGAGATTATGTAAGAGAATCTTCTAATAAGTTTCTGTTTGGGCAACATACTTGATTTGCGAGTTAAGTGTATCTGTTTGTTAATTCAGTGTCGTTTTGTTTTGGTTTGTGTTTCAGCAGAATGGTAGAATTAATTCCATGGATTTTCATAAATCGTCCAGTTATTCGGTGACGCTAGTGATGATGAATCTATACGTCAGTATGATGTAACGGCTGCCACGTAAGTTGATCCTCTGTTTATTAGGATTTTATGATGTGTCTTTGGGAGTACTTTTAGCTAAGAAAGGGCTTTTGAATAATAAAGTGTCTTTTGAAATCAAAGGAAACCTTGAAGTGTTTTTCTGGGAAAGTGTTTGATATCTGCTTTCATAGATAGAACATTTTGGGTTAGGAAATCACTAATAGTGCTGTTTGAAGAAGTGCCTTATATATGTTTCAAAGTGATTTTACTCGAAAGGGTACTTTCCGTTAAGCACTGCTGAACGTATGCTCTGCGTGTTTGATGAGCTCATGAAAGTTGCTGTTTCTCTAATATGGACAAAAATGCTTTTTAAGATTTGAAAAAAAAAAAAAAATTCTTGGGAGTGTTTTTTGGGGCAGTGCTTAAGGGAAATGTAATTCTATGTTTTTCTAGTACCCTTGCAAAAATACCTTTTTTGGTTTTTCCACAAGCTCTTTATATAAGAGCACTCCCAAATGCACTTCAGTTGTCTTAGCTAAGCTCATGATAGTTGGTATTACAATTTTTACTGAGACCCTTAATTGAATTTCAGATGTTTGAAGACATTAATAGCCGAAATTTTGTATTGTAATTTCTTGGAATTCTGACTGTATACTTTTCTCCTATTGCTACGGTTCTGTTAATGATGAGGTGACTGTCTTTTAGTGTAATAAAGGTTGGAATCAGGTGTTATACCTAAAATAAATTGTCACACTACATTGATATATTCATTCTCTAATCAACTGAGAGTATCTTCTAGTTCAGCTATTTCTTATTCGGGTATAAAGAGAAATGTTCTTTGAACTTGCCTCGTATGTTAACCTACCACCGATACGATCTACCGTACATATGTCTAGCAGTCAGGTGAAGATAAGTTAGGGTTACATCCATGTTTAAGATTAAGTTCTTATTGCTGCTCATAGCTGAATGATGTGGTTTGATTGACTGAGCTTTCTGTTTTGGTTCTTGCACATCACTTTTAGAGGGCTCTTGATTGTTTCATAGAGTTTGAGCTTCATGTGCTGTTTTGGATTGATAATAAGTTTTCAAAGTATAAAAGAAAGGAATCCTGATGACATTAGATGCCTTGATTCAGGAAAATGGGCGTCTTCAAAGAATGGCCTCTTTTCAAACTCCTCCTTTAATGGGCTGGCAAGGTGTGCCTGGAATTCTAGCCACACCTGTTGTAAAGAGAGTTATTAGACTTGATATTCCTGAGGATAAATATCCAAATGTAAGTTTAAACATTGGTTTTCGATTTAAAAGTTAGTTATATTCATGTATTTAATTTCCTTATGGTAATAGTTTCTGACTTAAACACACAGCAGTTTAATTTTGTAGGCTGGATTTTGGGACCGCGTGGGAGGAACTCCGTCAAAAGAGTTGAAGCCATGGCAGAATGTAGGGTTCATTAGAGGCCAGGGTTCAATCAAGGATTTATAGATCAGGTAAATTATTTCCTCTTATTTTTACTAGGTTCCTTCCTATTTGAACCTTGTTAAATGAGGACCATGTTAACTTGTAGGATAGCATTATGTCACGGGATGAGTGTTTTACGCAGCAAACCTGTGCGGCACTTAGACAACCTTTATCGGGATGTTGCTAAGGAAGCCTTTGAGCTTCATACCACTTGTCACGGGATGAGTGTTTTGCGCAGCAAACCCGTGCTGCACTTAGACAATTTTTGTCGGGATGTTGCTAAGTAAGCATTTGAGCTTCTCAATAGATAAGCCAAGAGGTTTCCGAAATGCTAAAGAGAAGAGAGAGCTAGCGAGCAATGTAACCAAATGCGGAAATTGTATTGATTGTAAGAAAGTTTAAAAGAGAGCTTACAAGAGTGTTTGATGCTTGATGCTTTGCTTGGATGCTTGGATGATTGGTTGATTCATATGTTTAAAGCTCACCCATATTTATAGGGAAGCTTGACTAGCTCTAGAGAATTCTAACCTAGAGAATTCTATATATATGTGCAACATTCTAGAGAAATCTAGTGTTATGTACAAGTGTGCTAGTTGCTGGAATTTTACGGAACATTCTAGAATCGGGCCAAGCTAGTACATCTTGGCTCATGTCCTTGGGCCATTTTTAGGCTGGAATCATGCGGCCCATAACAATTAGCTCTTGCCCAATTTTATTTGGTGCCGATGTGCATGTCCGATAAAAAAATTGTATTTCAAACTTTTTGTTATTTATGTTTGTTTGATTAGGGAAGCTACAATTCGAGTTCTTTGATTAGCACCCTAATTATCCTGGTTTTATGTAACAATTCGTCAGGTGCTTTAATTTTTAGTTTAGTACTGATATTGGTCATGGTATGACTAGATTTGCTTATGATGCATGATGTAGTTCTATGATATTCAATGGAGGATCATGACATTTTGCTGATTGATTTAACTAGAAAAAGATGTACTGAGCATGAAATTACAAGCATAAATTAGGTTGCTTCAGAATAATGACTTCCAGATAAATTATAGCTTTTTTTCTCCTGATTCTTTTCACGAAAACAGCTGGTATGATTATGGAGCTTTTCCTTCATTGTGGTAGGAGTAGATATATATTTTGAGTAGTTTTGTTTTTCAATGATGGCATGTGTACCAGAAATGAATATATGTTGTTACTAGTTTATCTATTAAGTGGAAATCAAGACTCATTTCATGTTCTACAAATGGGATACTGCATCTTGCAGTTTCCTAATATTGGATGTTGCTTGACATTATTATACCATCTCAGTTTTTCTTGATAGTTCTTTACTTTTTGGTTCTTTAGGAAGAAAAACTTAAAGACAAACCTGGGTATGAGCATCTTAATGAGCCACTGCACGTGTTAGTAGAGGCTGAATTTCCAGAGGATATAATAAATTCCTGTTTTGGATCATGCTGTAGCGATACCAGAGAACCTTTTGAAGGCTGTGGTACGAGGAGAAAAACTCTGGTATTTTATCTGAACTTTGTCGATATTCTTTCCTTCGGATTGCTGTCCTGATAAACTTCACTGGTTTTCCTCAACTGTTGCATATCAAGACGGGTATCTGCTTCCGATGTTTGTATACTATATAGCTAACATGTTTGTCAATGATTATGACTCTTCGTTATATTATTCCTCTTGAGAATGGAATTTGTTACTTAATTGGTTAAAAGAAACTCATTCCCTTATTAATTTTTATTTGTTATTCCAGCCAGCAGCTGAAGTGATATGACCTTCGAACGTACTTAGCTAGATACTTTGCTTGCTATTGACTTAAAACAGATGACCAATTATTAATAATTGCACTGTAATTTCAGTTTATTTACAATATCCTCTTGTTGTATGTTGCCTTAATGAATCAGCTCTTGTACTTTTGTTCATTTTTATTGCACCATTCTCTTATTTTGTTATCCATGTAAGATCCTTCAAGAATATGATCATCCCATCGTGTTTTAATAAATTTTACATATGATTAGTTGGTTTTGGCATGGATAAAATTCTGTTATTATTCAGAGGATTCATACATGTGTATTGGCATAAGAAGCGATTTTGGAGTCACTCTTCTGAATTCTAACATACCCTCCAACTCAGATTAAGAAGTATTTAGGTAGGAAGAGCGTACGGTTCATGTGGTATGCTCATCCATTGATATTTTGACAGCTACACACATATGTTTTGAAATTGGCCAGTCATATAAATCGAGTAGCTTGATTCGGACTGTCTGTTGGGATTACGTGCTCTTTAAAGCATATTAATTTACTTATTTATGATAAATATATTTTTTGATTAATAAAATATTTGAGATATTTTTTCAGACATCTTAATTGCATAAATATTTTGAATAAGGTTCATTTAATCATATTATATGTATTTATGTGATCATCATATGGATTCACAGAAGTCATAAATATAAGTTATTTTATGATTAAATAAATTGAGTTTACAGTTGATAAATAGAGTTGAGTGCTCTATTTATGTTAAGATTGTAGTAAAATTTAATGATGTAATTTGACTATGTTGAACTGGATCACATATGAGATTTAATTAACCTTGAGTAACTGTTAGACTTATTAAAACTCATAGGCATTGATTTTATCGCAATCTCAATCTTGAGATTGAACTGGATCACATATAAGATTTAATTAATTTTGGAGTAATTGTTAGACTTATTAAATCTCATAGGCATTGATTTTATTGTAATATCAATCTTGAGTTAATTATACCTTTATGTTTATGATTGTTATTCTATTTGAGTTATCAATGAGCGCGACATATATTTGTAGTCAAGATTACCTGGTATTTTGGTGGGAGTAATTATGAGCAGTGAGATTATAGATTAAAAATATAGAATTTGTACAATACATCTCTTGATGGATTTTTGGTACTTGATCATAGAATTTTCTGGGTAGAGTGCGTCAACATAATTAATATGTTGAAATTAATCATTAGATAAAGTCAGTAAATGTCAAGGAACAAGATGTAATTAAATTGATTGGACAGTTGAGATATCAATTTAATTAGCGATGTGATACAAAGGATTGTTCAGTAAATAAATCAATGTGGCATAGGTCGAATTATTATTCGAGAATACTATCCTAGATAGCATACAATTATGGAAGTCAGTTGTAATCTTATAATGGAGTAGATTTAGAATTAAATAATTGGACTAGTTTAATTACATGCCTAACTATTATAGCCACTATTGTATATACCTATATGATCCCCGAGTTAGCTCATTTAATTGACTGCACCACTACTGGATTAATAAACAAGATAACTAGCTATTTGGATTAAAAGCCTAAATATATTATTTAGTAGGAGGCTCCAATTAATATACTTGTGTATAAGGGGCCTTGCGTTATTTTACAAGGTGATCTCCAATAAGTATAACAAGTGTAACACTAAAAGCTTTTGGATTTTTATCTTATTTTAATTTAAATTAATTGTTTTGATTTAATAGAATTAAAAAAAAAAGATAAATAACGAGCCTAGAGTTTTCCACCAATACAATATTAAAAGATTTTTTTTTTCTCTTTTAAAAAAAATAGAGAAGCCACAATACAAAAAAGAAAAGAGAATTTTTCTCTCTTACTTTAAGAGAAAAATATTTTTCTTGTTAGTTGCTTTCAGTAGTGAAAAGGTGCCCACACATCAAGTACAAATTAAACTTGAGTCATAATTTGGAAGATCATTGGTGACAAATCATGATCTAAAGGAGAAGTGGTGATAGATAGTGACTTGGGAGCCTTAATTGTTACAGTGAAAAAGTAAAGCTACGATTTTAAGATTATAGTAATTCTATATATTGTATGAAAAATCGATCCTATTATTTCCGCTATAAAATTATTTTAAAACCAACAATTAGTATCAGAGCGATCTCATATTAATATATATAATTACTGTATGAAATCAATTTCTTGCATTATATGTATTAGATGAGTGGCACTAATTTTATATATTTTATTATGTAATAAATATATTAATGAGTATGTTAATGGTTGTTTCAATTCATGGTTAAATTTTTTTTTTGTATTAATTTTTTAGATTTGTAATAAGATAAATGGTCAATTTTTACTATGTTTCTCTCTTGATTATTTTATTTCATTGTTCTTGGATTTGTTTTTGTAACTCATTAATGGTATAAGAATTCTTGTAAATATTATTTTGTTATAAAATAGTATAAAAATCAAGAAGAAAAGAAAAGTTAAGAAAAGAAGAAAATTATTTTGCGGTAAAGCAAAGCACGTCTCTGGAATTAGCAGCAAATGGATATGTATTTTTTTATTTTTTTATTAGACACTTTATATTTTAATAATTTATGTCTTTTGACATAATATTAAAAAGTTTTGCATTTAGATCCAATAAAATGTAATGGATTCCATATGTGGAGGCTGGAAAGAAAAATGTGGAATTAGGGTTTTGGTTTTTATCTCACGGCACCCTAACATTTCATTAATTTAAAATTCAATCAAAATATTTAAATTTTGAGCAGAAACATTCAAATTTATTAATATTGAATCTAAGCCTAATTTTGAATTGTCAATTGGATAATATAAGCCCAATAATAGTTATTTGTCCAAATTTATTTATATTGGTTCCAAGCCTATTTTGGGATTTTAAAATTGAGTCATAAAAATGAAAATTTTAGTAGATCAATAATTAAATTTATTTGGCTCAAGAATTTTTGAAAATAAATACCCAAATTTATTTTTAAAAATTGAACAACTGATAAATTTGAAAGCACAAAAGTCTCCAAGCCAATAGTTATGAACATGAGAAGTACAAGGAAGGAAAAGAAAGAAGATGGACATTGATTTGAAGCCCAATAGATATTAGGCTTGTAGATTAAGTCAATTTTTTTTTTTAAGAAAATTATGAATTGAGATTATTTAATTATTTTTTTTATCTTTATACTATGTTTGGATGATAATATGCCATCACAATGTGTCTATAGAATAGGTAGTGCCACTTTATGCATAATAATACATGACATTTATAAATTATAATTCTAGAGATATATATATTGTTTAATACTTGCATGTTTTTAATAATATTATATTTCATCTAGATAATATTATTTTAGGAAGCATGCAATTAGCAATATAAGAAATAATCTGTGTATTGTTCAAAAACGAAATACCAACTTTAAAATATTGAGTGGGAGAGGGAAAATTCAAGATAATTTTTCTACGAGCTCCATTGTTAGTTTAATAATAAAATTATATGTATACCTCGACTTCATGATACGGTAATGCTCCCTACGGAGGGTATATATATTAGATATTTTATTTGATGAACTTCTTTAAAGATAAGATCAAAATATTGTTCAATATGTTAATTACCCTAATGGTGGCTACATGATTTAAATGTTACGTAGATTAAAACAATGGTTATACACTCAATAAAAATTTGTTATTAACCTTCCTAACGAAGCTCTGTTAACAAATTTTAACCCTAAAAGTTAACGATAATTATTTATCATGTTTCGACATGAAAGTAGATAATTTAATAGTTAATTAGGTCTAATAAGTGGAGGTATGACTTCCCCAACGGATAGCTTGTCAAAGCGATGACTAAATTATCGTTACAATAAAATAAAATGCATTTATGGTTTTTGCATTTTAAGTTTTTTATTGTGAATATTACTTATTTCAATGTGTTTATGCATGTTTGTTTTATTTTTCAGAAAATGTCTTTCATTAACCCATTATTAATTATCCTGATTAAAAATGAACTCACTGGGGAAAATTACTTAGATTGGAAATGTAATCTATTTAATATTCTCACTTCGCTAAAGACTCGCAAATATGTTTTGACCTAGCCATGCCCTCTCGTATCAACGTTGTATGATTATGGAAATCAGAGGGAGTTTTATGAGAAATGGTGCGAAGCTAACAAATTGGATAAGCGCTATTTATTGACTTCAATTTTTATGGAACTGCATAACAAACATCGGAGCATGGAAATAACCACTGAAATATTGGCTAGTCTCTATCAGATGTTTGGGCAGAATATTGATTCTGCTAGAGAAGCAACGTTAAAACGTGTTACTGAACCAAGATGCAAGAGGGTATAAGAGTTCGTGATCATGTCCTCAAAATGATGGATTATTTGAATGAAGTTGAGATTCATGGTGTTGAGATCGATGATAAAATAAAAATTAACATGGTGATTGAATCTTACCTGATACATTTAGAGAGTTTAAGTTCAACTATATCTTAAGCAATAAAGATATGACCTTAGTTCAATTGATGTACGAACTACATGGTATAGAAGAATATTATCATAGTAAGAAACTTCCTGAAAAAAAATTTTCTTTACAGCTTAAGTCAAAAGACGAGAATAAGCAGAAGAAAGTCAGGATAATAAAATTTTCTGCTAAAAGAGATGGTTAGCCAAAAGGTAAGTGTTACAAATGTGGACAGAAGTGTCACTAGAAGAAAGATTGTCCTAAGATTATTAAAATCAGGTATAGAAAAACTTTAAGCTTCCTAATTAGTTCAGTTTTATATTGATTCATGTAATTATGAATTCTAAGATAACTAATATTATTTGTAATTCATTTATTTGGTTTTCAGGAAACTATGAGATTAAGTGAAGAAAGCTTCAAACTGCAGTGGACGAAATGCTAGTTAATATCGAGTTGAGAAGATTAGATCAATTTTATGGACTTTAGTTTTTAATATTTGTCTTTATGTTTCAAACATTAGACTAATTTAATTTCGGTGGCTTGTTTTATAAGCAGGAGGACACTATTATTTTTGACCCTCCAGTATATTATAATTATTTGGTTTTGTACTTTTCAAAGACAATTCATATTATATAAGTCTAAATATTTATTCAAAGTAAGATATAATAATGAGCATATATATTTATCTAAGAAAAAAGATTTCTTCTAATCAATGTCACCTCCGGCATTTTCGCTTGGGTTATATAAACCTAAGTACGATACGGAGAATGATTAAATATGGGCTTCTAAGTCTATTGGAAAATGAATCATTGCCACTCTCCGAATCTTGTTTAGAAGAAAAAATGACCAAAAGGTCTTTTTGGCCAAAGGAATACATGCAACTATACCACTTGAATTAGTACATACAGATGTATGTGGATCAATCAATATACAAGCTGGAGGTGGTTATGAGTATTTCATCACTTTCACTGATGATTATTCAAGATACGTTTATATTTATCTAATGGATCATAAGTCGAAAGCTCTTGAAAAATTCAAAAGAATATAGGGTTGAGACAGAAAAGAAATTATGTAAGAACATAAAAAACTTCGATTCGATCGAGGTGGTGAATATCTCTCAGGAGAGTTAAAATAGTATCTAGTTGAAAATGAGATTATATCTCAATTAACAGCCCAGGCACACCATAACAAAATGGTATGGTTGAAAAAAGAAATAGAACTCTTTTGGATATGGTAAGATCTATGCTTAGTTATTACATATTGCCTATCTCATTTTAGGGACTAGCTTAGAAACTGCAGCATACCCATTGAACTTAGTTCCATCTAAATCATTGTATAAAACCTCAATACAATTATGGTTAGGTCGCAAATCAAGTTTGAAACATATCCATATTTAGGGTTCACCAGCACATGTGCTAAAACCAAAAGCTGATAAAATGGATTCTCGTTATGAGGTTTGTATATTCGTTGGGTATCCCAAAGGAACAACGGGAGATTTATTTTATAGTCATCAAGACAGAAAAGTGATTGTGAGTATACATTTAACTTCTCTTAAGGAAAACTATATGAATAACTTTAAACCTAAGAGTAAGGCAATACTGGAAGAATTATCAAGAAATTACTTGTTATTTAACAAGGACAAGAGCAACAACATGAAGATTATAAAACTATCCCTAAACAGCAACCACTTATAGAACCTCATTGTAGTGGGAGGGTAACTTGATTACCAACAAGGTACATATTAATGGGAGAAACTTATACAGCTATCTCAGATACAACAAAGCCCTATTAGATAGATATGCTGAACTATGGAAAAATGATATGAGCCAAGAAATGGAATCTATATATTCTAATAAAGTCTGAAAACTTGTAGAGGCACCAAACGGGGTAAAACCTATAAGGTGTAAGTGGATCAACAAGAGAAAAAGAGTACTAGATGGAAGAGTGGAAACATTTAAAACAAGATTAGTAGCCAAAGGTATATTCAGAAAGAGGGAATCGATTATAAGGAAACCTTTTCACCGGTTGCTATGCTTAAATCCATCAGAATTCTACTCTACATTGCTACAGTGCTAGATTATGAAATTTTACAAATGGATGTCAAGATTGTGTTTCTTAACGGACTTCTTGAAGAAGACATCTATATGCAGCAACCAGATGGGTTTATTAAAAAAGGCCAAGAGCACATGGCGTGTAAGGTGCAAATATCCATTTATGGAATAAAGCAAGAATCCCAGTCATGGAACATTAGATTTAATCAAACGGTTAAAACGTTTAGATTCATACAAAATATTGATGAACTGTGTGTGTATAAGAAAATTCAGAGAAAAGCTGTAGCTTTTCTTGTTCTTTATGTAGATGACATTTTCTTAATTGGAAACGATGTAAGAGTATTATCATCAATAAAGAATTGGTTGGCTAAACAATTTGATATGAAATACCTAGGAGAGGCCAATTATATTTTTGGTATCAAATTACTTTGAGACCGAAAGAATAAAACTTTATCGTTATCCCAAACTGCTTATATTGATAAGATACTAGCTAGATTTAGTATGGAAAATTTCAATACTTGTTTTGTTACCATTCAGTCATAAAATTATAGTCTTTAAGGATCAGTCACCTAAGACACCTGAAGAAAGAGAAAAAATGAGGCGAGTTCCTTATGCAAAAGTTGTGGGAAATCTCATGTATGCCATGTTGTGTACAAGACTAGATATCTGTTTTACAGTAGGGATGGTCAGTAGATATCAATCTAATACTGGTCCTGAGTACTGGACTGCAATCAAGCATATAATTAAGTATCTAAAAAGAACTAAAAATTATATGCTTGTGTATTCTGGTGATAATCTCATTTCAGTGGGTTATACCGATTCTGACTTCATGTAAAATAAAGATTTCAAAAAATCAACTTCCGGTTATGTGTTTACATTGGGAAGTGAAGTTTTAAGTTGAAAGAGTGTGAAACAAAGTTGTATCGCAAACTCTATAATAGAAGCTGAATATGTGGCTGCATCTGAAGCTGCTAAAGAAGCTGTTTGGCTTCGTAAGTTCCTATAAGATCTTGAGGTGGTACCTGTAGCAACTGCACCTCTTAAATTATTTTGTGATAATAGTGGTACAGTAGCTCAGTCTAAAGAATCAAAAAACCACAAGAAGCAAAAGCATATAGAAAGGAAATACCATATCATAAGAAAAATAGTGCAGAGAGGTGATATAGAGGTTATCAGATTACGTTAGAACAAAACCTGGCAGATCCTTTTACAAAGGCCATACCTGGTAAACCTTTTAACTTGCATTTAGAATGTATGGGCATGAGTGAGTTGCCACATATGCTTTGAGAGCTAGTGGGAGATTGTTGGGATTATGTGCTCTTTAAAACATATTAATTTATTTATGTATGATAAATTGATTTTCTGATTAATAAAATATTTGAGATATTTTTTCAGACATCTTAATTGCATAAATATTTTGAATAAGCTCAATTTAATCATATTATATGTATTTATGTGATCATCATATGGATTCATAGAAGACATAAATACAAGTTATCTTATAATTAAATAAATTGAGTTCACAATTGATAAATAGAGTTGGGCGCTCTATTTATGTTCACACTGTAGTAAATTCATTGAATGATTTGTCTTAATCGTGTATGAATTTACTGATGTAGTTTGACTATGTTGAACTGGATCACATATGAGATTTAATTAACCTTGGAGTAACTGTCAGACTTATTAAATCTCATAGACATTGATTTTATTGTAATCTCAATCTTGAGTTAATTATTGTTTCATGTTTATTATTGTTATTCCATTTGAGTGACTAATGGGCGTGACATACATTTGTAGTCAAGATCACCCGGTATCTTGGTGGAAGAAATTACGAGCAGTGAGATTATAGATTAACAATATAGAATTTGTACAACACATCTCTTGATGGGTTGAGAAATTAATCATTAGAGAAAGCCAGTAAGTGTCAAAGAACAAGATGTAATTAAATTGATTAGACAGTTGAGATATTAATTTAATTAGCGATGTGGTATAAAGGATTGTTCAGTAAATAAATCAATGTGGCATGGATCAAATTATTATTCGAGAACACTATCCTAGATAGCATACAATTATAGAGATTAGTTTTAATCTTATAGTAGAGTAGATTTGGAATTAAATAATTGGATTAGTTTAATTACATGTCTAATTATTATAGCCACTATTGTATGTACCCATATGATCTCCGGGTTAGCTTATTTAATTGACTGCACTACTACTGGATTAATAAGCAAGATAATTAGTTATTTGGGTTAAAAACCTAAATATATTATTTGGTGGGAGGCTGCAATTAACATACTTGTGTATAAGGGGCCTTATGTTATTTTACAAGGTGATCCATAAAATTATAACAAGTGTAACGCCAAAAGTTTTTGGGTTTTTATATTATTTTAATTTAAATCAATTATTTTGATTTAATAGAATTAAAAAAAGAGATAAATAAGGAGTTTAGAGTTTTCCACCACTACAATATAAAAAGACTTTTTTTTCACAAAAAAAAATAAAGAAGCCATAATACAAAAAGGAAAAGAGAATTTTTCTCTCTGACTTCGAGATAAAAATATTTTCTTTCTAGTTGCTTTCAGTAGTAAAAAATGTGTCCACACATCAAGCCATAATACAAACTTGAGTTACAATTTGGAAAATCATTAGTGTTAAATCGTGATTTAAAGGAGAGATGGTGATAGATCGTGGTTTGGGAGCCTTAATTACTACAATAAAAAAATAAAAGTACGATTTTAAGATTATAGTAATTTTATATATTGTATGAGAAAGCGATCCAATTATTTCTGCCGTAAAAACTAACACTGTCCCCACTAAGTTTCTATCCCGGCTCTGTTTAGAAGTTAATGTCAAGCCCTTTGCATACTACGCGCTTGGCTTCTGCCCATCCAGGACAGCAAACAAGATGACAGTTGGGGAACTGGGTGGTTGTAAAAGCTACAGAACTCGCTGCTATGGCAACACAACATTGGTAACATCCCAATTTTGCTTATGAAACCACAAGGAAATAAATATTTATTAAAAGTTTGCCACGAATAATCTGCTTCATTCTGAAGCACGAATAAGGCAAAAATGCCATCATCTCTTTATCACAAATTCCAACCAATATGGCCTCAACAGGTCAGTGGTGGGAGGCAAAAGTTCTGTCTCGTATTAAGGTTAGCTACAGCACCAAGTTTCAGATAAATATTAAATGTTAGAGTTTAAAAGTTAAATTATTTTGATCAAATAAATCCATAACGAAAAAAAAGTTATTTTTATTAAAAATTATTATTTTTTATTTCATAATTATAATTTTTTTCTCATTAACTTTAAATTATATTACTTCAATACAAAACTTAGCTTAAAATCATCGAATTGGTTATAAACTGGAACAAAAGTCACCTAAGCACCGTTGAATTAATTAATGAGTGAATAAAAAATAAATTACAATTATTTTTCTATTTCAAGTCCGTTATTGACTATGAACTGCAAAAAAAAAAAAAGGATAAAAGAGCAAAACTCACTTGTTGTTTGATAAAATTAATCGAAAATCCTGATATTTTTAAAATACATTCAAATTCCTTTGAGTGTTAATTTTTTATTGTCTTTTTACTAATCTTACTATTTTACCCTTAGTGATTGTTTGGTGTTGGAAACATAAATGTCTTTAATTATTTAATGAACTGAATAAATTTTTAAAATCATAATTAATTAAAAAATAATGATAAAATTAAGGGAATATCGTAAATTTTCAATTAATTATTAGCCATTGCACCAAGTTGGGGACTTAAATTTTGTACTGTGGTCCTTTACTTTCAGTTTCTGGCTTTGCCCTTTGTTCTTACTACTTCAGTTATTTTTCAACACTCTTTTCAATTGTATCAGTTTGATGCGAAGTTAAATCTCGTCTTTACACTGAAAGACACCAGGAAGATTGTACTAAATTTCCCCGGGGCACCGAGGCGGTGAGGCCATTTGCTGACGTTTCAATATTCTAAAAAGAAAAATGGTATTTACACTTCTAAAATTTGAGAAAATAACCACCAACACTTTTAAATTAAAAAATAAAAATATTAAAATCTTATTTTGACCATAATATTTTTTTTTATCTCTATTATCCTAAAAAATTGATTTTAAAATTTTTAATAAATATAAATATTATAGAAATAATATAATCTATGCAATAAATTATTAATATTAAAATGTTTTAATAAATTTAAAAATGTAATTTATTATATTTATTTTAAAAAATCACATGCTAATAATAAGAGGTGTACGTATAATTTTTCCTTCTATTAAAAAAAAAACAAAAAAACACTAATCTATTGAGTTTTGTCTGTCTTGCTAACTTTCTACGAAACTCTCCCCTCTCCCCACAACGCGATGGGGATGGCAAGCCGCTGAATCCCGATGTCTTGCTAACTTTATCGAGAATAGATGATTATGGATGATGGTAGAGGGGATATTTTAATTCCCATAACAAAACATTTTTACATTTTTGTCTAAATTTTTAGAAAATTTAATACCCACATAGGTCAATTGAAATTTGAAATTAGCGTTGTGGTTTTTTGATAATTTTACACTTAAAAATTTAAATAAGGGTAAGATTATCTTTTAACACCAAAATGTCAAAATTAATGGCAACAATTGTTAATGCAGCTTTTCCCGCGTGCCTCAACGAGTGCTTTGAACCTTCCAACAGTACCTCCAAACAGCTCGAGCAGGAATGTCTGAACCTTCTGCTCGCGGTTCCAAACAGTACCCGATCCTTCTGCTCGCGATAAGCTCGAGCAGGATTGCCTCCTTTGTCCGATTCCGTTGTCTTCTTCGGAACAGTGATTCCCCGGGCCTGCACTCACAGAAAACCCTCCGACGCTCAAGTCAGTAATCGGGTTTCTCTTTTTTGATATCTCCCTTAGTGAGGGAGACCGGAAAGATAAAAGGGGTATTATTTGGCCCCCCCTTTTTGGATGTATATGGTGTTTATTTAGAGAAAGTCAGATGAGAGAAATTTGAAAAGGAAGAACCTGTATCAAGTTACAGAAAATCCAACTTCTCTTTCGGGTCCAATTCTTTCAACCCCTTTGTAAATTAGAAATGCCAACCTCTCTCTCTGGATCAAAAAATCCAACCCTTCTGCCGCTCTCCTTCGTTTGCTTTTATATTCTTCTTTTCCTCTCTTTTCCTTTCCAGTCGTCCACTCCCACGCTAATGGTATCCGGGTCCCTCCGACAGCCGTGTTTGGCGAATATTCCTAGTGGATGCGCTACTGCTCCTTAATCCGATTCACGTGGCGGATCACCATGTCGGCAAGCGTGCAGGAATGATGACACCTTGAGGCACGTGCCGACCACCGCAGCAATGAGATCACCACTCCACCATGTGGGACCCCGGTCGGACATCAAAAGGTGTACCAGGATTCCGAGAAAGCGGGTCGGGTTGCCTCAGGTCTGGTCTTGTCCACATGTGCTCGTGGGTCTCGCGAGCGGGAGAGATGTGCTCGGCCTCGACCTTGACAGCTTTGACCGAGGGATGACCTCGAGCGGGCAAGGAGCTCTCGACCTTGACCGGCTTTGACCCGAGGAACGACCTCGAGCGTGGAAGGAGCTCTCGACCTTAACCGGCTTTGACCGAGGGACGACCTCGAGCGGGCAAGGAGCTCTCGACCTCAACCGGCTTTGACCGAAGGGTCGCTCGGGCTAGGTTGCCCTCGGGAGTCTTGCTCGAGCTGGAAGGGTTCGAGGGGCTTGTCCGATATTTACCCCATACACCGGAAGGGCTTTGAGGGGCTCGTCTGATATTTTACCCAAACAACAATAATATTTAATGTAAACTGTGAAACAAGTGTGTATACAATAAAATTTTGATAAAACATTTGGGTATAGATGAAAAGTGCTCCTCAAATTTTAAGAGGAGAATTGCATGATTGAAAGCAAATAATTGATGGACAATTTGAGAGGAAATTAATGTAGGGTCTTTTAATTTTATTTTTCTTTCAAAGGAAGTGGGATATATAGAAGATGATTAATCATTTTACTGATTTTGCGATAGGCGAAATCTCTTATTCTCGATGTCATATCCCAACATTTTTGGATATCTAATTCCGGTTCTCATCGGCATTGTGGGTGCAAACATGCAAGGCGGAACTAAGCCCTTGCTTGAAACGCACTCAATAAATATATGGTCTTTTCTCATTGCCACGACCATATATTGTTATGCACATTCAGCTGACCTCAAGTCTCGACTTCATCGAGAAAATTGTTCCCAGCTCTGGGGCCTTGTTGCTTGTTGTCTCGGGATCTACTTCGCAATCTCTTTGGTCTCCACATTTATTCCGGGTTCTAATGTTGGTCATATTATTTTGTACATCTGCGTGGATTGGTCGTGCCATTATTGTTGTTGTGTATCAATATGGCACATTATTTTCGAAGCGTGTCGTCGCTCTACAACGATACCTTGAAGCCATTTTGCATTCAGATTTGCAATAGGTTTCATGTTAATATGAGTTCCTCGACAGTGCGACTACGACCAACACTACCAGTCTAGAAGGAATTTTCTCCAAATTAAATGTTTTGCCTTGCACAATAGCTGGCAATCATCATATGTACAAGTAGTAAATTTAAAAAGTAACGAAGAAAAGAGGAGCTAATAAGTTACAACTTAATGTAACTTATCTCTCTCATATAAACACTGTCATAGTGATTAGACTTATACTGTTTACGTGAGAGTTAAGGCAAATCCCGAAGGAAATTCCACAAAATATATTAGCATTCACATTTCTATAAAATATAAATAGTTATTGTTATAATAGTCAAACTGAAACAAGAGTGCTTGGTGGTATGTTCTAGTGGACCACCTGGGACACGAGAAAACTATACATATTTGTTGTGTTGGTCAAACTGAAGCACGCTCGGAAAGACCTGGATACTCAGAAGTCTTGTTACGAGCAGCTCATGGAGGGAGAAGCTGCTCGTCTTCAGGAGCAAATTGACACTCTGAAGGTCCGACTTGCCATCGAGTACAACATCGAGGCGACTCCAGCTACGACTGCCTTATGTATGCTTTTGGCAAGGCATACCCCGAAGCCGACATGTCCAAGGTTGAAGGGTATGTAGCCGAGTACATGAGCAACCCCGTAGCTACTTCATCCGAGCCCCAAGGTGTGGTCGGTGAGCCGGCTCCTCTTCTTCCAAGTGCTCCTCCCGCTGAAGCTCCTCGCCGGTGATCTTCCTCCTGCTGAAGCTCCTCGCTGGTGTCCTTCCTCCTGCCCCTCCTGCTGGTGGTCCTGCTGCTGCTGCTGCTGATGATGTTCCTGCTGCTGATGCTGCTCTTCCCCCTGCTGTTGCCGAATGACTTGGACTTTTTTTTTTTTTTATATGTAATCTTTTCACATGAAATAAAGAGATACATGTTTTGAACAATTCTATTGACTGCTAGTGTACACACATTCTTGTCTTCTACGTTGAGTTAACTTTGAATGTGCTTGCTGAGTAAAATATTTTCTAAGTATTGGACATCCTATTTTCATTTATGAATGCATGGTAGAGTTTTGCTCTGACTTAGGCTAAAAAGGCCTTATGTCAATTTTGCGAGCTCATTTGACTTGCTCGAGCCTGCATTTGGCTCTTGCTAGACAACGTCCCGCCTCGAACTTAGGCCTAGGGACTTTTGGACAAAGGGTTCCTTTGAACTCCGGCCGGCCTTGTAATTGACCCGAGCTTCTTCTCATATTACTCCTGCCTGGTCTTCAAATGACCTGAAGCTTAGACCGTCCCGCCTAATGAATTAGGCTTTGGGACTTCATGCATAGGAGCTCTTCTTCTCCTCGAGCCTTTTAATTGACCCGAGCTCTTCAGATAATACTCCTGCTCTAGTTTTCAAATAACCTGAGCTTGGCACCGCCTCGCCTAATGAGTTAGGCTCGGGACTTCATGCCGAGGAGCTCTTCTTCCTCGAGCCTTTTAATCGACCCGAGCTTCGATGACACTCCCGCCTAGTTTTCAAATAACCCGAAGCTTGGCACCGTCCCGCCTAATGAGTTAGGCTTGGGACTTCGGCCGAGGAGTTCTTCTTCCGCTGAGCCTTTTAATCGACCCGAGCTTCGATGACACTCCCGCCTCGGTTTTCAAACAACCCGAAGCTGGCACCGTCCCGCCTAATGAGTTAGGCTTGGGACTTCGGCCGAGGAGTTCTTCTTCCGCCGAGCCTTTTAATTGACTCGAGGTCTTCGATAATACTCCCGCCTCGGTTTTCAACAACCCGAAGCTTGGCACCGTCCCGCCTAATGAGTTAGGCTCTGGGACTTCATGCCGAGGAGCTCTTCTTCTCTCGAGCCATTTAATCGACCCGAGGTCTTCGATAATACTCCCGCCTCGGTTTTCAAATAACCTGAAGCTTGGCACCGTCCCGCCTAATGAGTTAGGCTCGGGACTTCACGCCGAGGAGTTCTTCTTCCGCTCGAGCCTTTAATTGACTCGAGGTCTTCGATGAGACTCCCGCCTCGGTTTTCAAATAACCCGAGCTTGGCACCGTCCCGCCTAATGAGTTAGGCTTGGGACTTCCGCCGAGGAGTTCTTCTTCCGCCGAGCCTTTTAATTGACTCGAGGTCTTCGATAACACTCATGCCTCGGTTTTCAACAACTCGAGCTTAGCACCGTCCCGCCTAATGAGTTAGGCTCGGGACTTCATGCCGAGGAGTTCTTCTTCTTCCATTCTTTATTTTGAACTTGCATTATAAATGCTATTCTTATTTTTACATACATTTGTACTTTTACATATCCCATCTTAGGATGAAATATTTACATTAGCATTTCAATACAAGAAAACCTATTGAAAATACTTCCTCGTGAGTTGTGCGCTCCATGGCCTCTTGACCTCTCGTCCATCCGGATGAGCCACCGCAGATGCTCCGGGTCCCGCTAGTTGAGTGACTCGACAGGGACCTTCCCAGCTTGGTCCAAGTACACCTTGTCTTGGGTCTTTCGTGCTCGTTGACTTTCCTCAACACCCAATCACCCACTTGAATCGGCGAATATGTACCTTTTGGTTGTAATAACGAGCCACTCTTTGTTGATATTCTGAGATCTTGGCAGCTATCCTTTCTCTTTTTCTTCCAAAGAAGTCCAGCCTCGCACACATCCGCTCATTGTTTTGCTCCTCGTCAAGTGCTCTGTCCGGTGTGTCCCCATTCCTATCTCAGCGGAACCACCGCTCAGTGTCCAAATGCCAAGGAGAATGGGGTCTCTCCAAGGGCTGCTTTGTTTGTGGTTCTCAGAGGCTCACAAGACACCGTGCAGCTCATCCACCCAAGCCCCTTTTGCTCGCCCAACTTTGTCTTCAAGAGGCGCTTTATAGTTTTATTCACGGCCTCTACTTGCCCATTGGCCTCGTGGGTGTGAGGAGAGCAAAACTTCAACTCTATCCCCGTGATTCGACAGTAAGTCTCCGAACTTGCCATTATCAAACCGCCTCCCATTATCTGGTGACTAATGCATGAGGAATCCCATACCGCAAATCACATTCTTCCAAATGAAATCGTGGTTTTACCTTCCGTGATGCCGCTCAAGGCTCCCACTTCGACCCATTTGGTGAAGTAATCAATCGCGACTACGGCATGGGTGGCGGATGCTCTCCTTTCTAGCAAGGGTCCAATCAAATCTATTCCCCATCGAGCAAATGGCCATGGCGAATTCATCACCGTAAGGTTCTCCTGGAGGTCGAGTCAGTGGTTAGCAAAGCTCCGGCAGCTCTTGCAGCTTCTCGCATTCTCCCGAGCATCTCGGTGCACGCGGGCCAAAATACCTTGCCTCAAGGCCTTGAAAGCCAAGGACCTCGAACCGAATGATTTCCACAGACTCCTCGTGTATCTCTTGAGGACGTAATCAGCCTCCTCTGGTCTAAACACCGCAGCAGAGGGAGAGTGTACCTCGCCTATATAAGACCCCATCGATGAGAGTGTACCGGCCGCTTTGCACCTCAATTTCCTTGCTCGCTTCTTATCACCGGCACTCGTCCCTTCCTCGAGGTAGGAGATGATCGACCGCATCCGTGTGTTGCTCGTTGTTAGGTTCATCACTCGTCCTCCCGCCGATACTCGAGCGGTGTTTTGACTTCGAGAGGATAGACTTTGGAAACTTGGGGTCCGACGTGGCTGCCATGCGAACTATCATATCTCGCTCGAAAATTCTTCCCCTGGATCTGCTCCACCTCGACTACTGGAAATTCTTCATTAGCCGCCTTACCTTCAAGGTAGGCATCCATCTTCTCCCTTTGCTCGAAAGCTCTCGTCGAGGTGATTAGTTACCAACCGTGAGTCCGCTCAAGCTTTATTTCCTCTCGCTTACTACCGAGGCGAGCTTCAAGCCCGCTATTACAGCCTTCATACTCGACCTGATTGTTGGTGACTTCAACTCTAATCTCACAACAGACTGCATCTCCGCCCCTCCGGACCTTCGAGCACCACCCCGCCTCCCGCTCCCCGACTTCCACGTGATCCATCTATCGTGACTACCCATGTTTTGGTCGAAGCCCGGGAGCTTGACGAGGGTTGGCTCTCCGCCTCTTTTCCCTCGCCGTGCACTCGACCACCGAAGTCGGCTAAAGATTGTGCTTTTATGGCTGCTCGGGTTGGTAATTAAGGTCAAACTCGCTTAACTCCACCGACCATTTAACCAACCTTCCGGAGGTCTCGTGTTTGTGTAGAGTTTGCCCGAGGGTCGGTTAGTCAAGCACCACCACCGAATGTGCTTGAAAATAAGGCCTCGCCTGTCGCCGCGGACTGTGGCTAGTGCCCACTTCTCCATGGTTGGATACCGAAGTTTCGCTTCTAGCAACGCCTCGCCGTGTAATAAACAGTGATATCGTACTCTCGATTCCTCCCTTACCGTAATCGAGCTTGTTGCCCATTGGGATACAACTAAGTATGAAATAGTACCTCTCCCGCTCGAGGTGTTGACATGAACTGAGCTTTTAGCAAATACTCTTTCACCGCTGAACGCCTCGTGATTCAAGCGCCCATTTCGCCTTCCCCGCCTTCTTCATTTCTCGGAAGAAGACTCTAGATTTATCCGTGGCTCGAGATACGAACCTCGCTGAGGGACGCTAGCTTGCTCGGCCGACTCAGATCTCCTCGAGGTTACGAGGGACCTCATTTCTATCACCGCCTCGATCTTCTCCTGATTGGCCTCGATCCCCCGTGACTCACCATGAAGCCTAGGAATTTTCCCGAACTCACTCCAAAAGCACATTTTTCGGGGTTTAACTTCATTCTGAGACTTCCTTAGAGTGCGAAGGTCTCCTCTAGATGCTTTACATGCTCCTCCGCCTCTAGACTTGGTGATCATGTCATCTACATATACCTCCATAGTCCCGACCGATCAATGGCTTGAAAACCTTATTCACTAGCCTCGATACGCTGCCTCGCATTCTTTAGGCCGAAAGGCATGACCTTGTAGCAAGACACACTCGATCGGTGATGAAAGTCGACACCCTCGTCTCGATTGGTGCATGGAATTTGGTTATATCCCGAGAATGCATCCACGAAGTTAAGCAACCCGTGTCCTCGGTCAGAGTCCACCAACTGGTCTATCTTTGGTAGTGGAAAGCTATCTTTCGGGCAGGCCTTGTTCAAATCTGTGAAATCAACACACATTCTCCATTTCCCATTTGCTTTCTTCACCAAGACTACATTCGAGATCCATTCGGGTAGACACCTCCCGTATGAATCCCGCCAGCAGCCTTCTCAACCTCGCTATTGATGGCTTCAGTATCTCCCGGTTCACGACCTCCTCTTCTCGCTTTACCGGCTTAGCATCTCTCCGCATCGCCACCGTGACACGCCACTCGGGTCGATCCCGGCATATCGTCATGTGTCCATGCGAACACATCTCGCGGTGCTCGCAGACATTCCACCAACTTTTCCTTCAACGGCTCGCTAAGGCCCGAGCCGATTCTGACTTTCTTCCTGGGTCATCTGCTCTCACCTCGAGCTCCTCCAGCCTTCTCACCGGCTCTTGCCTTCCGCCTCGATTCTCGCCTCGTGTCTAGCGAGGTAATCAGATAGTTTCTTTGGCGGCTACAAGATAGCAGCCCTCGCCACCCTTTGGCTGCCTTTCACGACCCCTATAGCCTCATTTACTCGATACTTTAGGGCTAGGTAATGGGTGGACACCACGCATTGGTCGATCCTCATAAATGGCCTCCCAAGAATCGCCTCGGTACGGGTCGGTTTCATCTACCACCACGAAATCCAAAGATCATGTTCTTCTCGAAAGGTTTTGAGCCCATGGTTACCGCCAACTTGATGATTCCTAGAGGTATTAGTTTTCCTCCCCGAACCCCTTCAAGGAAGTGCTCAGATGCTCGAGGCTCGCTACCGCTATTCCTAAATCCTCGAGTGTGGATTTAAAAGAATATCTCACCGAGCTCCCCGAATCAACCAAGATTCGGTCAACTTCCTTATTCGCTACATTGGCTTTAACCACTGTAGCATCTTCGTGGGGTACAAAGACCCCTCTTCATCTTCATCCGTCCACATGATTGGCACCGCCGAACCTTGGCCTTTTGGTCGCAGGAGCAAGTGAACAGACTTCTCACGGCAATGCAGATATCTCGCAATAGTTTTTCCGAGCCCTGTTAGAACTTCCGGCCATCGTTGGCCCACCTGAAATTACTCTCGTGGATGGTGGTTCCGTATCTATTTCATAGGCCTGGTCACCTTCCTCAGCCTGTTGTTCAACTACCGAGTGCCCTCCTTCTACAACTCATCCGTATCGATTTCTAACTAAATCTTCTACCGGTTTTTCAAATCACCAGACCGTGATGTGGTGTGACCATGGTCTCCATGGAAACGGCAGAATCGCCTCGCTCCGCTCGCCGGCCGGGCGTGGTCATCAGGGCTGGAGGGCTCAAGCATCCACGCCTCGCCCACTCGAAGTATCTCTTCAAGAGATACCTTCAACTTCAGATACCGTCTGTAAGCGTGGCTCTGCTCCACTACTTGTATTGCCCTATCCCCTGGAAGCTTCTCAGTGGGGTGGCAATGCACGATCACCCCTGCTGTGACTCACTTCAGTCTACTTAGTGGCTGGTCATGGGTATGTGGCCATCATGACGCCTATATTCTCTCGTGATCCCTACCTGAGACCCGTGAGGTGGTCGGGGACCATCCGCGCGGGGAACTCTCCGACACGGGTTGTACAGTGGCTGCCCGGTCCCTTGTCGCTTTGGAGCCTCGTGGTCCCTGGGCAGACTCCTTTCTCCTTCCGTCTTGCTCCAAGTGACTTGTTCACTCCTCGCCTTAGCAGCCTTTTCTTCTTCAATTACCATGTCCAGCTTTATTTGTTCGTGACGGTCCGAATACGAACGGATCAAGGACTCCGCAGTTATACCATGGTCTCCCATCCGAACACCCTCTTTAATCCCCTAGAGCTCGGGGATGGTTGAACGCACCAAGATCTAGGACCGATCTATGGTATCTTTTGATAAACTCCTGAGGGACTCTCCTTCTTCTCGCCTCACCTCCGATAGCTCCATCATGTCATCCTCGTGGGTCACCGCTGCTCGAAATTGTTCCGCGAACTCCCCGCACATCCTGCTCAAAACTCAAAATGCTTCCCGTGGAGTCTCATGGTACCATTCTCTCGCCCTTCCCTCAAGAGTGAGCGGAAGGCCCCGCACCTGCAGGTCACCGATGCACCTTGCACCCTGCCATGTCATCGAACCGCTCTATGTGTACTAATGGGTCACTCTTTCCCGAATATTGCAGATCCGGAAGCGAAAGTCACGTGGATCGTGACACCCATAATCTCCGAGAGAGAGGAGATTCATTGTCCAAGATTATTCGCCACTTGACTCTTTCTTGCCTCCAAGATCTTCCACAACTCATGCCAACCTCGCTGCACCTCTCCCTCCAACTCCTCCACGACGAGAGGTCGAGTGCCTCCTCGCAAATGTTGACGAGACCCCTTTCCTCCATGTTCGTTTCTTCTCTCATCGCAACATTCTGGTGCCCGAGGTCTTGGGCTTCATCTCCCGTGATTTTCCCGAACATGAACATTCCTCGACTGGACTCGGACATCGCTGCATGCTTTTCTCCGTCCTTCCCCGAATTCTTGTAATGTGGAGGTCATAATTTCGATCTGTTTTTCCATCCGATCCATCCTTTCCTCGAATCTCCTGCTCGGGCCTCATTGGCCACTTCTCTCGAGTCATCGATTCTTCAGACTTACACCTCTTCTACTGCTTTCCCTCATCGCTGTGTTGTGTGTCTTCAATGTATTAGGAAATCAGGCTTTTGTGCCGATCCCCACAGATCGGAGCCAAAAAATGTTGATGCAGCTTTTCCCACGTGCCTCAACAAGTGCTTCGAACCTTCCAACAAGACTCTCCAAACAACTCGAGCAGAATGTCTCGAACCTTCCGTCATGGCTCCAAACAAGACTCGATCCTTCCGCTCGCAATAAGCTCGAGCAGTGATTGCCTCCTTTGTCCGATTTCGTTGTCTTCTTCGAATGCATGATTCCCTGGCTCGCAGACTTCACGTAAAACCCTCCGACGCTCAAGTCAAGAATCGGTTTCTCTTTTGGTATCTCCTTAGTGAGGAGACCTGAAAGATAAAAGGGTATTATTTCGCCCCTTTTGGATGTATATGGTATTTTTTAGAGAAAGTCGATGAGAGAAATTTGAAAAGGAAGAACTCATGATCAAGTTACGTAAAATCCAACTTCTCTTTCGGTCCAATTCTTTCAACCCTTTGTAAATTAGAAATGCCAACCTCTCTCTCGTATCAAAAATCCAACCCTTCGCCGCTCTCCTTCGCTTGCTTTTATATTCTTCTTTTCCCGCTCTTTTCCTTTCCAGTCGTCCACTCCCACGCTAATGGTATCCGGGTCCCTCTCGACAGCAGTGTTTGGCGGAATATTCCCTAGTGGATGCGCTACTGCTCCCTTAATCCGATTCACGTGGCCGATCACCATGTCCGGCAAGCGCAGTGGAATGATGACACCTTGAGGCACGTGCCGGCCACCGGCAACAGTATCACCACTCCACCATGTGGGACCCTGGTCAGACATCAAAAGGTGTGCCAGGATTCTGAGAAAACGGGTCGGGTTGCCCTGGGTCGGGTCTTGTCCAGCTGTGCTCGTGGGTCTCTGCGAGCAGGAGAGATGTGCTAGGCTCTCGACCTTGACAGCTTTGATCTGAGGGATGACCTCGAGCAGGCAAGGAGCTCTCGACCTTGACCAGCTTTGACCTGAGGAACGACCTCGAGCAGGGAAGGAGCTCTCGACCTTAACCAGCTTTGACCTGAGGGACGACCTCGAGCAGGCAAGGAGCTCTCGACCTCAACCAGCTTTGACCTGAAAGGCTGCTCGGGCTAGGTTGCCCTCGGGGAGTCTTGCTCGAGCTGGAAGGGTTCGAGGGGCTTGTCTGATATTTACCCCATACACCTGGAAGGGCTTTGAGGGGCCTGTCTGATATTTTACCCAAACAACAATAATATTTAACAGAAACTGTGAAACAAGTGTGTATACAATAAAATTTTGATAAAACATTTGGGTATAGATGAAAAGTGCTCCCTCAAATTTTAAGAGGAGAATTGCATGATTGAAAGCAAATAATTGACAGACAATTTGAGAGGAAATTAATGTAGGGTCTTTTAATTTTATTTTTTCTTTCAAAGGAAGTGGGATATATAGAAGATGATTAATCATTTTACTCGATTTTGCAGTGAGTGAAATCTCTTCTTCTCGATGTCATATCCCAACATTTTTGGATATCTAATTCGGTTCTCATCGGCATTGTGGGTGCAAACATGCAAGGCGGAACTAAGCCCTTGCTTGAAACGCACTCAATAAATATATGGTCTTTTCTCATTGCCACGACCATATATTGTTATGCACATTCAGTGACCTCAAGTCTCGACTTCATCGAGAAAATTGTTCCAGCTTCAGGGCCTTGTTCGTTGTTGTCTCGGGATCTACTTCGCAATCTCTTTGGTCTCCACATTTATTCCGGGTTCTAATGTTGGTCATATTATTTTGTACATCTGCGTGGATTGGTCGTGCCATTATTGTTGTTTTGTATCAATATGGCACATTGTTTTCGAGCGTGTCGTCGACTCTACAACGATACCTTGAAGCCATTTTGCATTCAGATTTGCAATAGGTTTCATGTTAATACTGAGTTCCTCGACAGGCGACTACGACCAACACTACCGATCTAGAAGGAATTTTCTCCAAATTAAATGTTTTGCCTTGCACAATAGTCGGCAATCATCATATGTACAAGTAGTAAATTTAAAAGTAACTAAGAAAAGAGGAGCTAATAAGTTACAACTTATTGTAACTTATCTCTCTCATATAAACACTGTCATAGTGATTAGACTTATACTGTTTACGTGAGAGTTAAGGCAAATCCCGAAGGAAATTCCACAAAATAATGGGAAATTTACACAAATAACCTTTCTGGTTTTCTATTTTTCAGTAATAACCTTTCTATATTTTTTATATCACAATTAGCCAATCTCCAATTTTTCAGACCAAGATACCCTTCGTCAAAATTTCCGCAACAGTTACACTTCTGAGAAGACGATCAGAAAGACGATCAGAAACAGACACCGGAGACACTGAGGTGAGGTAACTTTTCTGTAATTTTTTTTCTTTTTAAACAAACTCGGACAGCCGTGGCGATCATCGGCAGCGATCTGCAGCGACCGCATGAGATGGTCGCCATGGCGGCGACCATGGCACCAGAAACGGTGCGATGGCCGGCCATCGCAGCAGATTTGGTGCGATGGCAGCGGCCATCGCACGGTTTCTGGTGCGATGGCTGCTGCCATCGCACGTTTCTGGTGCGACGGGCTGATAGCCGTCGCACCAAATCTGGTGCGACGGCACCAGATTCCAGAATTCCAGATTCTGGAATTTGGTGCGACGAGCATCCGTCGCATTTCCGTCGCACCAAACCTGGTGCGACGCTACCAGTTTCAGATTCTGGAATTTAGTGCGACAGGATGCCTGTCGCACAGGATGCCTGAAACAAGAGTGCTTGGTGGTATGTTCTAGTGGACCACCTGGGACACGAGAAAACTATACATATTTGTTGTATATGTTTTGAATGAGTAATGTTCCAACAGCACCACAAATCTTTTCTTATTTAAGAATAATGGTGGTGAAAATTTGTGTTGAAGGGCTTCTAAATGATCACGCAGACATCATGTGAAGTAATCTATACTTAGATTTTTGATAACTTTAAATAATTTGTCATTTTGGTGAGATTAATTTTTTTTGTTATTAAAGTTTTTTGATAAAATTTATTCGAATAATTAATAGTTAATAAATAAAAATTATATAATATTAATAAAATACAGGTGTAATAAAACCTTTCCATCGTGCTTTATTTCTCAATTAGGATATGATAAAATAAATTTTATACAAAAAATTTGTAGCCCCATTATCAGTTATATTACATATCGTAATTGTACTATGGTAGCTTTTTATCCGTTGACTATAACGAGATTGATTGGATATATTATAAAGATCGGTCGTGGGAGTAAATGGCGCCGGATATGTCCCATTCACAACAAAATGACAAATATATACTTATTGCATAGTTTACTCTACGAGTATTATACAAATATATCCAAAATCATAGAAGAAGAATGCTAAAATACCCTTTATTATATAAAAAAGTACTTAATTTTATATTTGACTTATCTAATTTCATACTCGACTACATACTTAATTTCATACTCAACTTTTCTAATTTTTTTCTAGATTTTTTTTAAGTTGTTGAAGAAAAAGAAAAAGGAAAAAGAAAATGGGTCCTAAATTACTATAGCCCTATTTCGTATTAAGATGATATGGCTTTTAAACTATAACTATTATGAAAAATAATATAAATATGAAATGAAAGTTAGTAATGTATTGTAATTAGGACTTTTAAATAATAATTTTGGCAAAAACAGTAAGGACTAATTTAGTAATGCTGTAACTTTTAAAATAATTGATGTTGGTTATGCTATAGAAGTAATCAACCCCAAAGGAAATTAGTTAAATATTTAAAAAAATTTATTTTTAAAAGTACTGTGAGTTTTAAAAGCAGCCGTGTATGTTTGGTAAATCTTACTGTTAAGCTGCTGTAAGAAAATAAATGACTAAATTACACATAATGTTGAATAAAATTATTTACACATTTATAAACATATATATATATATATATATTAAATATATAAAATATAATAATACACAATAATTGCAATAAATATTTTATATTATTAATTTTATTTTTTATTTTGTTATCTCAATATAATTGGTAATAATATAATATTTTTAAAGTTAATAATTTTATTTCCTAAATAATAAGAATAATTTTAAATTTTTATAATGTACAACACATTTCTTGATGGGTTTTTGATAATTGATCATAGAATTTTTTTGCGAGAGTGTGTCAACATAATTAGTATGTTGGAATTGATCATTAGAGAGAAAGCCAGTAAGTGTTAAGGAATAAGATGTAATTAAATTGATTGGACAGTTGAGATATCAATTTAATTAGCGATGTGGTACAAAGGATTGTTCAGTAAAGAAATCAATGTGGCATGGGTCGAATTATTATTCGAGAACACTATCGTAGATAGCATACAATTATAGATGTCAGTTTCAATTTGGAATTAAATAATTAGGCTAGTTTAATTACATGCGTAATGATTATAGCCACTATTGTATGTACCCATATGATCCCCGGGTTAGTTTATTTAATTGACTGCACTACTGCTGGATTAATAAGCAAGATAATTAGTTATTTGGGTTAAAAGCCTAAATATATTATTTGGTGAGAGGCTGCAATTAACATACTTGTGTATAAGGGGCCTTGTGTTATTTTACAAGGCGATCCCTATAACTATAATAAGCGTAACGCCAAAAGCTTTTGAGATTTTATCTTATTTTAATTTAAATCAATTATTTTGATTTAATAAAATTAAAAAAGAGATAAATAAAGAGTTTAGGGTTTTCCACCACTACAATATAAAAGACTTTTTCTCAAAAAAAAAAATTGAGAAGCTATAATATAAAAAGGAAAAGATAATTTTTCTCTTTGACTTCGAGAGAAAAATATTTTCTTGCTAGTTACTTTTAGTAGTGAAAAGATGTCCACACATTAAGCCATAATACAAACTTGAGTTATAATCCGGAAGATCATTAGTGACAGATCGTGATCTAAAGGAGAGTTGGTGATAAATCGTGACTTGGAAGCCTTAATTACTACAATGAAAAAGTAAAAGTACGATTTCAAGATTATAGTAATTTTATATATTGTATGAGAAAGTGATCTTATTATTTCTGCTGTAAAATTATTATAAAACCAATAATGTCCCCACTAAAAGTATGTTTGGGATTGAAGTTGAGCAGCTGTAACTTTAAGCTACAGTACTAAAGTGTTTAATAAACACTAACTACTGTACCTTTTAAGATATATTAGCTATGTTAATATGTTTTTTCACTTGTAAAATATAAAATTTATTATGTTTTTAATAATTTTGTTAAAATTATTATTTAAAAATTATATTTATTACATATTATTAACTTTTATTTTATAATTACAGCTTTTTTTCTACAGCAGCTGTAACTTAAAAGATACAGCACCTCAATCCCAAACATACCCTAAGTTTTTATCCCGGCTCTATTTAGAAGTTAATTTCAAGCCCTTTGCCTGCTATGCCCTTGGCTTCTGCCCATCCAAGACAGCAAACAAGATGACAGTTGGGGAACTGGGTGGTTGTAAAAGCTACAGAACTCGCGGCTATGGCAATGGTAACATCCCAATTTTGCTTATGAAACCACAAGGAAATAAATATTTATTAAAAGTTTGCCACGAATAATCTGCTTCATTCTGAAGCACGAATAAGGCAAAAATGCCATCATCTCTTTATCACAAATTCCAACCAATATGGCCTCAACAGGTCAGTGGTGGGAGGCAAAAGTTCTGTCTGGTATTATAATTATTAAATGTTAGAGTTTAAAAGTTAAATTATTTTGATTAAATAAGTACATAATAAAAAAAAATTCATTTTTATTAAAAATTATTATTATTTATTTCATAATTATAATTTTTTTCTCATTAACTTTAAGTTATATTACCTCAATACAAAACTTGGCCTAAGATCATCGAATTGGTTATAAACTGGAACAAAAGTCACTTAAGCACCATTGAATTAATTAATGAGTGAATAAAAAATAAATTACAATTATTTTTCTATTTCAAGTCCGTTATTGACTATGAACTGCAAAAAAAAAAAAGATAAAAGAGCAAAACTCACTTGTTGTTTGATAAAATTAATCGAAAATCGAATTGGTTAATTTTTTTATTGCCTTTGTACTAATCTTACTATTTTACCCTTAGTGATTGTTTGGTGTTGGAAACATAAATGTCTTTAATTATTTAATGAACTGAATAAATTTTTAAAATCATAATTAATTAAAAAATACTGCGAAAATAAGGAAATATTGTAAATTTTCAATTAATTATTAGCCATTGCACCAAGTTGGGGACTTAAATTTTGCACTGTGGTCCTTTACGTTCAGTTTCTGGCTTTGCCCTTTGTTCTTACTACTTCAGTTAATTTTCAACACTCTTTTCAATTGTATCAGTTTGATGCGAAGTTAAATCTCGTCTTTACACTGAAAGACACCAGGAAGATTGTACTAAATTTCCCCGGGGGCACCGAGGCGGTGAGGCCATTTGCTGACCATTCAATATTCGGAAAAGAAAAATGATATTTACACTTCTAAAATTTGAGAAAATAACCACCAACACTTTTAAATTAAAAAATAAAAACATCGAAATCTTATTTTGACCATAATATTTTTTTTATTTCTATTATCCTAAAAAATTGACTTTAAAATTTTTAATAAATATAAATATTATAGAAATAATATAATCTATGCAATAAATTATTAATATTAAAATATTTTAATAAATTTAAATATGTAATTTATTATATTTATTTTAAAAAACTCACATGCTAATAATGTTAAAATTATTATTTTACATAATATTATAATAATTTAAATTTTAATATATTTATTTTAATATTATTAGTATTCTATTTAACATAAAATTTACTTTAATATAATAAAATATATCAAATAGATTGTAAAATATTACAATATTTTTAAATATTAAAATTATATATATATATATATATATATATTATTACATTTATTTTAATGTTGCATTCTATTTATTATAAAAAAAAAAGTAAAATCAAAATTTTTTAAGATAATTGAAATAAATGATATTTTAGTCAAAAATGAATATTAATATATATTTTTTAAATAAAAAATATTGATAATTATTTTTTGAAAATAAGAGGTGTACGTATAATTTTTCCTTCTATTAAAAAAAAAAAAAAAAAAACACTAATCTATTGAGTTTTGTCTGTCTTGCTAACTTTCTACGAAACTCTCCCCTCTCCCCACAACGCGATGGGGATGGCAAGCCGCTGAATCCCGAAGCCGAAATCAAACCCACCATCATATGGAATTGGAGGCAACTTGGTCAACACCGATGTTAGGCGTTTAAAAAAATAAAAAACACAAAAGAAAATAAGTCGCATGTTCGTCTAGCCACGTGGCATTTAAACAATCGGACGTAACATGACGTACTTTGAAACGACAGCAAGAAAGGTCACGTTACTACATCACTTTTGAACGTCTATAAATACCCAAGCCAATCCATGCCGCGAGATAATACTCTTGAGCAGAGATAATAGAGATTTTTTTTTTTTTTTTTCTGTCTTTTCCCTCCCAAGTTTCAAGCTGAATTTCCATTTTAGTTTTTTGTTTTTTGGTTTTTTCAAATAAATCAGCTTTGCTTTTCCCTACCTTATTTGCCGTGAAAGAGAAAATGCAGGGTCTGTGCTAAGCTGCCACTGGATTCTTCAGCTTCCAAATCCAAGCCCTTCTGTGTACGGTCATTTTCTTTGGCATTATTGATTCAAAGTTTTATGTTATTTTTTAGTGTATACATGCAATCCACTTCAAATTGTTTTTTGTTCTCCTAATTTGGTTTCCGTGAGAAAAATTGGTTAAGTCCCTGCTGGAAATTTTGTTAAGCCTCCTGTAAAAGAGGTTTGCTTTCTTATTTCTTTCTTTCTCTTGTTAAAAAAGCACAATAAATATAGAGTAAAATTTTAATTTATCCTCACTTAAAATGAGAACTTTAAATTTATTTACATTTTTCAAATACCATTAAGAAGTTAAAAGTTTGTCATCAGAGTGCCTCCATTTATTCTAATCTTTTGACTGATAAATAGAAGTAAATTGATGTTTTCAAAATTTTAAAGGACTAAATTAAAGATTTTCATTATAGAAACATGTAACTTCAATATCAATTTATTTAGGGTCCAAAAAATTAAAACTTTTGAAGCAAAATCTAAACTTTATGAAGAAATTTAGTGTTTGATTGAGTGGGATCAGATTTATTGCTTTTTAAAATTTATTAGATTGTTATCGAGAATAGATGATTATTGATGATGGTAGAAGGGATATTTTAGTTCCCATAACAAAACATTTTTACATTTTTGTCAAACATTTTAGAAAATTTAATACCCACATAGGTCAATTGAAATCTGAAATTAGCATTGTGGTTTTTGATAATTTTACACTTAAAAATTTAAATAAGGATAAGATTATCTTTTAACGTCAAAAATGTCAAAATTAATGGCAACAACAATATTTAACAGAAATGGTGAAATAAGTGTGTATACAATAAGATTTTGATAAAACATTTGGGTATAGATGATAAGTGCTCCCTCAAATTTTAAGAGGAGAATTGCATGATTGAAAGCAAATAATTGACAGACAATTTGAGAGGAAATTAATGTAGGGTCTTTTGAATTTTAAATTTCTTTTTTCAAAGGAAGTGGGATATATAGAACATGATTAATCATTTTACTGATTTTGCAGTGGGCGAAATCTCTTCTTCTCGATGTCATATCCCAACATTTTTGGATATCTAATTCCGGCTCTCATCGGCATTGTGGGTGCAAATATGCAAGGCAGAACTAAGCCCTTGCTTGAAACGCACTCAATAAATATATGGTCTTTTCTCATTGCCACAGCCATATATTGTTATGCACATTCAGCTGACCTCAAGTCTCGACTTCATCGAGAAAATTGTTCCCAGTTCTGGGGCCTTGTTGCTGTTGCCTCAGGATCTACTTCTGCAATCTCTTTGGTCTCCACATTTATTCCACGTTCTAATGTTGGTCATATTATTTTGTACACTGCGTGGATTGGCTGTGCCATTATTGTTGTTGTGTATCAATATGGCACATTGTTCTCAGAAGGGTGTCGTCAGCTCTACAACGATACCTTGAAGCCATTTTGCATTCAGATTTGCAATAGGTTTGAAGTTAATAACAGTTCCTCGACAGGGCAGCTACGACCAACACTGCCAGTCTAGAAGGAATTTTCTCCAAATTAAATGTTTTGCCTTGCACAATAGCTGGCAATCATCATATGTACAAGTAATAAATTTAAAAGTAACGAAGAAAAGGGGAGTTACTAAGTTACAACTTATTGTAACTTACCTCTCTCGTATAAAAAGTATCATAGTGATTGAACTTATACCCTTCATTTGAGAGTTAGGCAAATCCTGAAGGAATTCCACAAAATATATTAGAGTTCACGTTTCTATAAAATATAAATAGTTATTGTTATAATAGTCAAACTGAAACAAGAGTGCTTGGTGGTATGTTCTTGTGGACCCCCTGGGACATTTGAAAACTATACATATTTATTGTACATGTTTTGAATGAGTAATGTTCCAACAGCACCACAAATCTTTTCTTACATAAGAATAATGGTGGTGAAAATTTGTGTTGAAGGGCTTCTAAATGATCACGCAGCATCATGTGAAGTAATCTATACTTAGATTTTCGATAACTTTAAATAATTTGTCATTTTGGTGAGATTAATTTTTTTTTGTTATTAAAGTTTTTTTGATAAAATTTATTCGAATAATTAATAGTTAATAAATAAAAATTATATAATATTAATAAAATACAGGTGTAATAAAACCTTTTCCATCGTGCTTTATTTCAAGTGAAAATGGAAGCAGATGCTCGGGCGCGGCGAGCCCTCGCAAACCAGCTTTCTCAATTAGGATATGATAAAATAAATTTTATACAAAAAATTTGTAGCCCCATCATCACTTATATTACATATCGTAATTGTACTATGGTAGCTTTTTATCCGGTGACTTTAATGAGATTGATTGGATATATTATAAAGATCGGTCGTGGGAGTAAATGGCGCCGGATATGTTCCATTCACAACAAAATGACAAATATATACTTATTGCATAGTTTACTCTACGAGTATTGTACAAATATATCCAAAATCATAGAAGAAGAATGCTAAAATATCCTTTATTATATAAAAAGGTACTTGTTTGGGTAAAATATCAGACAGGCCCCTAAAAGCCCTTCCTGGTTTATGGGGTAAATATCGGACAAACCCTCGAAGACTCCAACTCGAGCAAGATTCCTCGAGGATAGCCACTCGAGCAGGTCGAAGTCAAAGTCGGACAAGGCCGAGAGCTCACTCCCCGCTCGAGGTCGTCCCTCAGTCAATGCTCGGTCGAGGTCGAGAGCTCCTTCCCCGCTCGAGGTCATCCTTCCGGTCAAAGCTGCTCAAGGTCGAGAGCTCCTTACCTACTCGAGGTCATCCTTCTGGTCAAAGCTGCTCAAGGTCGAGAGCTCCTTGCCCGCCGAGGTCAACCCTCGTGTCAAAGCTGGTCAAGGTCGAGAGCTCCTTACCTACTCGAGGTCATCCTTCTGGTCAAAGCTGGTCAAGGTCGAGAGCTCCTTGCCTGCTCGAGGTCAACCCCTCAGGTCAAAGCTGGTCAAGGTCGAGAGCTCCTTGCCTGCTCGAGGTCATCCTTCTGGTCAAAGCTGGTCAAGGTCGAGAGCTCCTTGCCTGCTAGAGGTCATCCTTCTGGTCAAAGCTGGTCAAGGTCGAGAGCCGAGCACATCGCTCCTGCTCGCAGATATCCACGAGCACAGCTGGCAAGACCCGACTCATGGCAACCCGACCCACTTTCTCGGAATCTTGGCACACCTTTTAATGTCTGCCAGGGCCCCACATGGCTTGGTGATGATACTGTTGCCGGTGGCCGGCACACGCCTCCATGGTGTCATCATTCCTAGCGCACTTGCCCGACATGGTGATCTGGCCACGTGAATCGGGTTAAGGGGACAGCCGCTCATCCCTAGGGAATATTCCGCCGAACCTGACTGTCAGAGGGGCCCAGATACCATTAGCGTGGGAGTGGACAGACTGGAAAGGAAAAGAGCGGAAAAACGAGTATAAAAGGAAACGAAGGAGAACGGCACAAGGGTTGGAATTTCTAATTCACGGAGAGGTTGAAGAATTTGATTCCAAAAGGTTGGTTGGAACTTCGATGGACGTAGGGTTGAAGATTTTAACTCTCGGAGGGTTAGCAATTTTGATTGACCAAGGATCCGTAAGCTAAAACAGTTCTTCCGATTCTCATCCCTCTCATCCGATTCTCTCAAAAACACCATATTTATATCCAAAAAGGGGGCTGATAATACCCTTTCATCTTTCCGGCCTCCCTCACCGAGGAGATACCAAAAAGAGAAACCCGATCATCGACTTGAGCGTCGGAGGGTTCTCGCCGGAAACGCCCGACGACCCCGACCCGGTTCTACGGAGTGCAGTCCGGAGACCACCGTTCGAAGAAGACAGTGAACAGGACGAAGGGGCAATCCCGCCGAGCTTGTCGCGAGCGTAAGGATCGGCATCGCTTGAATCCATGAGCGTAAGGTTCGGACGCTCCCGCCGAGCTGCTTGGAGGCACTGCTGGAAGGTTCGAGGCACCGCTGAGGCACGCGGAAAAAGTGCATCAACATCTTGGCGCCGTCGTGGGGATCGACACAAAAGCCCGATTTCCTAATACATCAAGACACACAAAAACACAACGATGAGGGAAACAATCAAGAGGTGTAAGTCCCGAGGAATCGATGACTCGAGAGAAGTGGCCAATGAGGCCCGTAATGCAGGAGATCCAGGAAAGGATGGATCGGATGGAAAACAGATTGAGATTATGACCTCCCTATTACAAGAATTCGTGGAAGGACGAGAAAAGCCTGCAACGATGTCCCGGAGTCCAGTCGAGGGAATGCTCATGTTCGGGAAAACGCGGGAGATGAAGCCCAAAGACCTAGGGCACCAAATGTTGCGGTGAGAGAAGAAACAAACATGGAGGAAAGGGGGTCTCGCCAACATTTGCAGGAGACAGCCCCAACCTCTCGTGCGGAGGAGTTGGAGGGAGAGGTACGCAGATTGGCGCAAGTGGTGGAAGATCTTCGGGAACCGAAAGAGTCCAAGTCGGCGAATAATCGTCGGACGATGAATCTCCTCTCTCCTCGGAGATTATGGGTGTCACGATCCCACGTGACTTTCGCCTCCCGGATCTGCAATATTCGGGAAAGAGTGACCCATTAATACACATAGAGCGGTTCAATGACCTGACAGGGGTGCAAGGTCTGTCAGCAGCACAGAGGTGCAGGGCCTTCCCGCTCACTCTTGAGGGAAGGGCGAGAGAATGGTACCGCAGGCTCCCACGGGGAAGTATCTTGAGTTTTGAACAGATGTGCAGGGAGTTCGCGGAACAATTTCGGGGCGCGGTGACCCCTGAGGATGACATGATGGAGCTGTCAGAGGTGAGGCAAAAAGATGGGGAGTCCCTCCGGGAGTTTATCAAAAGATACCATAGATTGGTCCTAGATCTTGGTGCGTTCAACCATCCCCAAGCTCTGAGAGGATTAAAGGATGGGATCCGGATGGGGAGATCATGGTATAACCTGCGGAGTCCTTCGATCCGTTCATATTCGGATGCGTATGAGCAGGTGAAACTGGATATGGAAATCGAAGAGGAAAAGGCTGCAAAACTGAGGAATTAACAGGACCAGGAACGTACCGGTTGGCTCATCCAGACGAACGAAGAGTCAAGAGGCCGTGGAACGCACAAGTCCTGAAGAAGTATTTCCGGTAAGTCCCCTTGTATTATAAAATGTTAATATAAGATTTCGTCCCAAGATGGGATATGTAAAAGTACAAATGTATGTAAGAATGAGAAAAACATTCATAATGTAAGCTCAGGATGAAGAGCAAAGGTTTAAGAAGAGCTCCTCGGCATGAAGTCCCAGAGCCTAACTCATTAGGCGGGACGGTGCCCAGCTCGGGTTATTTGAAAACCAGAGCAGGAGTATTATCAGAAGACCTCGAGTCAATTAAAAGGCTCGAGCAGAAGAAGAGCTCCTTGGCCAGAAGTCCCAGAGCCTAACTCATTAGGCGGGACGGTGCCAAGCTTCAGGTTATTTGAAAACCGAGCAGGAGTGTCATCAGAACCTCGGGTCAATTAAAATGCTCGAGCAGAAGAAGAACTCCTTGGCCAGAAGTCCCAAAGCCTAACTCATTAGGCGGGACGGTGCCGAGCTCGGGTTATTTGAAAACCAGAGCAGGAGTGTTTTCAGAAGCTCGGGTAGATTAAAAGTCTCGAGGAGAAGAAGAACTCCTCGGCATGAAGTCCCAGAGCCTAACTCATTAGGCGGGACGGTGCCTAGCTCGGGTTATTTGAAAACCAGAGCAGGAGTGTCATCAGAAGACCTCGGGTCAATTAAAATGCTCGAGCAGAAGAAGAACTCCTTGGCCAGAAGTCCCAAAGCCTAACTCATTAGGCGGGACGGTCTGAAGCTTAGGTTATTTGAAAACCGAGGCAGGAGTGTTTTCAAAAGCTCGGGTAGATTAAAAGGCTCGAGGAGAAGAAGAACTCCTCGGCATGAAGTCCCGGAGCCTAATTCATTAGGCGGGACGGTCTCGAGCTTCAGGTTATTGAAAACCGAGGCAGGAGTGTTTTCAAAAGCTCGGGTAGATTAAAAGGCTCGAGGAGAAGAAGAACTCCTCGGCATGAAGTCCCAGAGCCTAACTCATTAGGCGGGACGGTGCCTAGCTCGGGTTATTTGAAAACCAGAGCAGGAGTATCAGCAAGCCTGGGTCAATTGCAGGCCCGGGCAGGAATTCAAGAAGAACTCCTTGGCTAGAAGTCCCCAAAGCCTAAGTCTTAGGCGGGACGGTGCCATGCTTGGGTCAGTGCGGGCCCGGCGGGAGTAACCTAACAAGATACTTTAGTCAATTGCAGGGCCGAGCAAAAGATCCCGAAGAATTCCTCGACCGAAGTCCCAGCGGGACGGTGTCACGTTTGCGTCAATTGGATGCTCGAGCAAAGGTTCAAGAAGGGCTCGAGCAGTTGTAACTGCAGAAGACACCTCGCTCAATTGCAAGCCCGAGCAGGAGTAGCAATGAGAACACACCTCGCTCGATTGCAGGCCGGCGAGAGTAGTAACGAGAACACACCTCGCTCGATTGCAAGCCCGGCGGGAATAACAGCAGAAGACACCTCGGTCAATTACACCCCGAGCAGTAGTGATACCAGAAGACACCTCGGTCATGCAGGCCCGAGCAGAAGAAGCTCATCCAAGGCCAGAAGTCCCCGTGATGAGCCAAGCCGCGACCAACTACGAGGCCGAGCAAGAAGAACGTGGAGAAGTTTAAAAGGCCGCGAATTCGGCCCATCATTACTGAGTTTCCAGTCTTATCTCGCTTCACTCAAAAGACTAGAAACTGGGGGACTGGTGTTTGGGTAAAATATCAGACAGGCCCCTAAAAGCCCTTCCTGGTTTATGGGGTAAATATCAGACAAACCCCTCGAAGACTCCAGCTCGAGCAAGATTCCTCGAGGATAGCCAGCTCGAGCAGAAGTCAGGAAGTCAAAGCTGGACAAGGCCGAGAGCTCACTCCCTGCTCGAGGTCGTCCCTCAGTCAATGCTGGTCAAGGTCGAGAGCTCCTTCCCTGCTCGAGGTCATCCTTCTGGTCAAAGCTGCTCAAGGTCGAGAGCTCCTTACCTACTCGAGGTCATCCTTCTGGTCAAAGCTGCTCAAGGTCGAGAGCTCCTTGCCTGCTCGAGGTCAACCCCTCAGGTCAAAGCTGGTCAAGGTCGAGAGCTCCTTACCTACTCGAGGTCATCCTTCTGGTCAAAGCTGGTCAAGGTCGAGAGCTCCTTGCTCGCTCGAGGTCAACCCTCGGTCAAAGCCGGTCAAGGTCGGGAGCTCCTGCTCGCTCGAGGTCATCCTTCCGGTCAAGGCTGGTCAAGGTCGAGGCTCCTGCTCGCTAGAGGTCATCCTTACGGTCAAGGCGGTCAAGGTCGAGGCCAGAGCACATCGCTCACCGCTCGCAGATATCCACGAGCACAGCTGGCAAGACCCGACTCATGGCAACCCGACCCACTTTCTCGGAATCTTGGCACACCTTTTAATGTCTGCCAGGGCCCCACATGGCTTGGTGATGATACTGTTGCCGGTGGCCGGCACACGCCTCCATGGTGTCATCATTCCTAGCGCACTTGCCCGACATGGTGATCCGCCACGTGAATCGGGTTAAGGGACAGTAGCTCATCCCAGGGAATATTCCGCCAAACCTGATCGTCGGAGGGACCCGGATACCATTAGCGTGGGAGTGGACGACTGGAAAGGAAAAGAGCGGGAAAAAGCAGTATAAAAGGAAGCGAAGGAGAACAGCACGAGGGTTGGAATTTCTAATTCACGGAGAGGTTGAAGAATTTGATTCCAAAAGGTTGGTTGGAACTTCGATGGACGGAGGGTTGAAGATTTTAACTCTCGGAGGGTTAGCAATTTTGATTGACCAAGGATCCGTAAGCTAAAACAGGTTCTTCCGATTCTCATCCCTCTCATCCGATTCTCTCAAAACACCATATTTATATCCAAAAAGGGGCGTATAATACCCCTTTCATCTTTCCGGTCTCCTCACCGAGGAGATACCAAAAAGAGAAACCCGATCATCGACTTGAGCGTCGGAGGGTTCTCGCGGAAACGCCCGACGACCCCGACCCGGTTCACGTGAGTGCAGTCCGGAGACCACCGCTTAGAAGAAGACAGTGAACAGACGGAGGGGCAATCCCGCCGAGCTTGTCGCGAGCGTAAGGATCGGCATCGCTTTGAATCCGCGAGCGGAAGGTTCGGACGCTCCCGCCGAGCTGTTTGGAGGCACTGCTGGAAGGTTCGAGGCACTCGCTGAGGCACGCGGAAAAAGTGCATCAACATTTGGCGCCGTCTGCGGGATCGGCACAAAAGCCCGATTTCCTAATACATTGAAGACACACAAAACACAACGATGAGGGAAACAATCAAGAGGTGTAAGTCCTGAGGAATCGATGACTCTGAGAGAAGTGGCCAATGAGGCCCAGAACAGGGAGATCCAGGAAAGGATGGATCGGATGGAAAAACAGATTGAGATTATGACCTCCCTATTACAAGAATTCAGGGAAGGACAGAGAAAAGCCTGCAACGATGTCCCGGAGTCCAGTCGAGGGAATGCTCATGTTCGGGAAAACGCGGGAGATGAAGCCCAAAGACCTAGGGCACCAAATGTTGCGGTGAGAGAAGAAACAAACATGGAGGAAAGGGGGTCTCGCCAACATTTGCAGGAGACAGCCCCAACCTCTCGTAAGTGAGGAGTTGGAGGGAGAGGTACGCAGATTAGGCGCAAGTGGTGGAAGATCTTCGGGAACCGAAAGAGTCCAAGTCAGCGAATAATCGTCGACGATGAATCTCCTCTCTCCTCGGAGATTATGGGTGTCACGATCCCACGTGACTTTCGCCTCCCGGATCTGCAATATTCGGGAAAGAGTGACCCATTAATACACATAGAGCGGTTCAATGACCTGACAGGGGTGCAAGGTCTGTCAGCAGCACAGAGGTGCAGGGCCTTCCCGCTCACTCTTGAGGGAAGGGCGAGAGAATGGTACCGCAGGCTCCCACGGGGAAGTATCTTGAGTTTTGAACAGATGTGCAGGGAGTTCGCGGAACAATTTCGGGGCGCGGTGACCCCTGAGGATGACATGATGGAGCTGTCAGAGGTGAGGCAAAAGATGGGAGTTCCTCCGGAGTTTATCAAAAGATACCATAGATCGGTCCTAGATCTTGGTGCGTTCAACCATCCCCAAGCTCTGAGAGGATTAAAGGATGGGATCCGGATGGGGAGATCATGGTATAACCTGCGGAGTCCTTCGATCCGTTCATATTCGGATGCGTATGAGCAGGTGAAACTGGATATGGAAATCGAAGAGGAAAAGGCTGCAAAACTGAGGAATTAACAGGACCAGGAACGTACCGGTTGGCTCATCCAGACGAACGAAGAGTCAAGAGGCCGTGGAACGCACAAGTCCTGAAGAAGTATTTCCGGTAAGTCCCCTTGTATTATAAAATGTTAATATAAGATTTCGTCCCAAGATGGGATATGTAAAAGTACAAATGTATGTAAGAATGAGAAAAACATTCATAATGTAAGCTCAGGATGAAGAGCAAAGGTTTAAGAAGAGCTCCTCGGCATGAAGTCCCAGAGCCTAACTCATTAGGCGGGACGGTGCCCAGCTCGGGTTATTTGAAAACCAGAGCAGGAGTATTATCAGAAGACCTCGAGTCAATTAAAAGGCTCGAGCAGAAGAAGAGCTCCTTGGCCAGAAGTCCCAGAGCCTAACTCATTAGGCGGGACGGTGCCAAGCTCGGGTTATTTGAAAACCAGAGCAGGAGTGTCATCAGAACCTCGGGTCAATTAAAATGCTCGAGCAGAAGAAGAACTCCTTGGCCAGAAGTCCCAAAGCCTAACTCATTAGGCGGGACGGTGCCGAGCTCGGGTTATTTAAAAACCAGAGCAGGAGTGTTTTCAGAAGCTCGGGTAGATTAAAAGGCTCGAGGAGAAGAAGAACTCCTCGGCATGAAGTCCCAGAGCCTAACTCATTAGGCGGGACGGTGCCTAGCTCGGGTTATTTGAAAACCAGAGCAGGAGTGTCATCAGAAGACCTCGGGTCAATTAAAATGCTCGAGCAGAAGAAGAACTCCTTGGCCAGAAGTCCCAAAGCCTAACTCATTAGGCGGGACGGTGCCGAGCTCGGGTTATTTGAAAACCAGAGCAGGAGTGTTTTCAAAAGCTCGGGTAGATTAAAAGGCTCGAGGAGAAGAAGAACTCCTCGGCATGAAGTCCCAGAGCCTAATTCATTAGGCGGGACTAGTCTCGAAGCTTCAAGTTATTTGAAAACCGGAGCGGGAGTGTTTTCAAAAGCTCGGGTAGATTAAAAGGCTCGAGGAGAAGAAGAACTCCTCGGCATGAAGTCCCGAGCCTAACTCATTAGGCGGGATCGGTGCCTAGCTCGAGTTATTTGAAAACCGAGGCAGGGAGTATCAGCAAGCTCGGGTCAATTGCGAGGCCGGGCGGAATTCAAGAAGAACTCCTTGGCTAGAAGTCCCCAAAGCCTAAGTCTTAGGCGGACGGTGCCATGCTCGGGTCAATTGCAGGCCCGAGCGGGAGTAACCTAACAAGATACTTTAGTCAATTGCAGGTACGAGCAAAAGATCCCGAAGAATTCCTCGATCGAAGTCCCAGCTGGACGGTGTCACGCTTTGCGTCAATTGGATGCTCGAGCAAAGGTTCAAGAAGGGCTCGAGCGGTTGTAATCGCAGAAGACACCTCGCTCAATTGCAAGCCCGAGCGAGAGTAATGCAGAACACACCTCGCTCAATTGCGAGCCCGAGCAGGAGTAATGCAGAACACACCTCGCTCAATTGCAAGCCCGAGCGGGAATAATGCAGAAGACACCTCGGTCAATTACACCCCGAGCGATGAGTGATACCGAAGACACCTCGGTCATGCAGGCCGAGCGGAAGAAGCTCATCCAAGGCCGAAGTCCCCGTGACGTGAGCCAAGCGCAGCCCAACTACGAGCCCGAGCAAGAAGAACGTGAGAAGTTTAAAAGGCCGCGATCGACCCATCATTATCGAGTTTCAGTCTTATCTCGCTTCACTCAAAAGACTAGAAACCGGGGACCGGTGTTTGGGTAAAATATCGACAGGCCCCTAAAAGCCCTTCCGGTTTATGGGGTAAATATCGGACAAACCCTCGAAGACTCCAGCTCGAGCAAGATTCCTCGAGGATAGCCACTCGAGCGTAAGTCGAAGTCAAAGCTCGGACAAGGCCGAGAGCTCACTCCCCGCCGAGGTCGTCCCTCGGTCAATCGCCGGTCAAGGTCGAGAGCTCCTTCCCCGCCGAGGTCATCCTTCCGGTCAAAGCCGCTCAGGTCGAGAGCTCCTTACCTACTCGAGGTCATCCTTCTGGTCAAAGCTGCTCAAGGTCGAGAGCTCCTTGCCTGCTCGAGGTCAACCCCTCAGGTCAAAGCTGGTCAAGGTCGAGAGCTCCTTACCTACTCGAGGTCATCCTTCCGGTCAAAGCCGGTCAAGGTCGAGAGCTCCTCGCTCGCCGAGGTCAACCCTCGAGTCAAGGCCGGTCAAGGTCGAGAGCTCCTTGCCCGCCGAGGTCATCCTTCCGGTCAAAGCCGGTCAAGGTCGAGAGCTCCTCGCTCGCTAGAGGTCATCCTTCCGGTCAAAGCCGGTCAAGGTCGAGAGCCGAGCACATCGCCTCCCGCCGCAGATATCCACGAGCACACCGGCAAGACCCGACTCATGGCAACCCGACCCACTTTCTCGAATCTTGGCACACCTTTAATGTCTCGCCGGGCCCCACATGGCTTGGTGATGATATCACTGCCGGTGGCTCAGACACGCTCCACGGTGTCATCATTCCTAGCGCACTTGCCCGACATGGTGATCCGCCACGTGAATCGGGTTAAGGGACAACTAGCTCATCCCTAGGGAATATTCCGCCAAACCTGACTGTCAGAGGGACCCAGATACCATTAGCGTGGGAGTGGACAGCCTGGAAAGGAAAAGAGCGGGAAAAACAGAGTATAAAAGGAAACGAAGGAGAACGGCACAGGGGTTGGAATTTCTAATTCACAGAGAGGTTGAAGAATTTGATTCCAAAAGGTTGGTTGGAACTTCGATGGACAGAGGGTTGAAGATTTTAACTCTCAGAGGGTTAGCAATTTTGATTGACCAAGGATCTGTAAGCTAAAACAGGTTCTTCTGATTCTCATCCCTCTCATCTGATTCTCTCTAAAAACACCATATTTATATCCAAAAAAGGGGGGGCGGTATAATACCCCTTTCATCTTTCCGGTCTCCCTCACCAAGGGAGATACCAAAAAAGAGAAACCCGATTACTGACTTGAGCGTCGGAGGGTTCTCGCCGGGAAACGCCCGGCGACCCCTGACCCGGTTTTCTGTGAGTGCAGGTCCGGGAGACCACTGTTTAGAAGAAGACAGCGGAACAGGACGAAGGGGGCAATCCTGCTCGAGCTTGTCGCGAGCAGAAGGATCGGGTACTGTTTGAATCCGCGAGCAGAAGGTTCAGACGTTCCCGCTCGAGCTGTTTGGAGGCACTGTTGGAAGGTTCGAGGCACTGTTGAGGCACGCGGGAAAAAGTGCATCAACAGTACTTAATTTTATATTTGACTTATCTAATTTCATACTCAACTTTTCTAATTTTTTTCTAGATTTTTTTAAGTTGTTGAAGAAAAAAAAAAAGGAAAAAGAAAATGGGTCCTAAATTACTATAGCCCTATTTCAGTATTAAGATGATATGTCTTTTAAACTATAACTATTATGAAAAATAATATAAATAGGAAATAAAAGTTAGTAATGTATTGTAATTAGGACTTTTAAATAATAATTTTGATAAAAATACTAAGGACTAATTTAGTAATGCTGTAACTTTTAAAATAATTGATGTTGGTTATGCTATAGAAGTAATCAACCCCAAAGGAAATTAGTTAAATATTTAAAAAAATTTATTTTTAAAAGTACTGTGAGTTTTAAAAGCAGCCGTGTATGTTTGGTAAATCTTACTGTTAAGCTGCTGTAAGAAAATAAATGACTAAATTACACATAATGTTGAATAAAATTATTTACACATTTATAAACATATATATATATATATATATTAAATATATAAAATATAATAATACACAATAATTGCAATAAATATTTTATATTATTAATTTTATTTTTTATTTTGTTATCTCAATATAATTGGTAATAATATAATATTTTTAAAGTTAATAATTTTATTTCTTAAATAATAAGAATAATTTTGAATTTTTATAATATATACAAGGATATAAAAATATATAATTAATTTTAAAATCAGATTTTGAAAAGCTACTTATCATCTACCTTTTTTTTTTCACTTATTTGAGGCATGAGTATGTAAATGAGACAATAAATATTATATAGATTTGATATTTTAGTGTAAATAGGGTATATATATATATCTCTGTGTGTGTGTGTATCATGGATGTGGTTCTTCACAGTCACAGTCACAGCATTTGGGTATAGATGAAAAGTGCTCCCTCAAATTTTAAGAGGAGAATTGCACCATTGAAACCAAATAATTGACGGATAATTTGAGAGGAAATTAATGTAGGGTCTTTTTAATTTTAATTTTTTTTTCAAAGGAAGTGGGATATATAGAAGATGATTAATCATTTTACTGATTTTGCAGTGGGCGAAATCTCTTCTTCTCGATGTCATATCCCAACATTTTTAGACATCTAATTCCGACTTTCATCGGCATTGTCGGCGCAAATATGCAAGGCAAAACTAAGCCCTTGCTTGAAACGCACTTAATAAATATATGGTCTTTTCTCATTACCACAGCCATATATTGTTATGCACAGTCAGCTGACCTCAAGTCTCGATTCATCGAGAAAATTCTAGTTATTCTCTCGACTTCATCTCTTTGGTCTCCACATTTATTCCACGTTCTAATATTGTCCATATTATTTTGTACACTGCGTGGACTGGCCATACTGGGAGAGAGCGAATAAAGAGAATTCAAAGTAACAAATAAAGAGGGAGCTGCCGACCTTACAGCAACTGTAAGGTCCAACTCCCCACCTGACTGTGGGTCTCACTTAGAGCCCACAGCCGGATACTATTCATGTGAGGGCTGCACCTTACCGTTGCTTGCCGTAAGGCAGCCTCCCCATACAAGAGATAAGCCAATACTGTCATTATCTCTCTGTGTCATTCTCATTCAACGTGGATGGTCAATAAGCAAAGCACGTACGTAAGACATACTCATATTATTTAATTAAACTTGTTATTTGGAACTCGTTAAATTAGTGCCTTACCGGGTTTATCTTGCCAAACAGGCTAACGCGATGTAATGCAGGTTAGCGACCGTCCGACACGCGCCCAAGGACGTCCTTTCATTTCACCTGGAAGCCTTCTACGCATATTTCCACCACCACTAATACAGTTACTCATGTTAAATTTTTTATTTTAAATAATTATCTTAAAATAATATAATTAATTTATTTTAATTTTATTAATGAATATTACATTATTTAAAATAAAAAATTTAAAATATATAATATTATTATTTTCACCACTATTATCTTTAGTTTTTTTTTTAAAATTTAAAATATTGACCTAGATAATTGTGTAAGAAAAATTCACAAAAATTTGCATTGATTCTAATGAATGTTCATGGTTGGGATTGGCTGCATTGGCACGACCTTTTGATTTCTGAGTGATGGTGCCGAAGAGTAAGAGAGAAATTGAGAGAGAATTATTATTTACAGTTGAATTTTTGTGATTCAATTTTATTTGATATGATACATATTTTAAATAAAACGAAATAATAGATAAATATTGATGGTAAGAGCATCATTAAATAAGTTTTTATTTGATTTAAAAAGTTATGTGAGAATTTTAAAAGATTTTTAAATAAAATAATAAATCTTTCACTTTATTAATATTGAAGTGAGAAAGATATTATTTTATTTAAAAAATTTTATGAAGTCTTTACTTGAATATTGTATTATTTTTATTTTATAATTTATAAAAAATTACAATAATAATTAGTATTATAAAAATATTTAATTAAAATAATAGAAATTTATTTTTATTTTAATTTTTTAAAAATTTATTTATTATATAAATAAATAAGTATTTAAAGGGTTAGATTAAAGGAATGTGCTATAAGTCTCCTCAAGTCGGTGAGCTAGAGGACAAAGTGTCACAACGTGTTTCTGTCTCAGTATCTCTCGCTCTTCTTTCTGCTTGGCTATAAAATATAATATGCCTACATTATCATCGTCATTTTACACTCTTTTTCACTTTTTGTATCACAAAATTAACTACGACAATAAAACTAGTCCACGTACGTTAAAAAAAGTTAATATTTTTTTTAAAAAAAAATTTGACTCTATAATTAGAGTTATTATGTTTTGACCACTTAGTTCTCATTTACTAATAAACACTTTTTAATTAAAGGTTAATGTTAATATTTATTTTTATTTTTATTTAAAATTTAAATAAGTATGATTTAACTAAAATTTTGAATACCTGATTTTTAATGTAAATGTCGGAATGATATATTTATTTCTTTTAATATTTTTAAAAAGTCATATGTCCATCATATTATCTCTATCCACATGTGAAAAAGAAAGTTATTTATATACTATAAGACCCTTACGTGATTTCATAGGCAGTGCCATATGGTGCCGTGTAGGAATCGAAGATGATTTCATAGGCATTGCCATATGGTGCCGTGTAGCAATCGAAGATGATTTCATAGGCATTGCCATATGGTGCCGTGTAGCAATCGAAGATGATTTCATAGGCAGTGCCATATGGTGCCGTGTAGGAATCGAAGCTCCTGATGACTTAAAAATAAATTTAAATTATTTTTGTTTAAATAATTTATAAATTATTAATTACCCTAAAAGGCCCTTTTAAGTTTTATATAATTTTTAGTATATAAAGGTTATCTCTTCTTAGTTTCTTCTTTACTCTTTTCTTGTCTTAAAAAAAAAATGGATTTATCAGTTAACATAGTTCAACTTAACATTGAATTTAAATTTGTAAGTAGAACTATGCTACTTAAAGGAGTTGTAATTACCAAAATTTGATATATAAAAATGTGGGATGCTTAACAATATTATGTTTGTCAAATTTATAACCTTATTGTTAAATCTTAATTGTACACTATATTTAATGAGTGATAAAAGATTATGAAAGTATCAAAAAAAAAAAAAGATTGTAAATGGGGTTATTGCAAAAGGATAAGGGGAGATGAATTCAAGTAGTAAGATGAATTCAAATAGTAAATATATGCCACACTGTCTTTATCTGTGCCAATTTCATTCCCATTCAACACAGAGGGTAAATAAGCAAAAATGTATATAAGACATATGCATATTATTTAATTAAACTTGTTATTTTATAAAAATAATAATAATAAAAAATAAACTTATTATTTGAAAGTTGAAACTCGTTAAATTGGTCCTTTGCAGGCCCTCGTGGACTCGAAATTAATTGTACACCGTTTACGTAGAAAAGTGCATTAACAAATTTTTCTTTTTTACTTTATTTTTGGTTTTTTGGAAAAACTCGACTCACGATAAGGAGAAGAAGAATAATAGAATACTTGTAATATGGGTTTTTATTACTTTTTACTTCTTTCTTTGAATTTTTTTTTCATTTTTTATTAGCCTTTTTGGGTCTTGAGTCCAAAAATATTGTGTATAAACAAATAACGCGGTTTCGGAGTTATGACAATGTAACGAGGCGTTACTGAGGCTTGATGAAAAATGAAAATGTTGAGATCATTACACGTGTAGGGACTGTGATCTCCAAGTCGTTACTGTTAGTAAAATGCAACCAACAGGTCACTCAAACCCGAAGTGTATAGTTTTTTTAAAAATTATTTTGTGACGTGTCGCTTGTTAAGAGAATTGAAGTGTATACGTGGCAATTCGGGGAGGGTTTCAACTTATTCCCTTCATATTAGTAACTATTCTTTTACAAACAAAACTGCCCCTTACGTGATCAGGACTTGGTAATTACTTCCGAGTGTGGTCAACCATAGTTGTCTCACCGCTGTGGTCAACAAAACTGCCGGTTGAGCATCTCCAATTTCATTTGTTCTGGGGGCGGTGGCTACTTTACAGACTCTGTAACGTACAGCCTCACCCAAATACTTTACATTCACTCATCATTAAAAAAAACTATTGTGGAAGATTCGAATTACTACTCTCAACAATTTGGTTTTCATCTAATTGGGGTAGATCTAACTTATTTTGATGTTAAATATTTATTTAGTACAACATTCCAACCATGCTGTATTAGTGGATAGTTTAGCATGCATGTTTGATGTTCAAAGTTAATTGTGAGTCGTTTGATCTGAAACAAAGGTTAATTCTTTTAAACTAATTAAAGTCATAAAATTCCCAGATGCTGATGATCATCGCTTCATCCCGTGACTTCTCAATTGCGGTCACAACGGCCGTGAAGTTGTCCTAATCCCTCCCTGCCACCCTATAAATTCAGTGCTTTGCTTCTTTTGTAGGCACCTCTATCTTCTTTCTACTCCTCGATCTCTCTATACAGCACGGCATTCGATCGCTCTGATCAACACATTTTCCGATCGTGAAGCCACAGTATTCGATCGCTCTCTTCTTCTACTGCGATTGTGAAGCCACAGTCTTCGATCCCTCTCTTCTTCTGCAGCGATCGTTGTTTTATCTCCATACAACACAGCCTTCGATCGCGCTATTCTTTTTATCCAACGAAGCCTTCTTTCTTCTCTCTTACAAAGGTTTCGTTTCGATTTTGATATAGACTTGTTGCTCCTCTTGTTTGATGTCGCGTTTCAAGTAGATTTGTTTCGCATGGTGTCGGTTGGTGGATTTGAGGTAGGTTTTGAAATTGAAATGTTGGTTGTTGGGTGTTGAATTTTGCGGCAATCGTTTTAGGACTGGATTTTTAATTTTTAATTTATTTTATTTTGAATTATAGTGAAATTTTAATAGAAGTTGAAAAGGGAAAATCGATTCTGGATGATTTTAGTTTAATAATATTTTTAATAATGTATGAATGTTGAAATAGATAGTGAACTATGTTAAAAGGGTTATTTTTGGAATATTGAGAGTTATTACTACTTACTACTACTACGCCTCAGCAGTCGATAGAAACCAAACCCAATTGTACCATATTTGAGCTTGAAAGAAATTCGAATTCAAAAAGAGTTTGATGCAATCTTATATTTAGAACTTTTTTTTTTTTTTTTTTTAATGAGAAGAGAACCACATTGTTATGGAAAGAACCAAATTGTTTAAATTTTTTTTCAAAAGAACTCGGCAAAAATAATTTTCTAATTTAATGTATTAAGGAAAATGGCATTAAAAAAAAAGAATTGTCAACTCCCACGAATTTATCGTGAAGGAAAAAAAAATATTCTTTTATATCTAATTATTTTAAACGGTCTTTCATTACTATTACTATCAATGTTGATTTTAACAACTAAAATAGTTATAAAGGGGCATAACTTATAATATAGATTTGATATCATTTAAAACCTCATTTAATTATATTATTGGATGATTTATACACAAAGTATACATGACATGTAATTATAGTAATTTCTTATTTGTTAAAATATTAATTATTATTGTCATTAAAAAATTAAAATGATATTGGCGTACTATGTTTTAAAATTTATTAGCATAGTATAAAAAGAAAAAGTTAAATTATAACATAAATAAATAATGTAATATTAAAATTAATATAAATAATGTAATATATAATTGTTTAAAAAGTTACAGACAACTATTTACTAAATACTTAGCAATTATGTTGATTTTTATTTTATATTTAAATTATGAAAAATTTATAATATTTTTATCAAAATTATTATTTAATTTTACCACATACTATTTATATTTATCACACACTATCAATTTTTATTTTACAACCATAATCATTTTTCACGTACCATAAAAAAAAACAATTCCTTAATCATCTTTTAAATTTATTTTTTTCTAACAGAGTTGACTAATTATTTTAAGGGTTTTAGCGTCAACAAAATTGATTTGTCCCTCTCCTCGATGTCATACACATCATGCGATAACATGTTTGGACAATCCGAAACTAGTTTAAAAAAGAAAGATAATTACAATCAGGATCTCCACAATCCTTTTAGGTCCTGTTTGGTTTCAAAGTTAGTAAATAATAATTTAAAAATTACAGTATTAATATATTTAATAAATATTAATTATTATAATTTAAAAATTAAGTTTATTTAATTTGATATTTATATAATAAAAATATATTATATATTTATTAAATTATTTAAAAATTATATTTATTATATATTATTAATTTTTATTTATAATTATAAATTTCTTAACATTTATTAAATTATTTAAAAATTATATTTATTATATATTATTAATTTTTATTTATAATTATAAATTTCTTAACACTAACTGCTACAGTAGTATTTAATACTACGCAGGAGATTAAGCTCTCCTGCAAAATGCAAATACAATCGACAACGGCGACCAGAGTCACAGCTGCTACCGGCATCACAACGAACGCGTGCGGGAGATGCAGATGCCATATAATCGAGGGAGTTTTATCTTATTCTTTTGAAATTGGGAACGCTTCAATCAAACCCCAGAGACTGCGGGCTGTCTCGTATTGTCGTTAGACTCCTGCCAAATCACTTTCAACTTTTTAGTCATTTCAGCACGATGTGGACAGGCTTTTCTATTTTCCGCGTTTTCCTCCCATGTTTCACTTTCAATCAGTTTTATTTTATTTTATTACTATTATTATTCAAAGAAATATTATCATTTTACTACTTTGTATTTTTTGATATACCACTTTATTATTAATTTTTTTAATAATTAATTTTCATTAATGTTTCAAATTTTATTATTTTACCACCAACTTATTAAAATTAACAAAACTTTTAATAGAAGTTATAGAAAAAATCTATTTTACTCTTAAACAGGTAAGTGTAATTTAATCCTTTAAATTAAAAAAATTAATTTTATACAAAGAAATAATATTTTTTTATTAATTGATTATTTTATATACCTAAAATAATTAATTGATAAAATTATAAATATTGTACATTGTAAAATTTTTAAAATACTGAGCATATTAAATTCCTAAAATACCCTAGTGGTATTAGCAATTTATTAATATATTTAACAGTTTGATGATAAAAAAAAAATAAAATCTGAAACATTAAATGAAAAAATAATTATCTAAAAATTTTAATAATAAAATAAATATATAAAAAAATTATATAATAAAATGATAATATCTTGCTCAAACAAATCAGGTTCGCGGTTCCCTACCTTATTTGCCGTGAAGAAGAAAATTAATCGAGGGCTTAGCGAGATGTATAGCAGATGCAAAGCTGCCAGTGCATTCATCGTCATCGAAATCCAAACCCGTCTGTGTATAGTCTTTTTTTATTTTTATTTTTGAGAAGGTATAGTCTTTTTCTTTACTACTGAAGGTTTGTAAATTATTTTCAAAAAAATAATATTCTTTTCCACCTATTTCGTATAGATTAATTAATGGTCAAAACTCAGTCAAAAGCAAATAATTATCAATTTGAGAAGTAATTAATGCAGGATCTTCTAAATTCCTCTTTCCAAGGGAGTGGCACATACATAATTAAATTATTTTAATTGTTTTGCAGCGGGAGAAATCACTTCTCCTCAATGTCTTATCCCAACATTTTTGTTTGGATATCTTATTGCGGCTCTCATCCGTATTCAACATTTTTGGATATCAATGTTTTATTGATATTATACAAGTAAATGCGTTGTTCAATATTATGCAAACATATTTTTCTCAAAAATTTTATCTTGGTCTTTTTGTTCCCTCACAAACATTGTTTTATTGATATTATACAAGTAAATGCACTGTTCAATATTATGTAAACATATTTTTCTCAAATAATTTAAATTTTAAAGATTGCAATGAAATTTAATTTAAGGATTTCCATTGAGCACTGTCAGCTACGACTTCGGTTTCCTGCAACAATGAAAAATTATGTAATAGGTAAAAAGTTTTTCTATATTGGCAATATTAAGTCAATAATTTGAAAGGTAGATTTAACAGTAGGTTGGCCTAATTTCAAAATTTAATTTAAGTGTTGAGTTATGTTTTACATTGACTAGTAAATGTGAAATACTTAAGTTTATAAGTAAGATATGTCTTTCCACTCAAAAGACTAGTCTTTTGAGTTGGATATATAAAATTATGGGCCAAGCTCTCCCAACAATTAGTATCAAAGTTAGACCTTGTTAGTCAGAATAAAGTAGTTGAATAACTTAGGTGTGTCAGATGAAAGGACTAGAGTTCGGAGACAGTTTCACTCGAGGAAGGAGATTGTTGAGTTGTGTTCCACGTTAACTAGTAAAGGAGAGATGCTTAAGTTTATAAGTAGGATAAGTCCCTCTACCCAAAAAGCTAATATTTTAAGTTGGATACCTAGAATTATAAGTCAAGTCCTCTCAATACCAACTAATAAACAAAGCAGACTAGTTCAAGGTTTATGAATCCACCTAAAAGTTTTAAAAGAATTAGAGTTAAAACACTTGGAAACAGCTATTAGGTACTACCTCGAGAGATCTCACTGGTTGAACCAACCAAGGGGTATGTTTGTGATTGCTGTGACCAAGTATAGTTGGATAGTTGGTCAGTGGTAAGAACCAGCCTACTAGCATCTTTCGGCACAAAGAGCTCAAGAAAAAAGCTCACATGAGACACAAGAACTCGTGCTTCGCATGCGACAAGCTTATCTAGATTCAAATGTTTTAAGGATCAAATTCACATTACATGAGAATTTCACTATTTAGAATGACACCGTATGACAGTAGCTGAGATAAGTGGAAGAAAAATTTCGAAAATCAACATACCTTTTTCTTTGAGATTAGGTAGTCGAACCCCACTAACTTGCTTATTTTGAAGTAGCCGAGTCGACTTCAACACGACTGCCTTGTATCCTTCAAGATGCAAAACCCTCGTGACATTTCCATCCCGGTTCCTACTAATTTGCTCCACAATGGCATTCCCAGTCCATTTAGGTGAATCTTCATTCATAGAGATCAACTCAAGATCGAGCATGGTCCATCCATATTGTTTTTGTGTATGTTGTGGCTTTCACTCCTACACCTTTACACCTCTTATGCCTCTGTTTGATGTGAACAAATGGTTTGTCAAGGCCATTGGTAAGCAGCAGTCGGTCAGCAATACTAATGTCGGCCTTTCTTCAATCACAGCAGTGTGTATAATAATAATCTTCTTATTAATATAGTAGCTCAAAGTTTGTTAATGAGACTGTTTGAAGCCGCCAGAAAAAGTAAAGATACAAAGGTTAATCCCCAGAAAAATTAAAGTACAAAAAGTTAATCTTCCACTTAAGTGATTTAAATATATTAATTAATTTATTAATTAAAGCATATTAATTAATTATAAAATATATTAATTAACGATAATAATTATTATATTATATAAATTAATTATAATAATATATAAATTAATTATAACTAAGAGTAAAATAAAATTTTTAATTATAAAGAATGAGTAATTATTTCAAAACTCCTAATGAACCAATCTCTCATTTCTTATTTTTAAATTTAGATAAATTTTATAATTTTATTTTTTATTCTTCCTTTTATTTTGTAGAGTAAACATTACTAATTATTTTTATTTTAGATTCTGATTCTCTAATATCGTAAGTAAACGATCCTAGTCATTGTATGGGGCTATGCACCTATTTGAGACGAATACAAAACTAATGTCCTTGTCTGAGAAATCATGTTATTTGACACAGAAGTAAAAGTTGTTTTTCATCTTCCTCCCGTTTCCGCGGAAAATTTATTTTCAGTGCAGTGGAATTGAATTAATCTGAAGGAAAAAATTGGTTGGTATGGGGAAATAATACTTGAAACGTTGTCGTTTTCTCGTATAATTGCTGTGATTTATTTATTTATTGTGTGTTTTTTTTTTCTGGGCTTTAGGGTCAGAGAGAGAGGATAGGGTCTCCTTGGAACTCTCTGAAGAAATTCTTCAGAGCATGGAAGTGGGCATGTCTTTGAGAGATTATGTAAGAGAATCTTCTAATAAGTTTCTGTTTGGGCAACATACTTGATTTGCGTTTTAAGTGTATCTGTTTGTTAATTCAGTGTCGTTTTGTTTTGGTTTGTGTTTCAACAGAATGGGAGAATTAGTTCCATGGATTTTCATAAATCGTCCAGTTATTTGGTGACTGCTAGTGATGATGAATCTATACGTCTGTATGATGTCACTGCTGCCACATAAGTTGATCCTCTGTTTCTTAGGATTTTATGTTGTCTAAGGGCGTTTGAATAAATATAAGTAGCTGGTTTCAGTTTTGCAAAGGTTGTTTGAAATTGCAGAAATAATAAAGTGTCTTTTGAAATCAAAGGAAACCTTGAAGTGTTTTTCTGGGAAAGTGCTTCATATCTGCTCTCATAGATAGAACTTTTTGGATTAGGAAATACCTTGTAGTGCTGTTTGAAGAAGTGCCTCATATATGTTTCAAAGTGATTTTACTCAAGGGTACTTTCCGTTAAAGCACTGCTGAACGTATGCTCTGCGTGTTTGATGAGCTCATGAAAGTTACTGTTCTCTAAGATGGAAAAGAAATGCTTTTTAAGGTGAAAAAAAAAGGAACCTTGGAGTGTTATTTGGGGAAGTGCTTAAGGGAAATGTAATTCACATGTTTTTCAAGTACTTTTGTAAAATGGCCTTTTGTAATTTCAGATGTTGGAAGACAATTAATAGCCAAAATTTTGTATTGTAATTTCTTGGAATTCTGACTGTATACTTTTCTCCTATTGGTATGTTTCGTTAATGAAGGGATGACCATCTTTCTGTGTAATAAAGGTTGGAATCATATGATATACCTAAAATAAATTGTCACACCTGGATTGATATATTCATTCTCTAATCAACTGAGAGGGTCTTCTAGTTCAGCTATTTCTTATTCCAGTATAAAAGAGAAATGTTCTTTGAACTTGCCCTGTATGTTAACCTGCCACCGATACGATCTTCCGTACATATGTCTAGCAGTTAGGTGAAGATAAGTTAGGGTTACATCCATGTTTAAGATTAGGTTCTTATTGTTGCTCATAGCTGAATGCTGTGGTTTGAATGACTGAGCTTTTGGTTTGGTTCTCGTGCATCACTTTTTAGAGGCCTCGTGATTGTTTCATAGAGTTTGAGCTTCATGTGCTGTTTTGGATTGATATTAATTTTTCAAAGTATAAAAGAAAGGAATCCTGATGACATTAGATGCCTTGATTCAGGAAAATGGGCGTCTTCAAAGAATGGCCTCTTTTCAAACTCCTCCTTTAATGGGCTGGCAAGGTGTGCCTGGAATTCCAGCCACACCTGTTGTAAAAAGAGTTATTAGACTTGATATTCCTGTGGATAAATATCCAAATGTAAGTTTAAACATTGGTTTTCGATTTAAAAGTTAGTTATATTCATGTATTTAATTCCCTTATGGTAATAGTTTCTGACTTAAACACACAGCAGTTTAATTTTGTTGGCCGGATTTTGGGACCGCGTGGGAACTCCCTCAAAAGAGTTGAAGCCACGGCAGAATGTAGGGTGTTCATTAGAGGCCAGGGTTCAGTCAAGGATTCTATAAAGGTATGATCTATCATAATATGGTGAAGCTATGCGTTTTGGAATAAGTTGCTGATTCAATCTAATCGGGCTAAACTGGACTTGAACTCTCAGAGCGCGAGAATATGAAATTATAATAGCTAAAGCTGCTTCTTGCTTATGAATATCATACATTTGATGTTTCAGATTGGAGTTATTTTACTTGCAGCTAAATTGTAATATTTATAGATCCAAGTAAATTATTTCCTCTTATTTTTACTCGGGTAAGCTTTAGCATGCCTGTCTCTTCCAATTAGCTAATTAAAATATTCTTCTCTTCAACAAAAACAGAGCAAAATTATTTATTTGTTCTAAATCCTTCTTCTTCACATGTTGTTTGATTTGTGGATTAAACAGTTAAAGAGTTGTGAAAATGATGTGGGTTATTGGTACTTATTATTGGTGTTTTCATCGACATTGTGGGTGCAAATATCAGTGGCGGAATAACATAGAGACAAGCGAGGTAGAGTGGTGACAGCCACCCCCGTGACCGTGAGTCTTAATTTTATTTCCAGAAAATATTTTCTAAAATTCAACCAAAAATTTTATTTATCCCAATAAATTTTTTAAGTTACCCCACCAAATTTAAATAATATATAAAAATATGCTAAAAATTAAATTCTCATCATTAAAATCACTTTAAATCAGTATGTTATATTCAAAATAATTTAAAAACACTTTAGAAAAATCAATTTAAAGAAATCAAATCTGCCTTGTTAGGTTTTAATTATGGCTACGTCATTGCAAATATGCAAGGTACAACTAAGCCCTTGTTCGAACACACCCAGTAAACATATGACATATGGTCTTTTATCGTAGCCACAACCATTTATTGCTATGCATATTCAGTTAACACTGAAGTCTCAACTTCATTGACAATACGCTTTTTTTTTTTTTAAATAATCATGCCAAGATTAAATATGACAACTACAAAGGGTATAATTGTCTTAAAAAGGATCTATCTGATCATTTCTAAAATTACGAAGTGTTTTCCCAAAAATAAATAGAAATCACCAATTTTTAGAGATTAAAGTTCACAATTATCCAAAGAGCATGAACCCTACCACATCATTAAAACTGTTATTTTAAATGTAGTATTTGCACCTCCAAAATTTGTTATGAGATTCAATTCATAAAACATATAGCAACACATATAAAGACTTTTATAATATTCTTTCAAAATATTTTGGTGTGCCAAAAATTGGAAAATTTCAGATTAAATTATCATCAGTTGAAGTACAAAGGACAATATTCAAAATCTCTATATTTGTATCAACATTGATGAGTTATAATAACATTTGTTTCCTAACTTCTTACAATATTTAAAAGAAGGACGTAGTTTACCTATTTATAGGAATAGGTCTCTAATTAAACAATTATTACTAATAATCAAAATACCCTTCACATTTAACCATATAAGGATTTACGCTTAAGGGTATCTTAGTCATTACACTAGGTTAGGGAGCTATTTGAGGCTAATAAAAAAACTAATATCTTTATTGGCAAAATCTTGCTGTTTGATGGAGGCGTGATAAATCGAATAAACGAATTGAAACGTAAACAAATTAGGTTAAAATTCGATTGATTTGAATTCATTTATTAAACAAATCATAATCTCATGATTCAAATTTAATTTGTTTATTAAACAAATTAAATGAATCATTACAGAAAAAATGATATTTTATTAAAAAAATTTAGTCACTAAAGATAAGAAGTTAGTCGCCTTATATTTAAATAGCACGTCAAAAATAATACTCAAAATGATCAATTTAGATGAATCATTACAAGGAAAATGATATTTTAGAACAAAATTTGAGTCACTAAACATAAGAAGATAGTCACCTTATATTTAAATTTAAATAGCACGTCAAAAATGATATTCAAAATTATCAATTCAGATGTTCAAAAGTGCAATTAGCGACATTATATTTTCATTACTATTAAGTAATTTATAGTGACTAAAATGTTTGTTTCAAGGTAAGTAAACATAATAGTAATTAGTACTCAAAATCGTCAATTTAGAGATTCAAAATTTGTTACTAAAATATATTTATCACAACGATATATTACTGTCTATCAGTAGTTGTCACTTGTGACTAGTAACATCATATCAGAAAAATTTAGGTCACTATTTTCTCTCGGCAATAGAAGCGAAGATCCACGCTACAATTAGTCACATTATTGATAATTCGTGACTATATAATTTGAATCGAAAAATGTTATTTTGTGACGGTTTCTTTTGTTGCAAAACATATTAAAAGTAGTCTTAAATTATTTTTAACAACAATATATTTTATCCTTTCACGACTATTTACATAGTACTTGAAAGGTTTAAATGACTATTTTTAATCATCATTTAAAGCAATATCTATGACGGCGCATTTTTATCGCATAAATTTATATATAGTGACAAAAAAGTTTTTAGTTAAAAAATGTTTTCTTGTCACCATATCATTTTCTGCAAATGACAAGTTATATATAGTATTGGAAAAGTTTTTGTCTCGTTGTTAAGAATAAGTATTTTTGACTACAAATTTTAATCGTACAAATTGAATCCTAATAACAAAAACTTTAAATTAAAAATAACTTGTGTACGAGAACCCAAATTTTTGTGCGACAATGCATAATATGATTGGACACTAATAAAATTAATCAAAGTACAATAAAATAATCTTACTTTAAAGATCATCACATAATATAATGAACATTACAAGTATAAATACCAATGACCTAAAATAAGTTCTCAAAATTAACATAAAAAGACTAACAAACTCACTTTGAAAAAAAAAAATCAAGTGGTTGATCTACTGGGTTGAGAACATCTTGATTCTTATGGCTAACTTTCCAGTTTTTCTTCATTAATAAATTAATTCTACTTATTAACCGTTGCAATACTTGGATTAAATCTCTTTGGAGTGTTAATACATAATGGCTTTCTCATCTTCTTGTAAAACTCAACCGACAACTTGGACATTGGTTCATGTTTTTTGTCAAGCTTTATCCCTCTTATTTTGCCTTGTGTCTTCTTCTTAGTCTGACAAACTGCATATAATAATAATACGAAAAAAGACCTATATAATCCAAAATTTAAGAAAATAATCACTAACAGTCCCAAATATTTTAGAAAAAGACACCAAGACCACATTTTGATTATTATACACTTTACCTCTATTATTCCAAAAACAATTGATTTTAAAATTTTTATAAACACAAATATTATATAAATAATGTAATCTATGCAGTAGACTAACAATATTAAAATATTTTAATAAATTTAAATATGTAAATTATTCTGTTTATTTTGATAACATATTTTTATTTATTGTGGGATTTTAAATAAATATTTGCATTAAATACATTTTACAAGTAAAAAAAAAAATTTTCACATACTAATAATGTTAAAATTATTATTTTACATAATATTCAAAATAATTTAAATTTTAATATTATGATTCTATTTACTATAAAATTTACTTTAATATAATAAAATATTTTTAATTATTTTAAATTTATTTATTATTATATTTTTTAATGTTATATTTCTATTTATTATAAAATATTAAGTCAAATTTTTTGAGATAATAAAAGTAAAGGATATTATTGTTAAAAGTGGGTATTGATGTCTTTTTTGAAAACTTAGGGGTGTTGAATGACTATTTTCCCAAACTTTTGGGGTGTAGATGTTCGTTTTCTTAATAATTTATCACATTTGAATATATATAAACACATTGTAGCATGGCTCTTGGATCATATTTTGTCGAACATGTCCAACAGTTGATGTACAAATAAATGACAAATAATTTGCATCACCTAGTACAATAGCCATTTCTCGTAATATTCAATATATATATATATAAGCCAAATGATTAAATGAACTATATAAATTCTTCAAATAATTATTTTCGCAGACAAGGAAAATTCAATAAGATATTGTAGGAAGTTATTGGAAACCTAATAATCAAATCATCACATAATCATTCATGATTCTTGCTTGCATAAGAGAGTATAATAATTAATCAACTACAAAAGATTCTTATATTAAAAAGGCTATAATAAATTATTCAAAAAAATTTTGAAGAAAAATATGAAAAGATTCAAAATAGGAAAAACGACATATACACCCACAAAGCTTAAAGAAATGATCACCAACATCCTCAAGGTTTCAAAAAGGAAACACTAAAACACCCTTTTGATCATGAAACCATTTGCCTCTATTATAAAAAAGATGATTTTAAATTTTTTAATAAATATAAATATTATATAAATAATGTAATAAATTATCAATATTTTCATATTTTAATAAATTAGAAAATAAGTAAATTATTATATTATTTTAATTATATATTTTTATTTATTGTAAAGATTTTAAATAAATATTGCATTAAATATATTTTACAAATAAAAAAATTTAACATACTAATAATGCGGATAGATAGGCTTAATGTTAACATATTGAGTTCATTTTAATATCTTAACCAAATTTTCGAAACACCCCCTGTCGCACCGCATTTCTTAACCAAATTTTCGCGAATGGAGATTAAATTGAATTAAAAATGAGGATTTTACCCATATATATACCCAAGATGAGATAATCTTTTTAAGCAAAGACAGTTGAGATGTTCTTAAAGTGAGAATTTTATTTTTTATTTTCTTTTGCTTTTACCTCCCAAGTTTCAAGCTGAGTTTACATTCTAGTTTTAGTTTATTTAATTATTGTTATTATCTTTTCTTTTCTTTTTCCCAAATTGATCAGGTTTGCTGTTCCCTACCTTATTTGCCGTGAAAATGAAAACTCAATCCATGGTTTGCTGAGATATGTATGTGGAAATGCAAAGCTGCCCCTGCATTCTTCATCATCCAAATCCAAACCCTTCTGTGTATGGTCATTTTCTTTACCATTATTGACTCAAGTTGTATATTATTTTTGGGTATATATGCAGTCCACTTCAAATTGTTTTTGTCCTCCTAATTTTATTTCCGTGAAAAAATTGGCTAAGTCCCTGCTGAAAATTTTGTTAAGCCTCCTATAGAAGAGATTTGTTTTTTGTTTGTTTTCTTTCTTTCTTTCTCTTATTAAAGAAAATAAGAGAAGCTTATTTATTTATTTGTATTTATCAAATACCATTAATATAGAAGCTTAATTTGTCATCAACGCGCTCTCATTTATACTAATCTTTTTATTAGTAAATTGATTTTTTTAAAAAAATTTAAAGGGATAAATTGAAGATTTTCATTCTAGAAAAATGTAACTTTGAATATTTAAGGTCTCAATACATGGAATTTTCAAACGTAAAGGCTAAACTTTATGAAGAAATTTTATTGTTTGATTGATTGAGATTCGATTTCTTGCTTTTCCAAGTTTATTAGATTGTTATCAAAAATAGATTATTACGGATGATGGTAGACAGGATATTTCGATTCCCATAACAAAAAATTTTTATTTTTTATTTTTAACTTTTAAGAAATTTTAATATCCACATTGGAATTTGAAACGAGTGTTGTGGTTTACTAGTAATTTTACACTTAAAATTTCAAACGGACAAAATTATTTTTACTGTCAAAATTAACGGCAACAACATTATTTAACAGAAAGAGTGAGCCATGAAAGTTGTTGAAACAAGTTTGTACACGATAGAATTTGAAGAAACAATTGGGTGTAGATGAAAAATATCTCTTATATGTTAAGAAAACTGAAAGTGCTCATCGAATTTTCAGAGGAGAATTATTTTCAAAAAATAATACTGTCCTGCCAAATTTCGTTTTAATTTTTTTTTCCCCCAATGGAAATAGGATATATAAAAGATGATTAATTCTTTTAAATGATTTTGCAGCGGGTGAAATCTCTTTTGCTCGATGTCATTTCCCAACATTTTTGGATATCTGATTCCGGCTCTTATCGGCATTGTGGATGCAAATATGCAAGGCCTAGCTGAGCCCATACTTGAAACAGATTCAATGAACATATGTTCTTTTTTTATACCCACAGCCATATATTGATTGTTATGCACATTTAGCTGACCTAAAGTTTCATCTTAATCAAGAAAATTCTTCCCAGCTCTAAGGTCTTGTTGCTGTTGTCTCAGGATTTATTTCCGCAATCTCTTTGGTCTCCACATTTGTTCAACCTTCTAATATCGTTCATATCATTTTGTACACTACATGGATTGGCACTGCCATTATTGTTGTTATGTAGCAATATGGCACATTGTATATAGAAGCTTGTCGTCAGCTCTGCAACGAAACCATGAAGCCAATTTGCATTGACATTTGCAATAGGTGTCAAGCTAATAAGACTTCCTCGACAAGGCAGCAACGAACAATACTACCAGTCTAGAAGGAATCTTCTCCAAGTCCAATGTTTCGTATTGCACAGTAGCAAGCAATCATCACATGTACACGTAGTAATCTTAAAAACTAACGGAGAAAATTCCACAAAATATATTAGTGTTCACATTTCTATGCTTGAAATAGTAATAATTGCTGCAATAATAGTCAAACTCATACCTTCAATATTGTTGAGAGATTTTTTCTACATAATTTAGATACTTTTTCTAACATAATTTAAACTTTACCTTTGATTGAGCATTGTTTGAGCAGAAGTTTTAAAATATCTCTGAGCTATCATATTAGTCTTAGAATAAAAAATAATATTATGATGTGTATTTATTTTGAATAATTATCATACAATGGTGGCTATAAATTAGTTGTATTATATCCGATGTATTCTAAAATTCCTCTTATCAAAGACTCTAGTTCCTTCAACAATAAGAAAATCTTTAATATGGAAAATAAAAATTTTGAAAGAAAAAACAAGTTGGCCTAATTTCAAATTTTAATCCATAACTTTTTCTTTGAGATAATTGACAATTAGATAGTCGAACTCCACCAAAGTGCTTAACTAACTCGCTTGTTTCAAGTAGTCAGTTGAGCTTCAAAACTGTGGTCTTCAGGATTTAAAACCCCTGTTAACTATGTGACATGTCTATCCTGGTTCCTAATAATTTGCTCCGCTATGGCATTAAGGTGAGTCTTCTTCATTCACGGAGAAATTAATTAACTCAGCATGATCAGCAAGGTCTATACAAAATATGTTTGCGTATATATGTTGTAGCTTTCTCTCCTACAACTAGGCTTTATACCTCTTATTCCTCAGTTTGATGTGAAGAACTGGTCCATCAAAGCCATTGGTAAGAGTCAGCAATAGCAACACCGCCTCTCTTCAATCACAGCAATGTTTATATATAGGCCATTGTTTATGTGTATGATATTGAGGATTACAAGCATTGTACTCACAATATCTCCAACAAAAGGACGTGCATATCCACCTGTTGGGTACACTTTGTGCTTGACTTGATTTGATGGTGGGCACCTTGCTGGAACCCTAGCTTGTTCAAATTCCTGCTACGACAACTTGTAACATCCCAACTCCAGCACTCCCAACTTGTCCAAATTTATCGGTAATTTGATAGTGCGTGAGCCTTTTTTTGACGTTTCAACTATATATAGTGTAGGTGGTGTATTTGCACCCGACCAGAGTGAAGGAAGTAACTCGCTTGTTTCAAGTCGCAAGCCCAGCTTCAACATTGTGGTCTTGACTGATCCTTCAAGATGTGCATAACTCCCCAGTTAACTCTGTGCCATGTTGATCCCTGCCAGCTACAAATTTGTTTCACTATGGCATTCCCCAATCCATTAAGGTGAATCTTCATTCACACAGAGATCAACTCAGCATCAGCATGGCCTATCCATATAATCAGGGGTGGACCCATGAATTTATATTATCCCGGGTTAAATTAAAAATTTTTTACTTTGAAGTGCATGTAAAAATTCATAAGTAGAAAGAAATTCATCAAATAAGGGGACATATAAATCTTTATTTCTATAATATGTACTCTAAACAAAATAGTTATATATTAAAAAAAAGTATGAAAACAAAAGGCAATTCAAATATAAAAAAACATTATTATTCAATTATGGAATCTGATATTACAACCTATAATAACATATAGTTATATAAGGATTAATAAATCAATTAAGAATTTTAAGGTAAAATAAATCAATACATGTAATTACAATCAATTAAAAATCACAAGTAATACTTTAATATTTGAAATCAATTACTTAATTACAGTCTTAAATAAATTAAACAATTAAAATTTAGTCATTTTTTATAAAAATACTATTAGTCAAAATTTTTTGTAATAAACTAAACTAAATTCACTGCAAGAAAAGAGGGTTTTAGCGACGAACACTTTCGTCGCTGAAACTGCATATTTTTGTCGCTAAAGGTATTAGCGACGAAAAATATTTTGTCGCCATTTCATTGCAATAGCACCGTCGCGCTAGGTATTTGGCGACGAATAATAAAATTCGTCGCGAAACCTTTTAGCGACACAACGTATTTCATCGCGAAACCTTTTAGCGACGCAATGTATTTCGTCGCTAAAATGACCAAAGGCAACGACCAAATTTGTCGCTCATGTAGTCGCAGAAATAAGGTTTCGTCGCTAAAAGCGTTTTTAGCGGCAAAATAGTTGTCGCAAAAATAGTGTTTTGCGTCGCCAAAAATCGCTTTTTGCGATGAAACGATTCATCACCAAAGGGTGATTGCTTTGAATCAAATTTATCGTGAAATTGAGTTAAAGCGATGAAACATTTACTTTTAGTGACAAAATATTTTCGTCGCACAAAAGTGTTTCTGCGACAAAATGTTTTCGTCGCCAAAACCATTTTCTGCAAGGAAATTATTTCATCACCAAAAACATTTTCAGCGACGAAAATAAATGTTTTCCTGCCACGAAAACCAAAAAGCTTTGTGGTTACGAAAACATTTCGTCGTAAAAGACTTTTTGAGACAAAAAATATCGTTGCTAATAGTCTTTCTTTTACAATATCATATTTAGTCGCCAAATGTGCCTAGAATTAATTATATTTATATTTTTATAAAATTCTTTGTTTTTTATTATTAATGAAATCAATTAAATTTTTAAAATACAAAATTATTAATCAAATAAATAATATTAAAAAGTCAATTTTAATATCATTAACTTTCATAATGGTGCAACTACAATGAAATTCCAATTACAAATTATAAGTTAAAGTTAGAAAGATACACAACAAATTATGATGAAGAGCCAAATTGGCTTGGTGCCAATGTTGTTAAAAATGATGTAACATTCTTCAGCTCCTAAGACAAGTCATTAATCTTGAATTGCTGTGATTGTAACTGATATTTTGTATTCTACAACTAATTCTTAGTTGTCTGTAACCGATCTTGAGTTGTCTGTAACTCAGACCGAGTGGTTTCTAACTCATTGCGCAATGCCTGCTCATTGGATGATGAAACTTGAGAATTATGACGAGCCTGCCTTCGTTTTGCAAGTCCCCTGTAATAGTTTGACTTGCCTCCGAATACTTGCCGAGACATCTCTTCATCACTAATTGGTTGAGATCCATCAACTCGAGACAATTGATGTAACTCAACCATTTTTTCCTATAAAAAAATCACTTTAAAATAAATTAAATTATATAAACAATCTTAAATCAAATAAGAAAAAAATCTTACATGTGCAGATTGTGCCTCCGAATTGATCCACCCATTTTTTCATTGTAATGAGTAGAAAGAAAAAATCTAAAAATTTTGCACTTCACCGACTCGTAAGATCGTGAACAAAATTTGTAAAATATTTATAACATTAGAAACGTAAACACTTTGAAATAATGACATAGTATAAAATAAGAGGCATTATACCTTCTCACGATGAACTTTAAATGGTTTTGATCCCCCACGATGATTGAAAGGAAGTTTGTTCCTATTTTCCGTATTTATTTTGCACATTTTCTAAAAAAAAGATTTTTTATATAAAGTTCGTAAAAATTAAAATATAAAAGTATAAAATTTTAATTGAATATTCCCATATTTTGCTAGATGTATTCAACCTCTATATATTAATAAATGCATCACATAGAACCATAGAAAATATATTGGACTAAAATTCAACAAGTAAATAAATTTATGAGGATGATATGCAAGATATCATGAATTTCTAGAAAAATTTAGACATGACCCTCCCTGAAAATATGAGAACTTCCAATTTATCAAAACTTCACAAATATAATAAACACTTCCTGCAATTGAAATATAAAATTTTCAAATCAACTATATCACCTCAACTTGACAAAATCATATTTGGGGCCTCAGGCACCCATTCACCATTTCACTATTCAATTAAATATCACTTAATTAATATTTAAAAGCAAGCGTCACTTAATTAACTTACCAGCAACTTGTAACACAAATTGTGTTTAAAACAATACAAGTTAATATCAACCATAGTTAAAGCAACAAGGGAAACAAATTTGATTAAAAATAAAAAAAAGAATAGCACAACTTCTAATTAAGAAACTAAAGATGTTATAAGAAATATCGTGCCTAAAGTTTTTTTTTCCTGCAATAAAACCAATGTGAAAACATTTTTCATACTATTCTTTTTTCAACAAAAATAACAAAAATACTCAACTTTCTCCAAAAACATAAGCTTCCAAAAGTTTCCTATCATCAAATAATATTCTCTTTCTTTTAAAAATAAATATACAACTTAAAAATACTAACAATATTTTATAAATAGCTTTTGTTTTATTACATACCTTATGAGTGTCATTCTCCCAAATATCACATAATTTGTCCCAATCCTCTTGTTTGACATCTTTTGGCGGATGTCTATGTGCCTCACTTGGTAGATATTTTTTATAGGCCATCCTCAATGTCTTGCATCGATAATCAGCATATCGTTCGCCCATTATTTTGTTCAAATAGCGCAAAACATGCAGTTGATCTAGGTCTATATCAACCACTCCTCCATCAATGAATAAAAGCAAGTAAAAGATTATTCATATATGATTGTAACAAACATGTCGACTATAACATTGTTGTTAAGAAAGTTTGCATACAAGTAAACATTTGAATAAATCCACCCTCTCATCCCAAGGAATCTTCGACCATGACACTACACCAAGTGGTGCACGGGTTTGGACAATTGTACCACAACTGCTAATTAATTCTTTACAATACGTTCCTTCTTGTTCCTCCGTAATTGGCGAGGTAGTGATAGCTATTCAACCCTTTAACCTCACCATAACCATTGTATTAAGACCCCGTGTAGGGCCTCGGGAACTTTGCACTTCTAGAGGTGAACCTATATAAAAGAAAAAAAACCATAAAATAAAACATAACTATAATCACATACAGATAATAATTAAGGAAATATTAACATAATCAATGTTGAGCTCAAATGACCAGTAGAAAATTAATCAATTAAATTAAGTTCCAACATTAATAATCTCAATGTTGCTCTATGAAATAAAGATAGAAAATTAATTAATTATTGAATAAAATAAGTTAGATAGCCTATAGTTCAAGTTTATTACCTACACTACTTCGAACATCTTGCAAATCCTCCATAGTGTGAGGAGTTGTTTCATCACGCAAACTTGGAGTACTGCTGTAGAAGAAGTAGACGGAATGGAACGCTTACGTAAACCCGAGCCATCTCGTAAGACAAAATATGTCATTTCAAAATAAATTATATTGTAATAACTCAGCAAAGAAAAGTAAAATAATCAGCAATTACTATAAGCAAAATATTAATTCACCATTTAGATTAATTTACTAATTAGATTAATTCAATAATAAAAATAAGTCTGAAATTATTTACTCTATATACTTCAAGTTTGTTTCAGTCCAAATCGTAGTCATTTAAATCTTGTACAAGTTCACAATTTTCAGTAATTTCATCATCATCATTTGAAATCACTTCAACAAATTCATCATCATGTAGAGATTTTTGCACAAGTTGGGTATCAATTAAATCTGCAGCAACATCATCCCTACTAAATGATTGTTCATCAAAACTATCTTCTTGTGACATAGAAACAACATAACCATCCGAAGTTAGTACATTGGTCCCGATCCTCTTCATATGCATCATGATCAATATTGTCATCATTCCCTCATTTTTCTCTTGGATATCCCACACACCTCTTTGATTTATTTTTTCCACTACTTTCCACCCTTTACCAAGTTTAGGATTATCAATATACATTACCAATCGAGCTTGAGTTGATAATATAAAGGCATCTTCATCATACCATGTCCGAGTAACATTGATTGATGTAAGATGATAATCTTTATGCACTCTTTTCTTCTTCGGATCAACATCAAACCATTTACATTTAAATAAAACAATCCGACGCCGTAACAAATACACTAACTCAATGACATCCACTAAAACTCCAAAGAAATCAATGGTATCATCATTATGTGAACCAGATACAATTACTCCACTATTTTGGGTTGTACGACGGTCATCCCTTTCATTTATAAGAAAACGTACTCCATTGACATTGCAACCCGAATAGTTATATGCTCTGGGATCTGGCCCAAATGCTAATGAACACAATGGGTGTTCATCATCCAAGGATCTTTGATGACGCATTTCTCTCACCTATGTAACAAACACATGCATCAAATTCTATCTCGCTAATACTAATTAATATTTTATATTAAAGAAATTACATTTTATAATAAGAAAAATACTTACACGAGACTCAAACCATTTTGGAAATAGCTATTGTTGACTTTCAAGCAAATTTATTCTCCCCTCCATTTCCATCAATCTCAAATGTTCACTACAATGATTTAATCTCGTAAAAAGAAATAATAGTAGAAACAATGATAGAATGGCGGAAAAAAGCAATAGAATCGATGAGCAAATGGCAGCATGAGACAATAGCCCATAAAAAATACACAAAAACAACGATAAAAACACCAAATAACAAAGTTATCTAATAAAAACAAGAAAAATAGCAACAAATAGCAGTGAATATAAGTAGAAACAGAAAAAAAAAAGAAATAAGCGTGGAAACAATGAAGAAATGGCGTAAAAAACAGCAGTAATCGAGTAGTAAATAGCGAAGATGAGACAATAGCCCATCAAACCAATTTCTAGGGCAGATTAAATCAAGTTTTTCTCACAAACAAACAAATTTCTAGCCTAAAGCATGCATGCTATGATCAAATACAGAAACTAAGCATTTACCTTGCAAATGATTCGCTGAAAGGACCAAAATCTTTAATAATAAGAGGACCTGATCAGTAACGACGATTCTTAGTTTCTAGGATTTAGTTCGCAGTTCATGGTCATGGCGGCTAGCTCGAATTGGATCAATGGGTCTACTATTTGGGTGTTGCTTCACCGTTCGCTCATGATGGTAGTGGCCAATTCTATATGGAAAGCTAAAGGTAAGGAATTGGCGGCCTGCTAGGGTTTGGATGGTGGTAGCTGTTTGATTGAGAGTATGACGAGTATGGCTAGGGTTTGAGTGCTATTTGTGAGAGTGAGCAGAGTGATGATTAGTGTGCTAGGGTTTGCATGTCGTCTGTGAGAGAGATTAACGATGAGTATGGCGAGCTTTAGTTTCTAGGACTTTAGAAAATATTTTGTTTTGTTTAGATTTAGTTTAAACGCACCGTTTTGTTTTATATATTTTTTTATTTTAAAAATCATTTCACAAACTAAACCCATTTTGGAAAAAAATAAAATATTATTTTTTAAATTCGGTCAAATATGGTCAATATTAAATGTATATCATAAACTCTTAATAAACAAATATTCTATATAAGTATATCATTAATCGTTTAATAGACTAAAATTCTATCACAACTCTATTGTACTTACATGATAAGACGATTTTTATCATAAAGTAACTGTCATCTTTTATTAAATTCATAAAACCAATTGGTTTATAATAAATTATATTTTATAAAAATCTAATTTTATATAATTAAATTGAATTGATAATTTATAATTACATAAAATATAAGAAATTATATTTTATAAAAAATCTTATCTGAAAATATATTTTATTTTAAGTTTAAATGATTTTTTAAAAAAATTAACCACATTATACTTGTTCATAAATTTAATTATATATTCTATAGACAATACGAAGTTAATTTTAATTTCAACCTTTAAAATATATGCAATATTATATACTAGCTCATAATTTTAATCAAAATATATATAAGTATTCAATCTTTAAACTAAATTGAACTACCTACCATTTAATTATTATATTGAAATTAAGAAGCGCACGATCAAATGAGCAATGCATCACTTATAACTAAAAGTTTCCAAACACGAGTAGTCATAAGCCTTCCATCAAAGAATATTTGTAAGTCTTAGAAAAAAAAATGATAGTAATACTAAGTCAATTGACTTAAATTTACAAAAATTATTAGTTTTTCCTAGGGTTTGTAAAATTCCCTGAATCTCGATCGAGATTTAAGATTTCAGCCTATTGAGGATGTGAAAAGAAAAAAATTTTTATTTCATATTTACTCTTCGGGTCGAGATTCGGAACATTTGAAAATCCCAAATGTGATCAAATGAGCAATGTCAAGGGATTTGATTTTATAGAAATATATGACAAGTCAACTTAAAGAGTTACATAAATAGCTTTTACGACGAAAAGAGTTTCATTGCTAAATGCCCTTTCAGCGAAAATATATTTGTTGTCGCTAAATATTTTTTTTTGCGACGATTTTTTTTGTTGCCAAAAACTGTTTTAGTGACGAAATTATTATCGTTGCTAAAAGTCTTTTCTGTGACGAATGTTTTTTCATCGCCAAACATTGTTTTAGCGACGAAAAGCATTTGGTCTCCATAAGTTAGATTTTGCGATGAAAACTATCATCGCTGAAAATAGTTTTAGCGACGAACAATATTTTGTCGCCATAAGTCAGATTTGCGACAAAAACTATCGTCGCTAAACCCATTTTCAGCGACAAACACCATTTGCTCGCTATATGTATTTAGCAATAAATAAAAATCGTCGCTAAAAGGCTCAATTCCGTCGCAAAATAGTTACTTTCAGCGATGAAAAGTTTCATCGCACAATATTGTATTTTTGTCGCTAAAGAAGTTAGCGCCAATATTTTCTTTTTTCCGCTAAATTTTTTTGCGATGACAATAGTCATTTGTCGCAAAATATCATTTTTAGTGACGAAATCTTTGTCGCTAAAAATAATAATTAAATATTATTATTTTTTCATTATTTTTAGCGACAAACAAAAATTTTTGTCGCTAAAAACCTCTTTTTGCTACAAAAAAATATTCGTCGCTAAAGGCCAATATTCTTGTAGTGAAATCTGGCAAAATTGTATTTGGGTGCCACTGTTTCTTTGCTAAGTGCTCTCTGACTCTCTTTTAATAACCAAATGCTGATAATTCTTTTATCAAAAACTCCTTAAAATACTCATATTTTATTTTCTATCTTGTCCTTTTAGTTACTGTAATTAATAAATGAAATCTCAAAATTGACATAAAACTTTCATGAAAATGTTGATAATTGCTACTATATGTTGTTTTGTAAGTACATTTAATATTAGTGACAATTTTACATTAGATTGACATTTTTTTATTTAGAATTTTTAAAAATAAATTAAACTAGTAATAACATTTTAGCCCCTAATGTTTTCAATCTATTCAATAAATATATAATTTAATAATTTTATAAAATAAGTCACCAATTTTAATTGAAAAAATATATAATTAAATTAAGGAAATATTTGAAAATAAAATTAAAACTCTATTATAACATAAAATTAATGAAAATATAAAGGTAATTGAATTAGGGGCATATATGAAAATAAAATATAAATTTTATTATTATATAAAATTCATAAAAATGTAAGGCGCATAAATGAGTTTTTACTGAATAAGAACGGGCTGCAAGATTATGTGATTGCTTGTGTATGTTGTATCTTTCCCTAGATCTCTTGCGTCTTTATTCCTCTTATGCCTCAGTTTGATGTGAACAAACGGTTTACCAAGGCAATCAAAAACATGTGTGTATAGGGCACACAGGATTAATAATTTTCTTATGAATATAATAGTAAAATGTTTATTCCATTCAATAAGGTTGAAAAAATGGTGGGCAAATGGTTTGGGTTGACTCGACAGAATCAATCCGGAAATTAAGTTTAGTTTAGTTTTTATATTAAAAACCAAACAATTTGAATAATTCTGTTTGGTTTGGTTCGGGTTAAAGTTTGTTTTGTGTTTAGGTTGATGAATTCTCTAATCCAAAGAATTCCGACCTGAATCATAATTTAACTAACCTAAATTAAAAATTAAAATGTCCATCTTTATTACCGCAGGAGGATAAGGTTCATGTCATATGGATTAGTATATTCATTTGGTTGTCTATTTACGTAATTATGTCCCTATTTAATTCTAAATAACTAAAATACCCTTGACCATGACATATAATTGTATGAGAATTGATGCTTAAGGGTATGTTATTCATTAAACAGGGTTAAGGATCTATTTAAAACGAATACAAAACTAATGTCCTTATTGGCGAAATCACACTATTTGACGTATATGATATAGTCACAATCACTTTATACATACAAATATATACAAACCAACGTGGCATAAAAAGATTGATTAAATAAAGCTATTATGGTTCACATAACTAGAAAAAAAAAGTTATTAATTTTCAACTAATTTCTATACGTTCACATTTGTTTGTACAACAATGTTATAGCTGTCTGATTATAAATAAATTCTCATCTTCCTCACGTTGCAGCGGGACTATACTGAAGAACAAAAATAAAAAGAAGGATAAAATGGTTGGCTTGTGGAAATTATACTTGAAACGTTGTCGTTTTCTCACATAATTGCTGTGATTTATTTATTTATTTTGTGTTTTTTTTTTTTAATTTTTTTGCTGGGTTTTTGGGGTCAGTGTCGGAGAGAGAAGACAAGGTCTCGTTGGAAGTCTCCGAAGAAATTCTTCAGAGCATGGAAGTGAGCATGTCTTGATTTTCGAAGCATACTTGATTTGCGTTTTAAGTATGTCTGTTTGTTAATTTATTTGTTTTTCCGGCTGGGAGCTGAAGTACTTGGCTTCGCTAGATTACGTTGCTTCTTGCTATTGACTTGAAACATGTGACCAATTGTAGGAATGACAAGTAGAGGAAGATGTGTGTGTCACACATATGGGAAGGGGCGACCGGCGGCTCAGGTAACAGCTGCTTAAATAAAGGCAACTGGGGACCTTTGTTGTGTTGGTGGTAAACAATGGTCAAAGTATCTTAAAAGTAGTATGCTCAAAATGACCGGAACAACATATAGATAAGGTGAAGGAAGGTCTTTAAATTAAATTGATAAAGATAAGGATTAATTTTGAATTGATTATCTTGAAATGGTTCTTCTTATTTTCAAAAAAATTAATTCATCAATCTACCTCTATTTTTCTTCTATCTTTTGATTAAATATAAGGATAATTTGAGATTTTTAAAAATAAGGAAATGATTTAAAGATAGTTAATTCATGTGGGGGTTAATATAAAATTTACCCTAAAAATGAAGAATTAGACTATTACACTCGTTCATTAATATCATAAAATTCCTATGTTATTACCATTGTATTTAAGGATAAATATAAATAAATTTAACCTCACATATGGTTGTGCGCTCACATACGGACTTTGTGTTCTATAATGTTGCTAACATGTTTATCTATGATCATATTCTTTAATGTATTATTTCTTTTGAAGTATATCAAATTTATTATTTAATTAGTTAAAAGAAACTCATTCCCTAATTAATACTTGGATACTCATATACAATTTGAAATTGTGTTGATCCTCCCTATCAACTCAATCAGGACACCTATGTGGCTGTTAGTATTTTGGCTTTTCTTGTATATAGACTTATTCACATACAACAATAGAATTTTACATTAAATAATGAGTGTATTTTACAAGTGTTCCAAGTAATTATGTTATGTTGGTTTATAATAGATTGTCCTTAAACAGTAATTCAACTTATGAGTATTACAACTATTTTTGTAATGAATTATTTTATTTAAATAAATTTTTAAAAATACAAATATCTCCATCCTCATATAAATTATTGCTTTTATTGGACATGGTATATACTCTGGTGGATCCAATATTGGACTAGTTGGGGCACGGGTTCTAGCTGACTTTTGAAATATTTTTTTGGTGATTATTAAAGAAAAGGTATTTTATTTTATGTTTTAGAAAATACCCCAGTTGAAATTAAACTTATGAAAGTGTCTTAATTAACTTTAAAAGATTTCTAGTTGTCCTTAGTTGAAGTGTCTAATTTTAAATAATAAAATAATTTGATTAATTATTAAATTATTATGAAACTTAAATAAAGACAAAAGACTATAGATATTTAAAATTAAAATTAAAATCAATTAAAAACAAAAGATATTCATTTTACTCTTTTTATTTTCTCTTCTCTTTCCAATCAAAAGCACTTTCTTTATTTGTTTCCCATGCTGGTAGTGTGGTAGCCGATCAGAGTAGTCTGTATGCATCCGTGCGTGGATTTCATCCTAGTTTCCATAAATTAAAAGCACTTCCTTTAATTTTAGTTTTTCAACATTGATTCTTAAAATATAAATCTAGCTAATTCTAATTTTTAATTATTTTCATTAATCTTTTATCGAGTTTCAAATTTTTAATTTTATTATGTATTCACGTTTACTCTTCGTTTTGCATTATATGAATATGTTTGCTATTATTAAAAAATTTTAATAACAAATTAAGTGATAACTTAGTTGTATATATATATATTTGTTTTAGGAATAACCCTTGCCAAAGCAAGGAAAATACAATTAAAAAAATACAGAAGAATACAAATCATGGCGTATACTAAACCAAACCCCAAATAACCCAACCAAAAACCAAAAACAACTTAATTGTATACATTAAAAAACATATTTTTGATAATGAAATTATTTTACATTTTTTTAACACATCGAGTACCATAGAAGAGTCTTCAAGTGATGACAATTATAATACGTAAATTTATTATCATTGCAATGTTGTATATTCTTAGCTAAATTTTAAAAATTGTTTTATAATTTAAATGGGGTGTTGATCACGTGCCCTTTCTAGAAACTCTCTCTCCCACTCACAGAACATAACCCAACTAAGCAAACTTAACTTTCGTGTTCGTCCCTTTTCAATTTCCATCCAATCCAACTTTTCCATTTTCAGTTATTTTTAGGAACATCCCTCGACAATGCCGTATGAACGTAATATACTTGGAATACCTTTCCTGGCGTTTGTGCGTCAAGATTTCTTTTTGAATTTGGTTTTATTTTTTCAATTTTAATTGCAATTTTATGAAATTACCCTTCTTCATTAGCCATTGGAAAATAAAATAAAAGTGATTCATATAGTAGCGGCGAAATGGGAAAGGTCTATGTAATTATGTTCAGTATGACATAGTTGAGGGGGAGGTAGGTCCCCAAATATAGCACTTTAGAATTTTTAATTTTGTCCCTTTCCATCCCCATTCCATCAAACCAAAAACTTTCTGAAGTTTTGTCACATTCTGGTTAAATCATGGCTCGTTTGGCCCATAAATACCGAAGCCACGAGATAATTTTTTAAGCAGAGGTAAGTGAGAATGAGATGTTTTTTATAAGTTACTGATTTTTATTTATTTTTAACTCCCAAGTTCAAGTTGCAGCGAGTTTACTGTTTAGTTTTATTTAATTTAATCAGAAAACTCAGGGTTTTCTATTTTCTTTATTTGTGTTCTATTTTCTTTATTTCTCTTACTAAGACAATATATGTATAATACAAGATACCATTTTTTTTTTTTTTTTTAAAAGGGGAGGGGGGTGGGCAAGCCCAAATAATTTTTACCCCCTCCCCACCCCCAAGACTCGAACTCGGGTCGCTACGAATCTAGAACCGACTATGGCAGCCAACCCGACTACGGCCTTGGGGGCATAATACAAGATACCATTAATCTTTTGCACTTTAAAAGTTTGGTTACACAGAACATGATTATTAGTTCTTAATGTCAAGCATTTTACTTAAATTAACCTTAGTAGATTATAAATTATTCTTTATGTTTATACCCCCAATTGCAATATATAAATGGCTTCCGTAATTTACTTTTTTTTTTTCAACCCATTTCAAACCCTAACAATTAAGTATAATACAAGTATATATTTTTCCAATAAAGCATTAAGAATTAGTTTTAGGTCATACATTTATTCAATTTATTGAAAAGAAAATATGTATCTTGTAATATTTTATTATTATATTTAGCCCCCTTTGACCATCCTTTATTTATGGTGTCAAAACTAGAATTTTTTCAGAAAGCAAGATAAAGGTAGAGGGGATTTTTGGATTCATCCGTTATTGGAGCAATCGACGTGTAGAGACTAAGTAATCCCAAATCGAAACATTTTTTTTTTATTTTTTAACCTTTAAGAAAACAAACAGGTTTTGTAGCCAAGTGGGTACATCGTAATAGTTGATAGACGCAAATTCAAGTTGGGGCAGCTAGAAATATTCTTAAACAAAAAATTGAAAATTTTTAATTTCTTATTTTTTATCTGCGCAAGTCAATTGGTTTTATAATATGAAGGCTCCGTATAATTTTTAAATAAACTTTATTTAAATAGAGTTTTTACAAGTAAAATTTTTATTAAAAAAATTTTAGTTATTTGATTGTCGATGATAGATTTTATTAAAAATTATAGAATTCTTTAATAGATAAGTTTTTTTGAAGTTATGTTATCGAATGGATTAAATAAGATTGTCAAATAAGTAAATGATATTTTGAACATTTTAACATTTTAAAAAAATCTTTTCAAACTCTAATCTCAAAAGTCTAAAATTTGAATTTTTGCTAGTAAAGACAAAATAGTTTATTTAATCTTCAAAAACTCTACTAAAACTTACCAAACATCAAAAAAATTTTAAAAAGAGCTTATGTCATTAAATAAGTACTTATAGTCATTAGATAAACTATATTAAATAGGCAATAACTCTTAAAGATTGAAACAAGGGACATAATTATCTTTTAGTCAAGTAATTGCCAAAAATGTTAAAAATAATGGCAAAAACAATATTTAAAAGAAAAATAGAAAAGTGCGTGGTGTGTGTATGCAATAAAATTTGATGAAATATTTGGGGGCAGACAAAAAATCCATATATCTTAAAGAAAGTGCTCCCTCGAATTTATAGAGGAAAATTGTATTCAAAGTATAGTATTCTCTCTTACCTAATTTTGCATCTACTGCAGTTTCATTACTGTATAGATTAATTTTATCTATGTTGTAAAGATTAACTGATGGTCAAAACTCAGTCAAAAGCAAATGATTGACAATTTGAGAGGAAATTAATACAATGTCTTTTAAGTTTTAAATTTCTTTCTAAGGGAATGAGATGTAGAGAATATGATTTATCATTTTAATCATCTTGCAGTGGGCGAAATCTCTTCTGGTCGATGTCATATCCTAACATTTTTAGATATCTCATTCCAACTCTCATCGACATTGTGGGTGCAAATGCACAAGGCAAAACCAAGCCCTTGCTTGAATCACACTCAACAAATATATGGTCTTTTCTCATAGCCATAGCCATTATTGTCGTGCATATTCCGCTGATCTGAATTCCCGACGACTTCATCGAGAAAATTCTTCCCAATTTTGGTGCGTTGTTGCTATTGTCTCGGGGTCTGTTTCTGCAGTCTCTTTGGTCTCCACATTTGTTCTACGTTCTAATATTGGTCATATCATTTTGTACAGTTCATGGATTTGCTTTGCCATGATCATTGTTGTTTATCACTATTGCACATTGTCTACGGATGACTGTCGTCAGCTCTCCCGCCAAATGTTGAATTATGTTTGCTCTGACATTTACAATAGGTTTCAAGCTAATAACACTTCCTTGACAAAGCAAAAAGGACCACCATTCTAGAAGGAATAATCATGTATATGTTGTAATTTTAAACGTAATAAAGACAAGTTCAGTATTCATAATGGCACGCTTTACGACAGCAAAAAACTAAGTAGATGAAATTTTTTTATTATTATCAATATACCTTTTCGTGATTAGGTGGCTGTTGAACTCCAGTGAGGTTAACCATCTTGCTTATTGTTTCAAGTAGCCGGGCGAGCTTCAACATTGTGGTGTTGATTGATCATTTGAGATTTCAAAACCTCCCATCTTAACTACGTGACATGTTAATCCTTGTTAGCTGCTAATTGGTTTCACTATGGCATCCCCCAATCCATTAAGGTGAATCTGCATTGATGGATAACGGTTGCGTAAGATGAGTAGGATACTTTTTCGGGGCTATAACTTTTGTTATATATATCCATTTTGGGTCTCACAATACCATTTCAAAGCTTACAAAAAGATGGATGTAGGGGTTTATCTCAATATCATAAAACATCAGCGGATCATTCTGAAATCCCATCGTTTTGAGCCACATTATTTTCCTATATTCCTAGTTTCTTTCCGAATTTTTATTTTTATTTTTCCAAACATCAGATTTAAGTGTAATTTTTTTAATTTCTTTATTTCAAATAATAGTATTTTATTATGGTAAAATATTTTGAATTTGCCTCTTTTGATAAATTCACTTATTTAGGGTTAGTATAAAAGACCATTAAAAGTTTAGTTTTGTCAAATTTCTCTGCCTTTTACCTTTTTTATGTTTTTTTTTCATCATTCAATCACGAGTTTGGTTTGGGTTTTATGATAGAAACCAAACACTCTGAATCATTCGGTTTAGTTCGGTTCAAATTATAATTTATTTTGAGTTTGAATTGAATTTTCCAACTGAAATAGGTTCTAACATTTTTAATTTGTGTTTTAAGTGTATCTATTTATTAATTGAGTTGTTTTGTATTAATTTGTTTTTCAACAAAATGAGAGAATTGGTATAATTGATTTTCATAAATCATCGAGCTATTTGGGGACCATTAATGATGAATCAGTACATCCGTATGATATCACCGTGCCACATAAGTTGATCCCTCTATTTCTTTGTATTTTATATTGTCTTTGGAAGTGATTTTAACCAAACTCATATTTTGTCAAAGGAAAAAAAAAAACTAAATATCTATTTAGTATTGAGGTTTTATATCTGTAACTTTGAAACTAAGTTATAACATTTAAGTACTCGATAAATACTAGTTATTATAACTTGCAAACTAAGTTGATTTAGTCCATCACTTGTATGCTGAGAAATATATAACATCTTTATTAACTTTATCAAAATATTTCTTTAAAAATCATATTTATTATATACTATTAAATTTTATTTTATAATTACAATTTTTTCTTTTTTCACAGTAACTATAACTTAAAAGTTATACTTGCCTTTTGATATCAAATAATATCTACGGAAAGGGCTTTTGAATAAGTGTAAATCGGGAAGGGCCCTTCCTTTTGGGGCCGATTATGGGCGAGGAGGGATTCGAACTCCCGACACCATGGTTCAGTAATCACGTGCTCTAATCCTCCGAGCTACAGAGTCACCAAATATTCATAATTTTATTTCGAATGATACTTTTTTTATTAAAGATAGTAATAGGAACAATTATTCTATCTATTTTGATATTAAAAATCAAATTTTGGAACTAGACCATATTCATTCTTTTTAGTGAACTAAAAAGTTCTTTAAAGCTCTTGTACTCTTTTAGATTTTGCAGTAGTTGTTCGAAATGGGATTAAAAAGACAAAAAAGTGTGCCTTTTAAAATGAAAGAAAAGCTTGAAGTGGGCTTTTAAATTATCTGATTGATATAACTGGAGAAAGATGAACCAAGCATGAAATTACACAAACATAAAATATGTTGCTTGCGAATATTTTTTTTTTCTCACGACTCTTTTCACGGAAACAGCTGGTTTGATTACGGTGCATTTTTCCTACATTGTGACACAAGGAGATATGTGCTGGAAATGAATTTAAAATGGAGTTAACGGTTTGATATCTGATCAAAATTATAATATTAAGAGAAAAAAATAATTATCATAAAATTTTAGTGATAAAATAATATGTCAAAAAATATTTGGTATCCTCTGTTCATCAATCTAACTTTAATGTTACGTTCGGTAAAAACAAAAATGAATGATAGATGTAACTAACTCTTCGAATGGGATGTATGTTTATCACATTATAGATCACGACGTCAAAAAATTTTGACTCCCAGGATAATTATTTTATATTTAAACTCTGACCTTCCATTTCGAGAATAGAATATAATCATTGACCTCTATGATTAGTCTGAACTTTTTTACCAAGTTAATTGAGGCTTAGCCCCACACAAATCTTTTCTCCGCTCGTAATCAAATCAATTATTAAGCCTTTTGCGGCCACCGAACACACATATTATTCTTTTAATGTTAAAAATTCATATTAAATTGCCTATCAGCATCTTGACTAGCTTTCTTGATGAGAAAAACTAGATTTTAATGTGCCACATAACGCATATCCTTGTTTATAAGTAACCCCCCCGTTCCTTTGATTAAAATGCGGCTTCTCAATTTGTTTCTGCTCAGTTTACTTGACATGGTCAAAGTTTTTTGCAAATATCAAGATATATCAAGGATCCAATTGCAAAAAGGGAATGGAGGCTTCTCATGAGGATTGTGTGATGATGGCACTACTTTACGGGAAGATTACAAAGAAAGCAGGAACACTCATGTCGGATTGCTTCTAGCTTTTTCACAGCAGCATATATACATGTCCTTTTCACATTCGGTTGAAACAAAATTTGGGTTAAATGCAGTGTTCAGTTTTTTTTTTGGGTTTCTTTTTAATTTGCAATGTTTTTTTTTTCGCTACCATCACCTAACCAAAATTTGCCTCCACCGGATTTGATGAGCCGGTCATTCCCTGAAATATTATCCTCACTGTTGCTTAAAAAGTAACTCATTTCCTTGTTAAATTATTCGATTTTCCTGCCAGCAACTGAAAGTGATTTGACCTTTGAATGTACTTCGCTAGATAAATTGCTAGCTATTGAAGCAGTTGCCTGTCTCAGATGGCCAACAATTTGAGTGCAAAACTATTAGTGGTGTTAATTTTATTTGTATTTGTTTTTAAATATAATTGTAATAAAATAAGAGCTTCATGATATTAATGAAGTGTTGCCAAAATTCAATTCTTTATTTTTATCATTTAGCCTATAATGTTGCTAACTTGTTTATCTATGATCATTTTTTTTTGTTGTGTATTATTCCATTTGATGTATCGGTTTTTTTATTTAATTGGGTAAAAAACTCAATCCATATTAATTTATATATATATTCCCGCCTACCTAATTTTGTGTCTATTGCGATTTCATTAGTGTTTGGAATAGTTATATCTATATTATTGTAAAGATTAATTAATGATCAAAACTCAGTCAAAAGCAAATGATTGACAATTTGAGGGGACATTAATACAGGGTCTTTTACTTTTAGTTTTCAAAGGAATGTGATATACAGAAGATGATTAATCATTTTAATGATTTTCCAGTGGGCGAATTCTCTTTTGCTCAATGTCATATCCCAACATTTTTGGATATCTCACTCAAGTTCTCATAGGCATTGTAGGTGCAAATGTGCAAAGCCAAACTAAGCCCTTGCTTGAAACAGTTAACTAACATATGATCTTTTTGATAGCCCCAGCCATATATTGTTATGCACATTCAACTGACCTCAAGTCTCGACTTCATCGGGAAAATTCTTCCCAATTATGGGGCCTCATTGCTGTTGTCTCAGGATCTATATCTACAATCTCTTTGATCTCCACATTTGTTCCACGCTTTATTGGTCATTTCATAGTGTGCAATTCATGGATTTGCTTTGCCATGATCACTTTTGTGTATCGCTATCGCACATTGTTTACGAATGACTATCGTCAGCTCTACAGCCAAATGTTGAATTCTTTTTGCTCTGACATTTGGAATGGGTTTCAAGCTAATAACACTTCCTTTACAGAGCAGCAACGAACACCGGTCTAGAAGGAATAATCATGTATCCGTTGTAATTTTAAATGTAACAGAGAAAAGTTCAATGTCCAGAATCGCACACTTTATAACAGCAGAAAACTAAGTAGATGAAGAACTTTTATTACCATCAATGTACCTTTCTGTGATAAGGTGGTTGTTGAACTCTAGTGAAGTTACTAACTCGGGGAGGGCTTCATCATTGTGGTCTTGACTCATCCTTTTAGATCTGTAAACCTTTGGGGGCTGATGAAAAATAGCCCTTTTATGTTAAGTGCTCTCTCGAATTTATAGCAGAAAAATATATTCAAACAATAATATTCTCTCCTACCTAATTTTGTATCTATTTTGATTTTCATTATTGTAGAGATCTAAATCTGGTTATATCAATACATTATTGTATAGAATAATTAATGGTCAAAATTCAATATTTGATGGGAGATTAATCATTTTAATGATTTTGCTGTGGGTGAAATCTCTTTTGCTTGATGTCATTTCCTAATATTTTTGGATATCAATACATTAATCATTTTAATGATTTTGCTGTGGGTGAAAAATGTATGAGATATTTTTCAGACATCTTAATTGCATAAATATTTTAAATAAGTTCCATTTAATCATATTATATGTATTTATGTGATCGTTATATGAATTCACGTGAAGACATATATACAAGTTATCTTGTGATTAAATAAATTGAGTTTATAGTTGATAAATAGAGATGAACGCTTTATTTATATTAGAATGTAGTAAATTCATTTAATGATTTGTCTTAATCATGTATGAATTTACTAATGTAGTTTGAATATATTGAACTAGATAACATATGAGATTTAATTAATCTTAGAATAATTGTCAAACTTATTAAATCTCATAGACATTGATTTTATTGCATCTCAATCTTGAGTTAATTATAGTTTCATGTTTATGATTGTTATTTTATTTGAGTTACCAATGGGCGCGATATACATTTATAGTCAAGATTACCTAGCATCTTAGTGGAAGCAATTACAACCAGTGAGATTATAAATTAACAATATAGAATTTGTATAACATATCTCTTGATGAGTTTTCGATACTTGATCATAGAATTCTTTGGGTAGAGTATGTCAACATAATTAGTATGTTGAAAATGATCATTAAAGAAAATCAATAAGTGTCAAGAAATAAGATGTAATTAAATTGATTAGACAGTTGAGATATCAATTTAATTAGCGATGTAATAAAAAAAATTATTCAGTAAACATGAAACTATAATTATCAATGTGGCATGGGTTGAATTATTATTCGAGAATACTATCCTAGATAACATACAATTATGGAGGTCAGTTCCAATCTTATAGTGGAGTAGATTTAGAATTAAATAATTAGGTTAGTTTAATTATATGTCTAATTATTATAACTACTATTGAAATGTGCCCATATGATCCCTGAGTTAGCTCATTTAATTAACCGCACCACTACTTGGATTAATAATAAAGATAACTAGCTCTTTGGGTTAAAAGCCTAAATATATTATTTGGTGGGAGACTCTAATTAATATACTTGTGTATATGGGGCCTTGTGTTATTTTACAAGGTAGTCTCCTATAACTATAACAAGTGTAACGCTAAAAACTTTTGAGTTTTTATCTTATTTTAATTTAAATCAATTATTTTGATTTAATAGAATTAAAAAAAAGATAAATATAGAGCCTAGAGTTTTCCACTACTACGATATAAAAAGGTTTTTTATCCACAAAAGAAATAAGTGAAGCCGTAATATACAGATGAAGAAAAGAGAATTTTTCTTTCTGACTTTGAGAGAAAAATATTTACTTGTTAGTTACTTTCAGTGGTGATAAAGGCACCTACACGTCAAGTGCAGATTAAACTTGAATAATAACTTAGAAGATCATTGGTGACGGATCGTGATATAGCAGATAGAGGTGGTGATAGATTATGATTTGGGAGCCTTAATTATTACAACGAAAAAAAGCAAATGTACGAATTTTAGATTATAGTAATTCTATATATTGTATGAGAAAACGATCCTATTATTTCCGCTAAAAAACTATTTTATACCTACAATATTTTTATACATATTTTGCTAACCTGAAGGCTCGACTTCATTGAGAAGATTCTTTCTAATTCTGGGGCGTTGTTGCTGTTGTCTCAAGGCCTGTTTCTGCAGTCTCTTTGGTCTCCACATTTGTTCCACGTTCTAATATTGGTCATATCATTTTGTACACTACACGGATTGGCACTGTCATTATTGTTGTTGTGTATCACTATTGCACACTGTTACAGATGCTTGCTGTCAGCTCCAGTGACAAGATTGAATCCATTTTGCTCTGACATTTACAATAGGTTTCGAGCTAATAACACTTCCTCGACAGGGTACGAACGACCACCGGTCTAAAAGGAAAACTAAGTAGATATTCTAATTTTAAATGTAATTTAAAAATTAAGTTACAAGACTCACGTATTTAATAAATATTAATTATTGTAACTTTCAAGTAGTTAATTTGATCTATCATCTACTTGATAAAAAATTTATAATATTTTTATTATATTTATAAAAATATATTTTTTTTTATAATGTATCTCGGTACCAAATATAACATAATAAAAGGCTTTTGAATAAGTGTAAAAACACTCTTTTAAATTTTGCAGTTGTTTGAAATGGGAATGAAAAAAAGAAAAGGTGCTTTTGAGGTCAAAGAAAAGCTTGAAGTTGGCTTTTAAATTTTGCTGATTGATTTGGCCGGACAAAGATGAACTAAGCATGAAATTATACTTATAACATAAAATATGTCGCTTGCGGATATTTTTCTCACAACTCTTTTCACGGAAACAGCTGGTATGATTATGGTACATTTTTCTTACATTGTGGTAGAAGTAAGAAGTTGATATATATCTTGAGTAGTTTTGTTTCTTAATGATGGCATATGCACTGGAGATTAATTTATTATATAGTTAATGGTTTGATAGTAATGTAATCAAAATTAAAATATTAAATAAAAAAATAATTATCGTGAAATTTTAATAATAAAATAATATATAAAAAAAAATATTACGTGATCACTTCGTTCGTAATTCTAAATTTAATGATATCGTTTGGTAAAAAGAAAATGAAAGATGTAACTAAATCTTCAAACGGGACTATGGGATGCATGTTTCTCAAATTAGATCACGTCAAACAATTTTGCTCCCGTGATAATTATTTTATATGTAAACTGTCGTCTTCACTTTCGATAATAGAATACAATTATTATTTTATTATTAATGTGCCACGTAACACGTATCATTGGCCAAGTTACAAAATTCTGTAATAAGTAGCAGACTGTTGATTCGGGTTGGTTGGATTAACAGTCAAAAATTGGACGGATGCTAATCAATTTAATATTTACTTTTATTAATGAACAGATTTTTTTCTAGTAACTTTAAAGCGATACTGTATTTGGACATGGATAGTTTTGGGTTCGAAGATAAAGATTGGGTTAGTAGTTGTAGCTGTTCATTTGTTCTCGGACTAGAAGCTAGAAATTTAAGGAGCTCTGTAATTTGTGTTGTCTGTTCAGCTTACTTGATATGGTCAAAGTTCTTTGTAAATATCGAGATGTATGAAGCAAGGATCCAATTGCAGAAAGGAAATACATCTCAAGGATCCGGAAGGGCGGTGCCTCATTCAACACGACACTACGAATGAAAAAGAAGAAATAAAAAAAAAAATAATAATGCATAGTAATTAAAATACAGCTTATAAATTGAGCTGCTCATTCCTTCATTTCCATCATCTCGGAAAATTTATTTATTCTTGTATTAGAGAGAATTTTGAGAGTTATTGGGTGTAATTGGGGTATTGGGAAGTGAGAATAGTTTTCTCCTAATTATAGAGAGGTATAATTATTCTCCTCTATTATTAGAGAGAAGTTATTATTTTTCCAAAGATAATAAAATTATTTCCTTCTGTCTTTGCCTATGGATGTAGACTATAAGCCGAACCACGTAATTTTTGGTGTTCAGATTTGTGCTTGCTCTTTATTTTTCTTCCAATCTCATTTAGTCGTGTTTCTATTTCACCCATAAATCTCCTTACAAGTGGTATCAGAGCGAGGTTGTATTTTTTTTGAAACGGAGTTACTATTCACGTATACTGTTACTATTCATGTATACAGTCATCGCTCACGTGAAACAGTGAGAGCCGATCCTAACTAAGTTAGTTCGTGGTGAATGCAATGGCGGCAAAATACGAGATTGAGAAGTTCAATGGGAACAATTTCTCGTTGTGGAAAATGAAGATGAAAGCTATCATGAGGAAAAACAATTGCTTGGCAACGAATTGGAGAAAGACCCATAGAGGTAACTGATGATGATAAGTGGAACGAAATAGACGGTAATGCAATTGCTGATCTACACTTAGCACTTGCAAATGAGGTGTTATCCAGTGTGGCAGAGAAAAAGACAGCGAAGGAAATATGGGATACTCTCACAAAGTTGTACGAGGCTAAGTCGCTGCACAACAAGATCTTTTTAAAAATGAGACTCTATACTTTTCGCATGGCGGAATCTACATCAGTAACAGACCATATCAACACCCTGAAGACTCTATTTTCGCAACTCACAACGTTGGGTCACAAAATAGAGGAAAATGAACGTGCGGAGCTTCTACTTCAAAGTCTACCAGATTCGTATGATCAACTCATCATCAATCTGACAAACAACCCGACGGACAGTCTAGTTTTTGATGATGTTGCAGCCTCCATCTTAAATGAGGAAAGCGAGCACAAGACCAAGGAAGATAGACATGCAAGTTCACAACAAGCGTAAGCGCTATTGGTGACGAGAGGGAGATCAACGTAACGTGGCCCCAGTGGGAGTTACAATCATCGGTAGATCAAAATCCGTAAGTAAGAAAAATGTGAAATGCTACAATTGTGGCAAGAAAGGGCATGTGAAGAAAGAGTGTTGGAGCAATCAAAAGAGTAGAGAGATAAAGCACCGAGTCATCAAATGCTCGGTGGTTGTGTGGCTAGTACTTGGATGATGGCGAAATTCTCTATAGCGAGGCAAAGAACTGTTATGGAAAGCGTAAGCGGTTAGTCGACGTCCGCTTATAGACTCGGGAGCAACATGGCATATGACCTCTCGGAGAGAATGGTTCCACACATATGAACCAATCTCGGAAGGATCCGTGGTACATGGGCGATGACCATGCCTTGAGATTGCTTGGTATTGGTACTCGCCAAAATAAAAATGTATGATGGTACAGTTCAGCACAATTCGAGAGGTACGATATGTCAAAGGCTCGAAGAAAAATCTATTGTCTTTAGGACAAATAGATAGTCTTGGATGCAAAGTCCATATTGAAAATGGGATGATAAAAATTGTCGGATGAGCGCTTGTGTTAATGAAGGCGAGAAAAGATCGCTGCGAATCTATTCATGCTTCAAGGAGAAATACTACGAGAAGTCGATGCGTGTGTCGCGTCAAATGGAAAAGAGTCAACGTTGATGTGGCATCTCGGACTTGGCCACATATCGTAACAAGGTTTGAAGATTCTCTCTCATGACGATACTGCTCGGACTCAAATCGGTAAGTCTACCTTTTGTGAGCATTGTGTTATAAGTAAGCGAAGATAGATTGAAATTTAGCGGATCTCATGCTAGAAGTAAATGCATTCTCGACTTAGTTTATTCTGATGTTTGGGAATCACCGGATTTATTCCAAGGAGGTGCAAAGTACTTCGTTACTTTTATTAATGATTACTCCAAGAGATGTTGGGTGTATCCAATCAAGAAAAAGTTAAATGTGTTTTCAGTATTCAAGGAATTCAAAGCGCGGGTTGAACTTGAATCTGGGAAAAAGATCAAGTGCTTAAGAACAGATAATGGCGGAGAGTATACAGATGGTGCATTTCTTGCATATTGTAAGCAAGAAGGTATTCAGAGGCAGTTTACAGCGGCATACACTTCTCAACAAAATGGAGTGGCGGAGCGGATGAACAGAACTCTTACAGAGAGGATAAGAGCTATGTTGAAGACTGCTGGTCTACCTAACTCTTTTAGGTCAAGCGACCAAAATTGCGTCATATGTGATAAATCGGTCTCTATCAACGACCATTGAGTTGAAGACGCCGATGGAGATGTAGACAGTAAGCCAACTGATTACTCTCATTTACATGCATTTGGAAGTCTCAGTATATGTAATGTATAATGCCCAAGAAAGAATAAAGCTAGATCCAAAATCTAGGAGGTATATCTTTTGGGGTATCGTCGATGGTGTCGAGGGGTATCGTCTGTGGGATCCCACTGCCCACAAGATTGTCATCAGCAGAGATGTTGTCTTTGTAGAAGATCAACTGCAAAAGAAAGATGGGGATGATAGTACTGTGAAAGAAAAGTCAGAGACTACACCAAGATATGTAGAAAATAGTCAAGAAGATTCGTAGTCTTCCAAGCGACACCGAGCACGAGGAACAAGAACCACCGAGTCTCGAGGCTCCGAAGTTCGCTCGGTCAACTCGGAGAGACGACCACCAACTTGGCACTTTCGAGTATGTTACAGAGATCAATGTTGCATATTGTCTTTTAACAGAGGATAGAGAGCCATCAACTTTCCATGAAGCTTTAAATAGCTCAGATGTTACTTTGTGGACGGCAACAATGCAGGAAGAAATTGAAGCTTTACACAAAAACAAGAGATGGGAACTTGTGCCACTGCCACATGGAAGAAAAGCCATTGGAAACAAATGGGTCTACAAGATCAAACGTGATGGCAATAATCAAGTGGAGCAGTATCGTGCAAGATTGGTGGTAAAGGGATATGCTCGTAGAAGAAGGTATTGACTTCAATGAGATCTTTTCTCCAATGAGTTAGACTCACGACAATCGTAATAGTCTTGGCAATGTGTGCTACATTTATGGAGAACTTGAAGAAGAAATTTATATGCTCCAACCAAAAGGTTTTGCTGAAACAGGCAAGGAGAACTTGGTTTGCAGATTAAACAAATCTCTATATGGTCTCAAACAGGCGCCGAGGTGTTGGTATAAGAGATTTGATTCCTTCATCATGAGCCTTGGATACAACAGACTCAGTTCAGATCATTGTGCTTATTACAAGAGATTTGAGGATAATGATTTTATCATTTTGCTGTTGTATGTGGACGACATGTTGGTCGCAGGCCACAACAAAGATCAAGTCCAAGAACTAAAGGCACAGTTGGCTAGGGAGTTTGAAATGAAGGACTTGGGACCAGCAAACAAGATTCTAGGGATGCAAATTCACCGAGACAGAAATAACAGGAAGATTTGGCTTTCACAGAAGAATTACTTGAAGAAAATCTTACGACGCTTCAACATGCAAGATTGTAAGCCAATTTCTACCCCACTTCCTGTTAATGTCAAGTTATCCTCAAGTATGTGTCCTAGCAATGAAGCAGAGAGGAAGGAGATGTCTCGAGTACCATATGCATTAGCAGTGGGAAGTTTGATGTTCGCTATGATCTGTACAAGACCAGATATTGCACAAGCAGTGGGAGCAGTTAGTCGATACATGGCGAATCCTGATGGAGAACATTGGCAAACAGTGAAGAGGATTCTAAGATACATCAGAGGAACCTCAGATGTTGCATTATGTTATGGAGGGTCAGAATTTCATCGTCGGAGGCTACGTGGATGCAGATTTCGCAGGTGACCTTGATAAAAGAAAATCCACCATCGGCTATGTGTTTACACTTGCAAGAGGAGCTGTAAGCTGGGTTTCAAAACTGCAGATCGTTGTGGCTTTATCTACGATGCAGGCGGAATACATGGCAGCTACACAAGCATGCAAGGAAGCTATTTGGATACAAAGGTTACTTAAGGAGCTCTGGAACAAACAAGAGAAAATTCCTATGTTTTGTGACGATCGAGTGCTTTGCATATTGCAAAGAATCCAACATTTCATTCCGTAACAAAACATATAGGGTTCAATATCACTTCGCTCGAGAAGTAGTGGAAGATGGAAGTGTAGATTTA
>CM046812.1:806754-863683 GCA_025617385.1 Murraya koenigii
TTCTCAACTCCTTTATCTCACTCTTCATATGAGCAAGATGACTTTTTAGTTTCCAATATGGAGCATCAAACTTTAACGCATAAAAACTAATTTAATTGAATTCGGCATTTAGTGACCCATACCAAACATTGTTAATGACATCTTTAGATTGACTTTACAATGACATTAGAGATTATCTGTAAAATTTCACATCTATGGTCCATCTTTTGTTAATTAATGAAGCAAGTATCTCACTAACATGTATATTTTTTACCACACAAAATAAATGAGGGCATGGTATTCCAATTGATTTGAACTTCTTACGGGAGCATTCAAAATGTTGCTGTTTTGGATGATAAACCACAGTCCACCTTTAATTTTCTTGTAGATTCCTAGTCAAGGTGTACACTTGCATATTTAGAAGAGTGACATTGCTAGACAATATAAACTAACCTTCTTTACAAATTTGTTTACCAACCTTGTAAAATAACTTTTGAGTGTAAACCTCTGTAGTATGCTTCTCTAAGCTTGGAAGATGAGTACTAATCATTGGAGTAGAATGCTTCGTTTTAAAATTACGTCTTAAATTGTTATTCCTTGTACGTCTCAAAGCCCGATCAATTTGACGAACAAATTCATGTAACTTCAACTTTCTTTGAAGAAATCTATTCATATATGCATTTATACCCTCACAGCGTTGTGTTGTACGCATGCCACCAAAGAAATGACCCCGTAAGAATGCTTTTGCCCATCTCTTCCATTTTGAGTATATCTTTTTAACCCAATTATTTTGAAGACCAAGCTCAACCACCATCTTCTGCCACAATTACTCAAATTCTTCAGGTCTATAATTTCTCAACATAAAATCTTTAAAATTTGTAACAAATTCAGATTTTTTATGTACATTAGATTGTGCATTTCTTTGTAGATGCCAAATACACAGTCGATGTCAAGCTTCAGGAATTACTTTTTTAATTGCCTTACGCATCACTTTATCTCCATCGGTCACAATAGAAATAGGTTTTTTATTATTCATAGCAGATAAGAATGTTTCAAGCACCCATGTGTAGTCTCGACTGTCTCATCCGTGAGAATTGCACATCCAAAAAAACTTGTTGCATAATGTTTATTGACACCAAGTAGAATAAATAAAGGCTTCTCACACTCATTTGTCTTGTAGGTGTTATTGAAAGCTAAAACGTCCTCGAAGTAACTATAATCCAAACGAGCAATAGAATATATCCAAAACAAGTTGCAAGTCTATGCTCCCCATCTACAGAGTAATTACAAAAGAAATCTGGATCCATGTCAGCTTTTGCATTTAAGTATGCAAGTGCTGCTTCTGAGTCTATTTCTAGTATCATAGATCGACGTTCATTATCTAAATTGTTGTACAAATCCTTCGATCCAAAGCCAAATTATCATATCCCCTAACCTGATTGGCAATGAAGTCCATAATTTGGCTTGTTTTATACCAACTATTTTAATTGAATTAGCTACAACATTGTCAGAATCTTTAACCATTCGGTGAGATCGAAGAAATTGAGTCTCGTAATCTGCTGCTAACTCATGAGTGTGTTATGGAGCAAAGTTCTTAGCTACCCAATTTTTAGACTTCTTATCTAAATTGACCCTGAATGCTGCTCGACAGTTGACTCTTGTAATGGCTCTAGGTTTATGAATTCTGTTTGTACGCTCAATATACTTCTTATCCCTCACCTTATCTGCTATAAACCCAATGCTTCATTATGGGTGTACCATTTGTATCACATTACCCATCATAAATGAGAATACTAAAACCGTTATTTTAGATATTTTTGATAAAAATATGTAGCTTCTTCAAGTGAAGTAAACTGTCTTCCAATCATGTCCTCAGCAGTAAGTTCATATAAGTTTTTACAATAGTAATAAATAGAATTAGAGGAATCATCTCTCCCTGTCATAACATAATATGAACTATATTTTATTATCAATAGATAAAATCATTTGATATTATTATTTTGTTATTAACTATTAAAAAAACCTAATAGTATTTCTATTTGAGCTGTTGAAGGAATATCGTTTGATGATGGAACACCAAACTCTGGCACTTTGTAATTTTTGTCGATACCTGTATTGAATAATAAAAAAATCAATGACTATATTTGTTAATGTGAAAAAATATGCATTTCTGCTTGTATGTTTTCTGTTTTCTCCTGGAATGGATACTCAAGTATCATATGCATTTTATTTTGAACAAAAGTTGCATTCTGAAATATATGAAAATCAGTTAATCAGATATTGTTGCACTTTTATGTTTTATTTTAATAAATCACATACATTAATATAACGACCATCTTTTTCATTGTTTGCTAAGTATATTCCTACCTGGAGTATTTAGTGGAGTTTTAAACATTAGTTGCTCTTAGTAAAATGTTTAGCATTGGTCTCTGCTATTGGCTTATTAATAAATTTTTTTAGAGATGTTACACACAGACAAATTCTACTATTTCTTAAATAAATGTAACCATAATAGATAAGCGGAGGCTACTATTGCAAGTAAAATTAATATATGATAAACTATCTAGGATTTTAACCATAATTAACATATTTTGGGAATAACAAATTTATTTGATGAATGAAAAACACAGACACATTTATACATAGTGTAAATGAAACTGAACAGAATTTTTGCTTTTTCTTTGTTTTTTTATTGTTTCATTGAGAAAAAAAGTAGCATCCAAATTATAATAGAAACAATTAATATTAATTTTATAAGTTTAAACAATATTACTTTTTCAAGAAATAATAGAATTTAAAAGTAATAGCTTAGCAGCAAAAAATACACAAATAATTGAAAGACAATGAAGAAAATACAAACCTTTTTGATTAGCCGGTAAATTTGCCACTATTTTTGCAAAACGATATGTAGCACATATAGTTTCCATGGCTTTCTTAGCGTCGTTTACAAAATCTTCTTCTTTGTCATTATCATGTGTCATATTACTACCAATTATTTTATATTTAGTCTTCTCCTCTTAACTTAAACTTTTGAAACATGTGCCTAATTTAATTCTATCATGAAAAAAACAATAAAAAAATATAAACTTAGCCTATTGCTTGAAACATGTCCCTAATATAATCCTTAGAAAAATAATTAAAAAAATATCATAATAACATATTGCTTGAAACATGTGCCCAATTTAGGGGAATTAGTAGATATTTTAGCTGCACTTACCACTTTTTTTCCTTGTTCCCGTAATATTTTTGCTTCTTGCTTGCTACAATCAATTAAATATTTTGGAAAAATAAAATAAAATCAGTGCAAAAAATAAAATAAAATCAGTGCAATGTTATATTATTATGCTTGATTGTATTCAATATTCATAAATGTACCAACAATCACATCTATACATATTTAATGTAAGAAGACTTACAAATACTCAATGAAAGGTTGATTTTTTCTTAATATAAGATTTTCCTTCTTCACGTTATCATTCTCCCTGAAATCATTCTCGTTATCCTCATCCACATTTTCAGCCATTTTCAAGTTTAACGCAAAATCCTGTGCATAGAGATATCAAACACAATAAGAAAAATAAAGGTTTACACGAAAATACTATCATTAACTTTATTGAAGACATTTCAGTTATTTTTTAAGTTTCAACAAACAATCTTCTGAGATCATTAAAAAAACAAAAAAAAATATTAACCAAGATGATAATATAATAGACAAAAGATGTAAAACAATTTAAAAAATGATAAATTTTTATGTGAATCATTTTTAAATCAAGCTAAAGACATAAAGGACAATAAAAAAGTACTAAAATAATAAGTGAGATAGATGACATCCAATGGATGACTCATGTCTAAACAACCGTCATCTTTTCTTGTAAATGACTTTTTTTATAATTAGAGAGTCATCTATTATAATTTTAGTTTCACATCAAGTTAAAAGATGACTCAATATCCAAAAACATGTCATATTTTATAATGTAAAACATGACTTGTAATTTTTTTTTAAAAAAGTCATTTTTATATAGATATATAAATAAAAAAATCACCATAACTAACTCAAATCATAATTTTTATTTACTTCGAGCTATACTTCCCTCTCCCTCTCTCGTCTTCACTCTTCTCAAAATTTCTCACTGAAATACTGCCCTTTGGCAACTATCCTCAAATAATCAACCTAAAATTTATCTCATGTGTAGTTACAATTTACTTTAAGAGTGAAGAAACGCAAAGTGGGAGTGAAGAGATAGAAAATAGTGAAGTAAATCTCAATCACAAACTACGAAGAACAAGTAAAGGATTAAAGATTTGAAAGTTCGGGTCCACGTCTTCAAGAAAGAGAATAAAGCATTGATACCTTTGATTTTAAAAAACTTGAATCCTTACATGAAGCTATTTTCTATTTCTTTAATTTTTCTAAATTACCAAAAATAATGTTGATTCGTTTATTTAGGTATAATTTGAGTGAATGAGAGTTAATTTTTTAAAATAATTCATGTTTGAATGTTAGATCCATAATAGATACCTATGAAGAAAAATGGTGGATTTTGAAAAATTGTGTAAATATAAGTATCTCAAGGATGAGGTTTTTCATTTATTATTATTATTTTTCTTGTTGCTATTATTATTTAGATTGTTTGATATTTGGATATATATTTAAATGGAAAGAAGAAAATTACATATTTATAATTTATTATAATCTATTAAAATTTGATTGATTATTTATAAATTATAACAATTAGTATATTGATTCTTTAGTGCAAGTAGTCAGATTTTCATAAAAATGACATCTACCCTCATTTAGTGCATGACTAAATAATTTGGAGATGATGAAATACTTGTTAAGAATAGTTTTAACATGCCATTGTTATTACTAATGTTGAAAAAATAAATATAAATTATGAAACTAGTTGAATAACTAATTTTTCAATAATAGAAAAAATTAAATTCAGAATATTAATGGTTATCGAATTTCGTAAGTCTCTGGTCTATAAAAGGTCAACGCAAGAAATCACATTATAACAATATCAAGTTTCTTATTTTATTAATTTTTGTTTTTGAAAAATTATTTTTCATTTTGAAGTAAACCATTACCTAATCCATTATTGAAGCTTTTATTTGTAATGAACAAGCAAAGACAGCCCCAAACAATTGAGAAACAAATAAAGACTCAAGCCCACAACAATATTTGTAATTAAAGAACTAAAAAAACCATCTGAATTGGAGTCATTTCATGCAAGCAAATAAAATCATTTTGTTCTCCCCAAGTTTTTGAAAAAGAACTAGGAAGTTAGATTAAGATCACATGAAATAATAATATAGACAATAGATTCCACTAAAGCCATATATAGTAAGTTGAAAAATCTTATCCTGAAAAAAAAAATAAAAAATTCAATGAAACATTAGGAAGGCAAGGTGAAGGTCTTACCAGACTAAGGAAGATGGCACTGGTCTTTAAAAAAATTTTACTTTTTGATTGACAAATTCTAACAAACCTGCAAACGACATTAACCAAGTAATGAATACTGTGTATTATTTAAAAGAGTAGTGGAAGAATGCTTATAAATAGGCATGGAACTTGCATTCTTAATAGGTAATTGCAAGCTTATAAGCAAAAAATTTTTAGCTCTTGATTTGTCAATTTTCTTTTAAGTTTAATTATGGTAATGACTCTACTTGACTGCATCATTGGTCTCTGCTTCAATTGGATATTTCCATCCAAGTAAGGCTAGAAGAAGCAGTTGCTCAAAACAACCTTTGTGTTCCTAGAAAAACCTTGGCAGCAGCTCATTACAAATTTATAGACATATTCATATGGCTAATTGGATTTTATTTATCTTCCATTAAATCATAATATTTCATCACCTTCACAGCTCATTACAGATTCATAGACATATTCATAAGGCTAATTGGATTTTATTTTTCTTCCATTAAATTAGAATATTTTATCACCTTCACATTCATCATCCATTGTCTATTTGGGAAGTTGATAGAAAATTAACTTAGTGTTAAAAGAAAGCACTGATGTATTGCTGATTTTCTCTCTACAATGAGCATTTAATAAAGTGAAATAGCCTCCCAAATGTGCTTGATGTGGATTGCAGGTTCTTAACAGCATAAAGATTAAATCTTTATGAAACTCATAAAAAAAATTTTTGCTATACATTAAGCAAGTCGCTTGCTCTAAACCTTCCCTCAAAGTTATCCAAATAGGAAAAACCACAACCAAAACAGACCCACAATCCAAAATTACGAAAATGCTACTTAAGGAAACAAGAAAAATAAAGTAATCTTACTAGCAAAAACTCACATTGGTCTTCTAAATTCTAAAGAGCAGTCCAAATCGCATTCAAATTCTTAGCCTCTTGAATCGCCAATGCCGAGTCCTTCTCGTCGACCCGAAGCCCCTTCTCAAACACAAACTTGACTCGGTTCCTCTTAGCGATGTCATTGTAGAGCTTCTTCTTGTCGGATTAAAGACTTTGGAGGTTAATTTTGAAGCGGTGTTTGACCACTTTGCTTTTGTTGTTCTCTTGCGCAATAAGTTAATTAGGGATTGCTTTTTGTTATTTATTCATTTTTCTTTTTATAAAAGGCAAATTTGATTTTTTAAAAACCGGTTAAATTTCATTTTTTTAAAAAAATTTAATTGGCTTGTAACCGGTTAAATTTAATTTAATTATATATTTTTATTATATTATAATTACCATATACCATTGATTTAATCTAACGGCTCACGTTAGTTACGACATTAATGCCGTAATTTAAATTACGGTATTATAGAATTTTCCATACAATAAATCATTATCGAATATGAAGTACGGCAACATACTTAACCATCTCATATTGTTTTAGCTAGCAACTAATTATCTTGTGAGAATTGGAATGAGCCTGACTAGGCAAGTATTCAGTTTTGACTGTTAGAGTTAAGTTTTTACTTAGTATTAAATCAAAGGTTATTAGGTAAGAAAAAAATAAAAAATATAAATTCTAATAATTGATTCAGCATTAAATCCTGTAAACCTTGATAAACAAGAGAGCTTATTAAAATAAAAGATTTTGCAGAAAAGAAAAGCGTTACATGCTGGCCATTCAGCTAGATGAATAGTAAACCTCACCTTTCATCACAATTACTGCAAAGAAAGAGATAAAAACCCTATAAAAAACCAAATAGCGAACATGAAACATTGAGGCGCCGGACACCAAACAAAACGATACAATACTTATTTGGCAATCTGGAATAAGTCGTCCATTAATTATATTCATCAGCCTTTGGTATCAGGTTATGCTGAAGTTGAGGCCATGTGTTTGTTGTCCTCCAACAGAATGGGCTGAAAAAGCAATGCAAAAGCTTCATCCATAGTCTCTTGGTTTTGAGCACCATGCCCATGCATCTCCATGTAGATGCATAAAATGGGAAACTCTCACCAGATTCAATATCAATGCATTTGTAGTTTGAGATGAGTGAGAATGTTGATCATTACAAGCTCTGGATACATCCATCATCACCTTCTTCCACATTTTTCTTATCAAATCCTTGATGTGTTCACGATAAGCTTCTTCAGAGGCACTAGTTTCATGCATGTAACACTGGATTGATTTAGGAACATCCCCTCTCTGTATCTCATCCTGATGAATCATTGAAAAAAAAATACACAATTTGTTGATGCAGTTTTCTGGTCGTTCCTCAAGCAGGTTTCCCAACTAGCTTTTGTGCTTCTCCACACGAGACTCTGGTATCGACTAACCTGTGTTCAAAGAAAAAGTATTAGAGTTCGTCGATTGTTTTTCAAGTGAAAATCCTCCGACTCTCAAGTTAGTAATTGGGTTAACTTTTAGAAGATTTTCTTTAAGTGAAAGAAGGGAAAACATAGATTAGAAGCTAACTCCTTTTTTCTTTTCTTTGTTTTTTAAATCCCCCCTCTTTTTCTCCTTTCTCTCCTCTATTTATCTGGGTCTTCTATTTCTTGCTATTACTCTCGATCGCCATGATGAGGATTAATTGTACGTGGGGAGTAGACTGTTACTTGGTGGCCATGTCATGAATTGATTGTGCATGGGGGTTATTCCTTTATTTGTGGAGAGAGTCGTTCAACTGTCTCGTGCTGTAGGCTCAGGTTGCCACACACGGGTTTGGCTCGGCTTGATGACTAGTTTATTGATACTCTTGGTGCCACCCATAACATGTTAAGTGCTTGCTTGATTGTCGTGGACATTCCTGTTCTTTCCAGCTAGCTTGACATCGAGCATGAGTGTCTTTATACTAGCGAATGTGCTTCTGTTCTGAATGGCCTGCCCTCGAGCAGGTGTGTTCTTTATTTCCCAAATGCAATCAATTCATTAAGGAGAGGAATTTGATGAATTTAGATCTAGTGCTACTGTCATGCATGCATTTATAACGTTAAAAATTAATTATATATTTTCTCTTATTCAATAACTACTAATAACAGTATACTTTAAAAAGCTCCACACAAAGTTCAGTTCAGCACTAGCTAAATTTTGGGAAAACGGCTTTGGGAATATAATGCATGTTGGTGTAATAATATACCAATGAAGTTCCCAAATCATCGAGAAGACTGAAAATCTGAGACGACCCGCCCCATTTCAAGAGGCGACCTATCTTAAGAAACGGAGCTCAAATATTAAAAATCATTATATTAATGAGAATTCTACTGAAATTTCGGCAGAACCTCCTCTAAATATATAACATTCCCAAACCTGCAATTACAACACAAACACTCCCAAATCATTTAGTATACACCAAACTACATCAACCCAATCTCATCCGGTCTCATATCCAATAATACACACATTTCTTAGTTCATATATCACATTCCTAGTATAATTCCATAACATGATAATTATACATTAACCAAAACAAAATAATTATTCTATATCCTCAAACAACCTCAGTGGCCCAAATGACTCCAATTATGTACAATTCTTGGGTTAATTGTTGTACCTGTAATCTCACAGGGGGACATATAATAAAATAGGAATGAGTATAAAACTCAGTGAGCTCAGTGAGTGGATAGTAAATTTTAAAAACATAAAATAATTACAAAAATAAGTGCATCACTTGTATAATCACTTTTCTCAAACAAATATATTTTCATGTAAAAACTCATTTCTTTTCAATCGTATTCTGAATATAAGAAAAACTGATACTCTCACAAAATCAAGAAAAAAATCTTATATTAAAATACCATCTCATATTGAAATATCATTTCATGCTGAAATATCAAATACTAAGTAAAACAAATATCCTTAAACAAATACCCATGGGATAATCTAGCCTCATCCGGACCTCAACGGACGGCAATGATGTACTATCTGAGTACCATCATGCTCGGAGCTACACGAATAGACGAAAGGACGTACCATCTCATGCTTATCAGCATAACTCATACCCCGGATCTCAACGGACGTGCTATGATGCGCTATCCCGCGACATCGTGTCCGAACCATCCGATCTCATATCTCAATATCTGTCTGCATGCATATGCCCCCAAAGGGTGAAAGCGCCTAAACACACGGCCCAAAGCCTCTATGTGTGTTCAGACGGGCCCCAAAAGCCTACTATCTCATCTCATCTGGAGAGAACGGGTATTTGCTTAAAACTTAAAATCATGATCGAAATCATTATATATATACACTTTAAATCATGCTTTAAATCATACTCGAAATCAATATATCTCATGTCCAAGATCCATCATATACTCTTTAAATCATGTTCAAAATCAACATATATATATATATATAGCGGCCATTTGACTCCAAGCATTGAAGAATCTAAAGCCCAAAGCACTTTCTTGGCCCAAAGGTCAAAAGCACAGTCCCTATTAGCCTCTACAAAGACTGAAGATGAGTATTTCAAAATTATGCAGCAGTTGCTCACCTCAAAATCAGAAACTTCTGCTGCAAGCTCTTCTTCTTCGAGTTCCTCAAGTAATGAAGAGTCATTCATCTCTCTTGGATATGAAAATGAAGATATGTGTTTCGGCATCTTGTCTTAGTTAAAGCATTAAAGCTTTGTAATTTACTTTATGTAAAAAAAAAAAAAAGAGTAAAGAATTTTCCAATTAAATATATTTCGTATGTATTTCTATTGTATCGTTGTGAAGATACTATTTGTATTTGTATTTGTACTTGTATTTGTACTAATGTATTTCATTAGTATTTGTATTTGTAAAACTTTTGTATAAAGCTACAGCCCCATATAAAGCTACAGTGATTGCGATGCTACAGTTAAGCTACTACGAGCCTGCTACGATGATCTGATGTCACTACAGTTTGATTACTACGAGGCGCCATGCGATGAACAGATGAACAGTTTAAAAATTTATGTATAAATTCTGGAGGAAGACTATTGACTTTTCAGAATTTTTAGATCTCTCTCTCTCTCTAACTCTCTCTTTTTCTCTCTATCTCTCTCTCTCTCTCTCTCGAAAACGATGAACAGAAGACTTTGAGGAAATATTTATTGTCTTATGAGTTTTCCCCTCTCCTCTTGCAATCTTTCTTTAAAGCATTTAGCTTTCATTTTAATTAAATGTAAGCATTTATCTTGTAATTTATTTTAAAGCAATTAAAGTATGTAATTAATTTATTTTATGCATTTTAATTTTTGCTCTTTTAATTTTTGCACTTTATTTTATGCATTTTAATTTCTGCACTTTTAATTTATGCTCTTTTAATTTCTGCACTTTATTTATTTAATTTACCGCAATTTATTTAAAGTTTTCTTTATTTATGCATGATTTGTAGACTGATCTTCTATATCAGATCTACCATACAAACTGTACGTTCCTCTGAGGCATAGAGACCAGATCTCTCCCCTCAGTTGTATTTCTCTTCTTCCTCCTTACTCAGAGCACTATTTTTGGGATCCAGATCTAGTACTGTGTATGCTAGAAAGCCAACCATAATGTATGTTTAATTTCTGTCAAACCATGTGTTGTTTAGGTTTGATTTAAAGAATAAAATTGGTTTAAAATTGAAAGATCTATAAAGAATTAAATTTAAAGAATTTTAATTTGGTATTACATAATTTATTGTTTAATTAAAATATGATTTTGTATATTTCATGGAACTCACTTACATCCCACGATCCTAATTCTTATTGGTCAATCAGAGATTAAAAGAGCAGTGGACTCAGAGAGTTTGTTTGTGCTCTTTTAATATGTCTATACACAAATTCTGCTCTTTTCTTTTAAGTGCTTTAAAGAGTGTTCTGAAAACAAATGAATTGTTTCAAAAGGCTTTGAAAGTGATGTCACGTTCTTCAGTTTTTATAACATAATCTGTCTTTAAAAAATCAAGTTTTTTTATTTTATAAATTATGTCTTTAGAAATATTTGGTAATTCCCAACAATTAATAACTTTATTAAAATCTTTAATTATAAAATCTTCAGAATTCACAACATTCTTTGAAACATTAGTTCTTTCAGAAGAAGAACTAGAGAAAGAAGATGCTCTACAGAGTAGAGAATCCATGCCGTTTAAAACTTTTAATTAAACCTATATGGATGTCTACAGGTATGGTTTTACAGCCCTTAAACGGAAAACTCTTATCCTAGACGGGACTTACTACCAGTAAAGAATTCAACAACCACACAGAAATTAAATAAAAAGCATAAACGTACACAAATTCTTTTACTCTATAATACACCTACCCACCTTGGCTCGATACCAAAGATTTCTGGGATGGGTGGGATGTGGGGTGAGGTTCCAAGAAGTATGCAAGGTGGTTTGAAGTTTGAGCAATGAAGTGTTAACTGTGGTGGGGTGTTTATGGTCTTCGGTGCAAGCGGTGCAAATCAGGCCTGGCTGGCTGGGGGACTGACAGTGGCTGCCGATGTGGTTGGCTTTCTGGCATACTGCGGGCAGAATGCGGATCGAGGTGGTGCTGGTGGAGGCGGGGGAGATCGTTCTGGGAGAACGTTGTGTGAGCAGATGGGCGTGTGAGATGGGTCAAATCGTGCTTAAAAGAGGCTGGAAACAGGTGGCGGGTGCGTGGTAAATGAGAGACCTGAGAAATTTGAAACAAGCAAGGATGCATCGTGAGACATGAGGGTGCAGGTAAAGTGCTGAGGTGGTGGAAACTTTCGGCTCTTTAAACCTGAATAATGCAGTTCAGTGGGTGGTGAGGGGCTCGGACGGACAGGGGGGTGGATTGTTCCGGGAGGAGGAGGAGGAGATATGGAGGTTGGAGGTCCAGGGGAGGTGGAGGAGTTCTGTGTCGGTCAGTCGCCTCCGTGGTTGTGGATACCAGCTGGTTCGTGGCGGATCATTGGCTGATGATTATTCGGTGAGCTGTTTGGTTACTTCATGATCTGTGTTCCCATGGGGACTGAGCAGGTCAGTTTGGGCTCTGGTGGTGGAGGCTGAGGTGCAGGCTGGTCTGACGGCAGACCAGTGGGCGCGGCTACGTTTCGATTTTTTTTTTTTTCATGGAAGCTGGAGTTATGACTGTGCTGTGAACAGATGCCGGCTATCTTCGTTTTCATTCAGAGATGAATGACTCCGTTACTTGAGGAACTCGAAGGCTGCTGACGAGAGAGATGTTGCGCTGAGTACTCGTCGGTGGCTGCAGTGGGCTGGCTGACGCTGGACGCGGGCTGGATCGCCGATGCCCCGGGTTAGGCGGCGACCGTGCAGGCGGGTTTGTTTATCGTGGTGCGACGCATTGCAAAACGGCAAATCGGAGATGCGGTGTGATGCGTCGGGAAGAAGGCTGTGCGGAGGGCCGGTCGGCGGGCAAGGTTGGGCAGTGGCGTTGAGGAATGCAGACAGGGCTGAGCCAGTTCCGCCGTTGTTGAACCGGTTTGGAGGTTTCTGGGACCGGTGAAACGGCAGGGGTTTTGGACAATCGACGAAGGACAACAGTTGAACTCGAACAAGAATGACGCTGGGGTGTTCAATTAGAGTATTGGGACCGACAATGACTTCATTGAAGAAAAGAACGGGCTGAAATAACAGTGAGGACCCAGGTTTAATCCCATGGTTTAAAAACCAACCTTTGGGGAAAACCTTTAAAAGCGACTTGAAAAGGATCGATATGATAAAACCCATCTTCCGTAGATAAAATATTTTGATGATGGACTTTATTATACCATTCAGATTTTGTGAAAGCTTTTCACGGGAAACAATAATTTGAGAGGAAGAACTTCCACGGAAACTAATTCTTTAGAAGAAGTAGGTTTTGTTATTTCTTTAGAAGTAACATTTTCTTGAGAAAGAGCTTTAGATTTTGAAATGCTTTGTAAAGCAACCATAAGTTCAGGGGATTTAGAAATGGATTGCATCCATTCTTTTACCTGTTCATCAGATGCCAAGGCTTTAGATTGAGCTTCATGCTCTTCGACCATATCAATCCAAGATTTAATTGGCATGGCAGAAGATAGTAACTTGTCTTTCTGAGGAGTATTATGGGGTTCTTTAGAGATCATTTGAGGGGAAGGGTTGCAAGAGGTGCAATGTCTTTAACAATGGCTTTACCCTTATCTTTCTTCTTAGGCGGCATTATACATTTTGCAAAAATTCTACGGTTAGAAAATCGGGAATAGAATTTGTATCACCTTTAATAAACTCAATATCAAAATCAAAAACACTTAAAATAGCTTGCCATCGTGCAAAAATTTGTTTGGATGCAATGTTTTGAACATCTTTTTCTAAAACATGTTTTGCAGCTTTACAGTCGATTCTAAGTAAAAATTTTTGATTTAATAAATCACTTTGGAATTTTGATATGCATAATACAATGGAAAGAATTTCTTTTTAATAGTAGAATAGTTTACGTTGGCAATCATTCCAATGTCTTGAAACATCTTGTACTATTTGTTCTTTATTATTATTAACTTGCTTTAAAATGCCACCATATCCTAAGTCGGATGCATCGGTTTCAACTATTTTCGATGTCATGAGGATTAGCAAGGAACAAGCAAGGAATTTCTTTTCTTGTTTGTTTTATTAATTTACTGACTTTGGTATGCTCATCGAGTCCATGCAGCGAGATTTTTCTTTAATCTATCATGAAGGGTTTTGAAATCCTATTGATGTTGGGACAAAAATCAAGGACATAATTTAAACTTCAAGAAACCTTTGTAGTTGTGTTTTATCAAGAATCTTATCGGGAAACTTATGCAGTAAAAGCAAGAGACCTCTCGATAGGAGTAATTGTTCCTTTAGAAATATAATGTCAAGGAATCGATTTTAGTTTGAAACAAAGAAATCTTGAACTAGAAGCGACTAGTCCGACTTTTTAGTAGCAAAATAAAAAGTTTTTAAATGTTTGAAATGTTGATCAATTGTATTAGAAAAGATCAAAACATCATCAATGTAAACAATGCAAAATTACGAATAAGGGTTATAAATGTCATTCATGACTCTTTGAAATTCGGAAGGTGCATTTTTAAACCAAATGGCATAACAGTCCACTCATCTTGTCCAGAATGGAGCGATAAAAGCGATTTATACCGATCTTTAGGATGAATTTGAATTTGCCAAAACACGATTTCATGTCAAATTTTGAGAATATGAAAGCGAGTGGAGTTTTGTAGTAAGTCTTTTTGTTAGGTATTGGATACCTAATCCACTTTAAGGCTTTATTTAATGGTTTGTAATTTATCACAAGTCTTGGAGTGCAGCGTTCAATTTCAGAATTCTTGTTAACATAAAAGCGACACAAGACCGAGGAGATCTTGACTTTACAATTAGTCCTTTAGTTTCCAAATCTTTAATTTCATTCCTACGGTGTTTTCTAATTCCATATTCATTTGAATTGGGCGAGCTTTAGTAGGAATTTGTTTTTCATCAAAAGAATTTTCATATGGCAAGTCTACCATGTGTTGTTTTACATTCGAGGCGGTTGGTAAATCGACACATATTTCTTTTTCAATTAAGTCTTTAAATTCAGAAATTTTCTTCTTTATAAGACTAGTTTGTATTTGGCTTTCAATTCTTTGTAATCCTAAATCCTTTTGTAAATAAAATAAATCATTTTGTTTTGATTTGAGCAAAGCGTTGATTTGGTTTTGATAGATAGAACAAGCTTTTACAATATTTAGATTTCTTGTTTTAGGCTTTTCAATAAAGGAAAATTTCAATCCTTTATCTTCGACTTTAAAAATTATACCATCATAATCAACAATATAAGGAGTAATGAGGTTTATGAATGGGGTTCCAAGTATGACAGTATGATGTATGTCATTTGTCAAAAGAAAGGAAGTTCGAAATTCAAAACCATCATTTAGTATAGAAGCATCAACTTTAGAGGTTATTTTTAATTTTGAATTATTTGCGGTGAAAGTCTTTCATTTGTTTTTTCGAAATCTTTTGGGAACAATATCTTCTTTTATCTGATTTAAGTCGACTTTGTGTCAAAAGAGGCAATGGTGTCGATTTCAAATTCTTTGGAAAGTATCAAAGTAATTTTAATCAAATATTTTCTTGTAGTGATTTGTTTCAAAACAAACAAAAAATCATTAGGTAATTTTTTTATGTTTTCAAGGTTTTGATTATCACCATCAAATTTTATTTCTTTATCTTCATCACTTTACGAATTATCTTCTAATTGTTTTAGCAAAAATTGGATAATTCGAGAATCGATTTTGTTTTTCTTTTAATTCTTTTATTTCGGATTTAATTTCCTTAATCTCCTTTTGAAGATCTTGAATATTAGGAGTTGTTTTCTTTTCTTTCTTTTTATTCAAGATTTCGGTGAGGTCATAGGCATTTTCTTTAAAGCAGGGGTTTTGGAAGATTCGACTTTGTTGTTACGATCGAAAGGTTTTCAAAAGCTTATCAAGATATTCTTTTTGTAAAGCTGGATCGGAAATATGTTTAACAACATCAAGATAAGTTTCATGTTCTTTAGTTAAAACATTGATTTTCTTTAAAAATAGGGATTCGGAATCACTATCACTTGAATCGAAGTATCGAGTCAATTAACTCATCAACTTGTAAAGGTTCATCGTCTCTGTCATAGAAGACTCGAGTCGGAAGATTGAACTAAAAGTGGGGCTAACTTTGAAAGTGTTTCATCATCAAGACCAAGTTCATGAAGCTTTGTGTTCATTCGCAAAATCTTGCGGTATGGCCTTTTCTTCCACACTTATAACAAGTAGCTTCTTTATAGTTGAAAGGTGTTTTAGAAGATGATTTTAAAGGAGCTTTAAAACTTTTCTTTTTAGAAAGCGAGTCTTTTTATAAGGTTTCGAAGGTTTCTTATAAAAGATTCTCTTAATTCTTTTGAAGGTTATGCGTACTTATGACTTCTAGATTTGTAGGATTTGTAATGTTTTTGTAAGTCTTGAGGAACACTTACCATTACAATCTTTAGATGTAGAGGCTTTGAAAGGGTCATAGTTAAGCTATTTACGAAACTTCCTAATTCTTGCTTAGATTTTCTAAGCTCCCATTTAAAACGTTTACGTAATTTCAAATCTTGACAAATCTTTAGACCTTCTTTATTAGCAAGCTGACTAATTCACCATAGGTGAGTTTGTCATAAGGGACACGATTGTCATTAAGAGCTTTAATGGTATTTCTAACTTTTCACCTAAAAGTGTAGGTAAACCCGACTAGAAATTTTTCTTTCAAGTAACATGATTTGCATCATCCCTTAGAAAGAGTCGGGTAAAGAAAGTAGTTTTATAACTTTGAAATTCACTAAGCTTCCTACATCTTAGATTATGTAGTAACTCGACATTTTTATCACGTGGGTGAGAAGGGTCACCTATGAAATGAAGGGAAATGGTCAAAATTAAAGTTACAGTGACATCTTGAATTGGATTATTATATTCATCGGAATGGAGATTCCTTCCTCATCCATACGAATTGCATTCAAGATATCGATTCTTTGTGGTTTGGTGAGGAGATGGTCCCACCATCCTTTAAGTTGACCGATAAAACCCATGATAAGGTTTACGCAATTGCTTTGTCGAAGTTCACGATTGGGTTTTATAGGCATTAGTCGCCATTGTCATTTGTTGTAATAGACCAAGTATATTGTACTCGGACATTCCATCTATATTCCATTCATAGAGCGGAAGATGCATTAAGCAGTGATTGGTTTATTGCACTAGGCCTATTATCAGCGACTAAGTCGGGAGGAGAATAAGAAGCAGCGAGTGCTAATTCCCAATGAATTTTATTTGTATTAGGAGTCGGCTCAAATTCTTCTTCAAATGTACGCATCTGAAGTGGCTATAGAAGATTGATCATAATCTAATACTCCAATTTTATTACTAGATTGAGGAGTGTAGGGAACAATTTCAGACTTTTTAGAGGAAGAGGATGAGATTTCTATTTCATTTAATCTTTCTCTAATGAGCTTTAATAAAGTCGATTTTGATTCTTGAACAAGCTTTTGACTATCTTTCGAGAACACGGAAAGGCTCGAATATAGGTTTCTTAAGCTTTTGTCGAGACTTTATTGGCTTTAAAGTAGAAATAGGAGAAAGCGATGATGGTTGTTGTTGGATTTGATTCTCTATTCTATTCAATTTGTTTTCCTATAGTATTTAGAGTAGTATTACAGAAATTATTACATTGGATAATACTATCTAAATCTTTATCATAGTCATTTACCTTATGAATTTTGTAAGGTGAAGCTTTAATTTGAGTTGGAGGATCACCATGATCAATGGTTATACTCTAAGAGGTGGATGTTACGATTCAATGATTCTATCACTATCGGAAAGATTCCATTCAGGAGTTTTCTTTCTAGTAGTAATAGGGTTTGATTCTTTAAAGGGATAAGAAATGTTGTTTTCAAAGCATACATTTCAAACCAATCAAAAAATAAAATGTGAACTTTATGTAAATTTACAAATTCATAATATTCTTCTTGAATCTGTTTTCTTTGATTTAAAAATGATTAAAAACCAAAGTCTTTTTCTTTATTCAAGTCGGAATAGAAATCTTTGCGTAAAGGGCTTTATCCACTTGAAATCCTTTTCTAGGACACTTATTATGTTTTTACGTAATAGCGAGAAAATGTAGGAGATATTGGAGGAGAAAGTTCTTTCTCTTCCTTACTTTGTTCACGTTGGCTCTTGGTGTAAATTGGGTGAGGAACACTAGTAGAGTAATCAACGAGCGAATTGAAGAACTAGGAATATCGGATGTGGAGAACCTAGGTTGGTCTTTACATGGTAGATTGATGACGGAAGGGACTTTAGAGAATTTCCTACTTGTAGAAGGAATCTTGGAAGCGAGTCTTTATCGAGAACCTATATGAGTTTGTCCTTCAAAAGATAGTTTTACTTTGCCATCTGAATATTGAGTCACATTTTGCAACTCACGAATTTGGCTCGAGTTGTTTTGGAACAACAGGTTCGGTGGCTCCCTCGAGGATCCATTCCTCGGGAAGGTTTATGTCTTTCCTTTGGATGGGTCTAGGAATAAGCTGTGTTAGCTTTGGACAAGTCGATCTGCAAGAGAAGAGTTTCATCTCTTTTTGGTTGGAGTTTATGTTGCGTATTAAGCGAGAATGCATTGCTTTATAGGAGATTTTATAAATTAGGGCAGCGAGGATTGATCCTTCAATCATGTGATAATTGTGGGTCTTAATCCGAAGAATCATGCTTTTGAGGATATTTTTGTCTCTAAGTGAGGCTGTGATGTTTGGATAACAATCAAATGAAATAGGACCTTCTGAGAGACTCGATTCAATCTTGCTAAGTAAAGAATCATCAAAAGAGATGAATCGGCCATCTCTCAGAACCAGCTAAGATGGAAGTGTCAAGGCCTTCTTTAGTAAGGGCTTTATTCCAACTTGGATTAAACCAATATGCACATAATTAAATTTCTTTTCTTTTAGGTGCTTTAAAGAGTGTTACGAAAACAAATGAATTGTTTCAAAAGGCTTTGAAAAGAGTGATGTCACGTTCTTGAGTTTTATAACATAATCTGTCTTTAAAAAATCAAGTTTTTTTGTTTTATAAATTGTGTCTTTAGAAATCTTTGGTAATTCCCAACAATCAATGGCTTTATTAAAATCTTCAATTATAAAATCTTCAGAATTCACAACATTCTTTGAAACATTAGTCCTTTCGGAAGAAGAACTAGAGAAAGAAGATGCTCTCTGAGTAGAGAATCCATGCGATTTAAAACTTTTAATTGAACCTATATGGATGTCTACGGTATGGTTTCTGACAGCCTTAAAGCGGAAAACTCTTATCCTAGAGCGGGACTTACTACCAGTAAAGAATTCAACAACCACACAGAAATTAAAATAAAAGCATAAACATACACAAATTCTTTTACTCTATAATACACCTACCCCCCTTGGCTCTGATACCAATAAGAACTAGGATCGTGGGATGTAAGTGAGTTCCAAGAAATATACAAAATCAGATTTAAATTTAAACAATAAATTATTTAATACCAATAATTAAAATTCTTTATAGATCTTTCAATTTTAAACCAATTTTATTCTTTAAATCAAACCTAAGCAACACAAGGGTTTGCCGAAATTAAACATACATTATGGTTGGCTTTTCTAGCATACACGATGCCGGATCCGGATCCCGAAATGGTGCTCACGAGTGAGGAGGAGAGAGAAATACAGCGAGGGAGAGATCCGGTCTCTATGCCTCGGAGGAGCGTACAATTTGTATGGTAGATCGATATAGAAGATCAGTCTACAAATCATGCTTAAATAAAGAAAACTTTAAATAAATTGCGGTAAATTAAATAAATAAAGTACAGAAATTTAAAATGCATAAAATAAAGTGCATAAATTAAAAGGGCATAAATTAAAAGTGCAGAAATTAAAAGTGCAGAAAATAAATTAATTACAAACTTTAATTGCTTTAAAATAAATTACAAGATAAATGCTTACATTTAATTAAAATGAAAGCTAAATGCTTTAAAGAAAGGAAAACTCAAAAGGCAGGAAATAATTCCTCAAAGTCTTTTGTTCATTGTTTTCAAAGAGAGAGAGAGAGAGAGAGGAGAGGGAGATAGAGAGTTAGAGAGAGAGAGAGAGAGAGAGAGAGAGAGAGAGAGTTAGAGAGAGAGAGTTCTCAAATTATGAGAGTCAATAGTCTTCCTCCATAATTTATACATAAAATTTTAAAGCATTCACTTTATTCATTTGTGGCGATCTGTAGCAATTTAAGCGTAGCGATCTTTATTCCATTGTATGCAGCCTTTGTAGTCAGTTTCTTGTAGCATCGCAATCACTCTGTAGCTTTATCACGGGATTTGTAGCTTTATCACGGAGAAATACAAATGTTTTACAAATACAAATACTAATGAAATTCATTAGTATAAATACAAAATACAAATACAAATACAAATAATATCTTTACAACGATACAATAGAAATACATCTGAAATACATTTAATCGAATTTTTTTTTTTTTTTTTTCTCATAAACTAAATTACAAAGCTTTAATGCTTTAATTGAGACAAGATGCCGAAACACATATCTTCATTTTCATTTCCAAGAGAGATGAATGGCTCTCCATTACTTGAGGAACTCGAAGAAGAAGAGCTTGCAACAGAAGTCTCTGATCTTGAGGTGAGCAACTGCTGCATAATCTTGAAATACTCATCTTCAGTCTTTGCAGAGGCTAATAAGGACTGTGCTTTTGACCTTTGGGCCAAGAAAGTGCTTTGGGCTTTAGATTCTTCAATGCTTGGAGTTAAATGGCAGCTTGAAGAGAGCCATGCACGAGCAGATGGACTCGAGAGAGTTTTGTTGCTCATCAAATTTTGACCACCACTTTATTTTAAAATGTCTTTGTAAAATCAACTGGGAGTCACGAGTGTGGTATTGGAAATTCCACATCCGGACCCACGGAAGAAAGAAATTTATGCGAGCGAGAGAAAGGAGGAAACCTCTTCTCGGACTCGGAAGGGATATAATGAGCTTTAAAAGGTTTAGGCAATTTTTAGCATTGGGAGTCAAGATATACAGGCTAGAACCAAAATAGTTCCACCATTGTTGGAACCGGTTTGGAAGACTTTACTGCAGTTATTTTTGAATTGAAGAAAAACAACCGAGAGTGTGTCTTTTTAGGGTTTTGGATAAAAATGTATTAAACCAAGCTTGTTGGTAATCCCGATGAAAAGGACAAGCAATGGTTTGGGCTCAATTTAAAATTAGCGGGAAAAGCACTGAGTTTTATGGAGTGGAAGACCCCATTGTTTAGGAGTTAGGACTTTAGAATTGTGGCAGTAGAATAGGTAGGCTCAGAATGAGCTTCACTGAGAAAGAAATGTTTGAACTTGACAGACTCAGTATACTCAAGAATAGCTTGGTAGTAAGGTTGGGGTTTTTGTAAATCCCATGGTTTAAAAAACCAACCTTTGGGGAAAACCTTTAAAGCGACTTGAAAAGGATCGATATGATAAAACCCATCTTCCATAGATAAAATATTTTGATGATGGACTTTATTATACCATTCAGATTTTGTGAAAGCTTTTCCTGGGAAACAATAATTTGAGAGGAAGAACTTCCACCAGAAACTAATTCTTTAGAAGAAGTAGGTTTTGTTATTTCTTTAGAAGTAACATTTTCTTGAGAAAGAGCTTTAGATTTTGAAATGCTTTGTAAAGCAACCATAAGTTCAGGGGATTTAGAAATGGATTGCATCCATTCTTTTACTGTTCATCGAGATGCCAAGGCTTTAGATTGAGCTTCATGCTCTTGACCATATCAATCCAAGATTTAATTGGCATGGCGGAAGATAGTAACTTGTCTTTCTGAGGGAGTATTATGGGGTTCTTTAGAGATCATTTGAGGGAAGGGTTGCAAGAGGTGCAATGTCTTTAACAATGGCTTTACCACTTATCTTTCTTCTTAGGCGGCATTATACATTTTGCAAAAATTCTACTGGTTAGAAAATCGAGGAATAGAATTTGTATCACCTTTAATAAACTCAATATCAAAATCAAAAACACTTAAAATAGCTTGCCATCGTGCAAAAATTTGTTTGGATGCAATGTTTTGAACATCTTTTTCTAAAACATGTTTTGCTGACTTCTGATCGATTCTAAGTAAAAATTTTTGATTTAATAAATCACTTTGGAATTTTGATATGCATAATACAATGGAAAGAATTTCTTTTTAATAGTAGAATAGTTTAGTTGGCAATCATTCCAATGTCTTGAAACATCTTGTACTATTTGTTCTTTATTATTATTAACTTGCTTTAAAATGCCACCATATCCTAAGTCGGATGCATCGGTTTCAACTATTTTCGATGTCATGAGGATTAGCAAGGAACAAGCAAGGAATTTCTTTTCTTGTTTGTTTTATTAATTTACTTGACTTTGGTATGCTCATCGGTCCATGCAGCGAGGATTTTTCTTTAATCTATCATGAAGGGGTTTTGAAATCCTATTGATGTTGGGACAAAAATCAAGGACATAATTTAAACTTCAAGAAACCTTTGTAGTTGTGTTTTATCAAGAATCTTATCGGGAAACTTATGCGTAAAAGCAAGAGACCTCTCGATAGGAGTAATTGTTCCTTTAGAAATATAATGTCCAAGGAATCGATTTTAGTTTGAAACAAAGAAATCTTGAACTAGAAGCGACTAGTCCGACTTTTTAGTAGCAAAATAAAAAGTTTTTAAATGTTTGAAATGTTGATCAATTGTATTAGAAAAGATCAAAACATCATCAATGTAAACAATGCAAAATTACGAATAAGGGTTATAAATGTCATTCATGACTCTTTGAAATTCGGAAGGTGCATTTTTAAACCAAATAGCATAACAGTCCACTCATCTTGTCCAGAATGGAGCGAGTAAAAGCGATTTATACCGATCTTTAGGATGAATTTGAATTTGCCAAAAACACGATTTCATGTCAAATTTTGAGAATATGAAAGCAGTGGAGTTTTTGTAGTAAGTCTTTTTGTTAGGTATTGGATACCTAATCCACTTTAAGGCTTTATTTAATGGTTTGTAATTTATCACAAGTCTTGGAGTGCAGCGTTCAATTTCGAATTCTTGTTAACATAAAAGCGGCACAAGACCGGGGAGATCTTGACTTTACAATTAGTCCTTTAGTTTCCAAATCTTTAATTTCATTCCTACGGTGTTTTTCTAATTCCATATTCATTTGAATTGGGCGAGCTTTAGTAGGAATTTGTTTTTCATCAAAAGAATTTTCATATGGCAAGTCTACCATGTGTTGTTTTACATTCAGAGCGGTTGGTAAATCGACACATATTTCTTTTTCAATTAAGTCTTTAAATTCAGAAATTTTCTTCTTTATAAGACTAGTTTGTATTTGGCTTTCAATTCTTTGTAATCCTAAATCCTTTTGTAAATAAAATAAATCATTTTGTTTTGATTTGAGCAAAGCGTTGATTTGGTTTTGATAGATAGAACAAGCTTTTACAATATTTAGATTTCTTGTTTTAGGCTTTTCAATAAAGGAAAATTTCAATCCTTTATCTTCAACTTTAAAAATTATACCATCATAATCAACAATATAAGGAGTAATGAGGTTTATGAATGGGGTTCCAAGTATGACGATTATGATGTATGTCATTTGTCAAAAGAAAGGAAGTTCGAAATTCAAAACCATCATTTAGTATAGAAGCATCAACTTTAGAGGTTATTTTTAATTTTGAATTATTTGCGGTGAAAGTCTTTCATTTGTTTTTTCTGAAATCTTTTGGGAACAATATCTTCTTTTATCTGAGTTTAAGTCGACTTTTGTGTCAAAAGAGGCAATGGTGTCGATTTCAAATTCTTTGGAAAGTATCAAAGTAATTTTAATCAAATATTTTCTTGTAGTGATTTGTTTCAAAACAAACAAAAAATCATTAGGTAATTTTTTATGTTTTCAAGGTTTTGATTATCACCATCAAATTTTATTTCTTTATCTTCATCACTTATCGAATTATCTTCTAATTGTTTTAGCAAAAATTGGATAATTCGAGAATCGATTTTGTTTTCTTTTAATTCTTTTATTTCGGATTTAATTTCCTTAATCTCCTTTTGAAGATCTTGAATATTAGGAGTTGTTTTCTTTTCTTTCTTTTTATTCAAGATTTCGGTGAGGTCATAGGCATTTTCTTTAAAGCAGGAGTTTTGGAAGATTCGACTTTGTTGTTACGATCAAAGGTTTTCAAAAGCTTATCAAGATATTCTTTTTGTAAAGCTGGATCGAGAAATATGTTTAACAACATCAAGATAAGTTTCACTGTTCTTTAGTTAAAACATTGATTTTCTTTAAAAATAGGGATTCGGAATCACTATCACTTGAATCGAAGTATCGAGTCAATTAACTCATCAACTTGTAAAGGTTCACTTGTCTCTGTCATAGAAGACTCGAGTCGGAAGATTGAACTAAAAGTGGGGCTAACTTTGAAAGTGTTTCATCATCAAGACCAAGTTCATGAAGCTTTGTGTTCATTCTGCAAAATCTTGCGGTATGGCCTTTTCTTCCACACTTATAACAAGTAGCTTCTTTATAGTTGAAAGGTGTTTTAGAAGATGATTTTAAAGGAGCTTTAAAACTTTTCTTTTTAGAAAGCGAGTCTTTTTATAAGGTTTGAAGGTTTCTTATAAAAGATTCTCTTAATTCTTTTGAAGGTTATGCATGCTTATGACTTCTAGATTTGTAGGATTTGTAATGTTTTTGTAAGTCTTGAGGAACACTTACCATTACAATCTTTAGATGTAGAGGCTTTGAAAGGGTCATAGTTAAGCTATTTACGAAACTTCCTAATTCTTGCTTAGATTTTCTAAGCTCCCATTTAAAACGTTTACGTAATTTCAAATCTTGACAAATCTTTAGACCTTCTTTATTAGCAAGCTGACTAATTCACCATAGGTGAGTTTGTCATAAAGGACACTGATTGTCATTAAGAGCTTTAATGGTATTTCTAACTTTTCACCTAAAAGTGTAGGTAAACCCGACTAGAAATTTTTCTTTCAAGTAACATGATTTGCATCATCCACTTAGAAAGAGTCGGGTAAAGAAAGTAGTTTTATAACTTTGAAATTCACTAAGCTTCCTACATCTTAGATTATGTAGTAACTCGGCATTTTTATCACGTAGGTGAGAAGGGTCACCTATGAAATGAAGGAAATGGTCAAAATTAAAGTTACAGTGACATCTTGAATTGAATTATTATATTCATCAGAATAGGGATTCCTTCCTCATACATGCGAATTGCATTCAAGATATCGATTCTTTGTGGTTTGGTGAGGAGATGGTCCCACCATCCTTTAAGTTGACCGATAAAACCCATGATAAGGATTTACGCAATTGCTTTGTCGAAGTTCACGATTGGGTTTTATAGGCATTAGCTGCCATTGTCATTTGTTGTAATAGACCAAGTATATTGTACTCGGACATTCCATCTATATTCCATTCATGAGGCGGAAGATGCATTAAGCAGTGATTGGTTTATTGCACTAGAGCCTATTATCAGCGACTAAGTCGGGAGGAGAATAAGAAGCAGCGGAGTGCTAATTCCCAATGAATTTTATTTGTATTAGGAGTCGGCTCAAATTCTTCTTCAAATGTACGCATCTGAAGTGGCTATAGAAGATTGATCATAATCTAATACTCCAATTTTATTACTAGATTGAGGAGTGTAGGGAACAATTTCAGACTTTTTAGAGGAAGAGGATGAGATTTCTATTTCATTTAATCTTTCTCTAATGGCTTTAATAAAGTCTGATTTTGATTCTTGAACAAGCTTTTGACTATCTTTCGAAACACGGAAAGGCTCGAATATAGGTTTCTTAAGCTTTTGTCGAGACTTTATTGGCTTTAAAGTAGAAATAGGAGAAAGCGATAATGGTTGTTTGTTGGATTTGATTCTCTATTCTATTCAGCTGTTTTCCTATAGTATTTAGAGTAGTATTACGAAATTATTACATTGGATAATACTATCTAAATCTTTATCATGGTCATTTACCTTATGAATTTTGTAAGGTGAAGCTTTAATTTGAGTTGGAGGATCACCATGATCAATGGTTATACTCTAAGAGATGGATGTTACGATTCAATGATTCTATCACTATCGGAAAGATTCCATTCGAGGAGTTTTCTTTCTAGTAGTAATAGGGTTTGATTCTTTAAAGGGATAAGAAATGTTGTTTTCAAAAGCATACATTTCAAACCAATCAAAAAATAAAATGTGAACTTTATGTAAATTTACAAATTCATAATATTCTTCTTGAATCTGTTTTCTTTGATTTAAAAATGATTAAAAACCAAAGTCTTTTTCTTTATTCAAGTCGAATAGAAATCTTTGCGCAAAGGGCTTTATCCACTTGAAATCCTTTTCTAGGACACTTATTATGTTTTACGTAATAGCGAGAAAATGTAGGAGATATTGGAGGAGAAAGTTCTTTCTCTTCCTTACTTTGTTCACGTTGGCTCTTGGTGTAAATTGGGTGAGGAACACTAGTAGAGTAATCAGCGAGCGAATTGAAGAACTAGGAATATCGATGTGGAGAACCTAGGTTGGTCTTTACATGGTAGATTGATGACGGAAGGGACTTTAGAGAATTTCCTACTTGTAGAAGGAATCTTGGAAGCGAGTCTTTATCAGAGAACCTATATGAGTTTGTCCTTCAAAAGATAGTTTTACTTTGCCATCTGAATATTGAGTCACATTTTGCAACTCTGAATTTGGCTCAAGTTGTTTTGGAACAACTAGGTTCGGTGGCTCCCTCGAGGATCCATTCCTCGGGAAGGTTTATGTCTTTCCTTTGGATGGGTCTAGGAATAAGCTGTGTTAGCTTTGGACAAGTCGATCTGCAAGAGAAGAGTTTCATCTCTTTTTGGTTGGAGTTTATGTTGCGTATTAAGCGAGAATGCATTGCTTTATAGGAGATTTTATAAATTAGAGACAGCGAGGATTGATCCTTCAATCATGTGATAATTGTGGGTCTTAATCGAAGAATCATGCTTTTGAGGATATTTTTGTCTCTAAGTGAGGCTGTGATGTTTGGATAACAATCAAATGAAATAGGACCTTCTAGGAGACTCGATTCAATCTTGCTAAGTAAAGAATCATCAAAAGAGATGAATCGGCCATCTCTTAGAACCGCTAAGATGGAAGTGTCAAGGCCTTCTTTAGTAAGGGGCTTTATTCCAACTTGGATTAAACCAATATGCACATAATTAAATTTCTTTTCTTTTAGGTGCTTTAAAAGTGTTACGAAAACAAATGAATTGTTTCAAAAGGCTTTGAAAAGAGTGATGTCACGTTCTTGAGTTTTATAACATAATCTGTCTTTAAAAATCAAGTTTTTTGTTTTATAAATTGTGTCTTTAGAAATCTTTGGTAATTCCCAACAATCAATGGCTTTATTAAAATCTTCAATTATAAAATCTTGAATTCACAACATTCTTTGAAACATTAGTCCTTTCGGAAGAAGAACTAGAGAAGAAGATGCTCTACGAGTAGAGAATCCATGCGATTTAAAACTTTTAATTGAACCTATATGGATGTCTACGGTATGGTTTTACAGCCCTTAAAGCGGAAAACTCTTATCCTAGAGCGGGACTTACTACCGATAAAGAATTCAACAACCACACGAAATTAATATATATATATATATATATATATATATATATAGATCCGATACACATAGAGCTACGATACCATATAGGTCCGATATATATATATATCGATATATATATATATATATATATAGAGTATATATATATATATATAGAATAAAAAGAATTTGTGTATTATAGAGTAATACATATATGAGTAAAAGAATTTGTGTATGTTTATGCTTTTATTTTAATTTACGTGTGGTTGTTGAATTCTTTACTTGGTAGTAAGTCCTGTCTAGGATAAGAGTTTTCAGTTTAAGAGCTGTAAAACCATACTGTAGACATCCGTATAGGTTCAATTTAAAAGTTTTAAAGCTGCATGGATTCTCTACTACATGAGAGCATCTTCTTTCTGAGTTCTTCTTCGAAAGGACTAATGTTTCAAAGAATGTTGTGAATTCGAAGATTTTATAATTGAAGATTTTAATAAAGCCATTGATTGTTGGGAATTACCAAAGATTTCTAAAGACACAATTTATAAAACAAAAAACTTGATTTTTTAAAGGCAGTTATGTTATAAAACGCGAAGAGCGTGACATCGCTCTTTCAAAGCCTTTGAAACAATTCATTTGTTTTCGAACACTCTTTAAAGCACCTAAAGAAAAGAAATTTAATTATGTGCATATTGGTTTAATCAAGTTGGAATAAAGCCCTCACTAAAGAAGGCCTTGACACTTCCATCTTAGCTGATTCTTAGAGATGGACGATTCATCTACTTTTGATGATTCTTTACTTAGCAGTATTGAATCGAGTCTCGTAAAGGTCCTATTTCATTTGATTGTTATCCAAACATCAGCGGTCTCACTTAGAGACAAAAATATCCTCAAAAGCATGATTCTTCGATTAAGACCACAGTTATCACATGATTGAAGGATCGATCTCCATTGCTCTAATTTATAAAATTTCCTATAAAGCGATGCATTCTGCGTTTAATACGTAACATAAACTCCAGTCAAAAGAGATGAAACTCTCTCTTGCGGACTCGACTTGTCCGAAGCTAACACGATTATTCTAGACCCATCGATGGAAAGACATAAACGCTTCACGAGGAATGGATCCTCGAGGGAGCCATCGAGCCGGTTGTTCCAAAACAACTTGAGCCAAATTCGAGTTGCAAAATGTGACTCAATATTCAGATGGTAAAGTAAAACTATCTTTTAGAAGGACAAACTCATATAGGTTCTCGGATAAAGACTACATTTCCGGTATTCTTCTACAAGTAGGAAATTCTCTAAAGTCCATCCGTCATCAATCTACCATGTAAAGACCAACCTAGGTTCTCCACATCGAGATATTCCTAGTTCTTCAATTCGCTCGTTGATTACTCTACTAGTGTTCCTCACCCAATTTACACCAGGTAGTCAGCGTGAACAAAGTAAGGAAGAGAAAGAACTTTCTCCTCCAACATCTCCTACATTTTCTAGCTATCACGAGAAAACATAATAAGTGTCCTAGAAAAGGATTTCGAAGTGGATAAAGCCACTTTAGCATAAGATTTCTATTCGACTTGAATAAAGAAAAAAGACTTTGGTTTTTTAATCATTTTTTAAATCAAAGAAAACAGATTCAAGAAGAATATTATGAATTTGTAAATTTACATAAAGTTCACATTTTATTTTTTGATTGGTTTGAAATGTATGCTTTTGAAAACAACATTTCTTATCCCTTTAAAGAATCAAACCCTATTACTACTAGAAAGAAAACTCCTGAATGGAATCTTTCTGATAGTGATAGAATCATTGAATCAGAACATCCACCTCTTAGGAGTATAACCATTGATCATGGTGATCCTCCAACTCAAATTAAAGCTTCACCTTACAAAATTCATAAGGTAAATGACCATGATAAAGATTTAGATAGTATTATCCAACAGAATAATTTCTGTAATACTACTCTAAATACTATAGGAAAACAGTTGAATAGAATAGAGAATCAAATCCAACAGTCAACCATTACTGTTTCTCCTATTTCTACTTTAAAGCCAATAAAGTCTGACAAAAAGCTTAAGAAACCTATATTCGAGCCTTTCCAGGTTTCGAAAGATAGTCAAAAGCTTGTTCAAGAATCAAAATCAGACTTTATTAAAGCCATTAGAGAAAGATTAAATGAAATAGAAATCTCATCCTCTTCCTCTAAAAAAGCTGAAATTGTTCCTGACACTCCTCAATCTAGTAATAAAATTGGAGTATTAGATTATGATCAATCTTCTATAGCCACTTCAGATGCAGAAGCATTTGAAGAAGAATTTGAGCCGACTCCTAATACAAATAAAATTCATTGGGAATTAGCACTCCCTGTTGCTTCTTATTCTCCTCCTGACTTAGCTGTTGATAATAGGCCTAGTGCAATAAACCAATCACGGTTTAATGCATCTTACGCTCATGAATGGAATATAGATGGAATGTCTGAGTACAATATACTTGGTCTATTACAACAAATGACAATGGCAGCTAATGCCTATAAAACCCAATCAGGAACTTCGACAAAGCAATTGCGTAAATCCTTATCACGGGTTTTATCGGTCAACTTAAAGGATGGTGGGACCATCTCCTCACCAAACCACAGCAATCAGATATCTTGAATGCAATTCAGACAGATGAGGAAGGAATCCCCATTCTGGATGAATATAACAGTCCAATTCAAGATGCTGTTGCAACTTTAATTTTGACCATTTCCCTTCATTTCATAGGTGACCCTTCTCACCTACGTGATAAAAATGCTGAGTTACTACATAATCTAAGATGTAGGAAGCTTAGTGAATTTCAAAGTTATAAAACTACTTTCTTTACCCGACTCTTTCTAAGGGATGATGCAAATCATGTTACTTGGAAAGAAAAATTTCTAGCTGGTTTACCTACACTTTTAGGTGAAAAAGTTAGAAATACCATTAAAGCTCTTAATGACAATCGTGTCCCTTATGACAAACTCACCTATGGTGAATTAGTCAGTTTCGTTAATAAAGAAGGTCTAAAGATTTGTCAAGATTTGAAATTACAGAAACGTCTTAAATGGGAGCTTAGAAAATCTAAGCAAGAATTAGGAAGTTTCTGTAAACAGTTTAACTATGACCCTTTCAAAGCCTCTACATCTAAAGATTGTAATGGTAAGTGTTCCTCGAAGACTTACAAAAAACATTACAAATCCTACAAATCTAGAAGTCATAAGTACAGACAACCTTCAAAAGAATTAAGAGAATCTTTTTATAAGAAACCTTCGAAACCTTATAAAAAGACTCGTTTCTCTAAAAAGAAAAGTTTTAAAGCTCCTTTAAAATCATCTTCTAAAACACCTTTCAACTATAAAGAAGCTACTTGTTATAAGTGTGGAAGAAAAGGCCATACTGCAAGATTTTGCAGAATGAACACAAAGCTTCATGAACTTGGTCTTGATGATGAAACACTTTCAAAGTTAGCCCCACTTTTAGTTCAATCTTCTGACTCTGAGTCTTCTATGACGGAGACGGTGAACCTTACAAGTTGATGAGTTAATTGACTCGATACTTCGATTCAAGTGATAGTGATTCCGAATCCCTATTTTTAAAGAAAATCAATGTTTTAACTAAAGAACAGAAACTTATCTTGATGTTGTTAAACATATTTCCGATCCGGCTTTACAAAAGAATATCTTGATAAGCTTTTGAAAACCTTTGATCGAACAACAAAGTTGAATCTTCCAAAACTCCTGTTTTAAAGAAAAATGCCTATGACCTCACTGAAATCTTGAATAAAAAGAAAGAAAAGAAAACAACTCCTAATATTCAAGATCTTCAAAAGGAGATTAAGGAAATTAAATCCGAAATAAAAGAATTAAAAGAAAAACAAAAAACTGATTCTGGAATTATCCAATTTTTGCTAAAACAATTAGAAGATAATTCAGAAAGTGATGAAGATAAAGAAATAAAATTTGATGGTGATAATCAAAACCTTGAAAACATAAAAAAATTACCTAATGATTTTTTGTTTGTTTTGAAACAAATCACTACAAGAAAATATTTGATTAAAATTACTTTGATACTTTCCAAAGAATTTGAAATCGACACCATTGCCCTTTTGACACAAGTCTGACTTAAATCAGTATAAAAGAAGATATTGTTCCCAAAAGATTTCGAGAAAAACAAATGAAAGACTTTCACTGCAAATAATTCAAAATTAAAAATAACCTCTAAAGTTGATGCTTCTATACTAAATGATGGTTTTGAATTTCGAACTTCCTTTCTTTTGACAAATGACATACATCATACTGTCATACTTGGAACCCCATTCATAAACCTCATTACTCCTTATATTGTTGATTATGATGGTATAATTTTTAAAGTTGAAGATAAAGGATTGAAATTTTCCTTTATTGAAAAGCCTAAAACAAGAAATCTAAATATTGTAAAAGCTTGTTCTATCTATCAAAACCAAATCAACGTTTTGCTCAAATCAAAACAAAATGATTTATTTTATTTACAAAAGGATTTAGGATTACAAAGAATTGAAAGCCAAATACAAACTAGTCTTATAAAGAAGAAAATTTCTGAATTTAAAGACTTAATTGAAAAAGAAATATGTGCTGATTTACCAACTGCTTTCTGGAACAGAAAACAACACATGGTAGACTTGCCATATGAAAATTCTTTTGATGAAAAACAAATTCCTACTAAAGCTCGCCCAATTCAAATGAATATGGAATTAGAAAAACACTGTAGGAATGAAATTAAAGATTTGGAAACTAAAGGACTAATTGTAAAGTCAAGATCTCCCTGGTCTTGTGTACTGCTTTTTATGTTAACAAGAATTCTGAAATTGAACGCGGCACTCCAAGACTTGTGATAAATTACAAACCATTAAATAAAGCCTTAAAGTGGATTAGGTATCCAATACCTAACAAAAAAGACTTACTACAAAAACTCCACTCGCTTTCATATTCTCAAAATTTGACATGAAATCGGGTTTTGGCAAATTCAAATTCATCCTAAAGATCGGTATAAATCGCTTTTATTGTTCCATTCGGACAAGATGAGTGGACTATTATGCCATTTGGTTTAAAAATGCACCTTCGAATTTCAAAGAGTCATGAATGACATTTATAACCCTTATTCGAATTTTGCATTGTTTACATTGATGATGTTTTGATCTTTTCTAATACAATTGATCAACATTTCAAACATTTAAAAACTTTTATTTTGCTACTAAAAAGTCGGACTAGTTGCTTCTAGTTCGAAGATTTCTTTGTTTCAAACTAAAATCAGATTCCTTGGACATTATATTTCTAAAGGAACAATTACTCCTATCGAGAGGTCTCTTGCTTTTACGCATAAGTTTCCGATAAGATTCTTGATAAAACACAACTACAAAGGTTTCTTGGAAGTTTAAATTATGTCCTTGATTTTTGTCCCAACATCAATAGGATTTCAAAACCCTTCATGATAGATTAAAGAAAAATCTCATTGCATGGACTGATGAGCATACCAAAGTCATTAAATTAATAAAACAAACAAGAAAAGAAATTCCTTGCTTGTTCCTTGCTAATCCTCAGACATCGAAAATAGTTGAAACTGATGCATCCGACTTAGGATATGGTGGCATTTTAAAGCAAGTTAATAATAATAAAGAACAAATAGTACAGTATGTTTCTGCACATTGGAATGATTGCCAACGAAACTATTCTACTATTAAAAAAGAAATTCTTTCCATTGTATTATGCATATCAAAATTCCAAAGTGATTTATTAAATCAAAAATTTTTACTTAGAATCGACTGTAAAGCTGCAAAACATGTTTTAGAAAAAGATGTTCAAAACATTGCATCCAAACAAATTTTTGCACGATGGCAAGCTATTTTAAGTGTTTTTGATTTTGATATTGAGTTTATTAAAGGTGATACAAATTCTATTCCTGATTTTCTAACCAGAGAATTTTTGCAAAACAGATAATGCCGCCCAAGAAGAAAGATAAGGGTAAAGCCATTGTTAAAGACATTGCACCTCTTGCAACCCTTCCCCCTCAAATGATCTCTAAAGAACCCCATAATACTCCCTGTAAAGACAAGTTACTATCTTCTGCCATGCCAATTAAATCTTGGATTGATATGGTCAAGAGCATGAAGCTCAATCTAAAGCCTTGGCATCCGATGAACAGTAAAAGAATGGATGCAATCCATTTCTAAATCCTCTGAACTTATGGTTGCTTTACAAAGCATTTCAAAATCTAAAGCTCTTTCTCAAGAAAATGTTACTTCTAAAGAAATAACAAAACCTACTTCTTCTAAAGAATTAGTTTCTGGTGGAAGTTCTTCCTCTCAAATTATTGTTTCCCAGGAAAAGCTTTCACAAAAATCGGAATGGTATAATAAAGTCCATCATCAAAATATTTTATCTATGGAAGATGGGTTTTATCATACTGATCCTTTTCAAGCTGTTTTAAAGGTTTTCCCCAAAGGTTGGTTTTTTAAACCATGGGATTTACAAAAACCCCAACCTTACTACCAAGCTATTCTTGAGTATACTGAGTCTGTCAAGTTCAAACATTTCTTTCTCAGTGAAGCTCATTCTGAGCCGGCCTATTCTACGGCCACAATTCTTAAAGTCCTAACTCCTAAACAATGGGGTCTTCCACTCCATAAAACTCAGGCTTTTCCCGCCAATTTTAAATTGAGCCCAAACCATTGCTTGTCCTTTTCTTACTGGGATTACCAACAAGCTTGGTTTAATACATTTTTTATCCAAAACCCTAAAAAGACACACTCCTGGTTGTTTTTCTTCAATTCAAAAATAACCGTGCAAAGTCTTCCAAACTGGTTCCAACAATGGTGGAACTATTTTGGTTCTAGCCCAGATATCTTGACTCCCAATGCTAAAAATTGCCTAAACCTTTTTAAAGCTCATTATATCCCTTCTGAGTCTGAGAAGAGGTTTCCTCCTTTCTCTGCTTCTGTACAAATTTCTTTCTTCCGTGGGTCTGGATGTGGAATTTCCAATACCACACTCGGGACTCCAGTTGATTTTACAAAGACATTTTAAAATAAAGTGGTGGTCAAAATTTGATGAGCAATCAAAACTCTCTCGAGTCCATCTGTTCGGTGCATGGCTCTCTCAGCTGACCATTTAACTCCAAGCATTGAAGAATCTAAAGCCCAAAGCACTTTCTTGGCCCAAAGGTCAAAAGCACAGTCCTTATTAGCCTCTGCAAAGACTGAAGATGAGTATTTCAAGATTATGCAGCAGTTGCTCACCTCAAGATCAGAGACTTCTGTTGCAAGCTCTTCTTCTTCGAGTTCCTCAAGTAATGGAGAGCCATTCATCTCTCTTGGAAATGAAAATGAAGATATGTGTTTCGGCATCTTGTCTCAATTAAAGCATTAAAGCTTTGTAATTTAGTTTATGAGAAAAAAAAAAAAAAAAAAAAATTCGATTAAATGTATTTCGTATGTATTTCTATTGTATCGTTGTAAAGATATTATTTGTATTTGTATTTGTACTTGTATTTATACTAATGAATTTCATTAGTATTTGTATTTGTAAAACATTTGTATTTCTCCGTATAAAGCTACAGTCCCGTATAAAGCTACAGTGATTGCGATGCTACGATAGAAACAGCTACAGAGCGCTACAGATGGAACGATGATCGCTACGATTAAATTGCTACAGAGCGCCTACAGATGAACAAGTGAACAGTTTAAAATTTTATGTATAAATTATGGAGGAAGACTATTGACTCCTCATAATTTGAGCTGCTTTTGGGAAAACAGTGAACAAAGACTTTGAGGGGAATGTTGCGATAACAGTACCCGCCTAACAAAAACATTTGCTCATTTCGTGTAGCATTGTCATGGCGCAAGCGGTGGGATTGTGGTGTGGCCACTGCCTGAGCCTGCACTGTGTCTTGCTATTATGCACTTGTTGTCATTTACAATATTTCAATTCTTGGTTTTTATTCTGACATGATTTCTCTTGATCTCTAATCTGCGTCTGGTTCCCCTCAGGCATAAGTCAATTCTCTTACGTGTGAGCCGCCATGTCAGCTGACCCGGCTGTTGGGCCCCAGGAGCAGAACCCGGTTTAAACAGATACGCGGGGCCCCAGTGATGATGTTGTTTAAACTAATACGTTTGTGTATTCTTCGGAGCCGCTCGCGATCTGAATGCTGGTATCGTGAGCCCTTAAACGGTATTATATATATATATATATATATATATATATATCCTTATATATATTATAAAAATCTAAAATTATCCTTATTTATTAGGAAATAAAATCATTAACTTTAAAGAGATTGTTATACTTACTAATTATATTGCCATAACAAAATAAAAAATAAAAATTAATAATATAAAATATTTATTTTAATTATCAATTATTATATGTACATAATAAAAAGTATTTTATATTCTTATTTATAAATGTTTAAATAAAATTTTATTCAATATTATATGTAATTTAGTTATTTATATTCTTACAATAGTTTAATATTAAGATTTACTAAACACATATGATTATTTTTAAAACTCACAATACTTTTAAAATTAAGTTTACCAAATGTTTATTTGATTCTTTTCACAGGTAATTATTTCTATAGCACAACTAACATCAATTATTTTAAAGGTTATAATATTACCAAACTAATACTAACTAATCCCAAATCAATATATATATATTAACCTTTGAGAAAACTAGCCTGCACCCCAAAAGGTGAGGGGCATAGACTTGAGTCAGGTAGCTAGAAATAATTTAAAAAAAATTATTTTTTTCATCCACTCAGGTCAATTAGTTTTATGATAGTAACACTTAAAGATTCAAATGAGGGGTAAAATTATCTTTTAGTCAAATAATTGTAAAAAATATTAAGAGAATGACTATTTGAACCCACCAAATTTTTCTTTATACTAATTTTAAAAATAAATTCATTATTAAAAATTTAAATTTGAAGATATAAAAACCCTTCATTAATCTATTTTTTTCTCTACCTTATAATTGCATATTCTCTCTCTATTATCATATTTAGTAAACTAAACATTTAATTTCACTCTCTTTCAAATTAATTTTTTTAGACTTTCTTAATAGATCACGGTCTCTATTTTATGCTTTCTATATATAAGAATTTTTTTAATATTCATTAACTTCTATGTTTAGTAAAATCTAGTTTCTTGATATTTATTAACTTTCATGACTAATAAAAATTTATTGATGTTCAATTTTAAATAGTGGGTTTTGTTTATCTTAATTTGTAATATCAATTATTTGTAGGTAAAAGAATATATCTGAATGAATTAATAAAAGTTTGTGAAATTGATGTGAAAAAGAAAAGAAATGGTTAATTCAGTCATTTTATTAAAAATTATTTAGATAATAAAATTCTTAATTAAAACAAAAGATGTAGAAAGGAAATTGATGGGTTCAAATAATCCTACTTAAATGTTAAAATTAATGAAAAAATATTTAAAAGAAAAAAAATGTACACTGTAATATTAGTTAAAACAAGTTTATATACAATAAAATTTGATAAAATATTTGGGGGCAGATGAAAAATAATCCTTATATGTGCTCCCTCAAATTCAGAGAGGAAGTATATTCAAAGAATAATATTTTCGTACCTAATTTTGTATCTTTATGCATAGTTTAGTTATATCTATATTGTAAAGATTAATTAATGGTCAAAACTCAGTTAAAAGCAAATGATGGAATTTGCAAATTGCTTGAACAACAATTAGGGTATGTTTGGGATTGAGGTGTTGTAGCTTTTAAACTACAGCTGCTGTGGAAAAAAGCTGTAATTATAAAATGAAAGTTAATAATATGTAATAAATATAAATTTTAAATAATAATTTTAATAAATTTATTAAAAACATAATAAATTTTACATCATACAAGTGAAAAATTATATTAACATAGCTAATATAGCTAAAAAGCTACAGCAGCTGGTGTTTACCAAATACTTTAGTGCTGCAGCTTAAAAACTACAGCTGTCCAACCTCAATCCCAAACATACCCTTAGTTTATCTGGGTTTTGATACTTTCTTTGTAGTAGTTGCAGTTGTCTTGCATTTAATGATTTTGTTGTGGTTTCTAATTTGATTTCTGATTTGGTGTGATCGTAGGATCTGCCATAACAGGACCAATTGGTAAGGAGACATAATGAGAATTCAGATTTTCTACCAATTTTATTTGTGGCATAATTTAATTTCCGTTTAAATTCCAAAATATGAGTGATATTTTTCGAATATTTGAGAATAAAAATTTGTGCAATATTTCATAAAAGTTAATATAAATTAATCTTAATAATTATTTGATTATGAATATTAATAATTATTTGAATTAACATTTGTAATAGTCTGCGGCTTTGTTTGATATACCTTTTCAAATAGAATAAATAAAATTTTTGTTAGTAAAATTTTACAAGTAGTTTTTTTTTTTAAAAAATTAATTGTTTGGTTGTCAATAAAATTTTTTTATTAAAAGTTATAAAATTATTTTAATAAACAAGTTTTTAAAAATTATATTATGAAAAGAATGAAATTAGGAAAAAAAATTTTAGCTATTTTAACATTTAAAAAATCAACATTTACTCTTAAAAATTTAAAATTTGAGTCTTTATTAGTAGAGTAAAAAACTTATTTAATTTTCAAAAACTCTACTAATAAACCACCAAACAATAAAATTTTTTAATAAGAGTTTATTATATTAAATAAACACTTATAACCATTAAACAAGTTATATCAAACAAACACTGATTATAATATCAGCATAAATAAATAAAAAAATTGAAGAGAGCAATTTTTATTTTTTGGTAAAATATATACCATTTCAGCCTTTGAAGAGCAATCAATACTAATAATTTAACTCAAATAAAAAAATAAAAAATAATAATAATTAGAGTAATATTATATATTCTAAATTTTTTATTATAAATAATTATCTCAAATAATATAACATTCATTAATTAACTGATAAAATAATATAATTAATTTATTTTAATTTAATCAATTAATTAATAAATAATATTTTATTTGAGATAGTTATTTATATAAAAAAAAATTTTAGTATTTGTAGTATTATTGTAATAATTATCAGAAAATAGCCCACGCTTCAGGGTTGTACCAAATTCAGGGTTGATGCACGCAGGAGCGAGGACTGACAAGACGTTTCTCACAATTAATAAGTTTTTTTTTTTAAATAAAACTATTTTCTGACGTGTTACCTTATTATCATCATGTAACTGTAAGGCTAAGGCAAAACCTTCTTCGTAATTAAAAAACTCGTAAAATTTCCAGACGCTGACATCATCGCGTAATCCCGTGACTTATCCGTTAAATCTAACATGGGTTTGTCAGTCATAACGGCCGTCAAGTTGCCCTCATTCCTCCTCTATAAATACGTATCTTTGCTCTTTTGTAGGCATTCACCGATCGAAGGCGTGATAGCAGGCACATTGGACATCAGGCGCGTCCTTCAATACCTAAATCTGAGAGCACATTTGAGAGATCAACAGCAACACATCCCTCAATCATAGAGTTCAATATGATTGAAGGATCAACAGCAACACGTCCCCCAATCATAGGTCTCTATGATTGAAGGCGAGTACATTTGAGATTGAGTTTGAAGGTTGGTTTCTTATTTGCAGCGGAAATTGTTTTATTTAAAATAATAAGTTTTGAAGCAAAACTTAATTTGCCACCGTGATAGCAGCAGAAATTATTTTATTTTAAAATATAGTTAAATTTTAGTTGGAGTTGAAAAGGGAAAAGTAAGTTTTGCCACGGATGATCGGCGAAAATTTCAGCAAGAGAGAGGCGAATAAACTCAGATCCGGGCATCCGGCCTCCGGAAGATTCGTCGAAGATCCGGAAGTCTGGATCTGCTTAATAAAAATATCGATCTAAATGTAAAAATTGAGGATTTCCATGGATTCGGATGCGGATCCGAGAAAAACTTAATTATCGAATCTGTATAATTTTTTAAAATAAATTAAATAAAAAATGAAATTTATATAACAAAACTGAAACCTAGGCTGAAAACACATATTGCACGAAAGTATCGTAATACACTCAAATATTCATAAACATTGTGTTAGATTTGTTTAGTATTAGATGAATTTTTTTTTCTATTTTTTTAAATTATTAAAATATTATAAATTTAAAAATAAATAGTTTAAATGTGCGGATTCGATACTCGGAATATTCGTCCAGACTTTGTACGGATATTACATAAGGCCGATCCGAACGTAGATTTGGTTTCCAAAACATAAATTCCAATATGATAGCAGCAGCAATCGTTTTTAGCCTGGATTTTTAATTTTTAATTTATTTTATCTTAAATTTTAGTCAAATTTAATAGGAGTTGAAAGGGAAAAATTAAGTTTTGCCGTGATGATCGGTGAAATCTGAAATGATAGCAGCGGGAATCGTTTTTGGGCTGGGTTTTTAAATTATGGTTAAATTTTATTAGGATAACGAGTACTTATGAAAGGAGACCAAAACATTTTACCCAAAAAAAAAAAAAAAATCCGTGAAACTTATTTAATTTAAAACGAGAGAATATGACAATGATTTGTTTTCTTTAAGTCTTTTTCAAGATTTTACGACACTTGTATCTTAAAAAGAAAAGAACAGCTAAAAAAACATATTTAAGCTTGAAATTAATTTGAATTCAATAAGAGTTTGATGCAATGTAATATTTAGAATCAAATTCCTTAAAACGATAAACATATATATATAAATACATCAAATTGTTTTTTCATCTTATTTTTTACTATATATATATATATGGATGGCAAACGAATGACCTCATTGTGATAAAAAAAGAAGTCAAATATAATATATTAAGGAAAGTGGCAACTCCCACGAATTCATAAAGGAAAGTTATTTTCAAAGAATAATTTTCTCCCACGTAATTTCATATCTGTTAATTAAAAATCAAAGTTCATTTTCAAAAAAAATTAATTGTAAAATTGAGTGAAAATTAAGGTCTTATTTAGTATTGTGGCTAGTAATAATTGTTTAAAAAACTGTAGTAATTAAAGTATTTGTTTTTTTTTCTACAATAACTGTATTTTAAAAACAATCTTACCAATTTACCTTAATTCTAAATAGGGCGAAATACACAATTATCTTTTAAATTTCCTTTTTTCATTCTAACAGAATTGGTCCAGTGGGATATACAAAAGTTGATTAATTATTTTAATGGTTCTGCAGGAACAAAATTTATTTGTCTGCGATGTTAAACGCATACCATAACGTGTTTGGATATCTCATTCCATCTCTCATCGGCATTATGGGAGCAAATTTGCAAGGCACAACTAAGTGCTTGCTTGAAACACACCCAATAAATATATGGTCTTTTCTTATAACCACAGCCATTTATTGTTATGCACATTTAGCTCATCAAGAGAATGCTTCTCAATTTTGGGTCCTTGTAGCAGTTGTCTGCGGATCTGTTTCTGCAGTCTCTTTGGTCTCCACATTTGTTCCACGCTCTGATATTGGCCATATCATTTTGTACACTGCATGGATTTGCGCTTCCACTATCATTGTTGTGCATCAATATGTGGCGTTGTCTACAAAAGCTTATCAGCTCTACAACGAAACCTTGATGCCATTTTGCATCGACATTTGCAATAGGTTTCAAGCTAATAACACTGCCTTGACAGGACAACAACGACCAGAACTACCAGTTTAGAAGGAATCTTCTTCAAATGTTTCACCTTACACAGTAGCAATGTAGATGCAGTAATAAACTTATTTCAAGTAGCCGGGTCAGCTTCAACACAGTCGTCTTGTATCCTTCAATAAACAAAACCCCTGTGAAATTTCCATCCTGGTTCCTACTAATTTGCTCCACAATGGCATTCACAGAGATCAACTCAGCATTTGCAAGGTCCATCCATATTGTTTTTGTGTATGTTGTAGCTTTCACTCCTATGCCTTTACACCTCTTATGCCTCAATTTGATGTGAACAAATGGTTTGTCAAGGCCATAAGTAAGAGTCAGTCAGCAATAGTAATATCCGCCTTTCCTCAATCACAGCAGTGTGTATACGGCACACAGGATTAATAATTTTCTTGTTAATATAGTGGTTCAAAGTTTGTCCCATTCCAGAAGGTTGAGACTGTTTGAAGCTGCCAGAAAAAGTAAAGATACAAAAGTTAGTCTTCCACTTAAGTGATAGCTTCCACTTAAGTGATAGCAAATACTATAAAAGATATGAAAAATTACTCTAGCTACATTGTCTTACCAGTTCAAGGATAGACTGAATCAGAGATTCTATTTTCAGTGCCCTACAAATAATTCTTCAGATGGTTGAAAAAAAAAAAAAAAAGAGGATTATCTAGTCCATTATGTACAAACCACAAAAGCTTGCTGAGAGGCATATTACACCACTTTCAACCAGCTAAACTCATAAATTTGAACCTTTCATACTTCCATATCCTCTTGAACCATCTGGTATTGCGCATTACGAGCATTGTACTTTGACCTGATTTAATGGTGGGGAACAGGGTTGCAATGAATGCACTTACGACAACACTATTAACATCCCAATTTTGCTTACAAAACCACAGGGAGATATTAGAATGATATCTCAATACTTCAACTCTTCAAGCCATTCAGAAACATTTTCCATGCAATTGGTTGCAATATCAGACAAGCTTAAGCCTGCCACCAATAATCTGCTTCACCCTGAAGCACGAATAAGGCAAAAACGCCATCCTCTACTCATCATTCAGCCTCAACAGATCACTGGTGGGAGGCTAAAGCTCGTGTGATGAGTTGTTAAAAGGGAAAAAACCCCTTTTGATAATTATGCCAAGATGAAAGTCACTACAATTACCCTAAAAAAGGGTCTAGGTGTTCAGTTCTGAAATCAAGTGGAGGTGTCGGTGTCCTTTCCTCAGAAAAATAAATAGAAATCCAAAGAGCACGAACTCTGCCATATCATAAATACTATTAAAAATCTATTTACAGAATTTCACCAAATCAAAAATAAACTTGACTGGCATCGCGTGTCCCCACAATTTCTTATCAGATTCAATTCATAAAACAAAGAGGGACGCATAAAATTTAAATAAAATTCTTTCAATTTTTTTTTTGTGTGCGCTAAAAGTTGGAATTTTGCAGATTAAATTATTACTAGATATGAAGTAAAAATGAAATCATCATCATATAAAAAAAAAAACTCGAATCCAATTTGAGCATTTATATGTTTTCTTACTCATTCTCAATGTTTTCTTTATGAAGTATGCTTTTGTATGTATGAGAAAGTAGGTCACTAATTATTAAATGATCAAAATACCCTTTACATTGAAGTGTACAAGTGCAGACGCGTAAGGGTACCGTATTCATTATCTGAGAAATATTAGTCATGCTATTTGACTTAATCTGAAGTGGAAAAAAAAATGGTTGGTATGTGGAGATTATAGCTGAAACGTTGTCGTTTTCTCGCATAATTGCTGTTATTTATTTATTTATTTTGTGTTTTTATTTCTAGGTTCAGAGAGAAGACAAGGTCTCGTTGGAGCTCTCCGAAGGAATTCCTCAGAGCATGTCTTTTAGAGATTATGTAAGAGAATCTTCTAATAAGTTTCTGTTTGGGCAACATACTTGATTTGCGAGTTAAGTGTATCTGTTTGTTAATTCAGTGTCGTTTTGTTTTGGTTTGTGTTTCAGCAGAATGGTAGAATTAATTCCATGGATTTTCATAAATCGTCCAGTTATTCGGTGACGCTAGTGATGATGAATCTATACGTCAGTATGATGTAACGGCTGCCACGTAAGTTGATCCTCTGTTTCTTAGGATTTTATGATGTGTCTTTGGGAGTACTTTTAGCTAAGAAAGGGCTTTTGAATAATAAAGTGTCTTTTGAAATCAAAGGAAACCTTGAAGTGTTTTTCTGGGAAAGTGTTTGATATCTGCTTTCATAGATAGAACATTTTGGGTTAGGAAATCACTAATAGTGCTGTTTGAAGAAGTGCCTTATATATGTTTCAAAGTGATTTTACTCGAAAGGGTACTTTCCGTTAAGCACTGCTGAACGTATGCTCTGCGTGTTTGATGAGCTCATGAAAGTTGCTGTTTCTCTAATATGGACAAAAATGCTTTTTAAGATTTGAAAAAAAAAAAATTCTTGGGAGTGTTTTTTGGGGCAGTGCTTAAGGGAAATGTAATTCTATGTTTTTCTAGTACCCTTGCAAAAATACCTTTTTTGGTTTTTCCACAAGCTCTTTCTATAAGAGCACTCCCAAATGCACTTCAGTTGTCTTAGCTAAGCTCATGATAGTTGGTATTACAATTTTTACTGAGACCCTTAATTGAATTTCAGATGTTTGAAGACATTAATAGCCGAAATTTTGTATTGTAATTTCTTGGAATTCTGACTGTATACTTTTCTCCTATTGCTACGGTTCTGTTAATGATGAGATGACTGTCTTTTAGTGTAATAAAGGTTGGAATCAGGTGTTATACCTAAAATAAATTGTCACACTACATTGATATATTCATTCTCTAATCAACTGAGAGTATCTTCTAGTTCAGCTATTTCTTATTCGGGTATAAAAGAGAAATGTTCTTTGAACTTGCCTCGTATGTTAACCTACCACCGATACGATCTACCGTACATATGTCTAGCAGTCAGGTGAAGATAAGTTAGGGTTACATCCATGTTTAAGATTAAGTTCTTATTGTTGCTCATAGCTGAATGCTGTGGTTTGATTGACTGAGCTTTCTGTTTTGGTTCTTGCACATCACTTTTTAGAGGGCTCTTGATTGTTTCATAGAGTTTGAGCTTCATGTGCTGTTTTGGATTGATAATAAGTTTTCAAAGTATAAAAGAAAGGAATCCTAATGACATTAGATGCCTTGATTCAGGAAAATGGGCGTCTTCAAAGAATGGCCTCTTTTCAAACTCCTCCTTTAATGGGCTGGCAAGGTGTGCCTGGAATTCTAGCCACACCTGTTGTAAAAAGAGTTATTAGACTTGATATTCCTGAGGATAAATATCCAAATGTAAGTTTAAACATTGGTTTTCGATTTAAAAGTTAGTTATATTCATGTATTTAGTTTCCTTATGGTAATAGTTTCTGACTTAAACACACAGCAGTTTAATTTTGTAGGCTGGATTTTGGGACCGCGTGGGAGGAACTCCGTCAAAAGAGTTGAAGCCATGGCAGAATGTAGGGTTCATTAGAGGCCAGGGTTCAATCAAGGATTTATAGATGAGGTAAATTATTTCCTCTTATTTTTACTAGGTTCCTTCCTATTTGAACCTTGTTAAATGAGGACCATGTTAACTTGTAGGACAGCATTATGTCACGGGATGAGTGTTTTACACAGCAAACCCGTGCGGCACTTCGACAACCTTTGTCGGGATGTTGCTAAGGAAGCCTTTGAGCTTCATACCACTTGTCACGGGATGAGTGTTTTGCGCAGCAAACCCGTGCGGCACTTAGACAATTTTTGTCGGGATGTTGCTAAGTAAGCCTTTGAGCTTCTCAATAGATAAGCCAAGAGGTTCCCAAAATGCTAAAGAGAAGAGAGAGCTAGCGAGCAATATAGTCAAATGCGGAAATTGTATTGATTGTAAGAAAGCTTACAAGAGAGCTTACAAGAGTGTTTGATGCTTGATGCTTTGCTTGGATGCTTGGATGATTGGTTGATTCATATGTTTAAAGCTCACCCATATTTATAGGGAAGCTTGACTAGCTCTAGAGAATTCTAACCTAGAGAATTCTATATACATGTGCAACATTCTAGAGAAATCTAGTGTTATGTACAAGTGTGCTAGTTGCTGGAATTTTACGGAACATTCTAGAATCGGGCCAAACTAGTACATCTTGGCTCATGTCCTTGGGCCATTTTTAGGCTGAAATCATGCGGCCCATAACAATTAGCTCTTGCCCAATTTTATTTGGTGCCGATGTGCATGTCCGATAAAAAAATTGTATTTCAAACTTTTTGTTATTTATGTTTGTTTGATTAGGGAAGCTACAATTCGAGTTCTTTGATTAGCACCCTAATTATCCTGGTTTTATGTAACAATTCGTCAGGTGCTTTAATTTTTAGTTTAGTACTGATATTGGTCATGGTATGACTAGATTTGCTTATGATCATGCATGATGTAGTTCTATGATATTCAATGGAGGATCATGACATTTTGCTGATTGATTTAACTAGAAAAAGATGTACTGAGCATGAAATTACACGCATAAATTAGGTTGCTTCAGAATAATGACTTCCAGATAAATTATAGCTTTTCTTCTCCTGATTCTTTTCACGAAAACAGCTGGTATGATTATGGAGCTTTTCCTTCATTGTGGTAGGAGTAGATATATATTTTGAGTAGTTTTGTTTTTCAATGATGGCATGTGTACCAGAAATGAATATATGTTGTTACTAGTTTATCTATTAAGTGGAAATCAAGACTCATTTCATGTTCTACAAATGGGATACTGCATCTTGCAGTTTCCTAATATTGGATGTTGCTTGACATTATTATACCATCTCAGTTTTTCTTGATAGTTCTTTACTTTTTGGTTCTTTAGGAAGAAAAACTTAAAGACAAACCTGGGTATGAGCATCTTAATGAGCCACTGCACGTGTTAGTAGAGGCTGAATTTCCAGAGGATATAATAAATTCCTGTTTTGGATCGTGCTGTAGCGATACCAGAGAACCTTTAGAAGGCTGTGGTACGAGGAGAAAAACTCTGGTATTTTATCTGAACTTTGTCGATATTCTTTCCTTCGGATTGCTGTCCTGATAAACTTCACTGGTTTTCCTCAACTGTTGCATATCAAGACGGGTATCTGCTTCCGATGTTTGTATACTATATAGCTAACATGTTTGTCAATGATTATGACTCTTCGTTATATTATTCCTCTTGAGAATGGAATTTGTTACTTAATTGGTTAAAAGAAACTCATTCCCTTATTAATTTTTATTTGTTATTCCAGCCAGCAGCTGAAGTGATATGACCTTCGAACGTACTTAGCTAGATACTTTGCTTGCTATTGACTTAAAACAGATGACCAATTATTAATAATTGCATTGTAATTTCAGTTTATTTACAATATCCTCTTGTTGTATGTTGCCTTAATGAATCAGCTCTTGTACTTTTGTTCATTTTTATTGCACCATTCTCTTATTTTGTTATCCATGTAAGATCCTTCAAGAATATGATCATCCCATCGTGTTTTAATAAATTTTACATATGATTAGTTGGTTTTGGCATGGATAAAATTCTGTTATTATTCAGAGGATTCATACATGTGTATTGGCATAAGAAGCAGATTTTGGAGTCACTCTTCTGAATTCTAACATACCCTCCAACTCAGATTAAGAAGTATTTAGGTAGGAAGAGCGTACGGTTCATGTGGTATGCTCATCCATTGATATTTTGACAGCTACACACATATGTTTTGAAATTGGCCAGTCATATAAATCGAGTAGCTTGATTCGGACTGTCTGTTGGGATTACGTGCTCTTTAAAGCATATTAATTTACTTATTTATGATAAATACATTTTTTAATTAATAAAATATTTGAGATATTTTTTCAGACATCTTAATTACATAAATATTTTGAATAAGGTTCATTTAATCATATTATATGTATTTATGTGATCATCATATGGATTCACAGAAGACATAAATATAAGTTATTTTATGATTAAATAAATTGAGTTTACGATTGATAAATAGAGTTGAGTGCTCTATTTATGTTAAGATTGTAGTAAAATTTAATGATGTAATTTGACTATGTTGAACTCGGATCACATATGAGATTTAATTAACCTTGAGTAATCATTAGACTTATTAAAACTCATAAGCATTGATTTTATCGCAATCTCAATCTTGAGATTGAACTGGATCACATATAAGATTTAATTAATTTTGGAGTAATTGTTAGACTTATTAAATCTCATAGGCATTGATTTTATTGTAATATCAATCTTGAGTTAATTATACCTTTATGTTTATGATTGTTATTCTATTTGAGTTACCAATGAGCGCGACATACATTTGTAGTCAAGATTACCTGGTATTTTGATAGGAGTAATTATGAGCGGTGAGATTATAGATTAACAATATAGAATTTGTACAATACATCTCTTGATGGATTTTTGGTACTTGATCATAGAATTTTCTGGTAGAGTACGTCAACATAATTAATGTGTTGAAATTAATCATTAGAGAAAGTCAGTAAATATCAAGGAACAAGATGTAATTAAATTGATTGGACAGTTGAGATATCAATTTAATTAGCGATGTGATACAAAGGATTGTTCAGTAAATAAATCAATGTGGCATAGGTCGAATTATTATTCGAGAACACTATCCTAAATAGCATACAATTATGGAAGTCAGTTGTAATCTTATAATTGAGTAGATTTGGAATTAAATAATTGGGCTAGTTTAATTACATGCCTAATTATTATAGCCACTATTGTATATACCTATATGATCCCCGAGTTAGCTCATTTAATTGACTCGCACCACTACTGGATTAATAAACAAGATAACTAGCTATTTGGATTAAAAGCTCTAAATATATTATTTAGTAGGAGGCTCCAATTAATATACTTGTGTATAAGGGCCTTACGTTATTTTACAAGGTGATCTCCAATAAGTATAACAAGTGTAACACTAAAAGCTTTTGGGTTTTTATCTTATTTTAATTTAAATCAATTGTTTTGATTTAATAGAATTAAAAAAAAAAGATAAATAACGAGCCTAGAGTTTTCCACCAATATAATATTAAAAGGCTTTTTTTTCTCTATTAAAAAAAATAGAGAAGCCACAATACAAAAAGGAAAAGAGAATTTTTCTCTCTTACTTTAAGAGAAAAATATTTTTCTTGTTAGTTACTTTCAGTAGTGAAAATGTGCCCACACATCAAGTACAAATTAAACTTGAGTCATAATCTGAAAGATCATTGGTGACAAATCATGATCTAAAGGAGAAGTGATGATAGATAGTGACTTGGGAGCCTTAATTGTTACAATGAAAAAGCAAAGCTACGATTTTAAGATTATAGTAATTCTATATATTGTATGAAAAATCGATCCTATTATTTCCGCTATAAAATTATTTTAAAACTAACAATTAGTATCAGAGCGATCTCATATTAATATATATAATTACTGTATGAAATCAATTTCTTGCATTATATGTATTAGATGAGTGGCACTAATTTTATATATTTTATTATGTAATAAATATATTAATGAGTATGTTAATGGTTGTCTCAATTCATGGTTAAATTTTTTTTGTATTAATTTTTTAGATTTGTAACAAGATAAATAGTCAATTTTTACTATGTTTCTCTCTTGATTATTTTATTTCATTGTTCTTGGATTTGTTTTTATAACTCATTAATGGTATAAGAATTCTTGTAAATATTATTTTGTTATAAAATAGTATAAAAATCAAGAAGAAAAGAAGAAAATTATTTTGCGGTAAAGCAAAGCACGTCTCTGGAATTAGCAGCAAATGGATATGTACTTTTTTATTTTTTTATTAGACACTTTATATTTTAATAATTTATGTCTTTTGACATAATATTAAAAAGTTTTTCATTTAGATCCAATAAAATGTAATGGATTCCATATGTGGAGGCTGGAAAGAAAAATATGGAATTAGGGTTTTGGTTTTTATCTCACGGCACCCTAACATTTCATTAATTTAAAATTCAATCAAAATATTTAAATTTTGATCAGAAACATTCAAATTTATTTATATTGAATCTAAGCCTAATTTTGAATTGTCAATTGGATAATATAAGCCCAATAATAGTTATTTGTCCAAATTTATTTATATTGGTTCCAAGTCTATTTTGAGATTTTAAAATTGAGTCATAAAAATGAAAATTTTAGTAGATTAATAATTAAATTTATTTGGCTCAAGAATTTTTGAAAATAAATACCCAAATTTATTTTTAAAAATTGAACAACTGATAAATTTGAAAGCGCAAAAGTCTCCAAGCCAATAGTTATGAACATGAGAAGTACAAGGAAGGAAAAGAAAGAAGATGGACATTGATTTGAAGCCCAATAGATATTAAGCTTGTAGATTAAGTCAATTTTTTTTTTAAGAAAATTATGAATTGAGATTATTTAATTATTTTTTTATCTTTATACTATGTTTGGATGATAATATGCCATCACAATGTGTGTATAGAATAGGTAGTACCACTTTATGCATAATAATACATGACATTTATAAATTATAATTCTAGAGATATATATATTGTTTAATACTTGCATGTTTTTAATAATATTAGATTTCATCTAGATAATATTATTTTAGGAAGCATGCAATTAGCAATATAAGAAATAATCTGTGTATTGTTCAAAACGAAATACCAACTTTAAAATATTGAGTGGGAGAGGGAAAATTCAAGATAATTTTTCTACGAGCTCCATTGTTAGTTTAATAATAAAATTATATGTATACCTCGACTTCATGATACTAGTAATGCTCCCTACGGAGGTATATATATTAGATATTTTATTTGATGAACTTCTTTAAAGATAAGATCAAAATATTGTTCAATATGTTAATTACCCTAATGGTGGCTACATGATTTAAATGTTACGTAGATTAAAACAATGGTTATACACTCAATAAAAATTTGTTATTAACCTTCCTAACGAACCTCTGTTAACAAATTTTAACCCTAAAAGTTAACGATAATTATTTATCATGTTTCGACATGAAAGTAGATAATTTAATAGTTAATTAGGTCTAATAAGTGGAGGTATGACTTCCCCAACGGATAGCTTGTCAAAGCAGTACTAAATTATCGTTACAATAAAATAAAATGCATTTATGGTTTTTTTGCATTTTAAGTTTTTTTATTGTGAATATTAATTATTTCAATGTGTTTATGCATGTTTGTTTTATTTTTCAGAAAATGTCTTTCATTAACCCATTATTAATTATCCTGATTAAAAATGAACTCACTGGGAAAAATTACTTAGATTGGAAATGTAATCTATTTAATACTCTCACTGCTAAAGGCTGCAAATATGTTTTGACCTAGCCATGCCTTCTCGTATCAACGTTATACGATTATGGAAATCAGAGGGAGTTTTATGAGAAATGGTGCGAAGCTAACAAATTGGATAAGCGCTATTTATTGACTTCGATTTTTATGGAACTGCATAACAAACATCGGAGCATGGAAATAACCACTGAAATATTGGCTAGTCTCTATCAGATGTTTGGGCAAAATATTGATTCTGCTAGAGAAGCAACGTTAAAACGTGTAACTGAACCAAGATGCAAGAGGGTATAAGAGTTCGTGATCATGTCCTCAAAATGATGGATTATTTGAATGAAGTTGAGATTCATGGTGTTGAGATCGATGATAAAATAAAAATTAACATGGTGATTGAATCTTACCTGATACATTCAGAGAGTTTAAGTTCAACTATATCTTAAGCAATAAAGATATGACCTTAGTTCAATTGATGTACGAACTACATAGTATAGAAGAATATTATCATAGTAAGAAACTTCCTGAAAAAGAATTTTCTTTACAGCTTAAGTCAAAAGACGAGAATAAGCAGAAGAAAGTCAGGATAATAAAATTTTCTGCTAAAAGAGATGGTTAGCCAAAAGGTAAGTGTTACAAATGTGGACAGAAGTGTCACTAGAAGAAAGATTGTCCTAAGATTATTAAAATCAAGTATAGAAAAACTTTAAGCTTCCTAATTAGTTCAGTTTTCTATTGATTCATGTAATTATGAATTCTAAGATAACTAATATTATTTGTAATTCATTTATTTTGTTTTCAGGAAACTAAGAGATTAAGTGAAGAAAGCTTCAAACTGCAGTGGACGAAATGCTAGTTAATATCAGTTGAGAAGATTAGATCAATTTTATGGACTTTAGTTTTTAATATTTGTCTTTATGTTTCAAACATTAGACGAATTTAATTTCGGTGACTTGTTTTATAAACAGGAGGACACTATTAGTTTTTGACCCTCTGTATATTATAATTATTTGGTTTTGTACTTTTCAAAGACAATTCATATTATATAAGTCCAAATATTTATTCAAAGTAAGATATAATAATGAGCATATATATTTATCTAAGAAAAAAAAGATTTCTTCTAATCAATGTCACCTCTGGCATTTTCGCTTGGGTTATATAAACCTAAGTACGATACAGAGAATGATTAAATATGGGCTTTTAAGTCTATTGGAAAATGAATCATTGCCACTCTCTGAATCTTGTTTAGAAGAAAAAATGACCAAAAAGGTCTTTTTTGGCCAAAGGAATACATGCAACTATACCACTTGAATTAGTACATACAGATGTATGTGGATCAATCAATATACAAGCTGGAGGTGGTTATGAGTATTTCATCACTTTCACTGATGATTATTCAAGATACGTTTATGTTTATCTAATGGATCATAAGTCGAAAGCTCTTGAAAAATTCAAAAGAATATAGGGTTGAGACAGAAAAGAAATTATGTAAGAACATAAAAAACTTCGATTCGATCGAGGTGGTGAATATCTCTCAGGAGAGTTAAAATAGTATCTAGTTGAAAATGGGATTATATCTCAATTAACAGACCAGGAACACCATAACAAAATGGTATGGTTGAAAAAAGAAATAGAACTCTTTTGGATATGGTAAGATCTATGCTTAGTTATTACATATTGCCTATCTCATTTTGGGGACTAGCTTAGAAACCGCAGCATACCCATTGAACTTAGTTCCATCTAAATCATTGTATAAAACCTCAATACAATTATGGTTAGGTCGCAAATCAAGTTTGAAACATATCCATATTTAGGGTTCACCAGCACATGTGCTAAAACCAAAAGCTGATAAAATGGATTCTCGTTATGAGGTTTGTATGTTCGTTGGGTATCCCAAAGGAACAATGGGAGATTTATTTTATAGTCATCAAGACAGAAAAGTGATTGTGAGTATACATTTAACTTCTCTTAAGGAAAACTATATGAATAACTTCAAACCTAAGAGTAAGGCAATACTGGAAGAATTATCAGGAAATTACTTGTTATTTAACAAGGAGAAGAGCAACAACATGAAGATTATAAAACTATCCCTAAACAGCAACCACTTATAGAACCTCATTGTAGTGGGAGGGTAACTTGATTACCAACAAGGTATATATTAATGGGAGAAACTTATACAGCTATCTCAGATACAACAAAGCCCTATTAGATAGAGATGCTGAACTATGGAAAAATGATATGAGCCAAGAAATGGAATCTATGTATTCTAATAAAGTCTGAAAACTTGTAGAGGCACCAAACGGGGTAAAACCTATAAGGTGTAAGTGGATCAACAAGAGAAAAAGAGTACTAGATGGAAGAGTGGAAACATTTAAAGCAAGATTAGTAGCCAAAGGTATATTCAGAAAGAGGGAATCGATTATAAGGAAACCTTTTCACCGGTTGCTATGCTTAAATCCATCAGAATTCTACTCTCCATTGCTACAGTGCTAGATTATGAAATTTTGCAAATGGATGTCAAGATTGTGTTTCTTAACGGACTTCTTGAAGAAGACATCTATATGCAGCAACCAGATGGATTTATTAGAAAAGGCCAAGAGCACATGGCGTGTAAGGTGCAAATATCCATTTATGGAATAAAGCAAGCATCCCGGTCATGGAACATTAGATTTAATCAAACGGTTAAAACGTTTAGATTCATACAAAATATTGATGAACTGTGTGTGTATAAGAAAATTCAGGAAAAAGCTGTAGCTTTTCTTGTTCTTTATGTAGATGACATTTTCTTAATTGGAAACGATGTAAGAGTATTATCATCAATAAAGAATTGGTTGGCTAAACAATTTGATATGAAATACTTAGGAGAGGCCAATTAGATTTTTGGTATCAAATTACTTTGAGACCGAAAGAATAAAACTTTATCCTTATCCCAAACTGCTTATATTGATAAGATACTAGCTAGATTTAGTATGGAAAATTTCAATACTTGTTTTGTTACCATTCAGTCATAAAATTATAGTCTTTAAGGATCAGTCACCTAAGACACCTGAAGAAAGAGAAAAAATGAGGCGAGTTCCTTATGCAAAAGTTGTGGGAAATCTCATGTATGTCATGCTGTGTACAAGACTAGATATCTGTTTTACAGTAGGGATGGTCAGTAGATATCAATCTAATACTGGTCCTGAGTACTAGACTACAATCAAGCATATAATTAAGTATCTAAAAAGAACTAAAAATTATATGCTTGTGTATTCTGGTGATGATCTCATTTCAGTGGGTTATACTAATTCTGACTTCATGTAAAATAAAGATTTCAAAAAATCAACTTCCGGTTATGTGTTTACATTGGGAAGTAAAGTTTTGAGTTGAAAGAGTGTGAAACAAAGTTGTATCGCAAACTCTATAATAGAAGTTGAATATGTGGCTGCATCCGAAGTCGCTAAAGAAGTCTGTTTGGCTTCGTAAGTTCCTACAAGATCTTGAGGTGGTACCTACAGCAACTGCACCTCTTAAATTATTTTTTGATAATAGTGGTACAGTAGCTCAGTCTAAAGAATCAAAAAACCACAAGAAGCAAAAACATATAGAAAGGAAATACCATATCATAAGAAAAATAGTGCAGAGAGGTGATATAGAGGTTATCAGATTACGTTAGAACAAAACCTGGCAGATCATTTTACAAAGGCCATACACGGAAACCTTTTAACTTGCATTTAGAATGTATGGGCATGAGTGAGTTGCCACATATGCTTTGAGAGCTAGTGGGAGATTGTTGGGATTATGTACTCTTTAAAACATATTAATTTATTTATGTATGATAAATTGATTTTCTGATTAATAAAATATTTGAGACATTTTTTCAGACATCTTAATTGCATAAATATTTTGAATAAGCTCCATTTAATCATATTATATATATTTATGTGATCATCATATGGATTCATGGAAGACATAAATACAAGTTATCTTATAATTAAATAAATTGAGTTCACAATTGATAAATAGAGTTGGGCGCTCTATTTATGTTCACGCTGTAGTAAATTCATTGAATGATTTGTCTTAATCGTGTATGAATTTACTGATGTAGTTTGACTATGTTGAACTGGATCACATATGAGATTTAATTAACCTTGGAGTAACTGTCAGACTTATTAAATCTCATAGACATTGATTTTATTGTAATCTCAATCTTGAGTTAATTATTGTTTCATGTTTATTATTGTTATTCCATTTGAGTGACTAATGGGCGTGACATACATTTGTAGTCAAGATCACCCGGTATCTTGGTGGAAGAAATTACGAGCAGTGAGATTATAGATTAACAATATAGAATTTGTACAACACATCTCTTGATGGGTTGAGAAATTAATCATTAGAGAAAGCCAGTAAGTGTCAAAGAACAAGATGTAATTAAATTGATTAGACAGTTGAGATATTAATTTAATTAGCGATGTGGTATAAAGGATTGTTCAGTAAATAAATCAATGTGGCATGGATCAAATTATTATTCGAGAACACTATCATAGATAGCATACAATTATAGAGATTAGTTTTAATCTTATAGTAGAGTAGATTTGGAATTAAATAATTGGATTAGTTTAATTACATGTCTAATTATTATAGCCACTATTGTATGTACCTATATGATCTCCGGGTTAGTTTATTTAATTGACTGCACTACTACTAGATTAATAAGCAAGATAATTAGTTATTTGGGTTAAAAACCTAAATATATTATTTGGTGGGAGGCTGCAATTAACATACTTGTGTATAAGGGGCTTTATGTTATTTTACAAGGTGATCCATAAAACTATAACAAGTGTAACGCCAAAAGTTTTAGGTTTTTATATTATTTTAATTTAAATCAATTATTTTGATTTAATAGAATTAAAAAAAGAGATAAATAAGGAGTTTAGAGTTTTTCACCACTACAATATAAAAAGACTTTTTTTTCCACAAAAAAAAAATAGAGAAGCTATAATACAAAAGGAAAAGAGAATTTTTCTCTCCGACTTCGAGATAAAAATATTTTCTTTCTAGTTGCTTTCAATAATAAAAAATGTGTCCACACATCAAGCCATAATACAAACTTGAGTTATAATTTAGAAAATCATTAGTGATAAATCGTGATTTAAAGGAGAGATAGTGATAGATCGTGGTTTGGGAGCCTTAATTACTACAATAAAAAAATAAAAATACAATTTTAAGATTATAGTAATTCTATATATTGTATGAGAAAGCGATCCAATTATTTCTGCCGTAAAAAAACTAACACTGTCCCCACTAAGTTTCTATCCCGGCTCTGTTTAGAAGTTAATGTCAAGCCCTTTGCCTACTACGCGCTTGGCTTCTGCCCATCCAGGACAGCAAACAAGATGACAGTTGGGGAACTGGGTGGTTGTAAAAGCTACAGAACTCGCTGCTATGGCAACACAACATTGGTAACATCCCAATTTTGCTTATGAAACCACAAGGAAATAAATATTTATTAAAAGTTTTGCCACGAATAATCTGCTTCATTCTGAAGCACGAATAAGGCAAAAATGCCATCATCTCTTTATCACAAATTCCAACCAATATGGCCTCAACAGGTCAGTGGTGGGAGGCAAAAGTTCTGTCTCGTATTAAGGTTAGCTACAGCACCAAGTTTCAGATAAATATTAAATGTTAGAGTTTAAAAGTTAAATTATTTTGATCAAATAAGTCCATAACGAAAAAAAAATTATTTTTATTAAAAATTATTATTTTTTATTTCATAATTATAATTTTTTTCTCATTAACTTTAAATTATATTACCTCAATACAAAACTTAGTTTAAAATCATCGAATTGGTTATAAACTGGAACAAAAGTCACCTAAGCACCGTTGAATTAATTAATGAGTGAATAAAAATAAATTACAATTATTTTTCTATTTCAAGTCCGTTATTGACTATGAACTGCAAAAAAAAAAAAAAAGGATAAAAGAGCAAAACTCACTTGTTGTTTGATAAAATTAATCGAAAATCCTGATATTTTTAAAATACATTCAAATTCCTTTGAGTGTTAATTTTTTATTGTCTTTTTACTAATCTTACTATTTTACCCTTAGTGATTGTTTGGTGTTGGAAACATAAATGTCTTTAATTATTTAATGAACTGAATAAATTTTTAAAATCATAATTAATTAAAAAATAATGAGAAAATTAAGGGAATATCGTAAATTTTCAATTAATTATTAGCCATTGCACCAAGTTGGGGACTTAAATTTTGTACTGTGGTCCTTTACGTTCAGTTTCTGGCTTTGCCCTTTGTTCTTACTCCTTCAGTTATTTTTCAACACTCTTTTCAATTGTATCAGTTTGATGCGAAGTTAAATCTCGTGTTTACACTGAAAGACACCAGGAAGATTGTACTAAATCTCGTATTAATTAATGAGGCCATTTGCTG